>CM040124.1:333056456-333647129 GCA_022559845.1 Amorphophallus konjac | reverse complement strand
TAGCACCCATCATTATCGTCTTTCCGGAATTGGAAAGGCGACGATCAACAGCAGTAGACCGGCTCCTCCGGTTGGTTTTCTTCCCCTTCTGGGCAGCAGTGGGGACCATGTCCCTTTTCTGGACATGATGGACGTAGCAGGCGACGGCCATGGGGGTCGTTCTCTTCGGTAAGCCATCCTTGCGATCAGCGGTCTCCACCGGGGTGCTTGCAGCAGCGACTTGCTCCTCGTTATCGACCTGTAGAAGGTCGGTGTAGACAACGCCCAAACAGTTGGGCAGCCCGACAGCTGGGGGAAACGAACCGAACGCCAGTGGTACCGCCAGGTACCCCTCCTGGACGTGCATATCCACCGGTTGCTTGTCGAAGCATACAGACGCGATTTGTGTTGTCATCGTAGTTTCCTGGAAACAAGGAAACACACGGAATCAGAAATTTGAGGGGGGCCCGCTGGGCCTCCTACCTTAGCGTAAAGATGAAGGGAGACTAAGTCTCACCGGGCGTGCCAGACTTGTGGACGCGGATTTTTTCATCATCGTCATCCATGTATGTGGATGAGGATATGATGTCTTTGTTTATTTATTTAATTTGATTTATTGGGTTGATTGGTTGTCTATTGATTTATTGGTTTATCTATTTATTGGTTCATTGGCGTGCCAGTCACCGAAGTAACAATTTTATTGTGCGCTCGATCTGACATGGTCAGTCGATTGTGAGTGATCGTGTCTGGACTAGAAGTCCGTCATACCCTGAACGCTATGACGTTAATTACGTCCTCCCTAAGGAAGACAACCCTTGATTAAACGCTAGAGGTAGGAGGAAGACAACGGTAAAGCCGTATGCTCAAAGGAGACAAAATTCATCTGTTTGCAAGACGTTAAATGTATTCGGACAAAGCAGGGGTTTGTTGATTACGGGGACAAATCCGACGGCATATTCCCACCATCTTGGATGATGCCAAGTGGGGAATAGGAAACCACCCATGCAGTGGCAAAGTGGGAACCGTAAAGAATCGGGCATAATTGACCCGGAGTCCGAATAGGGACCGGCATGCCATGGCACGCCCCATATGGGTGCGGTAGCACGTTTATATCCCCCCTTCGAGGGGACCATCGGAGGGCATACAAAGGCATGACTCCGTGGGCCGACGGGGTTGAGAGATAATATCACAGTGACCTGGTCAGGTGTGTGTGAATTTCGGCAGCATGTCCCCTTGACTTGGATTGTGCCAAGAGAAGATAGGTCATCACCCACGGAATGCCGGGATGACAACCGAATGAGGATGGGCACCGGGCCCCGGGACATCGCTTGCCTCTATTTCATCGGTCAATATCCCCTTGAAACCCTTCAGAACGCATGTAACGACATGGCCCTTTAGATTCATAAGGGTGGAATCCGGACCGGGAATGAGGGCTGTAGGGGAGGGAGGTCCTCCCCATTACTATATCTTCTCAGATCATTCATGACAGTCTCATGGCAGTGGGGAGAAAGTCCCCTGACTGGGCTTCATTGGGCCAAGAAGAGGGGTCTCGACGTGGCTTACTAGTTGGCCAAGGGGGGTTCTCGGCGTGGCTTCTTGGTTGGCCAAGGGGAACTCTCGGCGTGGCTTTTTGATTGGCCAAGGGGGCTCTCGGCGTGGCTTACTGGCTGGCCAAGGGGGGTTCTCGGCGTGGCTTCTTGGTTGGCCAAGGGGGCTCTCGGCGTGGCTTACTGGCTGGCCAAGGGGGGTTCTCGGCGTGGCTTCTTGGTTGGCCAAGGGGGGCTCTCGGCATGACCTTTTGGTGGACAAAGGGGGGAGGCTCTCGGCATGGCCATTTGGTGGATAGAGGAGGATCTCGGCGTGGGGCCTTTGGCTGGAAGAGGCTCTCGGCATGGGGCCTTTGGCTGAAAGGAGGTCTCGGCATGGCCTTTGGCTAGAAGGAGCTCTCGGCACGGGGCTTCCCGGCGCGCTCATGGCCGCGTCGGGAGCCTAGCGCCAGGAGGCTGTGGCTATAGGGTTTTACACAAAATGATGGCTTGTCGTTTAGCTGAAATGAGGGGAAGGCCTCTCGGCCTTACGGTTCTCGGCGGGGAAACTCGCACGCCGAGAAGGTGGAATGCAGACGGATTTCAGGGTTTCAGGGCTCAATAACGATGCTCTGTTTCTGGGATTTCTGGGTTTTATGGCTCAGATTGAGGCCGAATCAGAGATGTACGAGGAGATTTCAAGAAGGCCTCTGCTAGAAGGACACCAAGGGAGCTGAGAGGCCGGATCATCAGGAAGAGGGGAGACCATCATCGGGGCCTGAGTAGCTTTTATCTGTATACTGCCAGACGTCTGGGGGGGTCAAGAGATGGCTGTCTCTGATTCCCCAGACTAGCATGATATCATCTGGGAAGCAAATCGGCGATGAAAGAACCCTTGATGCTGGGACCTCAGACCCTAGTCATTCAACGATTGGAATGAGGATCCGGGGTCGCATTCGTCTGTAGGCTCAAATGTATCTTTTATAGCCGGCAGTCCGGGGAACCAAGAGATTGATGTCTCTGGTTCCCGGACAGCACAAGAGGCTTGAGGAACAGACTCAAATACATAAGGAGGGCATGCTCTTGAAGCGGGAAGAGAGAGGAGAATAGAACCCAGCAACCCATTGAACAAGGGTGGGGATTCTACCTTCATCCCTGTTCGAAGAACAGACCCGACACCGGAGCCTGAGTCATTTCGCCCATGGGGCATTCATACAAACAGTATGCATACATATGGAGACAAAGGAAGATCGTATCGCCTAAAATCCATCACGGCCATTGCATTTATTTCATCTCACCATCATTTACATCGAGAAACATAGAGGGGAGGAACAGGGAAAGAATCGTATGAATAATCTAAACATCAAGACTTCGACTATTACATACGGAGAATCAGTAAAAAGAAGAAAAAGAAACATCGAACATGGGGGGGGGAGGGTGGAGCATTGACTCCTCTCCCTCCCCCTATCAGCCCACCTGGAGCCCTTCTTCTTTCCTTTCTTCTGCTTCTTCTTTCGACGGAGACTCTCTCCCTCTCTTTTCCTTTCTCTTTTTCTTTCTGGCTATCTGTTCGCTCTTTTCTTCTTCGTCTCTTTCTTCTTTTCTTTTCTGTCTATCCTCTTTCTTGCTATCTCGCTGCTTCTCTCTTCGAAGGGAGGGGGTTTTATAACCCTTTTCCTCTTCCTTCTCGGCAGGCACCTTCACGGCGCGCTTGAGGTAGGCTTCCCGGCGCGCTCGAATCCGGCCTCTAGGCGCCAACTTTGGGCTTCGACACAGGCTTTCGGCGCCACCTTCATACAGGCCCACTTGGGGTTTCTTTAAATGTATCATCATCCCAAAGGGTCTATCATCTATGACATATCTTGTATTGAAATCGCGATTGCAATCTCCATCAGTCCGCAGACAGGGTTTCATCAGTCCGTAGACAGGGGTTTTATCAGTCCGTAGACAGGGGTTTCATCAGGATTGTCATCTGAACGGTGACAAAGCCGGGTATCATCTTATCAATATCGTCACTCTAATGGTGACGAGCTCGGACATCAGCTTTAGTCTGGGAAGACCTCAGCCGGGTGTATAATCTGTGTAGACGATTCTTCTTCTGCTCTATCTTTTCAGGAGCCTTTACCATCTTCATCTGCCGGTGCCGGCTTCATCTTTATCTCATATTACTTCCGTTAGTAAGCCGACATCTGACTTACCCTGACATATCATCTGTGACTTCTTGGACGAAGCAGTAGTACAGCTGGAAGGTCTCATTAGTCGAGTGACTGCTGCTTTATCAGTGCTGCCGTCTGAGTGACATTGGCACCGGGCATCGGCTTTGGCCGATAAGGGCTTTAGCCGGGTGAAAGGTTGATAAGCTTCATCATTAGTCTTTCACTGTTGGTCAGACCCTCTTTTCAATTATACTTCCACCCTCGTTCATTTTCCAGGTGTCAACAAGGCCTCCTGAAATTTGAACCACAATAGTGATATTATTGTATTGTTTACATCCTTTGAATTATGTATATGTTAGAACTTGCTGTAGAAAAATGGGTGTGCTTATTTATGTATACTGCATGAAGGTCTTCCTACGTTTTGTTAAAGTTTATTATATGATATGTATGTGATTGGTTTTTCAAGTGCCTACTGAGTGTTAGGATTCATGCCTATTGGCCTAACAATTTTCAGAAATCCAGAGATATGATTGTTAACTCGTCGAGCATGAGTTTAGAGGAGAGAGTTTGGGGGGCTTCCAACAACTGCCATATTAAAGAATTTAAGGTTTTATATTTCATTATGTTCGTGAGGACTCTTCTATAGTAGAATATAAGCAATGTTACTCAGATAAGTCTGAGTGTGGTCTTGGAAAACTTTTCTAGTTGTGGGTTGTGGTCTATTTTGTAAATGGATTTGAAGGCTCAGAATTATGCAATGGATTTGGTGATGTTATTTGTATGTGTTTGCGTATTAAATGAAAATTGGTTGTGGTATGATTATGTTGTTGGGAATTGCAGATGGTATGGCCTTGAGTGTCTGCGGATACCCCAGGTCCACAGTGTAGTAGAAGTGTAAGGTGGTCGCCACCCCAACCGGGCACCCAATGTTGCCCCAAGAAGGGTGGGGCACCATATGAGCACTATGTCACAATGAGGAAGTTCAATGTCGCTACTTTAGCATGCTCCTTTAGCATGCTCCTTTACGGAGATGGTTGATAATGGTCAGAAGGACATGTCTAGGAAAGTGATCAAGAAGAGTCGGTATGACATGAGCGACACAGGGAAGACAACTAAGTATTGTATTATGATTTATGGCTTACTTCTCGGGAGGCTCAGTCACCTATGAGGTGATGGAGTTATAAATGCAAAAGCTTCTCAGAGATATGACACTATTGTATTTGAGAGATCTTGAGTGTCGAGTCTGGTGAATACGTGTCTGAGATACAGTTCACGATTGATTTAAGTGATTCATTAATTTGGTGATGACTTAACGGACCACTTTGCCAGATATTGAAAGGATTATGGAGGCCGTATACTCCATTTTCATTCATGATCATTAAGAACAAAGCCTTGAGATAAAAGCACGCACAATGTTGCCCGTGATGGGCAAGTGGGAGTTGTTAGAAGTTGTGCCTAAAGCCCATTAATTGGGTGCCTATTAAGGGCAACCTATTAGGGCGTGACCCAAGTCCTACCTGGACTTGGACGGCCCAGGGCCGGCCCACACTAGGAACCCACATGGGGTGGGATGGTGGTGGATTAAGGAAGGAAGGTGTTTCCTCCCTTTGATGTCCAAGTTAGGTTTGGACTCCGCCTTGAGTGAGTTGCCCTCTCTCCTAGTCAGGTTTGGACTCTGACGTCCTAATAGGGAAGGGAACTTCTCCGTGGACTCTGCTTCCTAGTTGGACTACTATCTCTCACACCTCTATAAACAAGAGGGCAAGGGGAGGGGAAGCAAAAGAGAGACCCATATAGTTCCCTACCCCCTAGAGAGAGAGAGAGAGAGACCAGTGGCCACCCTTGCGAGCTGCCCATCCTGACCGGATGGCGACTACTGTTACTCGTTGCCACTGTTGCTACTCTCCCCATCGTTGTCGCTGCTGCTCCCTCTTTGGCCATTGTCGCTCACCGTTGCGACTGCTGCCCTGCTCCCCACCGAAACCGTTATCATGTGCCGCTGTCGTTGCTCGCTGTTGTGACTATTGCTCTAATCGTTGGTGGCCCTACTTGCTGCCATGGCTGCTCCTCAGCTTGCTGCAACCGCCGCTTGCGGCACTACTACTCTCCCTACCACGTTGGCGCGACCATGGCTACTGTTGCTGCTGTGTGTGTGTGCTGTGAGGAAGAAAGGTAGGCCATGGCCCTGCTCTACTCATGAGAGAGAGGAACGCAACTTGTAGGTCACGGCTCCCTACTGCACTCGCTTTTGTTGCCTTCTTCCCATCTACTTGCTTCTACAATGAGCAACAAGAGGAGAAGGTCCCGGCGCCTGATAGAAAGAAGGCCGCTGCACACCGTCTCCATGGGTGAGTTGTTATCCCAAGGGCATCTCGGCTTAATCTTCTAGGAAATTACATCACCCTCGACTTTGGGTCTTGGAGCGTGGATTCTAAAAGGTAGACTCTAGTAGCCTACTCTCTCCATCCGCTACGCTACGTGGGCCTACCACTTATGCTGCGTACAGTCACATCCCGGACTCAGCCCATATAAGAATACATGGATTACTCGAGTTTGATCAACATGTCTTATAGGATCAGACTAAACACCCCCCCCCTCCTTCACTATCAATGCAACTAGATTTGAGTTCTTTGGTAATTGAGTGGTGGTTCATTCAATCACCTAATCTAGTTCTAATTTTGTATATGATAACATATGACATGTAAAGGAAACTCAGGCCCTTGTGGAGGAGGAGGTTGTATTAGAGATACTGCAGGGAATGTCAAAGTAGCTTTTACTCATTTCTACGGCACTGGGAACAACCTACTGGCGGAGGCCCGTGCGCTATGTGATGGCCTACGCTTGGCCGCAGCATTTGGCCTCGATCTTACCTCAATACAGTCTGATTGTGCCGCGCTTGTGCAGTCCATTAACAGCTATATTTGCCCGTCTTGGCATATTCTCAAGTGGTGGCGCATTATGCTACGCTACCTCAATGTCAGCAAGATCTCTGTTGCGCACGTCTATCGGGAGGCAAATCGAGTAGCCGACTCTCTCGCCACACATGCCTGCTCTGTTGCGGACAACACTATTTTTAGTTCGGCATCTAGTCTTCCCCGAGTCTGCAGAGGAAATGCATTTCTTGACAAAATCTCCCTTGGTAGTATACGGTTGGTCTAATTGTGTCTTTTTCCGGGGCTAGACCCCACTGATCTTGTATTCAGGCACAATAAAAATGCATCAATAAAAAATTTTCCATTCTGCTTAAAAAAAATAACATATGACATGTGAGACATTCATTAAAATTGTGTCAATTTTCATTGGACTGCTTGTCTATTCAAGAGGAAAAAGGATATTAGAGAAGAAAGGTAAAAGTTTTGCATGGATGTCATCTCACAAGGATTTATAAATGTGATCGCTTTTGATCGTGTTTCCTTTATCTCTATTCTAATATGAAATATGAATTACAAAAAACTTGTTAACTTCATCCGATGAAAGTGTTGGTTTACTAAAAAAAACACCATGCCATTCTCAAAAATTAGAAAGGAAACTCGAGTGGCCAACCGATGATACTACATTTCGTTCGACCCGAGTAAACAAAGTCAGACGTTCCTCTGGGCTCGTCGATGGTGGATATGACCACATTGGATAAGACCACAGATAGTAATACAATTCGGAGTGGAGATCGGAGAGAAAATGGTGTTAGGAGTAAGATTCGTCGACTCGATGATCTGTATTTAAATGGATCTTCCCTGATTTAGTATGACATCTCTTACCTCTCTCAAAAATATACTCTCTCTTCTTGTAACTCGAATTGACTCGATCTGACTCGAAGTGATTCGTATTGTATCGAATTTTTTCAGATACGGTACAATATGTTCGAGTCAACTCGAGTCATAGTCGACAATTGACTCGAGTGGGAGTCGACAAACCATGGTTGGGAGCAAGCCATGAAGTTGGGCGTACTAATCTCCACCCTTTTCCTATAACGACCATTTCATGATTCATTTTTTTTAGGAAACACGTAGCATAAAGAGGGCAAGCAAGAGATTAATATTAATGCAACTACGAAAACAAAAGGTTTGGACAGTAGGGCATTGTGGGTTCATAAGATCACGTGCAAAACCAAAATAGGTCGTGTTGTGTCTAAAGAAATTTGGTGGAAATCTTCGCCCACTTGTAGCCAGATTTTCGAAGGGTAATATTTGGTCCTCACCTTGAGTGTGCACAATTTATTTATTTATTTTAATATTTTTATTTTGAGGTCGGGACTGAGCTAAATTACATGTATGGATGATCAAAAAAATTAAAAAAATGAAAGAATTCAGCCCTGACCTCTGGCTAAAAATATAAAAAATAAAAAAAACTTGATGCACACTTAAGCCCGCTTTGTTAACCAAAATTGTTGAGAAATTATCGAACACGACGAGAGATAATTGAGGAGAGTGGAGCCCACACTCTCCCTCACACATATACCGTTAACCGAGTTCGGACACCGTGTTCAAATTTCTGAGGTCGAACACAGTATCCCCACTCGAAAAATAAAGTGGGTCTTAAGGTGTGCATTATCACGGGGTGCGCAACCAATGCTAACTCAATTTTGAAACTATCAGGAGGCAAACACATAAATTGTGACAATTAACTAGTAACTCAAATCAACTTCTATTAGGATTTTAAAAGGTTCAACAACTCGTACGAATAGTAATTTTGATTAAAATTTCAACTGTTTACCATAGTGATTTACTTAAATGTAGAACTCTATATTTCCAAAAAGTTATTAAACATCTACATCACAAGCATCAGGAGAACAATAGTCCATTGTCATTGTTAACACGAGGTTCAATCATTCTATTAAATACATCGACAATAATACCGGAACGGTAACAGTCAATGACAGGCATTTAGTTATGTTTCATGAATTTTGATATTCACATATTAGAAGAATTTATTCTCAGAATAACACAAAAATATTATAATTCTGTTACGAGGGCCTCATGTCTACTTCTCACCCGCCATGCCCTTCTTCTGTTTACGACAATTTTAATATTCTAAATTTCAAAAATGTTATCACCGTTAAGTTAAAAGGGAAATTGATGAAGTCGTGTGCACAACTTCCTGGGGTCAAATGAGCTCGGCGGAAAAAAAAGAGAGAAACTCCTAACAGCCAAAACGATTCTTTAAAAAAGGGTCAGCATAAAAACCCCATTATTAAAACTTGACCAAAATCTGAATTTTACAACAGTCCAATCGATGCTTTAGTAAAGACAGCATACCTTCGTCCTTCAGGAAGTAATTCCATTTTGCATCATCTTCAACGTGGCAGGCCCAATGGCATTCACACGAGACAATGATATGAACGCCTTTGTCAAGTTTATCTCACCAATGAAAACTTATGTTTGACATCGTTCTATTGGCATCCTTCTAGAAGATGGTCAAACTTAAATCTGCCGCTAGAAATGTCTCACGGTTAGACTTCATAATTATCTGTTTAAAATTCGAATCAAATTTATATTTATTTAATCAGATAATTATTTAAATAAAATATCTAATAAATAATTTAATCATATATCAAATATCTAATTATTAATCAAATATAAATTTAAATATTAAGATATCCATGTTAGATATTATCTAATCAAATATAAACCCTAAGATAAATATATAAGAATATATATATATATATATATTCTACATATAATTAACTCAAATCATAATATGTTATTTGATAACTATTTTTTCCCTTTTTTATCTCAAAATATAAATTAAAAATAATAACTCCACTTACACATTTGATAGATTATCTCTTATTTTCTAAGATGACATCTAATCTTTTGATAACATCTCTCCCAAAAAAATAACTCTTTTTTTTAGAAAAAAATAACCTACGACACTCACAGTTCACACGACTCACCTCTAAGTAAACTTAACAATTATCTATTTAAAATTTAAACTAAATTCAAATTCATATTAATCAAATAAGTATCTGAATAAAATAACTGACGGATAATTTGATTATCAATCAAATACAAATTTCGATATCACACTATTCATTCTATATCCGATCCGCTTACCGATCTACTCACGGCAGACTCCCACTTGCATTGACCTTGGATCAGAGAAGAATAGCCATTGCTGATGCAATCACCGATCCCTCCCTCGGAATTCCACCAATTTCTTGACAGGGTAGCTTTCGTTAAGCTAAAACACCTTAAAAGTGAATGGTTTCTAAAATTGCTGGCTTCCAAAATTAATTTTTGGGTGTTCGCCCAGTGATAGATACATAAAAATGAAACCGGAATCCTTCGGCTTTTAGTTTCTAGTGATTTTCGACTGAATTAAACCCGATGGATGATTAATCCACAACACCCAAGTGTTTACAATACATCAGCCAAAAAGAAGAAAAACGAAGAAAAGTGATATCTTCTTGTTTTTACATCATCAAGATTCCCCCCCCCCCCCCAAAACAACACCCCCACAAAAAAAAAAAAAGTGAAACCAGAACCAGTTCGCTACTAGCCAATAAATTGTTTTCACCCGTTTTTTTAATCAAAAATCTGATCTGCGAAAGGCCTGTGAAGTGAGACCAAGCAAATGAAGAACCGTGATTTTATGCCGGACTACTGTCACTTGCGGTGAGAAGATAAATAGACCACTTCTCTTGTAGGCAAATAAACAAGACTGAAATTGTGAAGATATGAAGAAAACAGAAGGCACATAAAAGCCGAGGTTCAGAGAATAACTTGCTAAGAAAAAAACTATCGAAAATTTCATAACTACGATTCAAACAAACGAACAAATGGAAACCAGCCTGTAACCTAGTATTTATAACCAACATGAATAAATACTTTTCCACAGAGGTCGGAGGTTCTGGCACGAAGAATCAGTACGCCTCAAAGTGTGGTGGTTCACATGAGGCTTCTCTCCATTCTTGCCCAGCATACCCGAGTTACATTTTGCATATTATGGTCTACAATCCTGCAGAGTATTTCCCATAACACAGGAATCGTAAATATAAAGAATCAAGAAAGGTAAACTCTAAATATGGGAACAAATTAAAGTGAAAATGTACGATCAACATTTAGTGATAGCAAAAGCGCCATTGTTCATTTGTTAAATTCAAATACTATGTATGCCTTTTCGACGAGGATAAAGATGCCACTTTCAAAATAGGGGTAAATATGAGTCCTGAGGAGTGTGAAAATACAAAAACTTGGGAGGTATTCATCAAATAAGATTGGAAAACGTTACCGGAAAAATCTGCAGAGGGTGGGGTTACCTCCATAAAGTCCATACAAAGCCATGTGAGATCAATCGAGCCTTGATGATTACATCATTGCTAGCCACAAACTCCGGCATAGGTGATATACTCAACCGAAAGACTGACCCTACGTAGGATAATTCAACATAATGTCAACGTTAAGTGCCATGAACTTTCTAATGTGACTCCAAAAATCAGTAGAAAGAAATTCAATACATACCCTGATTGAGTAGGAAATGCCAAATCCACTTACAATTTTTGCTGAAATGTAGAAGGAAATCCACATTAATGACCACTTTTAAATTACATTGAGGTTCATCCACCAAAATCTTTCTCCTTCATTGTGGTAATATTGACACCCCATCAAATTTTTTGATTTTGTGATCACATGAAACCTCATTATTTATAGGATGATAAAATTGGATCTGCTTCATACTTCAATTCAGGGAGATGATCGACTCTGCCATTAAGGAGAGGTGGGTCAGCACAGCCTTCCAAAAATGTCATCAAGAGTGTTTAAGAGAAATGTAAAGAAAAGGAGAGAGGTCAGCTGAGTATTCAGGCATTTCTCAGTATCACAAGCATACAGGAACGTCCTAGTGTATCCATGTGTGTGAACCGTTCATTTATATCCAGCTTAAAATTTGCAATTTGAAACTCAACATCTCTGAAAAACTGCTTGAATATAACCTCATGAGAAAAAGAAAAACTACACTTTCATTGCTAGAATAGTTGCACAATTTTATGTTAGAAATAAGAAACCAGAAACATTACAGCAATTAATAGACAATATTGCCACAATTTTCCCACGAAATAGGACAAATCCTTGTCGCAATGGAATGTGTACTAGAAGTGTTTTCCTTTTTATTTGGGGGGGGGGGATGGTACAACACATTTATGAAATCAAAGAAAGAGGTAGAAGATATATGAAAGTCAAACAGACAGCCCTACATGCCCTGAGCCCCAATTTTGTACATCAACCCAAAATAAGCCCCCTCTCCCTCTTCAAACATATTTCTCTGATTACAACCGTTTGTACAAATTCCCAGCAGAGTTAATCCCTTGGAGGATCTCCAATACCCATATCCTATGTAGCTTGACTAATCTCTAAATCAGATACATCACCTGGTGCAAAATTCTTCACCCTCAGCTCCTTTTGGTCTGGGCAAGTGCCTGTGATAGGTTAGGGAGAGTTGCCAAGGCATGCCCCAAGAGACCAGTCATGGGTCCACCACTCACCTCCAGCCTTCTGCCATGGTACAGCCATGGTATGCAGTACCGGCCAGTTTTGTACCGGTACTGGAGGTGACCGGTCAGGTTCAGCTGGTTCTGGTACCGGACCGGCCGATCCTCTAACGAAAAGGAAGATGATATTTTTTTTCCCAAGAAAGAAGGATTAATTTACAAATTCAACCAATAATCTTAACGAGTATAATGAGACTGAGTGAGATTAGAGATCTAGAGTTTAAAATCTCCCGTTAGAGTTTAATTATACTTAAGATTAGGGTTAAAATTTTATAAACTTAATGTGCAGGTATTTCCATGTTTGAGGGGAACTGGTTTGAACTTCCGGTACCGGAACCGGAACCGGAACTGGAACCCGCCCTGAACGGTTCCAGAACCTGAACTGGTTTTGCAAACCTTGGGTACAGCAGACTTGATCCTCTGGGGGTATAAACAACCCTCCCCAATCTCAACTGTGGAAACTGCATTTATTTCAAATCCTTTGCTGCCCCTAGCCACATCTGCTGTCAACTGACCTCCCTTGGAGCTGGAGCTATAGGCAGAACGGAAGGTCTCCCAGTCTCGAAGGTGATGGCTTGGCTAGGCCACTAACAACATTAACCTGTTCAAGACATCAGCCACTGCAGTTGATTGTGTTCTTGAGAAAATTTGGGCCTATATCTGCAAATGATTTGATGATGAACTGGAGTCAGAGGATCAGGTGCTTAGACATTACAGTAGTCCCATGCATCCTACAGCCTCCCCAGCATCACCCATCAAATTGACAGAAGAAGGAACTCATCCAAGGCCAGATAACTCTTCTGACACTGTGATGTCAAACTTGTCTGCCCATTATGTTTTGGACTCCCTCTCTTGTGGCAGGCCTAAGTGAGACCCTGCTAGTAAAACCTACCAGACATGCCTTCATGTGTGCTCCTTAGAAGTGGAAGATTCTTCATCAACCTGCACATCAAAGGAAGACATGCACCAGAAATTGGAATGGCATGCTCCACAGCTTTGGGAACAATGACAAAATTGAATAGCTGAATCTTTGTGTGGATTGCAAGATGCCTGATCACTGTCAGGATCAGTAAAGGCCAATCTGATCCGGGCTGATGACCTGTCCTGCACATTTATTTATAAAAAAGCCCGTGAGACAGGCAGGGAATTCAATCCGGTTTAGGGTTTGTAGGGGCTGATCTGGTCTGTCTTAGACCTCTGATCCCCACTGCCATGAAGAAGACCAAGAAAGAGAAGCCATCATGGCTGTTCCCATTGCTATTGCTGCCACGGTCACCTGGTCATGGATGTAGAGGAAGATGAAGAGCAAGAGAGGAAGAAGTCATCACCACTGTGGCTGTCTGCCGCTATTGCTATCATTATCACAGTTCCCTATGGGCAGCCTTCTCTTTTTCCCCTCCACTAATAGTGGTGAGTCCAATGAGGAATATGAGGTAGGGCCATGCTTGTGATAAAAAGGTTTTTCCTTTTGTGCAAAAGATCCTATATAATATATCTAACTAAATATCCTTCTTATTTCTGTAAATAACTTTTTATTTGAAAAAAAAAACATTTTTACAACGTTACCTCGAATTAGATCGTTTCTGTCAGATCACCCGATTGGGATTGGGATTATGAATACCGGATCTAGATACCCAATTCAATCTAGATCCTGGTGGATGTGCCCTCAAGCAATTACCCTCCAACTTAAAAGCCCTAGGAGGTGAATGCTGTGTCTTGGAAGGGGCAAAAGAAGGGAAGACATAGGATCTCCTTGCCAAAGTCCAAGGCCACTATGGAAATAAGGAGAAGGAATCGCATTGATCAAGATGGAAAATTTGGTACCCACGGCGGTGCTGCGGTGGTTTGCCACCTTCCCTTTGGGAGGTTGCGGGTTCAATCCTGCACTCCCCCAAGAAGGGGGGGGGGGGGGGCTGGATCACCCGCATGCACTTATTTAAGGGTGCAGTGCCCACCCGTTGTGGGTGCCAGGGACCCCTGGCCCTTGTAATCCCCTCCCTGTATTCCCCCAGGTCCCTGGCCACTGGGCCATGTTAAAAAAAAGAGAGGAAAATTTGGCAGAGGAAAGAAAAGATTTAATCCAACCAAGCCACCTATCATCAAAACCCTTTAGATTCAAGACTTGAAATAAATATCCCTAGTTGACAGTCACAGGCATTCTCAAATCCAACTTGATGAGTAGACCTCTTTTTTTGAGTTGATTCATACTATGTAGGCATTCACAAACCACCAGAGAATCCAACCAGATGACTAGACCACTTAAGGAAAGAGGTAGGCATTCATAAACTTCCAAAGAATTCTCCTAAATGGGACACCACCCCCCTTGATCAAAGCACTCTGATTGCAAGTAATGACTCTATGCACAACCTTCTTCAATCCCATTCAAGAAGCTGATAGGTTTATAATCCTGCAATTGGTCAGCTCCCTCTTTCTTAGGACTTAGCACCCTCAGGATCTTGTGGATGCCCCTCAAATAAACCTTCCCTTGCTGGAATGCTCATACAACATCTAAAATATCCCAGCAGACCACCTCCTAGGAGTGTTAGAAGAAGAACAAAGGAAATCCATCAGGTTGAAGGGCTTTATCCCCAGCAAGAACAAATATTGCTTCCTTCACCTCCTCTTCAGAAAAAGGCCTAGAAAGCTCAACCTGTTCTTCCCAAGAAATCTGTGGTAGAACACCCTGGGCAACCATCAGCATCTGCCTTTCTTCCTCAACGAATGGCACCTCTTTAGAAGAAGGCTAGAAAACTCAGCCTGCTCTTCCTAGGAAATCTGTGGTAGAATACCCTCAGCAACCATCATGCTCTGCCCATCTTCATCAATGAACAGCCTAGAGTAAAAAGCCAACACATGCTCCTGAATATCTCTTTGCTGAGAGATGCAATAGTTCTTCATCTCTATGGCTCTGGGTGAGAGATTAAGTCTCCACCTACCAAAAACACCTTCATGAAAATAAGCAATGTCTCCCTCCTTTGATCCATTTCTCTCTAGATCTCCGCTTTTAGATTATCTCCCTGTGGAGAATTTCTCCATACTCAGCTCTACGGTAGTCCCAACGAGCCCTATTCTCATCATCATATAAACCAGCACTCAAGAGAATCCAGACCCTGGAGACGCTGAAGTGCCGCATAACTCCCCATCTCCTTCAGCTTGACCACCTCCCTAACCATGGTCGAGGACACACAGGGGTTTGCCACACTTCGTAAATAATGTCGATAATTTCATCCGCCCTTGGCCAGTAATGTTCCAACCTGAACATGTGCTTCCTCCTCAGCTTGCCCCTAGCCCTAAGGACAATTTGCTTGTGATCAGAATAGGCCTTGCCAAGCAAAGGGGTTTGGCCCACAAGGATTGCAGACTTGAATCAAGCATGGCTGTCTCAATCTGGATCAGATCTGGCTGATTCCACTGAACTCAGGCCAATCCTGTATTGGCAAAAAATTAACAAAAATGCCATAAAAATTCAGGAAAATCAGAAAAAAATCATAGAAAAATTCTAAATATGTACTTAGACATACAGATGACTTAGAATACCACATATCATGCACATATGCCATAAAGAGCAGTAAAAACACTAATAATTAACTTTCTACTATAATTGAACATGGTGAATCAAGGCAGTGTTGAATAAAGAGCAGTAAAAACACTAATAATTAACTTTCTACTATAATTAGAAGCCCTAATCGAGGTATTTAGAAGTTGATCCTTTAGAACTTTTTGTTCTCCTTTCTATCTTCTACCTACCCTCCAATTTTCATGAACTTAGGTCAAGAGGATCAGGAGATAGAAGGACGTGAAGTTACTGGTTTAGCACAGGACGTGCAGAAACTAGGGGTGACTTCCAGTCAGAAATTCGACGTCTAGGGATCAAATCAAAGGTAGGTTATCTCGTGGATGGCTAGAATAATATGTCAGGAATAAAAGTCCTCTGTTACCTCGTGATTTCATGCACTGTACTTTGAGTATTTGATGTTTTATTTCAACTGCGCATCTAGGTTATTTCAACATGCATGAATCCTACCCTTTAATGAGAAATTGATAATTTTATCTTAATTCATATGAACCATGCATCTCCATACGTTTCTTATACTCTATCACGTCATATTCTTCTGTTTAACATGATTTTTCATTTATCTATTGCTAACAATAAGGCCTATATGACCTATTTTACTTCTATTTGTCACAGAAGAGAAACGGTCTCTATCAGACCGCCATATGTCTTTAGCGGCTTTGCGATAGACTGCTAAATGCCTTCATGCGGTCCTCCCTTGACCGCTATTCTCTGCAACCTGTTAACTCTAAACAGGTGGCAGATTGACCCTAATATATATATGCTAAGCCTAGTTAAATAGGTTTTAATACTAGTCTTGACTTATAATCGTAATATTGGTTATATTGTGCACTACCCTTGATAGATTGCATGCCCTACATGGTTTAAATGCTTATTTTAACTTATGTTAATTTCATGCCAAAATATATATTTTGTACTAATGATCATATTTTTATATGCTTCATAGACTTGTTAAGTGATGTTTTGATCGTTGTTTATCACGATTCCTTCTTCTCTAGTGTCTTTTCTTAAGTACATGGTGCGTATCCCGGTGCGTGGCCATTAGATACACTTTTGCACTTGTAAGCACACCTCTTGGACTTGTTATCCTCTCCGTTGAATATTCCTTCCACCGGACTAGGTGATCTTGTTTCAAGACCTCCGTAAGTCTCCGCGAGCCTGGGATTCCCACTAGGACGCCGAGCTAGTTGTACCCTTAAAACCCAACTGTCTAGAAAGCACTTAACTGCTGTTTTCTGTATCCTGGATTTAGCGGCCATCAGGCGACCGCCACTGTCAAGTAGCGGTCATCCCGCGACCACTTCTGTCCAAGAGTTTCACTACACCGACCTTCTTTTCTTCATGCGTCAACTCCTCATAGAAACGGTCCATCTCTGACCACCTCTATCTATAAACGGTCCTGAAAAGACGGCTACAGTCCAGAAACGGTCCGGACTTGACCGTCTTATGTCTAAACTATGTCTAACCCGAGATTTGACCTAAGGGTTGATTTTCCTATAATCCTAGATGGTCTATTGATTATCTAGAATCTAAAACCTTATTCCAAACCTATCTAATAAGTTATGGAAGTTAAAGAATATGCCGTTATGCTGCCGAATTCTTTTCGTGACATGACCTTTTCTTAAGTCATCTTTGGAATTCTCATGATCTCTTATTGTGCGTTCTCTACCTTGGTTACATTCTCATGAAACTATTGTTGAAATGAACATTATTGGCCGGAACTTTACTATATTCTCATGGAAGTAGCTTGATCTATAACTTGAAGATGCAAGAGAGGACACAGACAGTGTCCAAGGGCTCCATACTAGCCCCCTCGGCAGATAGCCGGAAACGTGCTGAAAACCATAGGGTACGATGAGTACTGACGTCGCATTACGCCGGGAGTACTTTTTTTATAGACGGGTGAAAACCATGAGACAATTTGTGATAATTTACATGTTTGCTCGTACTTTCTTATTCATGACTTTCTAGTGCATAACCTTTATGGTTATGAGTACATTCTTGTTAATGAAAGGCCACTTTATCTTGTAAGTCTTGCTTAATCATGCTCTATTGTCCATTCATATTCTTCATGTCTCTAAAATTCCTATCATGTTACTTGGATTTGTTCGAGTGTTTTATCGCGTTTTTACCTTATTCACTAGAGCGAAAATGTAATTACTTAAAGCATGCCTCCATGTTGATGCGAAGATACCTACTGAGCAAGTGTGCTCATTACCCTACTTTTCCAATCTTTTCAGAAAGTTCAAGTGAGTCGGATTCGGAGTATTCTAGCAACGGGCCCGAGAGTGATGATTGATGGTCGAGAGAAGACTTAGACTGTCAAAGTAGTCTAGAGTCGTGATGTAATTTTTACTTTATTGAGTCTCACTATGTAATTTTCATTTTTTCTTGAGTCTAGTAGGCCAAGAGTCAACTTTATGTAATTATGGATCATTATTATCAATAAAAGTTAGAATTTTGATCAATATTGTGTACTACATTTTTATTAGGATGTTTATTGCGCCCTGATTATATCACTAGCTTGAGACGTATTGTCGACTGTTCACGTTCCCCGATATTATTTCCGCTGTACATATGTCTCGGGGCGTGACATATTGGCAGATCAAGATATCTTCTGGACATGGAGTTTGGAAGTAGCTGACTCAAGCAACCCTAGATGGTTGGGTCAACTGAGTGAAAGCAGGCAAGTCAACTCAAGCTCCAATCATACGACAACACGGACTGAAAGAAGCCCAAGGAGCAAAGACCCTTGGATGCTGTGAGACACGGAATATTTTCACGTAGGAAAAATAGAATAATTGTTCTTCTTTTTGAAAAGAGAGACATTCCTCTGCATAGAGAGGGTTATTCCGTGTGTGCGCATAATATCAGACGATTTGGGTTCGAGTGCTAGACCTCTCCCCACTGACCGTAGTCAGTGTTGATTTACATCGGCCTAACATCCGAACACCTTTGTTTGACTGCCAAACAAATCCCCAAAACCTTTTACAGGGTTCTAATGTTGAGGGCAAACTCTCTTGAAGAGCTCATGATGTCCGCTCACTCACCACCGACCAACAAAAATAATTGAATTAGGGCTAGGTCTGAGCCAAACCCTAAGATTTAGGAAGCGCAAATATGCGGAAGCCATAGGCATTTTTGAAGTAGAGAAATTTTCTGGACCCCGAGAGTATTTCGGTAATTTTACCACCCCAGGGGTATTTTGGTAATATTCCCAGGCCAGGGGTATTTCTGAAATTTACTGGATTGGAATGGGAGTTGGACCGGATTCCTGACTTTCCGAGGCGCTGAGGCTCTTTCTGGAGGGTTTTGAGGACTCTAGGGCCATTTCTAAGTCGTAAGGATATTTTGGTAATTTTACCTTATCCTGGACAGACCTAGGATTGGGGTGACATCCGAGTGTCGAACTGAGCTGACACGTTTCTAAACCAGAAGAATGACAAGGGACTTCGTAGAAGACACATAGATGTCAATTTGGTCGAAAGAGGGACACATATGCAATTCTATGAAAGTCGGGTGTTTTCTTATAATTTTCTCCCCGAGGACATGCATAAAACATACTGAGTGCTTTCATAATCAGAATGAGTACAAGGATTGTCGACGAGTTGTCAACTGTACAAAAGTCCGCGCTAACGCGAGAAATAGGGGCATAGCCCCAATTACAAAAGTTGCAGGGTAAAATTATAATTTACAAGACATTCATGTTTCTTAGATCCCGGGGAGGACTTATACGCAATTCTCCCATTATTAGGGCAGAATTATATGACATAGTCGTCCCGAGATTTAGAAACAACAACAACACAGCCCGCTGAGGGGAAAAAATTACAAAAATACCCTCATAGGGGTATAAACACAGGACCCGGGGACTTACCCCTCGCGGGTCGAAACAGACGAACAAAATGCTCCAAGTGTGAAAGGCGCTTCGTAGGTTGCAGGTTGTAGTCTCTTTTTTTTTTTTCCTGGACCTCTGGGGGTCTATTTATAGAAGTGGGAACCTCCCTGGGGGCGTTCGGACCCGTACGGGTTCAACGGGATGAAAATGACCCCGGGGAGGTCATTTTTTCAAAAAAAATTTTAGTTGATCGCGCAGGGAGGAAGGACCACCCCAGGGTGGGAGGTCCCCCGGGTCCCACCCGGGGTCGCGCGACCCCCGAGGGGACCTGCCCGGGGTCGCGGACCCCCGGGGGGGATCAGGACCTCCTCGAGGTCGCGGACCCCCCCCCACCCCCGGGGGTCGCATGCCCCCCTAGGGGGACCTCCCCGGGGTCGCCGACCCCGAGTGGGTCCCACCCGGGTTCGGGCGACCCCAGGCGGATCCGCCCGCCGAGGGAGGTCCCGCACGGGACTCGTCCGCCTCCGGCGGACCCGTCCGGGTGAAGGTGACCCCGGACGGGTCCCTCCGGCCCCGGACGGGTCTCCTCTTCGCGGGGTTTCAATAAAAGGAGGTCTCCGGGGGCTTTGAAGCCTTGTTTCCTCGCCGTGACTTGTGAAGAATAGCGAGGGGGAGCGTCACCTTGTTCGTTTGTCGTCCTCTTCGTGCCGTGGGCCGCCGAGGGGAGACTTGTTGTCGTCCGTGCTTCGTGGTACACGTGCGGAGGACTCCATTCTTGGTGCGTAGACCTTGTTCTGTGTCTCCTTTACTGTTATAGTTGCTTCCTTTGCTCGTAGTTACACGTTCAAAGGAGGGAGACTGCATCCCTTAGGGATTTCTTCAAAACCATGCGATCCTAACAATCGTGTGAATTTAATCCGGGCTTCGATCACCCCGTTTTGCTGCGAAGCCTGTAGTTGCAGCAATAGATAGGCATGAAGCCGTGTATGAAGGTACTCCACGGGAGGGGCGATACGCCCCATGTTAAACCCGTGTGTGGAGATATTCCATGAAGAGGCAATACGCCAAATATTTGTAGACCTTAACCAATGCGAGGTTAACATGGCAACCATGCCAATTTTGGTTGGAATAAGTCCTGGGTGCAACAAATGCCCCCCACGGGACACCCGTCAACGCCAGAGGCAAGGGGGGGCGGGTGGCCCGTGTCTCTCGTGAGGGTAGCTTATCTCCGGCCCGTGTCTCTCGTGAGGGTAGTTTATCTCCGAGTTCCCTGACGGAACGAGAATCTTGTAAGACTGCTTAATAATTGTATTGATGTCCTTTGACTGATTTAACTGTTGACCGAGCCTCATTATTGACTTTTGTCTTTGCGGTATTGGCTTTGCAGCTGTTGTAGACATGGCTCGTCCTAGCCGGAGCAGAGATCGGAGGTCCCGGGCCAGCGGCTCTGACGACCACTACGTGCGAAGGACAGATAGGCCTATGCCACCATTCCCTCCGCACAGCATCACTTCAGAGAGTTTTGATGCAGTAGACCGTGGGCTTACTTGGATCGTGGTGGGCCCGACAGAGGAGACTACTATCTCTGAGGGCACTGTGGATGTCTCCCGGATCACGGAGAGACAAGGAGGCTATTCTTATGACCGCTCAGGCGGTTACCCAGCACATTTCCCACTGGATTGTCACCTCCTACCTTTCATCCAGAGTTTTGTGCCACCTGGAATGGAGGCCGACGATTCCCGACTGCCGGGAGAAAGGCGCCGTCTTGAACGGGCAATATTACTTGGCAGGGACAGCATGTATGGCACTTGCAGTTTCTCCTATCCGAGCTTCCCAGAGGGCTTTGTACGACATGATCAGTACCCTGACCAGAGGAGTCTGGGCTTCTTCAGGGAGTTTGACAGTTTCACCGTCCGGGCGGTACCGTCTCCACCAGTCGTTTGGCATCTGGCCGGGCATCATAGGGCCGCAGACGTCTCTATCGACGGGATGTTTCTGACTCTCTCAGGCGCGGCTTTTGCTCATGATGATTATGACCATGACTGTTTACTGGCACGGATTTTGGCACAGAAGGCCCCCAGTTGGTATGAGAGGTGGTCCGTTGCTCCTTCCCACTGTTACCGTCGTGGCGCCACAGAGTGACTATGGGGTGTACTAACAGTCTACAGAGCAGCACTTGACAGGGCAGACATACGCCATGCAGTGACGGCAACTTTGCATTCATATCCTTGCCATGCGGGACTAATCCAGGCCCTAGCCGAGAGGTTCAATAGGCGCTGGAATACTTTTATGACGACAGAGGGAGAGACTTCATTGGACCTGTGGGCTTTCCACAGGATTTCTGGCCTCCCTGTCTGTGAACAGCCATATGAGGAGTTATGCCTGGACGACATGCATCTGAGTGCTTCAGACGGCACAGGTCAATATTTGCTGCCCTACCGCTTCAGGTACTTGATGAAGACCTGGAGAGATTTGGCCCTTGTGGGCAAAGAGAAAGTTGCACGGACACCGAGGGTGACCCTGAATGCTTGGGTCACACATTTCTACAGTGGTCCTTACTGCTTCTACGAGGAGTTTGCTTCCTCCGGTATGACTTGGGAGCAGTGCCGACAGGTAGAGCTCCGATTTGCTTCACATCCCCGCCACCTGCCTGCTCCGACGCGGGGGTGGAACTCGAGGGATTTACCGCCGCTGACATACCTGGCGGCCTACCTGGCCTATTGGCTAGCTAGTTTTGTGATCCCTCATGGAGAGGAGGGAGTTCTGCGGGCGGAGGTGATCTACCCGGCGTGTTTATTGGCTTGTGTACGCAGGGTCGCTATTGCTCCGGCTGCACTGGCGAACATCTACCATTGCTTTGGAGCTCTGACTTCTCATGCATCACCCAGAGACAAGCACATCTTGATGCCTACCCATTATCTGAGTGCATGGGCCGGCTTGTTGCTACCAGAATTGACACAGAGGACGCCGATAGATAATCCAGCTGCACCACTGGTTTTTGCTTTTGCTGGTCACCCGGACCAAGATGCAGTTGTACATCTTGCTAGCACCCACCGTGCTCTATCTTTCCTCCATACTAGGAGGGATGAGAGCCTGGAGTTTGATCACAGCTCTCGCTCATATCGCCCCTACTTAGAGCAGCAGGGCGACACTGTTGTCTGTAGGTTGTCCTCGTGGGCCCTGCCTTCCCTCCATGCACTGGCCGATTGGGTTGTATGCATACGCCCCAGAGTTCTGGTCTATCGTCGCTCCAGCATGGCAATTCTTGAGCCGTACTATCCACACAGATTTGCCAAGAACTTTGGGTATGATCAAGCTATACCGCCAAATGCAGATTTTCCTATGGCACTTCGGCAATACCGACAGAGAGACGTACACCTTGTGGCAGCTTCATGGCATAGCTTCCTCTCTCGTGGCGTGAAAGAGGGATACCCTATTCCAGAGCAGACGCGCAGAGGCTTCTTTGATATACACTATGCGCGCTGGTGGTTTAAAGTCAGCCACATCTCTAGACAGCGAGCTGACACCGTCCGAGCTGTTGAGGAGCAACGCTTGAGGAAAGAAGACCTGCCTCCTTTGTCACTAGCTCCTGAGTTTGTCAGATCTCATTTTTCTGGAGCCGCCAGGGTCATTCATGAGATAGAGGTTCGCTGGAGGGAGCGGGGACTCCCCATTCCCGTTGACAGGAGTCAGTAGACTGGGGCTTTGAAGCCCTTGAGGAGTACACCTACTACAGCTTGCACTTCCAGATCCGCTCACCGACGAGTCGCCCCTGGGTCTTCAGCACCATACTCCTGGTGGGAGGACTTGAAGGCCTCTTGTGGTCTGAAGACCAAGTCCCCGCTATCCGAGGCTGTTCCAGAGGGGGCATTTGCCGGTAGTGCCTTTGCTAATTGGAGGACCCACATCATCAATGCCGTAGGCTGTGCTGGTCCTTTGGAATATATTTCAGATTTGGAGGTGGCTGCCACCCCCAATACCATCTCGACAGTTGTGAATAAGGTTGCTCGGGTTCTTGGCCTGAAATCTGGGCAGATTATTCTAAAACCCGAGAGGATTATAGGGGAACTAGGTATATGCTAAGATTATTTAGCCTTGTCCCTTCTGTTTGTTTTGCCATTGAAGACACTGACTTTATGCAATCGTTTATCACTTGCAGAGCGCACCAGTGGTTTAGAGGCTCATGCTCGTGAGAAGAGGCCTCGAGCTGGAGAGCAAGAGAGTGGCCCGCGGCCTACCTCCCGTCTGCGTTCTGAGGAGGCATCTCCTACCCCGGCAGAAGCTTCCAGTAAGGGCGAGGGAAATTTATTTCCAAATCAGCACTACAACATGTCTATGTGATTTTGTAGCCTGACTGTTCCCCCCCCCCTTTTTTTTTGATGCAGCTCCTCCTGAGACTCGGGCTGCTGTGAGCTTTTCTCCCCGCCCCGGGAATGAGTTCACAAAGGCGGGGTTGGAAGTGGACGAGTCCGTTCCCGATATCAGTGTGGACATCGACGGGTTGGACCCTCTCGCCGACGACTATTTGCCTGTGACCAACGACTCTCCCGCACTTGACGTGGGAGGGATCTCCATTATTCAGGATTCAAGTGAATGCTTCGATTGCATAACCCTTCTTCCCCTCTCTTTTAAAACAAAGAGAAATATGTGTCTTGGCTGATATTATATTGCCTGTCACAGAGACGGTCCAGGCTCAGCCTACTGTCCCCGTTGTTGAAGAGGGGAGAAAGTCCCCTAGCAGTGGGGAGACTTCTTCGCCATCAGGTTCCTCCAGCGGGGGAAGCTCCGGTACTTCATCGGGTACAGGGACCTCCAGTACCTCCTCGAGCGAGGGCTCTTCTTCCTCTTCCTAGAGTTCTTCCGAGGAAGGGGAGATTAGGATGAGCCCAGGTAATTTAAGGCCAAATTTTCTTCATGCATAGAGTTATGAAACTCTCCTTCTGACCCTCTTTAATTGTTCATTACATAGCCGCACAGACGACCTTCTCCTTGAACGAACTTTCCAAACTCATGGAAACAGGGTCCACTGCTGACCTGCCAGCTAATAACGAGGATGTGAGGGCTCCAATTGCCGGGGTTGAAGTCCCTGATGGGGGAGCCATCTCCCTAGGCATGAGGCTATCAGTAGGTACTGCCGATGCTGGGGAGCTTGGTGAGGTGCCGGCTTCAGGTATGCACAAAATATTTTGTATAGTCCCTCCGCCATGCCTTATTGCATATTGACATTGTATAATGCTCCTGTTTCGAACAGCTGACGATCCTACTGAGGAGGGGCATTCTCACCAGCTTACAGGGGTTGACGTGATGGCAGGCTCGGGCCAGACGCCCACAGAGGGGCGAGACACTGAGGACCGAACCGTGGCCTCCACTGAGACACCAACTCTAGGTATGTTGTCGAATTAGGGACTTGCCCCATTTATTCAACAAGACTTCCTTCTTCTGTGATATTGATCACCATTTTATATGTTGGTGTCCCCTTTCAGTTGTCTCTCCTTCTATGGAGCCCACGACAGGGGTCGACATAGCTACCGCTGAGGAGGAGCTGCCTGCAGAGACTGGTATGTCTTTGTCACTATAAAGTGCACATTGTCATTATTGGTGTCACGGGAATATTGAGACTTTCCATTCTTTGCTTTATTTGCAGAAAGATCAGCTGCACCCGTGCCGCCCATAGAAAAGGGATCGATGCTTGTAGATAACCCTTCTACAGTCCTGGAGGAGGGATTTTCTCTCGGGCCCAGCCCGATGGGCATAGCTGCCTCAGGTAAAAACCATCGCGATATGCACCTTTGGACTTTTACCCTGGTGGCTTCATTGTGGTGGTACACTCATATGTTTTCCCCCCCTTTTTTTACTCGGGCTTACAGGAGAGACGACTGTGATGCCCGCGGACTTTCCTATTCTTGGAGTGGAGTGGCCCGACACCCCTGCACCTGTGGCAGTGTTGGATGCCGTCATGGTTGACCACCTCCTCTAGGGCCTTGATCGCCTGGTTCAGGTTGACCCCTTGCCGACGGTGGGGGCTTTGAGGAGCAGCTTGGAGGCTTTCACCTGGGATTACCACATGATGGGTCTTCCGCAGGATCTATGGGCCGCGAAGCTGGGATCCATATGGAGTGAATTCGCCCGCCTACATACAGCACAGGAGCAGAGGCGGCGAGTTCGACTGATGATCTAGCAGGAGGAGCGGCTGAGCGAGCTCCGGGCGGCCCACGCTGAGGCGAGCCTTCAGGTTGAGAGGGAGGAGGAGTGCAGGAGGAGGATCCGCCTTCAAGTTGAGGAGCTGCAACGAGATTGTGACGACCCGGGATCCGAGTACCGGAAAGGAACCGGCGCGTCTCGAATCTCGGCCCGCCAACCCACGAGCCCGAAGACTCGGAAGGGTAGAAAGGGATGGTGTGGGAGTACAAGAGAAGCTAAAACAACCGCAGAGATAGCACAATAATCTAAAATAAGATGCACAGAATAATATAAATAAATTAAACTGCTACAAGGTCCAGTGTATCTCATGTCCAAATGAAAGTACAGTCAACAGAAAGAAAAGTACAACTACACGGGGCATCCCCCGACGTACAACTACACGGGGCATCCTCCGGCTCTGGCAGACTGGCGGCTAACCCTGGCTAGAAGAACTACGCTGAAACTCGGCCGCACCTCTCGAAGACCCCGCCTCACCTGAAAAGTAGGGGTGAGCCTCATTTCATTGGCCTAGTAGGGATCCCGCGAATCCCCACCTCGCGCGGAAACCAAGGCAGGAAAGCAAGAGAGCAGAAAAGTAACCCTACCTAACAGGAGTACGGTAGAACCAACAAGCTAAAGTAAATAAGCGGAAAAGCCGTCTACTCTAACCGCACGTACTACTGAACCTCGGTCCAACGAAACTCGAGTCCACACCTGCCAGCGAACAGGAGCACTACCCACTAGAAGAACGATCGGATGCGTCCCCTGACGTCTTACACCGCGTCACAAGTGTCTAGCTACAACGCCCCGGGCCTGAGACTCAGACACGCAACAAGTACCACAACAAGGACTAGCTGGGGTCACACTCGTCAGCACATGTCCTAAGCCCCCAACTACGTGTGCACACACAGACCATCTGCTCTAGGTCGGGTCCTCTAGCTGATTTCCCCCCCCACCGGACTCTGGTGGCAAAGGCAAGGGGCCCTACGGGAACCAGCCTAAAAATCGCCTCTCACCCGGTCTCGCTCTCCACCACTCCCAGGTGGGTCCGCACTCGTGTGCGCAGGAAGCTACGACTAGTGGACAGGTCACTGGAAGTAAGGACTGACTCACGGAAACCACCGTCAAAGAAACGGGACCGCACATACACGGTGCAGCACAGAGCCTGACGGTCCAACCTTGGGCCGTCACAGGCTATGACGCACCTACACTGGAGCGCCACAAGGCTCTGACGGTCCAACCCTGGAGCGTCACAAGCCGAGGTGAAAACAGGCTCTGACGCACCCACCTAGGGGCGTCACAGCACCTAACGGACCAACCCTGGCACGTCAGGGGAGATGGGTTCGTCTGCTCTGACGGACCCACACGGGCGTTACAAGGCTGTGACGCGCCAGGCATGGTGCGTCACAGGCCTTGACCCCCAACGGTCAAAAGCCAACGGTCTGATCGCCCCTGACGGTCCAACCTAGGTCGTCACAGCACCGTGGCGGTCTATCGTGGGACCGTCATAGCCCACAGACCCCACTGGCTAAAGCATGGCTGTAACGCACCCACCTGGGCGCGTCACATGGTGTGACGGTCACTGGAAGGACCGTCACACCGGTCCGATAGCGAAACGGCGTGAAACGCCCAAAAATTCCAACCATGCCCCATACCTCCGTAGGAGAGGGGGAAATCAAAGGGGAAGACACCTGGGGACCCCTAGCATGATTCTAGGCCATCAAAACGCCGAATCGCGGCTCAAATCCATAGATCGGGCGAACTCTCCCCAAAACATGATTTTGTCCTAACCCGCTCAAACACACCCCTCTCGGCTCCCATTCGGCCTACAAATCGCGGGGGATGGCGGGATGAGCATAGGGATTCGCCCCCTACCTCAATGGAGCGAATGCTCCGCCGAATCACCGCCGAAGTCAAGGAAGAAGCTTTTGAATGCCACACGCCCCGCCTCCCGCCGCGAGAAGGCCACCGCCGGAACCACCTCGCCACCGCCACGCCGTTGCCGGAGTGAAGGAGGCCGCGTCTCGGTCGTCCGGGGAAGAACTATCGCGATGGAGAGGGCGCTCTCCAACGGTTGGAAGGAGGAGGAAGAAGAAGAAAAAAGGTGAAAAATAAAAGAAAAAGGTTTGGTATTTATAGAAAATCCGAAAAATCTCACAAAATAGAAAAATACACCTCCTCGATCCTCGCGACGCGCTGATCGCAACGGTACCACTGGCGGGTAGATGAACGACCCGGTTCACCCGCTATAGGGTTCCGTAGGTGTTTCCGAGACACACGCGGGAATCGAAAAACACGCGGAAAAAGTCACGGAACACGTTCCGAGCCTCCGAACTGACCCGAATCGCACGGATCCAAACACGAAAGATGTCCAGAACATAATTCCGGACACAACGGGGCCAAATTCAAATAAACGTAGACCCGAGACCTAAGAAGAAGGATCCAAAAGGGTCCGGGACACCACAGGGATCTTCGAGCTGCACAGACTGTAGTGGAGGCATCCCGCCATCGGCTTGGAGAGCTCCAGGAGGAGGTTCTTCAGAGTGAGACTTGCCTCAGTGACCTGAGGAGGGGCGAGTCTGGTATTTGATACCCTTTTGTAAATAGGGCTTTCGTGCTCCATTTCTTTTTGAGTTACCCCCGAGGGCTTGTCTCGGGCTCCATGGATAGCATTGATAAATAAAGGACAGAATTTAGCAGCTTTTTGATTCCATCCTTTTGCATGTATTTTTTTTTTGAACAATTTACCAGCCCTACCGCCCTTTCGGGTTTTCGCCAGAACTGGCCCCCTTTAGCTTTTTCCAGTACGCCCTTGCGGATTTTCACACTGAGGGGTATCCATTTTTGCCTAAGGTGCCCTTTCGGGTTTTTACCTTAGCCGGGTTAAAGCTTTTTTGCCCTTGATTACTCTCCTCTAACAGAAGCAACCAAGTCCGCTGGGGCATCAATATTTTTTATCCCGTTTTTTTTTTTGAACCTATAATGCCGAAAGGCAAGGAGAAAGTGATACTCCCGTAAGGACGTGTATGCCGCATAGGTGGCACAAATGGGTGGATTCGACTGCCCTAATGGGACTCAATTAGTCAAATCCAAGAGCCAAAGGTTGAACGGGTTGGCAACTGTTGGACACGGAAAAAATCTAAGGAATACTCTTATCGTAGATAAAAGGTAGATTTTCGTTCTTTTTGAAAAGAAACACTCCTCTGCATAGAGAGGGTTCCGTGGGTGCGCATAGTATCAGACGATTTGGGTTCGAGTGCTGGACCTTTCCCCACTGATCGGAGTCAGTGTTGATTTACATCGGCCTAACGTCTGAACACCTTTGTTTAACTGTCAAAGAGGTCCCAAAAGACTTCTACAGAGGTTCTGATGTGGAGGGCAAGCTCACTCGAGAGACTCTCCATGACCACTCATTTTACCACCAATATATAAAAACAACTGGATTAGGGCTAGGTCTGAGCAAAACCCTAAGATTTAAGCATAGAGGCGCAAATATGCGGAAGCCATAGGCATTTTCAAAGCAAGGGATGTTTTCTAGACCCCGGGGGTATTTTGGTAATTTTTCAGGCCAGGGACATTTATGAAATTTTCTGGGCTGGAATGGAAGTGAAACTGGATCTCTAACTCCCCAAGGCGCTGAAGCTCTTTCTGGAGGGTTTCAAGGGCTCTGAGGCCATGTTTAGGTTACAGGGGTATTTTGATAATTTTACCAGACCCTAGACCTAGGTTTGGTATAATACCCGAGTGCTGGACTGAGCTGACAACACTTCCGGACTGAAGGAATGACAAGGGGCTTCATGGAAGGCACACATTTGTCAATTCGGCTGAAGGAGGGGTATATACACAATTTTCCAAAGTCGGGGGATTTTCTTATAATTTTCCCACCCGAGGTTACATATAAAACATGTTGAATGCTTTTATAATTCCATGTGAGTACAAGGATTGTCGGCGAGTTGTCGACTGTACAAACGTCCGCCTTGGAGCGGGAGATAGGGACGTAGTCCCAATTACAAAAGATTGCAGGGTATAACTGCAAATTACAGGACTTCGGTCTTTTACAATCCCGGGAAAGATATTTTTGTAATTTCGCCATTATAAGGGCAGAAATACAAGATTTAGTCGTCCCGAGACGTAAAGACTTACAAAACATGGCCCGCTGAGGGGCATAATTACAAACATGGCCCGCTGAGGGGCATAAACGTAAATATACCCCATAGGGGCATAAATACAAGACCCGGGGACTTACCCCACGCGGGCCGAAACAAACGAACAAAAGCTTCAAGTATGCTCCGTAGGTTGCTGCTTGTAGTCACTTCCAAGTGTCCTTCCTTTGGACCTCTGGGGGTCTATTTATAGAAGTGGGGAACCTCCCCGGGAGTGTTCGACCCCGTACGGGTCCAACGGGATGAAAATAACCCCGGGGAGGTTCCATTTTCAAATTTTTTTAGTCCGTGCGCGGGAATGGAACCTCCCCGGGGTGGGAGGTCCCCGGGACGGTCCTGGACCGTCCCGGGGTCGCGGACACCCGGGGAGGGACCGTCCCGGGGTCGCGGACACCCGGGGAAGACCTGCCCGGGGTCGCGGTCCCCGGGGGGAACCGGCCCGGGGTGGCGGGCCCCCGGGGGGACCTCCCCGGGGTCGCGAACCCCCGGGCAGGGCCTGCCCGGGGTCGCGGACCCCGGGTGGGTCCCGCCCGGGGTCGCGCGCCCCGGGGAGGTCCTCCCCGGGGTCGCGGACTCCGGGTGGCCCCCACCCGGGCCACGCGCACCCCGAGGGGGAACTCCCCGGGGTCGCGGACCCCGGGTGGGTCCCGCCCGGGTGCGCCCGACCCCGGGCGGGTCCACCTGCCTAGGAGGAGTCCCGCGCGGGACTCCTCTCGCCCCGGGCGGACCCGTCCGGGTAAGGGCGACCCCGGACGGGTCCCTCCACCCCCGGACGGGTCTACTTCTCGCGCGGATTCCATAAAAGGAGGCTCCGAGGCCCTGAAACTCCGGGTTTTCGCCGTCTCTCGTGGAGAACAACGAGAGGGAACGCCGCCTTGTTCGTTTGTCGTCTTCCTCGGGCCGTAGGCCGCTGCGGGAGGACGAGTTGTTGTCCGTGCCTCGTGATACACGTGCGAGGGACGTTGTGCTTGGTACGTAGACCTTCTTCAGCATCTCCTGCGTTGTTGTAGAAGTGTTCCTCGCTTGGGGATACACGTCCGGAAGGCAGGGACTTAATCCCGTAGGGATTTTTAATATAACCACGTGATCCTGACGATCATTGTGGCTTGTGCTTGGTTGGTGGCCATCCCCCGAGGGATTTATATCGCCACGACATGTGGGCTACAAAGCTGTAAGCTTAGGAATATCCGACGGGACGGCGATACGCCGAACAAGGTACCCCGTGTAGGAATATCCTATCGGAGGGTGATACACCGCTTCCGAAATCTTGTCACATGCGGGATTAAAATCCCGAACCTTTAGCACGATAAATTATGGGTGCAACAAATGCCCCCCACGGGACATGCGTCCAAACCGAAGGTGGGGGCGGACGGCCCGTGCATTCCGTTGCTTCTATGTCAGTCTCCGGGCTCATAGGCATGCTGGAGTTTTGTGTGACTTTCTGTAGTCTTGATGTTGTCCGTATGCTGGTTTAACTGACAATGCTTTCTCTGCTTTTGGCTTTGCAGCTTTTGCAGACATGGCTCGTTCCAGACGGAGCGGAGGGACTTCCCAGAGGTCCAGGCCCAGCGGTGGAGATGATCATTATGTACGGAGGACGGACAGGCCTATGCCACCATTCCCTCCTCGCAGCATCACTCCAGAGGATTTTGACGCAGTGGACCGCGGATTTGCTTGGGTCGCTGAGGGCCCAATTGGAGAGACTACCACGACCGGTGGCGTTGTTGACGTCTCCCGGATTACACGGGGGCTCGGACGGTATACTTATGACCGGTCGGGCGGCTACCCGCCCCACTTTCCGCTGGACTGTCACCTTCTCCCTTTCATCCAGAGTTTCATACCGCCTGGAGTAGAGACTGACGATCCTCGGCTTCCCGAGGAGAGGCGCCGCCTGGAGCGGGCCATTTTGCTCGGGCGGGACAGTATGCATAGCACCTGCAGCTTTTCTTATCCGAGCTTCCCAGAGGGCTTTGCCCGTCAGCGACAGTTCCCTGACCAGAGGAGTCTTGGCTCCTTCAAGGAGTTTGACAGTTTTACCGTGAGGACGGCGCTATCTTCGCCAGCCACCTGGCATCTGGCCGGGCACCACAGGGCCGTGGATATTGCTATTGACGGGATGTTTCTGACTCCCACCGGCGCAGCCTGCTCACATGATGATTATGAGGCTGATTGCATGCTAGAGAGGATCTTGGCACAGAGGACCCCGAGCTGGTACGGGGGATGGGCCGTTGTCCCTTCCCATTGTTATCGCCGTGGCGCCACAGAGTGGCTGTGGGGTGTGCTGCTAGTTTACAGGACAGCACTTGACCGGGCAGGTATACGTCATGCAGTGACGGCAGCTTTGTACTCTTACCCCTGTCATACCGGGCTGGTCCAGGCTCTAGCTGAGAGATTTAACAGGCGCTGGAATACTTTCATGACTGCTGAGGGGGAGACTTCACTAGACCTGTGGGCCTTCCACAGGATTTCTGGCCTCCCAGTCTGCGGACAGCCATACGAGGAGATATGCCTGGACGATTTGCATCTGAGTGCTTCGGACGGCGCAGGCCATTATTACATGCCATATTGCTTCAGATATCTGATGAAGACTTGGAGGGACCTGGCCCTCGTGGGCAAGGAGAAAGCTGCACGGACGCCGAGGGTGACTCTGAATGCATGGGTCACACATTTCTACAGCGGTCCGTACTGTTTCTACGAGGAGTTTGCTACCTCGGGGACGTCTTGGGAGCAGTGCCGCGAGGTCGAGCTCCGCTTTGCTTCACACCCTCGCCACTTACCCGCTCCGACACGGGGGTGGAATTCGAGGGAGCTGCCGCCACTGACTTATCTGGCAGCCTACCTGGCCTACTGGTTGGCCAGCTTTGTAATCCCTCATGGAGAGGAGGGGATTCTGCGGGCAGAGGTGATCTACCCGGCTTGTTTGTTGGCTTGTGGGCGCAGGCTCGCCATTACTCCAGCCGCGTTGGCGAACATCTTTCATAGTCTTGGGCATTGACTTCACACTCATCTCCTAGAGATAAGCATATCTTGATGCCCACCCACTATCTGAGTGCATGGGCCGGCTTGTTCTTGCCAGAATTATCACAGAGGACCCCGGTGGATAACCCGCAGCGCCACTTCTTTTTGCTTTTGCTGGTCATCCGGAGCAGGACTCAGTTTTGCAGCTTGCCAGTGCTCGTCGTACCTTGTCTTTCCTCATACTAGGAGGGATGAGAGTCTGGAGTTCGATCACAGCTCTCGCTCATTCCGCCCATACACGGAGCGACAGGGTGACAATGTTGTCTGCAGGCTATCTTCCTGGGCTTTACCCTCCGACCATGCATTGGTCGATTGGGTTATTTGTGTTCGACCCAGCGTTCTGGTTTACCGCCGTTCCAGTATGGCGGTGCTTGAGCCATATTACCCGCACAGATTTGCCAGGAATTTTGGGTACGACCAGTCGATACCTCAGCATGCAGATTTTCCCTTTGCCGTTCGGCAGTACAGACAGAGGGATGTGCACCTAGTGGCGGCTTCATGGCATGACTTCCTTTCCCGGGAGGTGAAGGAGGAGTATCCCATTCCAGCACAGACACGCAGAGGTTTCTTTGATATACACTATGCGCGCTGGTGGTTTAAGCTCAGCCTTGTTTTCAGGCAGCGAGCTGATACTATTCGAGCTGCAGAGGAACGGCGCTTGAAGAAGGAGGATCTGCCTCCACTGTTTCTAGATGCGGCGTTCATCAGATCTCATTTTTCTGGGGCCGCCAAGGCCATTCATGAGATTGAGACCCGTTGGAGGGCGGATGGACTCTCGATCCCTGTTGACAGGAGTCAGTACACCGGGGCTTTGAAGCCCTTGCGGAGTGTCCCAGCTGCAGTTTCTTCTTCTAGGTCTGCCCGTCGGAGGGTAGACCCTGACCCTCTGGCCCTCTACTCCTGGTGGGAGGATCTGAAGACCTCTTGTGGTTTGAAGACCCAGTCCCAACTATCAGAAACTGTTCCAGAGGGGGCATTAGGAGGCAGTGCCTTCACAGCTTGGAGGATCCACATCATGAATGCCGTAGGCTGTGCGGGTCCCCTGGAGTATATCTCAGATTTGGAGGTGGCTACCACCCCCAATGCCATATGGACCATTGTGAGCAAGGTTGCTAAGGCCCTTGGCTTGAAGACTGAGCAGATCGTTTTGAGGCCTGAGAGGCATATTGGGGATCCAGGTATATGCTGAATTATTTGACCCTGTCTCCTTGTACTCTGCAATTCAAGGCGCTGATTTTATGCAACCCTTTCTTTTTACTTGCAGGCCATGTTTCTAGCTCAGAGGCTCGGGGGCGCGGGAAGAGGCCACGGACCGATATCCCAGAGGGTGATCCGCGGCCTACTATTCGCCTGCGCCCTGAGGAGGGGTCTCCTACTCCAGCTGAGATCTCGAGTAAGAATGGGGAATGTTTGTTTTCAATCAGTATCGCAACCTGTTTTGAAGATGTTGTAATCTGATTGTTGTTTCCCCTTATTGCTGCAGCTCCTCCTGAGGCTATGCCTACTGCGAGCTTCTCTCCTTGCCCCGGAAATGTGTTCACAGAGGCGGGGTTGGAGGTGGACGAGTCCATTCCTGACATCAGTGTGGACATTGACGGATTGGACTTCCTCGCCAATGACTATGTGCCTGTAACAGGCAATTCCCCCGCACTTGATACAGGCGGGAGCTCTGTTGCTCCGGAGGCAGGTTGGCATCTTGCATATTTAACCTTCTCTTATTCCTCCTTTCAAACAGATGAAGTATGTGCTTTAACTAATATAGCATTGCACGTTGCAGGGACCCCACGAGCTCAGACCCCTCTCCCTGCCGTTGAAGGGGGAAAGGGATCTTCTGGCGGCGAGGAGACTTCTCCGCCGTCCGGTTCTTCAGGGGAGAGAGGCCCTAGCACCTTATCAAGGACAGAGACTTCCAGCACCTCCTCCAGCGGGAGTTCTTCTTCTTCTTCTTTAAGTTCTTCTGAAGAAGGCGAACTCAGGATGAGCCCAGGTGACTTAAGATCCCTGTTTTTCTTTCTGAGCATGAAATAATGAGCTTGTCTAACTTGTCTTGCTCATTGTCGTACAGCTGCTCAGACAACCCCCTATTTGGACGAGCTTTCTAGGCTCATAGAGGTCGGCTCTTCTGCTGATCTGCCAGCTTTTGATGAAAGGGTTGGAATTCCAACTACAGAGGTTGCAATCCCTGGCAAGGAGGCATCGTCCCTGGTCATGGGACTACCGGCAGGTACTACCGGTATTGCAGAGTCTGGCCGGGTGCAGGCTTTAGGTATGCACAAAGATATTCTGTACACCATTCCAGCCACACATACTGCTGCATGTTGACATTCTGAGATGTTTTTGTTTTGAAACAGCTGGTGATCATCAGGAGGAGGGCAGCCTCCCTCGGCCCACAGAGATAGACCATACACCAGGCTCCTTTCACATGCCATCTGAAGAGCAAGGCACCGCTGACGAGGCCGCGATCTTCATTGATTCGACAGCGAAAGGTATATGGTTGTCAACTTAAGGAACTTTGTCATTCACCGAACAAGACTCCTTTCATTTGTGATAACAAGTGGATGTCTTCTTTCAGCTGTCTCTTCTCCCATGGAGGCAACTACAGGGGTTGACCCCACTGTGATTGAAGAGGAGGAACCTGTGCATGCTGGTATGTCTTCATTAAATATGAATTGCCCATTCTGCTTTTTGGTATGACCGGAGTGCTAAGACTTTCCGTTCCTTGCCTTCTTTGCAGAGAGGTCGGCGACGCCTATACCATCCACAGAGCGGGGACCGGCACTTGCTGGTGGTTGTCCACTGGTCCCTATGGAGGGATCTCCTCGTGGGCCTAGCCCAGCGAGTGAGACTATTTCAGGTAAGAGTCCTTGACATTTGTACTCTTGGAATCTTACTCTTATGACATTATTGTGGTGGTACACTCACAATCTCTCCCTCCTTTTTTTTTTTACAAACAGGGCCCCTAGAAGGAGCAGGCGTGACGCCCCTGGATTTCCCTGCCCTTGGAGTTGAGTGGCCTGACGCTCCTGCACTCGGGACGGCGCTACATGTTGCCATCGCTGACCAGCTCCTGCAGGGTCTTGATCAGTTGATCCGGGCAGACCCACTGCCCTCCGTGGAGGCCTTGAGGGCCGATCTGGTGGTATTCACCAGAAGCTACCACGGACTGGGTTTTCCCCGGGATGCATGGGCCGCGAGATTAGAGAGCTTATGGAGCGAGTTTACTCGCCTCCATCTGGCCCAGGAGCAGAGACGGAGAGCCCAGCTACGGGTCCAGGAGCAGGAGGAGCGGCTGCGTGAGCTTCAAGCCGCCAGAGCTGAGACCGACCTCCACCTTGCGAGCTTCGAGGGGGATAGCCAGAGGACCTCTCTCCGAGTAGAGGAGCTGCAGAGAGAGCTCCAGGAGGCGGCTGAGGAGCACCGTGTTGTCCAGGCGAGGGTGGAGGCCTGCCGTCGCCGATCTGAGGAGCTTCGGGAGGAGATTATCCAGGAGGAGACCCGCCTTGCGGAGTTGCAGAGGGACGCACACCGTGGTTGACGAGCTCTGGCATTTTCTTGTACATAGGGCCCTTACGCTCCATTGTTTATTTGAGTTATCCCCGAGGGCTTGTCTCGGGCTCCCTTGATGACATTAATGAATAAAGGATAGAGCTTAGCATAGCTGTTTTTTTGCTTCCATCCTCTTGCATGTATGTCTCTCTTTTCTTTTTTTTTATCGCTTTACCAGCCCTACCGCCCTTTCGGGTTTTCGCCAGGACTGGCCCCCTTTAGCTTTTTCCAGCGCGCCCTTTCGGGTTTTCACACTGAGGGGTACCCATTTTTGCCTAAGGCGCCCTTTCGGGTTTTCACCTTAGCCGGGTTAAAGCCTTTTTACCCTTGATTGCTCTTCTAACAGAAACAACCAAGTCCGCTGGGGCATCAATATTTTTTTTTAAACCCCGTTTTTTTTCTTTTTTTTTTGTCCTATAATGCCAAAAGGCGAGGAAAAGGTGGCACTCCCGTAGGGACGTGTGTGCCGCAGATGGGACAAATGGGTAGATTTGATTATCCGGGTGGGACGAGTGAATCAAATCTGTGAACCGAAAGGCAAAACGGGTTGGTAGCCTGAGAGGGCGTACTGAGACCGCACCCGATGGGGTAGAAACGAGCCGAAAGGCATGATGGGTCGGCAGCCCGAGAGAACATACTGAGGCCGAACCCGGTGAGACCAAAAGGTGTAGTGGGTTGGCAGCCCGAGAGAGCATACTGAGGCCAAGCCCGGGGTGACAAGATGGGTGGATTCGACTGTCCTAATGGGACGTAATTAGCCAAATCCAAAACCGAAGATTGACCGGGTTAGCAACCCGAAAAGGGTGTGCATATGCCAAGCCCGGTTGGAACAACAAAGGAGTTGATTTAACAGTCCAAAAGGGACATGAGGGTTAAACCTGGAGGCCGATAGACGGGATGGGTTGGCAGCCCGAAAGAGCATACATAGGCCAGACCCGAAACGATGAAAGGAAGGGATTTGACAGCCCGGGTGGGACATATAAGTCAAATCCGTGAGCCGATAGGCAAATAGGGTTGGCAGCCTGAGAGGGCATGCTGAGGCCAAGCCCGTGGGGACAAAGGAGTAAACTTGACGATCCCGGTGGGATATATGAGTCAAGTCTAAAGCCAAGAGGCGAGATGGGTTGACAGCCCGAGAGAGCATGCAGAGGTCAGACCCTGAAGAAGAAAAGGGGTGGATTTGACAGCCCTAGTGGGACGTGAGAGTCAAATCCGAAAGCCGATAGGCGAATAGGTGGGTTGGCAGCCCGAGAGGACATGCTGAGGCCAGACCCGGTGGGACATGTGTCGGAAGACACGATGGATTGGTAGCCCGAGAGAGCATACTGAGACCAGATCCCAAGAAGATAAGATGAGCCGAAAGGCATGATGGGTTGGCAGCCCGAGAGGGCGTGCTGAGACCAATCCCAAGGAGGTTAGATGAGCCGAAAGGCATGAAGGGTTGGCAGCCCGAGAGAACATACTGAGGCCATTCCCTAGAATGAAAGAGGAGCCGAAAGGCATGATGGGTTGGCAGCCCGAAAGAGCATACTGAGGCCATTCCCTAGAATGAAACAGGAGCCGAAAGGCATGAAAAGTTGGCAGCCCGAGAGAGCATACTGAGGCCAGTCCCAGTGGGACAAGAGAGTAAACGGGTTTAACTGCTCAGAAGAGACATATGAGCTGAACCCAGAAGCCGATAGGCGGAATGGGTCGGCAGCTCGGAAGAGGCGTACATAGGCCGAGCCCGATGGGACAAAGTATGACACCGTCAGAATGCCAGTGGGACTAGGTGTCATAGAACGACATGTAAGGCGTAGCCATGGCATCAATATGATTTTTTTTTCGAGATGGGGTGGAGTCATTGACTTAGAGCCACCCATAGAATAGACAGAGAGAGGATTTTTTTTTTTCACATTACCAACCTCACCGCCCTTTCGGGTTTTCGCCGAGGCTGGCCCCCTTTAGCTTTTTCCGGTGCGCCCTTTCGGGTTTTCACACCGAGGGGTTGCCCATTTTTGCCCGAGGCGCCCTTTCGGGTTTTCACCTCGACCGGGTCTGTGGCCTTTTTACCCTCAGCCAACCGTTGAAGGCTGACTGAGTCCGCCGGGGTATCAGTATTTTTAACCCCTTTTCTTTTTTTTATTTTTTTTTTTTGAACCTTCACTGAGGAGAGGTATTGTCCTGTGAGGACTGCTGCAGAAACTCTTGCGGTGGCGCATGGTAGAGCTTCATATGCTTGCCGTTGAGAGGAGGGAAGGGATTGTCTCCCTTGTGGTCAAGGACCGTATAGGCCCCTCCTTCGTAGACCTTCTGGATGACGTAAGGCCCACGCCAATTGGGCTGGAGTTTGCCGCTGGATCTTCCCGCGAGAACCTCCTTTTCTTTGACCATGACAAGGTCACCTTTCTTGAACGCCCGTTGCTTGACTAGCTTATCATAGGCACGTGTCATGCGGGCTTGATACACTTGTAAGTGTTTATAGGCTTTGAGTCTTTGACCTTCCAAGTTGGACAATTCCTCGAGCCTTCTTTCAATTTCAGATTGGTCTTGACCTGGCAATCCGGCGTGCACAGCAACACGGTAAGATGCTAGCTCGATCTCCACAGGGATCACTGCTTCAGCTCCGTAGACCAGGGAGAATGGGGAGCATCCCGTAGGGGTTTTGTAAATAGTCCGGTAGGCCCATAGGGCTTCGTGGACCTTCTCGCCCCAATCCCGCTTGCGGCCACCTACTATCTTGGATAGCAGCTTGCAGAGGGTTTTGTTGAAGGCCTCGGCTAACCCATTGGCCTGGGGATTGTAGATCGACGACGCTCTCCAATCAATATGGAACTTGGCCGCCAGAGCATAAACAGTCTTGTTCTTGAATGGCGTGCCATTGTCGGATATAATCCGACTGGGGGTGCCGAATCTGTATATGATATAGTGCCGCACAAAACGAGCAACTATCTCCCCTGTAACTTCCCGTAGTGGAACGGCTTCCGCCCATCTGGAGAAGTAATCGGTGGCAGCGAGTATGAACTTGTGCCCCTGGGACGATGGTGGGAATGGTCCCACAATATCCATACCCCACTCTGCAAACGGCCAAGTAGGCGCTGTTGGATGGAGCGGGTTAGGTGGCCGTCGAGGGACTGGGCCGAATGCTTGGCATTGGTGACATGTACGAGCGAATTGATTGCAATCTTCGTACATGGTGGGCCAGTAAAACCCTTTGAGCTTGATGCTATTCTTCATCTTAGCTCCTGCCTGGTGAGCTCCACATAATCCGGAGTGAACCTCATGCATGACAGTCTTGGCCTCCTTGGATGAAAGACAACGGAGGAGGACCGATCGGTCCTTTTCATGGACGAGCCTAAAGAGCAGATCGTCAATCAGCTGGTAGGATGTCGCCCTGCGTAGCAGTTGCACCCTCTGAGCCCGATCGGAGGGAGCCAGCCGTTCTTATCTTTATAATCGGCTCACGCCAATCTTCTTCTTCGGGAACAATCTCCTCTTGAATGTTGTCGACCTCATACACAGTGAGGCCGGATTCTTCGTCGAGCACACTTGGCATGAGCCTCGGTGTCTGACTGTAATATTCAATTCTCCCTCAGGCGGGAGTTTTAGGGCTGCTGCCAACTTTGCAAGAGCATCAGCCTGGAGATTGCTGCCTCTGGGGACATGGCCTATTTCAAATAGATAAAATTTTTCTTGAGCCTCATGACGGCTGCATGGTAGGGGACGAGCTCCTTTTTACGGACATCATAGACGCCCAGTACTTGTCGATGACGAGCTGAGAATCCCCGTACACTTTGATGCACTTGATGTCCATCTCCAGTGCCAGTTGAAGCCCAATAATTAGCGCTTCATACTCTGCCTCATTATTAGTCAGTGACTTCATGAGAGCACAAGAGTTGTGGAGGATACCGCCTTGTGGAGACACAAAGACTACCCCCGCACCCGAGACATAGTCCGTAAGGCCGCCAGCTCTTTTGATTGTCCGAGAGGCACCATCAAAATATAACTCCCAATATGGGAGATCAAGGGTGAGGACGCCTGGCTCCATCTGTAGTGGGACTTTTTCAGAAGACTCCCCGATTTCTTGAGAAGGCACTAACACCTCTTCGTCGGGTAGCTCAAAGTTGAGTGGCGAATCTTCTGGCACGGGGTGCGCTGCTAAGAACTCCGCTATTCCTTGTCCTTTGATCGCCTTGCGTGGGACGAAGGTGATGTCGAACTCCATGAGGATAAGCGCCCATTTGCCGAGTCTACCAGAGAGGACAGGCTGGCATAACAGAAATTTGAGTGGGTTGCATTTTGAAATGAGCTCCACCCGATGGGCTAGGAGATAGTGCCTCAGCTTCTTGACAGCAAACACCAGAGCTAGGCACATCTTTTCCATGGGAGCGTACCGATGCTCAGGCCCGATCAGTTTTCGGCTGAGGTAGTACAGTGGCTGCTCCTTGCCCTCTTCATTGATCTGGGCTAGGAGAGCTCCCAAAGAGGCATCCATGCAGCAATATACAAGATAAGGGGTTTCCCTCTGACGGGTGCCCCTAAGACTGGAGGAGTCAACAGATACTCCTTGATTTGCTCGAAGGCCTTCTGACAGTCTTCGTCCCATATGAAGGGTGCTCCTTTCTTCATCAATTTGCCGAAAGGTAGGCATCTTCCTGAGAGGTTGGAAATAAACCGCCTAATATAGGCGAGCCTTCCCTGAAGAGATCTGAGCTCTGTCAAGTTCTTGGGCGGAGGTAGTCCCCTTATGGCCTTGATTTTGTCGGGGTCGATTTCTATGCCTCGATACCTGACAATGAAGCCAAGGAACTTGCCACTGGAGACGCCGAAGGCGCACTTCATCGGGTTCATCTTGAGCTGGAATTGTCGGAGCCTTTCAAAGACTCGACGCAGGTCAGCTAAGTGATCCTCCCGCTTCTTTGTCTTGACGACCAGATCATCAACATAGCATTCGACAAGGTCATGTAGCATCTCGTCGAAGATCTTGGTCATTGCCCTTTGATAGGTTGCGCCGGCATTCTTCAGACCGAACGGCATCCTTTTGTAGTTGAAGATCCCCTTAGGAGACCGGAAAGCCGTATGGTCTTTGTCTTTGACGGCCATGCGGATTTGATTATAGCCCGACGACCCGTCCATGAAAGACAAGGCTTCGTGACCAGTGGTCATATCAACCATTGTCTCAGTGATTGGGACAGGGAAGTCGTCCTTTGGGCATGCCTTATTCAAATCCCTGAAGTCGATGCAGACTCGGACTTGGCCGTTCTTCTTCTTGACAGGGACTATGTTAGCGAGCCACACAGGGTACATGCAAGGCTCTATGAAGTCCACATTGAGCATTTTGTCAACCTCAGCATTGACCTTCAGCTCCAGCTCGTGGCGCATACGCCTTTGGGCTTGCTTGACTGGCTTGACTGTTGAAAGTATTGCCAGCTCATGTTCAGCCACAGAAGGGTCGAGCCCGGGCATTTCTTTATAAGTCCAGGCGAAACAATCCCTGAACTCTTCTAAAAGCTGTCGATACGACTGCCTTTCTTCCTCACTGAGGAGAGCACTTATGAAGGTGGGACGATAGTCACTTTTGCTTCCAAGATTGATTTCGATCAACTCGTCCACAGTTGCTTGACCACCGTCTTCAAGCTCCGGTGGAGCTGGTTGGAGGTCGACGAAGTCTCCCTCGTCATCAGTGTTGGCTTCATAGACATCAAATTCTTCGAAGCACTTTTGCTCGTGGCTTGAAGCCGAAAGGCTTGCTTCTTCTTGCTGATGGTTAGCAGGCTGAGCTGCTCCTTCCTCTGAGGGGTGATCATTGTCGACTCCTGATGAAGGTGATGGTGTCATAGACATATCAGCGGACTCCCTCACAGAGTCATCAACCTTAGGCTCAGCTTCAGCTTGCCCATTAGGGAGAGGTAGCAGTCCTATGGTGTTGACTGCAAAGTGGACCTCGAAGTCCTTCTCCTGGTCATAGCCAAGGCCCCTTGTATCTTTGCGGGAGAAGGGAGGCTGCCCGCGGACTTGTGGAGGATTCCATAGTTGATGAAAATATGCCGCTCGAGCAGAGTCCAGAGTTTGCGGGATGTGCTGCTTTTTACACATTTCCTTGATATACTCTGGCATATCGTCCATCTCCTGGACTGGCTCTGGCACCACATCGGCGGGAGTATCCCAGCCGAAGTCATCTTTAGGAGGACACGGTGGGACTAAATCACCTTTGTAAAAGATGATCGGTTTGACCTCCTTGCCCTTGTTGCGTCTCCTTCTCCGTTGATAGGAGACTGTAAAGGTCTTCAACTGTTCCACCTCCTGTTCGTCCCGTTGGGACAAGAGCTGAAGGCACTTGGGTGGTAAGGAGATACTCCCATCAATGACCCGGCTGATAAGGTTGGCTTCAAAGTCAACACTCCGCCTTTCTGGTTGAGTCGGCTTGGAAGCGGCACTGAGGCTCAGCTTGTGCAGCTTTACCATGTCTTGGTTAACAGTGAAGAGCTGCCCTTCTTCGACTTCAAGGTCCACTTTTTGCTTCCCTTGTTCTTTATAGGCTCGGGGATTGTTAAAGTGGGCTTCCCAAAATATAGCGAAGCATCGGCCAGATGGCACTCATTGGGGTGGAATGGGGCTTGATCTGCGAAGACCGTATGTTGCTCCCCTTCCTTGGCATATTTAATGCACTGATGCAAAGTTGAAGGAACGACCCAATTCTCATGAAGCCAAGGTCTTCCAAGCAGCATCTTGTAAGATGTATCGGAGTTGATGATATAAATGTCGCTTGGGTGACAAAATCACCCAAGACAAGCTTGACCACAACCCGACCAAGCGCCTCCTCGGAACCCTGATTGAATCCCGAGATCTTGACATCGGTCACCTTTTGCAAATAAGGTGCCAAGTATAGAGACTTGAAAGTCTTCAAAGGCATAATGTTGACGGCTGCTCCGGCGTCCACCAGGATGCGATTCACGTCATGCCCATTGATCGTCCCCTTCATATATAAGGGACGATTATGGCACGGAGAAGACAGCAACATGTCTTTGTCCGTGAAGGAGATGTTGGCTGTGAGTGCTTCATATGCTGGGCTTGCAACTCTGCAGCATGGGCTTCATACGCCTCTGGATCTTGAAGTATCTTGACAAGAGCCTCTCTGAGGTCTTTGCTCCAGGCAATGGCTTCCCAAATAGTGACATTTGTTGGGAACCGCTTCATATGATGAATAATTTTGCGGTCTGCCCTGGCACGGGTCTTGTCAAATGGCGGAATGATTTCTGCCAAGGCCTTCGGCACCTGGCGAGACTTCTCCCGTTTAGGAGGGCGCTCCTCCGTATTTTGGCCTTCCGCATCTTCTTGGAACAGCGGTGCCAAGGATTCCTCTGGAGGTGGCAAAGGTTCTTCAGGCTGGTCTTCATTAGAAGGACCTGCTGGACTTACGGGCTCGACCCTGTTGGAGGGGCCGGCTTGCTCTGACGCCTCCTCGCGCTTTGGCGACTTGGCTGGCTCCTCTTCTTCATCGGAGGAGGTGATTGTGAAAGGGACACCACCCGGCTTAGCCGTTGAAGTGGGGCCTGAACCCTCTGAGGGGCTGAGGATGAAAGGGATTCCCCGAACTTGAGTTTCTGGGACAGGACCCGGCTTCTCCCCTCTGAATATTATGACCCGGTCAAGAGTCGGGAGACCTTCACGTCCACGTCCCCGGGCACGACCCCGGCCGCGTCCCCGGCCATTTCTTGCCGAGCGGCGCTGATATGTCGCCATAGGTGCCTGGCCTCCAGTGCTATCAGCCGCGGGACAATAAATATTGTCGGGTGGCGGAATCGCCACCATATTGCAGGAGAGCTCTTGCAGCATTTCCTCGAGCATCTTGACAGTGAGCTCCTCATCTTTGTAGAATAAGGAGAGCTCCTCCGGGATTGGGAAGTCTTCACCTTCTTCAAGACGGTGAACCATTTCTCGGAGCCATTGTAGAAGACGAGCTTTGCGCCCAAGCTTGTCCCAGGGAATATATTCGTCTAGAGTGACGACCCTGGTGGGATGAGGGGGAGTGTACTCCTCCAGCTCATCTATGAGCTTTTGAAGTCTTTGTAGAGGAGTTAGCTCCTTAGGAGCCTCCATAGCAGCGGCTTGCTCGGCTTGCTTCTTCAACCTCCTCTTCAAGTTCTTCCTGCGATTCTTCTCCTGCTTCTTTTGGCGTGTTGCCTCTTGAGAAGAGAGAGGAGTTTGCTTCGGCAGTGGGACTCGCTTGCCCCCAGAATTTTGCTTCTTGCTCTGGGCTGGCTCCTTAGGAACCTTAGTGCCACGACTTTTTCTGGGGGCAATCTTGGTCCAATTGACCTCCTCCGGCTGAGCTTGGAAGGTGGCATTGATTGCCTGAGCAATTATTTCAGGAGGCAACTCCTGGAACTCTGCCAGTCCACAGTAGGGCCTCTGGGAGCTTTGTAGTTCCACCGACTTTGTTTGGTCTGGTGGGTTGGCTTGCTTGAGCTGCTGAGGCCTTTCTACAATTGGCGGCCTTGCTGAGCTGACAGAGGCCTTAGCCGGGATCTTTGCGGGCTCAAGGGGTTGAGTCCTTTCCCCGACTAATGGCCTTGCTGACTTGGCAGGAGCTTTGGCTGAAGGCTCTGACGTCTTGGCTTTGCCTTTGTTGTCTGGCCGAGAGTTCTCTCTTAGGACGATGCCGGGCTGATTCGACCTGGGACGGACCTTGGAACTCTCTCCCACAGCTTGGCTTCTGGGTTCTGGACCTTAGGCCCTTTATAGGTGGCCGTGGCCTTGCCTTTAGTGAGTAATGGGAATTCATCATTTTCCGTAGGCTCACTTGGCCGGACTAATCGGGAGAAAGCTTCAGTTTCTCGCCGGACCTGCTGGAGTGTCTCCCTGGCGGCCTCTGCAAGGCGTAACCTTGTCATGGAATTCCCCTGATGATCGACAACCCCTCTCTGGATGAGGGCTTCAATGAAGTCTTGAACCTCTGGGCATTGCCGAGTGGGGTGAGACACCCTTGCATGATACTTGCAATAACGGGGGTGACTCTTGGCCGTCTCATTGTAATAAGACGGCGGGTCATGTGTCAACACCCAACCCTCCTCCAGAAGCTTGTCAAAAATCTTCTCAGTGTCCTCCTTGGGGAAAGAACACTGGTGAGAGGGTCGCCACCCTGGATACCAGAGTGTGGACTTGGGCGATTGGGAACTGGCTCCCTGGGAACTAACTCCCTCCTCCTGCGGCTCGGGGAACTGGAAGGCTGCTGCAGCGTGAATGACGTTGACGGAGAAGTGAAGACTCCTTCGTGCATGCGGCTGCGGTGGGTCGACTAGAAATTCGCCCATATCCACCTTCCCTCGCCTGATTAAGTCTTCGGCGAGGTCCTTGAATGGCTCACAGTTGTGGATAACATGGCCAACAACTTCATGATATGGGCAATAGCCCTGATGAAAAGCAGCACCTGGCGTCTGCTCCACGGGTGACGGGGTAATCAACCCCGCCTGCTGACATGCGAAGAAGATATTGGGAGTTTTCTCGCAAGGGAAGGAGTATAACTTCTCTGGGAGCTCGACTTGAAGTGGAGCCTCCATGTCTTCGGGTGAGTCCTCCTCGTCTTCAGATGAATCCGAGGACTCTTCAGAGAGCCAACCCCTGAGCGGAGCCCGACCCGTGGGTGATACACCCGCCTCCCGTATGTGGGCTGGAGCTAACCCCCTGGCAAATGGGCCAAAAGGGAAGGTGGACAACTGCTGATCAATGCTCTCTAGGAACTGCAGCAAGCGCCTTTGTTCCCGTCGTAGCTGTCGGACTTCCCCTCGGATCTTCCGATAGTCCTCCGCAGCGCCAAACATTCTGAGAATGGAGGAGGAGTGGCTCTGGGGCCACCATTGGGCTGTCGACTTGAGGGCCCGGCTTCGGAGGCATTGGAGCTTGAAGCCATCGCCACCATATGGACCACGTTAGCCGACCGGTTCGATCGGCTCCAGGGATGAGGCTGGGGTGGGTCGACTGCATGGCCCAGCATATTTACCAGGCCCTTTTGAATGAGCTCTTCTGCTATATTCTTGAAAACATAGCAATCCCCGACCGTGTGACCCAACCTCCGGTGATACACACAATAGGTTGGATCATCTGTCTTATCCACCTCCGCGGGCTTCCGCGGGTCCGGCAGAGTGACGAGCTGCTCCTTCATACATAGATCAAAGAGCATCTTAGTATGCTCCTTTCTGAAGGAATAAGGCGTCTTCATGTTCTCCGCTAAGAAAGACACATTTGTCTTATCACCAGACTTCTTGCCTTTCCCTTTGGACTTTCCTTCCCCTTTATCTCCATTCGTCGGGGAGAAGTCCACGGCATTCACCTCCTTACCGCTAGCCAGACGGTCTTTGGAGGGTTTGCCTTTTGTAGAGGTTTGTACAGGGTGATCAGCGAAGAACATCTCAATCTCCGCCACGACCGTGTTGAGCTGGTCGAAGCCTCTGATATTGGAGCCCAGAAGCTTTTCGCTGACTTCTGCCGAGAGACCCCTACGGCAGATGGTGATCGCATCTTCAGGCGTCGGAGGATTATCGCAGTGCATGCTGACGTCCCTCCATCGCTTGATGAAGTCCAATGCTGTTTCGCCCTTCTTCTGTCGAAGGGAACAAAGCTCTGCTAAGGAGACTTTGCGCTCGACCATTTGGAAACGGTCGACAAACTTCTTCTGCATATCAGCCCAATCAGATACTGAGTTGGGCTTTAACCTTGAATACCATTGGAAGGCGGTGCCAGTCAAGACGTGGCAAAATACCGCAGCAAGTATGCCTCTTCCAAGGCTAATTCACCCATGGCCGTCATGTAATAGGCCAGGTGTTCATGCGGAGAACCCTGCCCGTTGAACTTCTGGAGCTTCGGGGCCTTCGGGCAATCGGTGGAAGCTTCTTGAATTGATGATGGAGGGGATAAGGCACGCTGTACAAATCAACGGTAGCCACCCCCTCGCCATGTTGAGCGAACTTCGCTTCCACGATGCGCTCGATCATCTGCTTCTGCGCCATGAGGCTTTCTGCGGCAGGAGTAGCAGATGACCGCGCATTGGCTTCATGCGGCGGGACTTCGAAGTCCACTGCCAGTGGGAGTCTTGCAGCGGTAACAGAGGCATTGGCTGCTGCCAGGATGGGAGAAGGATGCTGATCCACTCCAGCCGGTGCCGCCTGAGGCGGGGAAGGAACCTCCTTTTCGCGTAAAAGCGACTGTAGCAGGTTCTTGAGCTCTTGGTTTTCCCGTTGGAGCTCGTCCAGCGTGGGGGCCCGTGGTTCCTCCCCCAGCTCTTCTTCGCGCCTGGAGTGACTGTCCCCATCAATACTGTGGACGTCTTCCTGGCGTTCTTCTTGCCGCGCCGGCTCAGGCTGAGAGGTACCGGCGGCCGGCACCTGTTGAATTTGTGCCAGGCCCCGGGACCCGGACCTTGACCTCCTCGTATATTGAAGAGGCTGATTGAGTTCCCCCGAGGTGCCTTCAGGCTGTTTTTCGCCGGAGGTGGCGTAACAGGTGAACACTTTGACAGTGTCATCGGTCACCTGGACCACCCGCTTTTTCTTGGGCGGTTGTCGCTCCGGCTTGGGCGGCCTCCCAAGTCTGTCGAAGACAGACATTCGGGATGTGACTGCTTGAGGTGAGCGATCCTCCTCCGTGTGCGTGGAACTGGCCCACGGGGAGGTTGGTCGCACTTCTTGCCAGGCTCCTCGGCGTTTTTGTCCCGGTAGGGGCTGAGATGTAAATCTCGTAGACGTCGAGGCCTCAGTGCTTGGCGGACTCCGCATCCGCTGAAGCTCTGACATGCGGAAGGGCTCCTCCGCCCTCGCGCGCCTTATGATTCGGGCCTCCTCCTTGGTGACCCATATCTTCTTCAAATGGAGCTGGTGCTCCTCAATTGGGTTGCCCCCTGTCCTTGGACGGGGAGCTCGTGGCTTGGGCCTTTGCAGAGGGCCCTGGAGTTGCCGCCGATACGGCAGACTTCTTCTTCTTCGCTCCTTTCTCCCGGACTTGCCGGAGGGGCTCGAAGCGGTTGGAGGTAGAGATAGTCGGGACATGACGATCCCGTGGCAGGATCGGCTCGCCTCCATCGAGCCGAATGCGAATGTCTCCGACAATCACAGTCTTGCCGGAGCGTGAGACAGCCGCTTCGGGCCTTGCACCCTTACGGCTTCGGCGTTGCCCCCATTGAGTAGGGGAGGCAGTGGTGGCGCCCGTGGTAGGCATGGCGTCCTCCTGACGACGGCGGCGTTGCCCCCGTTGAGCAGGTACAGCACCTCTGAGGGTAGCTACAGCAGGTTTGGCGCCATTGCGGCGGCGACGTTGTCCCCGTTGAGCAGGGGCGGCGCCGGCAGTAATTTGATTGACCGAGAAGACTCGGCGAACAGCTGGGGCAGAAGGCCTGACACCTTCGGCCATTGACGGAGCAGCCAAGGAAACTCGGCTGGTTGTTGGGATGAAGGGCTTGACACCCTTAACAGTTGGATAATTGACCGGATAGACCCGGCCAGTTGCTGGAGTAGAGGGTCTGACACCCCCAGAAGCTAGCTTGTTGGCCGAACAGACTCGACCAATTGTTGAAGCCGAGGGCCTGGCACCCCCGACGGCTGGCTTGTCGACCGGGCGAACCCGGCTGGTTGCTGGAGTCGAAAGCCTGACGCCTCCGACAGTTGTCTTCTTGACCGGGCGGACCCGGCCAGTTGAAGGGGCCGAGGGCCTGACGCCCCCGATAGTTGTCTTGTCGACCAGACTGACCCGGCCAACAATTGAGGTTGAGGGTCTGACACCCCCAGTGATGGTCTTCTTGACCGGACTAACCCGGCCAGTTGTTGGAGCCGAAGCCTGACGCCTCCGACAGTTGTCTTGTTAATCGGGCGGACCCGATCAGCTGAAGCAGAAGGCCTGACGCCCTCAAAAGTCTTCTTGGCCGAATGAAACCGGCCAGTTGATGAAGCAGAGGGTCTGACACCCTCAGCAACTGTCTTCTTGACCGGGCGGACCCGGCCAGTTGATGGGGTCGAGGGCCTGACGCCCCCGACAGTTGTTTGAAGCGTGGCTGAACTGGCTTCAGCCACCGGTACCACGCCCAAGAAGAAGGGCGAGCCGACGACAGGTGGGAAGTCGCCGAAGACCAGCGGGGTTGCCAGGAATCCGAGCCTGGCGTGATTGGCGACGATCTCGGGGCCGTAGGTAACGGCAGCCATCGCTGTTGAAGTGTTGGTGGTGATGGTGCGTAGCACGAACGGAGCGGTGTGCAGATGCACAAAGAACTCTCAAATGAACAGAGAGATGTGAGCCCTCCTCTTCCCGTCCTGTAAGAGGAAGAGGAGCAATCAGAACCTTGAAGAAGGTTTTAGAGACTTTCTTTGACAGAAAGAAGAAAGGCGGGAAAAGTCCCACCGGGCGTGCCAGTCTGTTGGACACTTAAAAAATCTAAGGAATACTCTTATCGTAGATAAAAGGTAGATTTTCGTTCTTTTTGAAAAGAAACACTCCTCTGCGTAGAGAGGGTTCCGTGGGTGCGCATAGTATCAGAGGATTTGGGTTCGAGTGCTGGACCTTTCCCCACTGACCGGAGTCAGTGTTGATTTACATCGGCCTAACGTCCGAACACCTTTGTTTAACTGTCAAAGAGGTCCCAAAAGACTTCTACAGAGGTTCTGATGTGGAGGGCAAGCTCACTCGAGAGACTCTCCATGACCACTCATTTTACCACCAACACATAAAAACAACTGGATTAGGGCTAGGTCTGAGCAAAACCCTAAGATTTAAGCATAGAGGCGCAAATATGCGGAAGCCATAGGCATTTTCAAAGCAAGGGATGTTTTCTAGACCCCGGGGGTATTTTGATAATTTTCCAGGCCAGGGACATTTATGAAATTTTCTGGGCTGGAATGGAAGTGAAACTGGATCTCTAACTCCCCAAGGCGCTGAGGCTCTTTCTGGAGGGTTTCAAGGGCTCTGAGGCCATGTTTAGGTTACAGGGGTATTTTGATAATTTTACCAGACCCTAGACCTAGGTTTGGTATAATACCCGAGTGCTGGACTGAGCTGACAACACTTCCGGACTGAAGGAATGACAAGGGGCTTCATGGAAGGCACACATTTGTCAATTCGGCCGAAGGAGGGGTATATACACAATTTTCCAAAGTCGGGGGGTTTTCTTATAATTTTCCCACCCGAGGTTACATATAAAACATGCTGAATGCTTTTATAATTCCATGTGAGTACAAGGATTGTCGGCGAGTTGTCGACTGTACAAACGTCCGCCTTGGAGCGGGAGATAGGGACGTAGTCCCAATTACAAAAGATTGCAGGGTATAACTGCAAATTACAGGACTTCGGTCTTTTACAAATTACGTAGTCCCACCGGGCGTGCCAATCTGTTGGACACGGAAAAAATCTAAGGAATACTCTTATCGTAGATAAAAGGTAGATTTTCGTTCTTTTTGAAAAGAAACACTCCTCTGCATAGAGAGGGTTCCGTGGGTGCGTATAGTATCAGACGATTTGGGTTCCAGTGCTGGACCTTTCCCCACTGACCGGAGTCAGTGTTGATTTACATCGGCCTAACGTCCGAACACCTTTGTTTAACTGTCAAAGAGGTCCCAAAATACTTCTACAGAGGTTCTGATGTGGAGAGCAAGCTCACTCGAGAGACTCTCCATGACCACTCATTTTACCACCAACACATAAAAACAACTGGATTAGGGCTAGGTCTGAGCAAAACCCTAAGATTTAAGCATAGAGACGCAAATATGCGGAAGCCATAGGTATTTTCAAAGCAAGGGATGTTTTCTAGACCCCGGGGGTATTTTGGTAATTTTCCAGGCCAGGGACATTTATGAAATTTTCTGGGCTGGAATGGAAGTGAAACTGGATCTCTAACTCCCCAAGGCGCTGAGGCTCTTTCTGGAGGGTTTCAAGGGCTCTGAGGCCATGTTTAGGTTACAGGGGTATTTTGGTAATTTTACCAGACCCTAGACCTAGGTTTGGTATAATACCCGAGTGGTGGACTGAGCTGACAACACTTCCGGACTGAAGGAATGACAAGGGGCTTCATGGAAGGCACACATTTGTCAATTCGGCCGAAGGAGGGGTATATACATAATTTTCCAAAGTCGGGGGGTTTTCTTATAATTTTCCCACCCGAGGTTACATATAAAACATGCTGAATGCTTTTATAATTCCATGTGAGTACAAGGATTGTCGACGAGTTGTCGACTGTACAAACGTCTACGTCCCAATTACAAAAGATTGCAGGGTATAACTGCAAATTACAGGACTTCGGTCTTTTACAATCCCGGAAAAGATATTTTTGTAATTTCGCCATTATAAGGGCAGAAATACAAGATTTAGTCGTCCCGAGACGTAAAGACTTACAAAACATGGCCCGCTGAGGGGCATAATTACAAACATGGCCCGCTGAGGGGCATAAACGTAAATATACCCCATAGGGGCATAAATACAAGACCCAGGGACTTACCCCACGCGGGCCGAAACAAACGAACAAAAGCTTCAAGTATGCTCCGTAGGTTGCTGCTTGTAGTCACTTCCAAGTGTCCTTCCTTTGGACCTCTGAGGGTCTATTTATAGAAGTGGGGAACCTCCCCGGGAGTGTTCGACCCCGTACGGGTCCAACGGGATGAAAATGACCCCGGGGAGGTTCCATTTTCAAATTTTTTTAGTCCGTGCGCGGGAATGGAACCTCCCCGGGGTGGGAGGTCCCCGGGACGGTCCTGGACCGTCCCGGGGTCGCGGACACCCGGGGAGGGACCTGCCCGGGGTCGCGGTTCCCCGGGGGGAACCGGCCTGGGGTCGCGGGCCCCCGGGGGGACCTCCCCGGGGTCGCGGACCCCCGGGGGACCTCCCCGGGGTCGCGAACCCCCGGGCAGGGCCTGCCCGGGGTCGCGGACCCCGGGTGGGTCCCGCCCGAGGTCGCGGACTCCGGGTGGCCCCCACCCGGGCCGCGCGCACCCCGAGGGGGAACTCCCCGGGGTCGCGGACCCCGGGTGGGTCCCGCCCGGGTGCGCCCGACCCCGGGCGGGTCCACCTGCCTAGGAGGAGTCCCGCGCGGGACTCCTCTCGCCCCGGGCGGACCCGTCCGGGTAAGGGCGACCCCGGACGGGTCCCTCTACCCCCGGACGGGTCTACTTCTCGCGCGGATTCCATAAAAGGAGGCTCCGAGGCCCTGAAACTCCGGGTTTTCACCGTCTCTCGTGGAGAACAACGAGAGGGAACGCCGCCTTGTTCGTTTGTCGTCTTCCTCGGGCCGTAGGCCGCTGCGGGAGGACGAGTTGTTGTCCGTGCCTCGTGATACACGTGCGAGGGACGTTGTGCTTGGTACGTAGACCTTCTTCAGCATCTCCTGCGTTGTTGTAGAAGTGTTCCTCGCTTGGGGATACACGTCCGGAAGGCAGGGACTTAATCCCGTAGGGATTTTTAATATAACCACGTGATCCTGACGATCATTGTGGCTTGTGCTTGGTTGGTGGCCATCCCCCGAGGGATTTATATCGCCACGACATGTGGGCTACAAAGCTGTAAGCTTAGGAATATCCGACGGGACGGCGATACGCCGAACAAGGTACCCCGTGTAGGAATATCCTATCGGAGGGTGATACACCGCTTCCGAAATCTTGTCACATGCGGGATTAAAATCCCGAACCTTTAGCACGATAAATTATGGGTGCAACAGCAACCCAAAAGGGGTGTGCATGCGCCAAGCCCGGTTGGGACAGCAAAGGAGTAGGTTTAACAGTCCGAAAGGGACATGCGGGTTAAACCTGGAGGCCGATAGGCGGGATGGGTTGGCAGCCCGAGAGAGCATACATAGGCCAGACCCGAAGCGATGAAAGGAGGGGATTTGACAGCCCGGGTGGGACATACGAGTCAAATCCGTGAGCCGATAGGCAAATAGGGTTGGCAGCCCGACGAGGGCATGCAGATGCCAAGCCCGTGGGGACAAAGGAATAGACTTGGCGATCCCGGTGGGATATATGAGTCAAGTCTGAAGCCAAGAGGCGGGATGGGTTGACAGCCCGAAAGGGGCATGCAGAGGCCAGACCCAGAAGAAGAAAAAGGGTGAATTTGACAGCCCTAGTGGAACGTGAGAGTCAAATCCGAAAGCCGATAGGCGAAGAAGTGGGTTGGCAGCCCGAGAGGACATGCTGAGGCCAGACCCGATGGGACATGTGTCAAAAGGCATGATGGATTGGCAGCCCGAGAGAGCATACTGAGACTAGATCCCAGAAAGGTAAAAAGTGCCAACAGGCATGATGAGTTGGCAGCCCGAGAGAGCATACTAGGGCCAATTCCAGAAAGGTAAAAAGTGCCGAAAGGCATGATGAGTTGGCAGCCCGAGAGGGCATACTGGGGCCAATTCCAGAAGGAAAGATGAGCCGAAAGGCATGGTGGGTTGGCAGCCCGAGAGGGCTTACTGAGACCAATCCCAAGAAGGTTAGATGAGCCGAAAGGCATGATGGGTTGGCAGCCCGAGAGGGCATACTGAGACCAATCCCAAGGAGGTTAGATAAGCCGAAAGGCATGATGAGTTGACAGCCCGAGAGAGCATACTGAGGCCAGTTCCAGTGGGACCAAAGAGTAAGTGGGTTTAACTGCTTAAAAGAGACACATGAGCTAAATCCAGAAGTCGATAGGAGGAATGGGTCGGCAGCCCGAAAGGGGCATGCATAGGCCGAGCCCTATGGGACATATGAAGGACAGATTGGATAGCCCGGAGAGACACGGGATCCAAAATTCAGGGAGTTCAAGGTATGAGTAATCCCAATGGGACAGAGTATGACAACCTCAGAATGCCGGTGAGACTGGGTGTCACAGGATGGCATGTGAGGCGTAGCCATGGCATCAATATGATATTTTGACCATGATGGGGTGGAGTCATTGACTTAGAGTCACCCACAGAATAAGCAGAGAGAGGATTTTTTTTCACATTACCAACCTCACTGCCCTTTCGGGTTTTCGCCGAGGCTGTCCCCCTTTAGCTTTTTCCGGTGCGCCCTTTCGGGTTTTCACACCGAGGGGTTGCCCATTTTTGCCCGAGGCGCCCTTTCGGGTTTTCACCTCGACTGGGTCTATGGCCTTTCTGCCCTCAGCCAACCGTTGAAGGCCGACTGAGTCCGCCGAGGTATCAGTATTTTTAACCCCATTTTTTTTTGAACCTTCACTGAGGAGAGGTACTGTCTTGTGAGGACTGCTGTGGAAACTCTTGCGGTGGCGCATGGTAGAGTTTCATATGCTTGCCGTTGAGAGGAGGGAAGGGATTGTCCCCCTTGTGGTCAAGGACCGTATAAGCCCCCCCCTTCGTAGACCTTCTGAATGACGTAAGGTCCACGCCAATTAGGCTGCCTTTTCTTTGACCATGACAAGGTCGCCTTTCTTGAACGCCCTTTGCTTGACCAGCTTATCATAGGCACGTGTCATGCGGGCTTGATACACTTATAAGTGCTTGTAGGCTCTGAGTTTTTCACCTTCAAGGTTGGACAGTTGTTGCACCCGAAAATTGTCTTGAATTAGATCAAAGAATTGTTGCTATGCAACGTTCGACGAGAAGCACGACGTATCGTCGACACCGTCGGACTACGGAGTATCTCTGTAATTCAAGGTCTCTCGACTAGACAATATTATGGTCGACGTCACAGCAAGAAGATTGGTGAGGAAGATTCATGTGTATACCGGTCAGGGTAGCCGAGCAAGTGTATCACACGGCACAGACGGGCGCAAAGGTTCCTCCCTATGCGGCGACGAACGACCAGACAAATAAACAATGCTCCCTCTGCGGATGCGATGTTGCTACGCGGCGAAGGAGCGATCTCCACGAGACATATAGCTCCACCCCGACGCTTCCAACCCAGAACGACAAAAAGAGGGTGAAGCGGCAGCCAAAGGGGTCAAAAGGCGTCCCGGCAAGTCAAATGACCCCTCGGGTTCCGAACCACGGAGGAGGAGGGAGCCACGCGGCCTCCCCGGAGGCCCAGCCGGGTCGCGCGACCCCGCTGGGACCCAGCGGGGTTGCACGCGCTCCCGGAGGCGCGCGTGACCCCGCTGGGGGGGCCCAGCGGGGTTGCGCACTCTCCCCGAAGCTCGCGTGACCCCGCTGGGGGGGCCCAGCGGGGTCGCGCGCCACCCCCGAGGGCCGCGCGACCCCGCTGGCCCCGGCGGGGTCGCGCGACCTCCCGGGGGCGTGCGCGACCCTGCCGGGGTCCGCCCACCCTCCGGGGTCCGGGCTTTCCAAAAAAAAAAAGAGGATTAAAAAAAAGAAAAGAGGTTTTTTTTAACCCCCTCAGAGGGGTCATTTAGCCTTTTTTGGTGGCCAGAGGGGTCAAAATGACTTTTTGCCACCCCACCTTGACAGAATCGAGACAAATTTGTTCGTTTGACCCCTCTGGGCCCTCCCGCCTTCTATAAATAGACCCTAAGGGTCCAAGTGGAGGATATATAGGAGAACAAGGAGAAAACCTACGAAGCCACCAAGCATCCGGAGGAGTTTGTTTTGTTTGTCTTGGCCTGTGAGGGGTAAGTCCCCGGGTCTTGTACTTATGCCCCTACGGGGTATTTTTGTAATTACGCCCCTCAGTGGGCCATGTTGGCAATTATGCCCCTCAACGGGCCGTGTTTTGTAAGTCTTTACGTCCCGGGACAACTAAGTTATGTGGTTCCGTCCCTATAATGACGGAATTACAAAAATGTCCTCCCCGGGACCGTAAGAGACAAAAGTCCTGTAATTTACAGTTATACCTTGCAATCTCTTGTAATCGGGACTACGTCCCTATCTCCCGCTTTAACGCGGACTTTTGTACAGTCGACAACTCGCCGACAATCCATGTACTCACTGGAATTATAAAAGCATTCAGCATGCTCCATATACCTCCTTGGTGATAAATTATAAGAAAACCCTATCTTTCATCAAATTGTGTATATACCCTTTCTTCAGCCAAGTTGACAGAGGCATACTTTCTATGAAACCCTTTGTCATTCTTTTGGTCCAGGAGTGTCGTCAGCTCAGTCTCACACTCGGGTATCACTTTAAATCTAGGTTTATGGTACGGTAAAATTACCAAAATACCCCTGTAACCTAAAAATGGCCTCAGAGCCCTTAAAACTCTCCAGAAATGGCCTCAATGTCTTGGGGAGTCAGAGATCCAGTCCTACTTCCATTCCAGCCCAGAAATTTCAGCAATGCCCCCGGCCTGAGAAAATTACCAAAATACCCCTGGGTTGGTAAAATTACCAAAATGTCCTCGGAGTCCATGAAATCTTCTACTTCAAATATGTCTACAGCTTCCGCATATTTGCGTTGTTATTCTTAAATCTTAGGGTTTGGCTCAGACCTAGCCCTAACTCAATTATTTCTGTTGGTCGGTGGTGAGTGAGTGGACATTGTGAGACCTCCAAGAGAGTTTGCCCTCAACATCAGAACCCCTGTAGAAGCCTTTTGGGACCTCTTTGACAGTTAAACAAAGGTGTTCGGACGTTAGGCCGATATAAATCAACACTGACTCCGGTCAGTAAGGAAAGGTCCAGCACTCGAACCCAAATCGTCTGATACGATGCGCACACACGGAATCACCCTCTACTCAGATGGGGGGGATGTTTCTTTTCAAAAAGAACGAAAATCTACATTTTACCTACGATAAAAGTCGATCTAGATTTTTTCCGTGTCTCACAACAGTTCTTCAAGCCTCCTTTCTATCTCGGACTGGTCTTGGCCTGGCAATCCGGCGTGCACAGCAACGCGGTAAGACGCTAGCTCGATCTCCACAGGGACCACCGCTTCGGCTCCATAGACCAGAGAGAACGGGGAGCAACCCGTATGGGTTTTATAGATAGTCCGATAGGCCCATAGGGCTTCGTGAACCTTCTCGCCCCAATCCCGTTTGCGGCCACCTACTATCTTGGACAGCAGCTTGCAAAGGGTCTTATTAAAGGCCTCGGCTAACCCATTAGCCTGGGGATTGTAGACTGATGACATCCTCCAATCAATATGGAATTTGGCCGCCAAAGCATAAATAGTCTTGTTCTTGAATGGCGTCCCGTTGTCAGATATAATCCTACTTGGGGTGCCGAATCTATATATAATGTAGTGCCTCACAAAACGGACAACTATCTCTCCTGTAACTTCCCGTAGCGAGACGGCTTCCGCCCATCTGGAGAAGTAATCAGTGGCGGCCAGTATGAACTTGCGCCCTTGGGACGATGGTGGGAATGGTCCCACAATGTCCATGCCCCACTCTGCAAATGGCCAAGTAGGCGCTGTTGGATGGAGCGGGTTAGGTGGCCGCCGAGGGACTGGCCCGAATGCTTGACATTGGTGACACGTACGAACATATTGGTTGCAATCTTCGTACATGGTGGGCCAATAAAACCCCTTGAGCTTGATGCGCGCCGCACAACCCGGAGTGGACCTCGTGCATCATGGTCTTTGCTTCCTTAGATGAAAGGCAGCGTAGGAGGACCGATCGATCCTTTTCATGGACGAGCCTGAAAAGTAGGCCGTCAATCAGCTAGTAGGATGTCGCCCTACGTAGCAATTGCACCCTCTGAGCCCGATCAGGAGAAAGCCAGCCGTTCTTTATCTTTATGATTGGCTCACGCCAATCTTCTTCTTCGGGAGCATTCTCCTCTTGAACATTGTCGACCTCGTAGACAGTGAGGCCGGATTCTTCGTCGAGCACACTTGGCATGAGCCTTCGGTGTCTGAATATTTAGTTCTCCTTCAGGCGGGAGTTTTAGGGCTACTGCCAATTTTGCAAGAGCGTCAGCCTGAGAGTTACTGCCTCTGGGGACATGGCCTATCTCAAATAGGTAGAATTTTTCCTTAAGCCTCATAACGGCCGCATGATAGGGGATAAGCTCCTTTTTTCCGGACGTCATAGACGTCTAATACTTGCCGGATGACGAGCTGAGAATCCCCGTACACTTTGATGCACTTGATGTCCATCTCTAGTGCCAGTTGAAGCCCAATAATCAATGCCTCGTACTCTGCCTCATTATTAGTCAATGACTTCATGAGAGCGCAGGAGTTGTGGAGGATGCTGCCTTGTGGGGATATAAAGCCAGGTTGGCAGTATCGGCCGAAACGTATCGGTTTCGACCTATACCGACACCGAAACGGGCCTTTGCACTGTAGCAGGTCCGATACCAAAAAATAATAATTTTTTAATGGTTTCGGACCAAAACCGTCCGATTTCGGACCGAAACCGACCGAAACCGTCCGGTTTCGGCCGAAACCTAACCTGTTGGCCCCAATTTTGGCCTTTTCTAATTGTTTTGAACCGGTTTCGGCCGAAATCGAAACCGAAACCGATACCGAGTCGTATCGGTTTCGGACCCGGCCGAAACCGAGTCCGAAACCGACACTGCCATCCTTGATACAAAGACTACCGCGCCCGAGACATAGTCTATGAGGCCGCCAGCCCTTTTGATCGTCCGAGAGGCACCATCAAAATATAACTCCCAGTGTGGGAGGTCAAGGGTGAGGACACCCGGCTCCATCTGTGGTGGGACTTTGTCAGAATGCTCCCCAGTTTCTTGAGAAGGTACCAGTAGCTCTTCATCGGACAGCTCGGAATTGAGTGGCGAATCTTCTGGCACGGGGTGCGCCGCTAAGAACTCCGTCATTCCTTGTCCCTTGATCGCCTTGCGTGGGACAAAGGTGATATCGAACTCCATGAGGATAAGTGCCCATTTGTCGAGCCTACCAGAGAGGACATGCTGGCTGAGTAGGAACTTGAGTGGATCACACTTGGATATGAGCTCCACCCGGTGAGCTAAGAGGTAGTGCCTTAGCTTCTTGACAGCAAATACCAACGCCAAGCACACCTTTTCCATAGGACCATATCGGTGCTCAGGCCCGATCAGCTTTCGGCTGAGGTAGTACAGTGGCTGCTCCTTGCCCTCTTCATTGATCTGGGCTACCAGTGCCCCCAAAGAGGCATCCATGGCAGCAATATATAAGATAAGGGGCTTCCCTCTGACAGGTGCCCCTAAGGCAGGAGGAGTCAGTAAATACTCCTTGATTTGATCGAAGGCCTTCTGACAGTCTTCGTACCATACGAAGGGTGCTCCTTTCTTCATCAGTTTGCCGAAAGGTAGGCGTCTTCCCGAAAGGTTAGAAATGAACCGCCTAATATAGGCGAGTCTTCCTTGAAGAGATCTAAGCTCTGTCAAGTTCTTGGGCGAGGGCAGTCCCCTTATGGCCTTGATTTTATCAGGGTCGATTTCTATGCCCCGGTACTTGACGATAAAGCCAAGGAACTTGCCGCTAGAGACGCCGAAGGCGCATTTCATTGGGTTCATCTTGAGTTGAAATTGTCGAAGCCGTTCAAAGACTCAACGCAAGTCAGCTAAGTGATCCTCCCGCTTCTTCGTCTTGACGACCAGATCATCGACATAACATTCGACTAGGTCATGTAGCATCTCGTCGAAGATCTTGGTCATTGCCCTTTAGTAGGTTGCACCGGTATTCTTCAGACCAGAAGGCATTCTTTTGTAGTTGAAGATCCCCTTAGGAGACCGGAAAGCCGTATGGTCCTTATCTTTGATGGCCATGCATATTTGATTATAGCCCGACGACCCGTCCATAAAAGACAAGGCTTCGTGACCGGTGGTCATGTCAACCATTGTCTCAGTGATTGGGACAGGGAGGTCGTCCTTTGGGCATGCTTTATTCAAATCCCTGAAGTCGATGCAGACTCGGACTTGGCCGTTCTTCTTCTTGACAGGGACTATATTGACGAGCCACACAGGGTACATGCAAGGCTCTATGAAGTCCACATTGAGCATTTTGTCAACCTCAGCGTTGACCTTCAACTCCAGCTCGTGGCGCATACGCCTTTGGGCTTGCTTGACTGTTGAAAGTATTGCCAGCTCATGTCCAGCCATAGAAGGGTCGAGCCCGGACATTTCTTTATAAGTCCAGGCGAAACAATCCTTGAACTCTTCTAAAAGCTGCCGATACGACTGCCTTTCTTCTTCGCTGAGGAGAGCACTTATGAAGGTGGGACGATGATCTCCTTTGCTTCCGAGATTGATCTCAATCAACTCGTCCACAGTTGCTTGGCCACCGTCTTCAAGCTCCGGTGGAGCTGGTTGGAGGTCGACGAAGTCTCCCTCATCATCAGTGTTGCTTGCTCGTGGCTTGAAGTCGAAGGACTTGCTTCGTCTTGCTGATGGTTAGCAGGCTGTGCTGCTCTTCCCTATGAGGGGTGGTCGTTGTCGACTCCCGATGAAGGTGATGGTGTCGTAGACACGTCACCGGACTCCCTTACAGAGTCATCAATGTCGGGCTCAACTTCAGCTTGCCCGCGGTGGGGAGGTAACAATCCTATGGCATTGACTGCAAAATGAACCTCGAAGTCCGTCTCCTAGTCATAGTCGAGTCCCCTTGTATCTTTGCGGGAGAAAGGAGGTTGCTCGCAGACTTTGTGGAGGGTTCCACAACTGATGGAAGTACGCCGCTCGCGCGGGGTCCAGAGCCTGCGGGATGTGCTGCTTTCTACACATCTCTTTGATGTATTTCGGCATATCATCCATCTCCTGGACTGGCTCTGGCGCCACATCGGCGGGAGTATTCCAGCCGAAGTCATCTTCAGGAGGGCCCAATGGGACTAAGTCACCTTTGTAAAAGATGATCGGCTTGTCCCCCTTGCCCTTGTTGCGTCTCCTTCTCCGTTGATAGGAGACTGTGAAGGTCTTCAACTGCTCCACCTCATACTCTTCCCGTTGGGACGAGAGTTGAAGGCACTTAGGCGGTAAGGAGATACTCCCATCAATGACCCGGCTAATGAGGTTGGCTTCAAAGTCAACACTTCGCCTCTCTGGTTGAGTTGGCTTGGAGGCGGTACTAAGGCTCAGCCTGTGCAGCTTTACCATGTCTTGGTTGACAGTGAAGAGCTGCCCTTCCTTGGCTTCATGGTCCACCTTTTGCTTCCCTTTGTCCTTTATAGGCTCAGGGATTGTCAGAGTGGGCTTCCCAAAATATAAGGAGGCATCGGCCACGTGGCACTCATTGGGATGGAAGGGAGACTGATCTGCAAAGACCGTATGTTGCTCCCCTTCCTTGGCATATTTAATGCACTGGTGTAGAGTTGAAGGAACAACCCAGTTTTCGTGGAGCCAGGGTCTTCCAAGTAGCACCTTGTAAGATGTGTCAGAGTTGATAATATAGAATGTCGCTCGGGTGACAAAATCACCCAAAGCTAGTTTAACCTCAACCCGACCAAGCGCCTCCTCGGAACCCTGATTGAATCCCGAGATCTTGACCGCAGTCACCTTTTATAAATAAGGTGCCAGGTATAGAGACTTGAAAGTCTTCAAAGGCATGATGTTGACGGCTGCTCCGACGTCAACCAAGATGCGATTCACATCATGTCCGTTGATCGTCCCCCGCATATATAAGGGGCGATTGTGACACGGAGAGGACAGCAACATGTCTTTGTCCGTGAAGGAGATGTTGGCTATGAGTGCTTCGTACGCCTAGGCCTGCAACTTTGCGACATGGGCTTCATAGGCCTCTGGGTCTTGGAGTATCTTGACAAGAGCCTCCCTGAGGTCTTTGCTCCAAGTAATGGCTTCCCAAATGGTGACATTTGTTGGGACCCGCTTCATATGATGAATGATCTTGCGGTCCGCCCGAGCACGGGTCTTGTCAAATGGCGGGATGATCTCCGCCAGAGTCTTCGGTGCTTGGCGAGGCTTCTCCCGTTTAGAAGGGCGCTCCTCATTCTGACCCTCCGCATTTTCTTGGAATAGCGGAGCCAAAGACTCCTCCGGAGGTGGCAAAGGTTCCTCAGGCTGGTCTTCATTAGAAGGACCTGTTGGGCTTGAGGGCTCGACCCTGTTGGAGGGGCCGGCTTGCTCTGACGCCTCCTCGCGCACTGGCGACTTGGCTGACTCCTCTTCTTCGTCGGAGGATGTGATTGTAAAAGGGACGCCACCCGGTTTAGCCGCTGAGGCGAAGCTTGAACCCTCTGAGGGGCTGAGGATGAAAGGGATTCCTCAAACTTGAGTTTCTGGGACAGGACCCGGCTTCTCCCCTCTGAACATAATGACCCGGTCGAAGGTCAGGGGTCCTTCACGTCCACGTCCTCGACCACGACCTCGGCCACGTCCCCGACCATTTCTTGCCGAGCGACGCTGATATGTTGCCATAGGAGCCTTGCCTCCGGTGCTATCAGCTGTAGGAGAATAAATGTTATCAGGCGGCGGAATCGCCACCATGTTGCAGGAGAGCTCTTGCAGCATTTCCTCGAGCATCTCGACAGTGAGCTCCTCATCTTTAGAGAATAAGGAGAGCTCCTCCGAGATTGGAAAGTCTTCACCTTCTTCAAGACGGTGAACCATATCTCGGAGCCATTGCAGAAGGCGAGCTTTTCGCCCAAGCTTGTCCCAGGGAATGTATTCGTCCAGAGTGACGATCCTGGTGGGACGAGAGGGAGTGTACTCCTCTAACTCGTCTATGAGCTTTTGTAGTCTTTGCAGAGAAGTTGGCTCCTTAGGGGCCTCCGTAGCCGTTGCTTGCTCGGCTTGCTTCTTCAATCTCCTCTTCAAATTCTTCCTGCGATTCTTCTCTTGCTTCTTTTGGCGTGCCACCTCTTGAGAAGAGAGAGGAGTTTGCTTTGGAGGTGGGACTTGTTTACCCCCAGAATTTCGCTTTTTGCTCCGGGCTGGCTCCTTAGGGGCCTTACTGCCGCGACTTTTTCTGGGAACAACCTTGTTCCAATTAGCCTCCTCAGGCTGAGCCTGGAAGGTGGCATTGATCGCTGGAGCAATTATTTCCGATGGCAACTCCTGGAACTCTGCCAATCCACCTTGAGGCCCTTGAGGGCGTTGTAGTTCCACCAACTTTGCTTGGGCTGGTGGCTTGGCTTGCTTGAGCTGCTGAGGCCTTTCTACAATTGGCGGCCTCGCTGGGCTGACAGAGGCCTTAACTGGGGTCTTCGCTGGCTCAAGAGGTTGAGTCCTCTCGACGACTAATGGCCTTGCTGACTTGGCAGGAGCTTTGGCTGAAGGCTCTGACGCCTTGGCTTTGCCTTTGTTGTCTGGCCGAAAGTTCTCTCTTATGACAATGCCAGGCTGACTCGTCCTGGGACGGACCTTGGAACTCTCTCCCGCGGCTTGGCTTCCTAGGTTCTGGACCTTAGGCCCTTTATAGGTGGCCTTGCCTTTAGTGAGTAATGGGAAATCATCATTTTCCGTAGGCTCACTTGGTCGGGCTAATCGGGAGAAAGCCTCAGTTTCTCGCCGAACCTGCTGGAGAGTCTCCCTGGCGGCCTCTGCAAGACGCAACCTGGTCATGGAGTTCCCCTGGGTATCGACAACCCCCCTCTGGATGAGGGCTTCAATGAAGTCCTGAACCTCTGGGCATTGCCGAGTAGGGTGAGACACCCTTGCATGATACTTGCAATAGCGGGGGTGACTCTTGGCCGTCTCATTGTAATAAGACGGCGGGTCATGTGTCAGCACCCAGCCATCTTCCAGAAGCTTGTCAAAGATCTTCTCAGTGTCCTCCTTGGGGAAAGAACACTGATGAGAGGGTCGCCACCCCGGGTACAGTGTGGATTTAGGTGGCTGGGAACTGGCTCCCTCTTCCTGCGGCTCGGGGAGCCGGAAAGTTGCTGAGGCATGTATGACATTCACGGAGAAGTGAAGACTCTCATGTACATACGGCTGAGGTGGATCAACCAGGAACTCACCCATATTGACCTTCCCTTGCCTGATTAAGTCCTCGGCGAGGTTCTTAAATGGCTCACAATTGTGGATGATGTGGCCTATCACCTCATGGTACGGGCAGTAGCCCTGGCGAAATGCGGCACCTGGTGTCTGCTCCACAGGTGATGGGCTGATCAAGCCCGCTCGCTGACATGCGAAGAAGATGTTTGGGATCTTCTCCCAAGGGAAAGAGTATAGCTTCTCTAGCAGCTCGACTTGAAGTGGAGTCCCCTTGCCTCCCAGTGAGTCCTCCTCGTCTTCAGATGAATTTGAGGACTCTTTAGAGAGCCAACCCCTGAGCGGGGCCCGGCCCGCGGGTGATACACCCGCCTCCCGTATGTGGGCTGGAGCTAACCCCCCGGCAAATGGGCCAAAGGGGAAGGTGGCCAATTGTTCATCAATGCTCTCCAAGAACTGCAGCAGACGCCTCTGTTCTAATTGCAATTGCCGGATTTCCCCTCGGATTTTCCGAATGGTTCTCTGCAGTGCTAGACATTCAAGGAATGAAGAAGGGGCGGCCCCCAGGCCAGTGTGGGACTGTTGATTTGACGGCCCGGCCTCGGAGGCGTTGGAGCTTGAAACCATCGCCACCATATGGACCACATTAGCCGACTGATTTGATCGACTCCAAGTATGCGGCTGCGGTGGATCGACTGCATGGCCCAGCATATTTACCAAGCCTTTTTGAATGAGCTCTTCTACTATGTTTTTGAAGACATAACAATCCCCGATGGTATGACCCAGCCTCCGGTGATACACACAATAGGTAGGATCGTCAGTTTTATCCACCTCCGCGGGCTTCCGCGGATCCGGCAGGGTGATGAGTTGCTCTTTCATGTAGAGATCAAAGAGCATTTTCGTGTGCTCTTTCCTGAAGGAATAAGGCGTCTTCATGTTCTCCGCCAACCGGGACGTACTTGCTTTGGCATCAGGCTTCTTGCCGTTGCCTTTGGATTTTTCTTCCCCCTTTTCTCCATTGGTCGGGGAGACGTCGACAACATTTACCTCCTTGCCGCTAGCCAGACGGTCTTTGGAGGACTTGCCTTTTGCAGAGGCTTGTGTCGGGTGGTCAGCGAAGAACATTTCGATCTCCGCCACCACCGTATTCAGCTGGTCGAAGCTTCTGATGTTTGAGCCCAGAAGCTTTTCACTGACTTCTGCCGAGAGACCCCTGCGGCAGATGGTGATTGCATCTTCCGGCGTCGGAGGGTTATCGCAGCACATGCTGACGTCCCTCCATCGCTTGATGAAGTTCAACGTTGTTTCACCCTTCTTCTGTCGAAGGGAACAAAGCTCTGCTAGGGAGACTTTGCGTTCGACCATTTGGAAGCGGTCGACAAACTTCTTCTACATATCAGCCTAATCAGATACTGAGTTGGGCTTCAACCTGGAGTACCATTGGAAGGCGGTGCCAGTCAAGGACGTGGCAAAGTACCGCAGTAAATATGCCTCTTCCAAGGCTAATTCACCCATGGCCGTCATGTAATATGCCAGATGTTCATGCGGAGAATCCTGCCCGTTGAACTTCTGGAGTTTCGGAGCCTTTGGGCAATCAGGTGGAAGCTTCTTGAATTGATGGTGGAGGGGATATGGCACGCTATACAAATCAATGGTGGCCACCCCCTCCCCGTGCTGGGCAAACTTTGCCTCCACAATGCGCTCGATCATCTGCTTCTGCGCCATGAGGCTCTCTGTAGCAGGAGTAGCAGATGACCGCGCATTGGCTTCATGTTGTGGGACTTCAAACTCAACCGCCAACGGTACTTTCGCTGTGGTGACGGAGGCGTTGGCTGCTGCTGGAATGGGAGAAGGCTGTTGATCTGCTCCAGCCGGTGCCACCTGAGGCGGGGCAGGAACCTCCTTTTCACGCAAGAGCGACTGTAGCAGGTTCTTGAGCTCTTGGTTCTCCCGTCGAAGCTCTTCCAATGCGGGGACCAGTGGCTCTTCCCTCAGCTCTTCTTCGTGCCGGGAGTGACTGTCCCCATCAACACTGTGGAGGTATTCCTGGCGCTCTTCTTGCGGTGCCGGCTCGGGTTGAGATGTACCGGCAGTCGGCGTCTGCTGCATGTGCGCTAGAATCCGGGAGACCGGCCTTGACCTCCTCAAATATTGGATGGGTTGATCAAGCTCTCCCGAGATATTCTCGGGCTATTTGTCGCCAGAGGTGGCGTAACAGGTGAACACTTTGACAGCGTCATTGGTCACCTGGACCACCCGTTTCTTCCTAGGTGGTTGTCGCTCCGGCTTGGGCGGCCTCCCAAGTCTGTCAAAGACAGACACTCGGGATGTAGAAGCTTGAGGGGAGCGATCCTCTTCCGTGTGCGTAGAACTGGCCCACGGGGAGGTTGGCCGCACCTTTTTGCCGGCTCCTCGGCGCTTTTGCCCCCGTAGGGATTGATTTGTAGACCTCGGAGAGGCCGAGGCCTCAGTGCTTGTCGGACTCCGCATACGTTGCAGATCCGACATGCGGAAGGGCCCCTCCGCCCTCGCGCGCCTTATAATTCGGGCCTCCTCCTTGGTGACCCAAATCTTCTTCAGATGGAGCTGGCGCTCCTCCACTTGGTTTCCCCCTGTCCTTGACCGGGCAGCTCGTGGCCTGGGCCGTGGCAGAGGGCCCTGGGTTGCCGCCGGTACGGAGGGCTTCTTCTTCTTCGCTCCGTCCTCCCGAACTTGTCGGAGGAGCTCGAAGCGGTTGGAGGAAGGAATGGTCGGGACATGACGATCCCGAGGCAAAATCGGCTCGCCTCCATCAAGCCGGATGCGGATGTCTCCGACAATCACGGTTTTGCCGGAGCGAGACGCCGCCGCTGCAGGCTTTGTACCCTTGCGGCTACGACGTTGCCCCCGTTGAGCAGGAGCAATGTTGGTGACGCCCACCGTAGGCACGACGTCATTGAGGCGGCGGCGCTGCCCCCATTGAGCAGGGGCGGTACCTCTAGGGGTGGCCGCAGTAGGTCTGGTACCGTGACGGCGACGGCGTTGCCCCCGTTGAGCAGGGGCGACATCAGCAGTGACTTGATTGACCGAGAAGACTCGGCCAATAACCGGGGCAGAAGGCCTGACACCTTCAGCCTTTGACGTGGCAGTCAAGGTGGCTCGACTGACTGTAAGGATGAAGGGCTTGACACCCTTGACATTTGAAGAGTTGACCGATGAACCCGGTCGAATGCTGCAGTAGAGGGTCTGACACCCCTGAGGATGGTCTCCTTGACCGGGCGAGCCCGGCCAGCCGATGAAGCAGAGTGTCTAACACCCTCAGTGATTGGTTTCCTGGCCGAGTGAACCCGACCAGCTGATAGGGCCGAGGGCCTGACGCCCTCAGTGGCAGCCTTGTTGACCGGACTAACCCGGCCAGTGGCTGGGACCGAGGGGCTAACACCTCCGACAGTTGTCTTCTTAGTCGAGCGGACTCGACTAATAGTTGAGGTTGAGAGCCTGCCACCCTCAGTGGTGATCTTGTTGACCGGGCGGACCCGGCCAGCTGTTGAGGTCGAGGGTCTGACACCCTCGACGGCTGTCTTCTTGACCAGGAGGGACCCGGTCAGTTGATGAGGCCGAGGGCCTGACGCCCCCGACGGTCGCCTTGTTGACCGAGCGAACCCGGCCAACAACTGAGTTTGAGGGCCTGACACCCTCGGTAGTTGTCTTATTGACCGGGCGAACCCGGTCAGTCGATGGAGCCGAGGGCCTGACGCCCCCGACGGTTGTTGCAGGCACGGCTGAACTGGCTTCAGCCACAGGTACCACGCCCAAGAAGAAGGGCGAGTCGACGACGGGCGGGAAGTCGCCGAAGGCTAGTGGGGTCGCCAGGTATCCGAGCATGGCATGATTGGCAATGATCTCAGGGCCGTAGGTGACGGCGGCCATCGCTACTGGTTGCTGTTGGTGACGGTGGTGCGTGGCACGAACGGAGTAGCGTGCGGATGCACGAAGAGCTCTCAGACGAGCGGTGAAAAATGCCCTCCTCTTCCCGTCCTGTAAAAGGAAGAGGGGGAGACCAGAACCTCGAAGAGGGTTTTGGGGAACGACACTGACAGAAAGAAGAAAGGCAGGAAAAGTCCCACCGGGCGTGCCAGTCTATGAGACACGGAATATTTTCACGTAGGAAAAATAGAATAATTATTCTTCTTTTTGAAAAGAGAGAGACATTCCTCTGCATAGAGAGGGTTATTCCGTGTGTACGCATAGTATCAGACGATTTGGGTTCGAGTGCTGGACCTCTCCCCACTAACCGTAGTCAGTGTTGATTTATATCGGCCTAACGTCCGAACACCTTTGTTTGACTGCCAAAGAAATCCCCAAAACCTTTTACATGGTTCTAATGTTGAGGGCAAACTCTCTTGAAGAACTCATGATGTCCGCTCACTCACCACCGACCAACAGAAACAATTGAATTAGGGCTAGGTCTGAGCCAAACCCTAAGATTTAGGAAGTGCAAATATGCGGAAGCCGTAGATATTTTTGAAGTAGAGAGATTTTCTGAACCCTGAGGGTATTTCGGTAATTTTACCACCCCAGGGGTATTTTGGTAATATTCCCAGGCCAGGGGTATTTCTGAAATTTTCTGGACTGGAATGAGAGTTGGACTGGATTCCTGACTTTCCGAGGCGCTGAGGCTCTTTCTGGAGGGTTTTGAGGACTCTAGGGCCATTTCTAGGTCGTAAGGGTATTTTGGTAATTTTACCTTGTCCTGGACAGACCTAGGATTGGGGTGACATCCGAGTGTCGAACTGAGCTGAAACGTTTCTAGACCAGAAGAATGACAAGGGACTTCGTAGAAGACACAGATGTCAATTTGGTCAAAAGAGGGACACATATGTAATTCTATGAAAGCCGGGGGTTTTCATATAATTTTCTCCCCGAGGACATGCATAAAACATACTGAGTGCTTTCATAATTAGAATGAGTACAAGGATTGTCGACGAGTTGTCAACTGTACAAAAGTCCGCATTAACGCGAGAAATAGGGGCGTAGCCCCAATTACAAAAGTTGCAGGGTAAAACTGTAATTTACAGGACATTCATGTTTCTTAGATCCCGGGGAGGACTTATGCGCAATTCTCCCATTATGAGGGCAGAATTATATGACATAGTCGCCCCAAGATTTAGAAACAATAACAACACAACCCGCTGAGCGGAAAAAATTACAAAAATACCCTCATAGGGGTTTATGCACAGAAGATCCGTGGACTTACCCCTCGCGGGTCGAAACAGACGAACAAAAAGCTCCAAGTGTGAAAGGCGCTTCGTAGGTTGCAGGTCTCTTTTTTTTTTCCTGGACCTCTGGAGGTCTATTTATAGAAGTGGGAACCTCCCCGGGGGCGTTCGGACCCGTACGAGTTCAACGGGATGAAAATGACCCCGGGGAGGTCATTTTTTCAAAAAAAATTTTAGTTGATCGCACGAGAGGAAGGACCTCCCCGGGGTTGGAGGTCCCCCGGGTCCCACCCGGGTCGCGCGACCCCCCGGGGGACCTGCCCGGGTCGGACCCCCGGGGGGGCCTCCCTGGGGTCGCGACCCCCAGGCAGGACCTGCCCGGGGTGGCGGACCCCCGGGGGGGACCTCCCTGGGGTCGCGGACCCCGGGTGGGCCCCGCCTGGGGCCACGCGCCCCGGGGAGGACCTCCCCGGGGGTCGCACGCCCCCCAAGGGGGACCTCCGGGGTCGCGGACCCCGGGTGGGTCCCACCCGGGTTCGGGCGACCCCGGGCGGGTCCGCCAGCCCAGGGAGGTCCCGCGCGGTACTCGTCCGCCTCCGGGCGGACCCGTCCGGGTGAAGGCGACCCCAGACGGGTCCCTCCAGCCCCAGACGGGTCTCCTCTTCGCGGGGTTTCAATAAAAGGTCTCCGGGGGCTTTGAAGCCTTGTTTCCTCGCCGTGCTCGTGAAGAATAACGAGGGGGAGTGTCTCCTTGTTCGTTTGTCGTCCTCTTCGTGCCGTGGGCCGCCGAGGAGAGACTTGTTGTCGTCCGTGCTTCGTGGTACACGTGCGGAGGACTCCATTCTTGGTGCGTAGACCTTGTTCTGTGTCTGCTTTACTGTTATAGTTGCTTCCTTTGCTCGTAGTTACACGTTCAAAGGAGGGAGACTGCATCCCTTAGGGATTTCTTCAAACACGGATCCTAACGTGATCCTCGATCAATCGTGTGAATTTAATCCGGGCTTCGATCATCGTGTGAATTTAATCGGGCTTCGATCACCCCGTTTTGCTGCGAGAAGCCTGTAGTTGCAGCAATAGATAGGCATGAAGCCGTGTATGGAGGTACTCCACGGGAGGGGCGATATGCCCCATGTTAAACCCGTGTGTGGAGATATTCCATGAAGAGGCAATACGCCAAATATTTGTAGACCTTAACCAATGCGAGGTTAACATGGCAGCCATGCCAATTTTCGTTGGAATAAATCCCGGGTGCAACAGATGCACAGAAACGAAGGAATGCAAAAAGGGCTAGCCAGTTAGTCGACTATCAACCTATAAGGAAGAGAAGAACCAAAACGAACAAAACTGCATCGACTCACCCTCTCACAAAAGGAAGAACAGCCAAAGTGCTCTTCAAGTTGCGTTGACCCCACCTCATCATTACGTCGACTCCAAACAGTCTTCAGGGCCGCTTCAAGCGCTCATCAACGAGTGCGTCGACGCATTAAGATTTCCTTCACAAGGCTGCGTCGACCCCACTCAGCTCCAGCACAGTTATACGAGGGACACCCTTCAGCTGTGTCGACACTATTTTTACAGTAGGTCGACACAGGGAGGGACACCCTTCAGCTGTGTCGGCACTATTTTTACAGTAGGTCGACACAGGGCCGCTTCACAGAAGCTGGTTCGGACGCAATTTTACAAGGTTGCATCGACGCACCTCCCAGCTGCGTCGACGCACAATGGGTTAGCTCGCATTAGCCAAAGCTGACGGCTAGTCGCGTCGACCCAACTTCCTCACTACGTCGACGCAATACTCACTCAAATTACAACCTCGCTCGTGACAGTTCAGGAAGATTGGAAGCTACGTCGACGCAATGGACCAAGTGCGTCGACGCACATGAAGAAGTCTCATCTAATTAAAGCTCATTCGAAGAAACACACAGAGCTTTCAGAAGTCAACATCGCAAGTTCCCAAAACACGCGATTCAAGGTTTGGAAAAGGTCCTAGGACAGAGGACCGTCCTTTGTGTCCTAAGCCAATAAGGAGGCAAATTTGAAAAGGTTTCTTTCCAGGTAGTCTTCTTTTCTCCAGTGGGCAAATCAAATTACTCTGCCAAAGCAACTTGACAGACCAGCAGAACTGGAGAAGGGTTTCAGACAAAGATCCTCTTTTTGCCATGGGCTAATCAGAGGACAGATCTAAAAAGGACTGAAGAGAAGAAATCTTCTTTTACCAAGGGCCAATCAGAATGCAATCTATAAAAAGACCTGGCAGAAAAATCAGATTTGGAAGAAAGACTTCAAACAAAAATCCTCTTTGTGCTAAGGACCAATTAGAAGCCGCCAGGGAAAAGGTTAGTGGTCAAAGAGCCTTACTTTATATTGAACCAATCAAATTGCAGATTCTGGGAGGGAAAAACGTTCTGCCCCTTCAACGTTCTGCCCCCTTCCCTCTATAAATGAGAAGCCTCCTTCAGAAGCTACAGCTGCTGCCTTAGAAAAGATAAGAACGAGAAAAGAAGAGAGACAGCCTGAGCTTGCAAAAGAAAGATATGTGAGGAAGAAAAGAGAGAAGAGAAACCAGTGAGCAGCCCTTAGCCTCGAGAGCAGCCCTGAGCCTTCATGAAGAGGTTCTGAGAAGAGGAAGAAAGAAAGAAGAGCAGCTCTCCTTGCAGCTGGCCTGAAACTAAGAAGAAGGGAGTTCAGATCGGAACAGATTTCAGATCTGCAGTCAACGCTTCAAGACTTCGTTCTGAAGCTACAGTTGGTTTTCCTCAGTTCATTTCTGTGCTTTCTTTTGAAACTCCAAATCCGCCTTCAGTGTGTTGTGCTGTGCTTACAGCAATGTGTCCGGTGCTCTGTTTAGAGACCGGAGGTGGTTTTGGCTGGTCTACAGCCGTGTTTGATTGGGGCTTTGTCCCCGTGTTGTGCTGCAGTTTGCAGCGTGTTTGTTTCTTGTTTTGTTTTTTTCCTTTGGGGCTTGTCCCCGTGTGCTGCAGCTTTGCAGCGTGAGGACGGTGTCCTCGTGAGGAGCTTGCTCCTCGTGTGAGTTGTGTATCAGCTCGTGTGGGGCTTGTCCCCGTGTGCTGTTGGGCATAGCAGTGTGTGTGTGTGTGTGTGTGTGGGGGGGGGGGGGGGGGGGTCGTCCCCGTGTGTTGAGGACTCCATCCTCGTGAGGAATTTGTCCTCGTATAGTGAAGCCTCACCGGGTTGGGTGAGGGGTGGACGTAGGTTGCGGGTTTGCAACCGAACCACCTTAAAACACTGTGCCTCTGTGAATGATTGTGTGATGGCTCCATGTCTTCTATCCCCATTCACATGTTCGTGTGTTAACTCCAACATATGCACTTCTGGTTGTTCTCTAACAACACACATACACACACTAAGTGCTTGACGGTTTCCTGCTCAATGGTGCAGCAGTACTTTCTGTCTGCTAGACCTTGACACTGCGTGAAACAAGTTCTTGTCTATTGTTTCTAATCACGCTTGTTGAATCTAATGTGTTGAAACCGTAGTTCATCAAAGCTCTAATTTTTAACTGGGCACATTTTTTAAGGGATCTATTCACCCCCCCCCCTCTAGATCCGGTTGCACCAAAGGGACCCAACAGTAGTTACTACATTCTTAAAGTCTTCGTGTCTCTGCCACACCCTTTCATATCTGAACAATTTGGCCTTTCTCTTAGCCATTGTTGTATTGATTATCAAAGGGATGTGATCAGATAGCACTCTAGGAAGGCCTCTAACCTCAGCATTACTAATTTTTTGATACCATTCCATATTAATAAAGACTGTCAAGCTTTGATCGAGTTCCCCTCTCCCCTTCTCCTATCCATGTGTAAAATAGTGAGCTGACCTGCATCTGCAACACCATAGTATCCTGTACCCAATTCCCAAACAGTTCCATTTCGTCTATCCTCCTATGCTGGTTGGCCCTTTCCCCTGGTTGTCTTACAGCATTAAAGTCTCTTGCCACACACCAAGCTTCAGACTCCCTCCTGCACAATGCAGTTAATTCTGAAATGAAATTCCTCTTCAACTCGAGTTGCATGGGCCCATAAGCACTAGTGAAAAACCAGGTAAACCCATTATTCTTGAGCTTGAATTTCACTGTTATGGAGAACTGATGTATAAATTCTTCCAGGCTTCCCAAAATATTAGAGTCTCATAAGACCAGCATGCCACCTCTCCAAAACATAGGCCCAGCCTTGTAATTTAGAACCACCTAAGATTTTGATAAACCAACTGTCTAAACTCTCCATTTTAGTTTCTCGGATGCACAATAAGTCAACCCTACGTCTTTGGATCAAAGACATCACTTCCCTTATCTTCCTCCATTTAATCCTCTGACATTCCATGTAAGAATTTTCATTAACACACTACTTTCTTCCCCTTTCCCTTGCTGCTTTTCAGTCTAAGGCCATTAAGCACTTTACTCTTTTGCAGGAAGGACACCTTCCTCTTACCAATCTTCTGACCACCTTCAAAGACTTTTCTTTTAGCACTTACCTGCAGGTTAAGATCCCTCCTAATTTTCTTCAACGCCTTCTTAACACATTCCTCCTTCCCTTCAAAAAAGATTCCCTCTAAGAGCCCAATGTCCTTAATGAACTGATCTGACCACTTCACTTCATTCTCGGGGCCCATGCAAGTCAATGGGTTATCGGAAACAACCTCTCCCTGTTGTAGAAGCTTCGCACCCCTATCACCCCAGAGAATGACGGCCTTACCCTGGTCAGACAAATCTGAGCTGACAGAGATCTGCTCCCTCTACCTGTCTTCTGTGGATAAGAGGTGCAGTCCCTGATCTGGCTCATCAAGATTCCTCTGTGTGGGCATAATCCCAACCCTCTGCTCAGGCAACAGAGCATCACCATCTGCAAAGTTCATCGGAAGACTGTCAAAACCCCTCCCCAGAACACCCAGCTGCTGCATAGCGAAACATCATCCGGGGTACCCAACAGAGGGGCCGCTCGCCACTGAGGACAGTCGCCACCACCATCGGCAGAGCTACTGTTGTCGATGCCGTTGCCTGCTGAACAAGAGCCAGGAGCGGAGAAGCTCCAATCCCCTTCCCATCACGTTCTTCGGGTGAGGAAGACAACCCGACGGAAAGACTGAGGCCTGCTGGGCCTACCCGATAACTTACCCGATAGCCCCTTGGCCAGGCTGACGTAACTTCCCAGATACAAAAATCTGGAAGACTTAACCGAACCAGTAATTGTGAATCGAGCGCTGTCCTATTTTGTCTGGTCCCGAGAGACCTGACATTGTGCTTCTTCTGACCCACTTCCTCATCCTCGTCCGCTGTTTGAAAAATCGGGAACACTGAACGAGGAAAAGCCTCAATACTCTGGAAGCTATCTCCCTGGTCCTGTGAAGCTGGCGGTAGCTTCTCATGATGGCATGGGGACTGTTCCCTAGAAGGCGCACTGGTGGCTTGCCGAACACCAAAGAGATTCGAACGCTCTGAGCAGATACCTGAACTTGGGCAAATTAGGTCCATAAAAAAAGGAGAAAAAAACAACAAACTGGCCCAGATCGGCCAGGATCAGCCAATCCAGGCAATTTCCATTTGATTCATCTTGATCTGGGCCAATCCCGGTTGGATTCCAACAAACTTGGACAATGCCCCCCTTAACTCGGATTGCTCCGACCTGGATGGCTGATTCCACATTCCATGTCAGCCCAAAGGAAGTGATCGTTCCATTCCGTAAAGAGAAGGAACTTACCTTGCCCCAGGGTTGGCCGACTTGGGGATCTGACTTGTATCGGATCGAGTCAGCTGACTCGAGTCCGACTTGGACGAGTCACATGTTTGAAATCTTTCGTTATTTTTTATAAAATTAAAACTTCTTACAATGTTTGGATTGTTTACACTATATTTAAGTTGTAGAATTAATATTTCATCGGCCTAAAGTATGTATGTATTATTTAGTGTATTTTTTATTTTTAACTAATTTTTATACATTATATCATTATTAGATAATCAATAAATGAATAAACGTGATAATATAGTTTAATGTTCTTCATCTATGAAATGCAAGATGTATGACCACTGTTATATCATTATATAATTACTATATTTTTTCAATTTTCTAAAAATTTAGACTAATTTTTAGATATTATATTATTATTTAAATAATTTATAGCAACTCATACGATCCTTAGCGGATCACGCATCGGGTTCGTCCAAATATGATCCAAGTCATCTGAGTCGGCCTGAATTGGCAAACCATGGTCTGCCCTAGAACAGCCCAGGTCAGCTTTGAGGTTATACCAAGTGAAAGAGGCATTTGTGGTGTGGAAGTCAATGAGAGCCACCTTGTGAATGAAAGCCTAAATTTAGACTAATTTTTAGATATCATATTATTATTTAAATAATTTATAGTGCCTTGTACGATCCTTAGGAGATCATGTATCGAGTTCGTCCATATATGATCCGAGTCATCCAAGTCGGCCTGAATCGGCAAACGATGGTCTGCCCTAGAACAGCCCAGGTCAGCTTTGAGGTTATACCAAGTGAAAGAGGCATTTGTGTTGTGGAAATCAATGAGAGCTACCTTGTGAATGACATTCTAAATTTTGACTAATTTTTAGATATTATATTATTATTTAAATAATTTATAGCAACTCGTACAATCCTTAGGAGATCACGTATCGGGTTCATCCAAATATGATCCGAGTCGGCCTGAATCGGCAAACCATGGTCTGCCCTAGAACAGCCCAGGTCACCTTTGAGGTTATACCAAGTGAAAGAGGCATTTGTGGTGTGGAAGTCAATAAGAGCCACCTTGTGAATGAAATCCTGGATATCCCCCCCCCCCCATCTTCCCTACTGGAGAAAGTCCTCCTGATCTCTCAAGAGGTGAGGAAACGGCATTAAAGCCTCCCCCAATGCACCAAGGTCTACTTGACTGCCTGGCCATGGTGAGGAGGTCCTCCCATAGCTCATTCTCAAGTCTCAACCCTGTAAAGTCCCAAACAAAGTCATCCCCTACATCACATAAACTGACAGATATAGCATGCTTACAGACCCTCCCATATTCTGCTGGCCCCTTTACACCATATTCATTCCAGAGGATAATGATTCCAGAGGATAATGATACCCCCGGGTCTCCCATCCACTGGTGCCACCTTTGAGAAAGATGGTTGACTCCAATCTCCCTTGAAATAGCTCAACCATCCCCTTCACATTTCACATCCAGAATACATAGAATGTCCACTCGATATCTTTTAACTAGCTCCTTCACCACCTTTCTCTTTCCTTCCCAGACAATCCCCTCATGTTCCAAGATATCACTCTTGTAAAGCAACCACAAGCTCCAGAACAGTGTATCAATTGCTGCAAAATGCCACACAATAATTTTGCCAAGTAAGATTTCATTAGTCCAGTTGACACCAGATTCCAACACGATAAAAAGATCTTTCTTGATAAAAAGTGGGACTAAACTTGATAATAAGATTTTGAAGACTTCTTAACATGAAGCCAAATGAACCAGAGGAAGTTGTCTGATAGAGACAAGCAGCACTGTAAAGATGTCCTTGATGAAAGTTATCTTTCACAAATATCCTAGTAAACATATGCCGGAGGTGACGAGCTCATGACCGCCCAAACATGCAGATGCCCAAGTAATTGCAGTGGCATAAATTAGGGGGGAAAAACCCAAAAAAGCCTATTGCCGATGTATGCATGTTCTAAGTGTACATACCTTTGCCTAACTTTGAGGATTCCAGTGCCTAGCTGCATTGGTATCCCCATGATAATGCATTCGCTCACTCCTTCTATCTGATCTTCCCTTCCATTTACTGAAGCATTAAATAGGTGATCTGCTGTTTTCTCAAAAGATGCTAGCATGAGAACACTGTCTTTCATTTTCGTAATGCCAAACCTTGTAATTCCAAGGATTTCACCCTGCAAGGGGAAAAACACCAATAAATTCAAGTGCAATCTCATCAACACAGAATGAATTGTGACAAAACTAACCATTGGCTAAAAAACATTAACTAATTCTGGATATATCTGTAACTTATAAAATTTCAAATGAACTTACTTTATAAGTCATTACATCTGCCAAGAGCATCATATGTCGGATATCAATCTTCATTGAGTGACTTTTCATAGTGTAATTTATTTCATCAATGATGCACTTTCTCGCAGCTTCAATTCCAAGGGTATGAAAAACTTCAATCACATGATTACTGGTAGTTTTACTTCCGTCGACACCAGGTGTCCCCATCACAGCAAGGAGATTTGTACTGCAAATGTTAAAAAATATCAGATAAGATTAGTTAACTCTCTGTACATTTTTCCTTGTCCAATCAAGGAGAGGTCATCTGTCAGTGCTGTGGTCAACTTCAAGGCTTACACCATCAATATGGAACTGAAAAACATTTGTATCTGTAGAAATTCCATGAAATAATAAAAAGAATGAGCAATATGTCCTCTAGTAACATTTTCTTCCAGCTCCTCATTTTCTCTGTCAAGCAAGTATATAAGGGATCTGAACGAAACTCATTGTTTCAAGTGATGGGACAACTATGTGACCAGATGACATAATATTTGCTCGAAGTCTCTGCAAAGCAACTGAGACTTGCCAGTTGCCTTATTCCTTATGTATAAAATAGAGAATTTTAAAAGAGAAGTTGGAACAAGTTCAAACAGTGTGATAAGTGCTCTAAAACTGTTCATCACAAAACAACCATCAAATATCAAAACACAGTAGCATGCTGTTATTACACCATAGAAGTTCCTCCATTTTGACTCCGCAGCAAGGAAGGCTAACCCAGGAATTGGGCTTGGATTGGTGGCCCAAAATCCGATCAGATCAGCCGATACAAGCCCAATCCCCAAACAATCCAGCCAATCCATTTTTTTCTTTTTAAGGTTTAAATGTTTACAAGTAAGATGCAGGGGGTTTTCATATATTTTTCACACAATTTACTTTACCTACTCCTGATAGAAACCCTTCTACAGGACGAAGGAGGGGAAAGAGAAGGAGAGGAGGGGGCGGCGGCAACAGAGGGAAATGGCAATGGCAGCAGCATGGGACATGGCAGCGGGCATCAGACCAGCGGCACAGGACGTCGTCACCATGGGTGGTGAAGCTGAGCACTGCAGCAACAGGTAGGTCCAATGACTCTGAACTCCTCTTTGTCCTCCTCCTTCCACTGCTGCTGCTGTTCTTCTTTCCTTTTTCCCTTTTTCCCCTTTTTACAGTGGTGACCGTGACTGAGGGAGTGGGTGGGTGGGACAGGGCCTTGCTGGGATCTGGCCGAATTGGCCGATCCCAGTGTGGGATCACCCAATCTGAACAGATCCTAGGTCAACCTCAACGATCCCACTGATTCCCAATGAGAATCAGGGACCATGGGGTCAGGATCGGATCGGTTTGGCCCAAAACTGATCGGATTGGACGATCCTATCTGATTCTGCCTTCCTTGCCCCACAGTTCAACTAATCAGAGACTCATTATGATGTAAGGGAACCTATCGAATGATAGAAAATATGAACAAATCTGGCTAAGCACAATATTCCACACACCCCATGCCATGAAACGGGAGAATTTGTTACTGATGGAAAATGACAAGTAAAAAATAAAAGGAAACTCAAAAAGGAGAGAATACTTTGTGACATTCTATGTACGAGTAGATCCGAGAGTAGTCTAAGTGAAATGGACAAGGGAGGAAACAATTTTTGTTGATACCTAACTCCTTTTGCTTCCCACCAATCACATTAATCTAGCTTTTGTTACTGAGATGTTTGATGATATTATAGGTTGAAGATTTCACAGAGAGAGAGAGAGAGAGAAAGAAGAACAGGAAGGAACCCTGTGGTTCCAGACAGACAGCTGCATGTCCCTGATCCTCTATTTTATTAGGTCATTAAGTCAAACAATTACATGGCCAAAATGCCCGAGTAACAGGGTAAAAAGACAAACCACAATAAATCAGCCAAAAGAGGATCTGCTGTACTATTCCAAGGACAAAAGTGCCCCTTATAAAGCAGCAGTCTTCAACCCAAACACAGTATGCCTTCCATCCAGCCAATGTCAAACAAACATTGTGTCTAACATTCGATTTTTGTACTCTATACCAGTGGAAGTGTCCCACTATGTCCGGTTGTGAGACTATGAGGAGCCAGCCTAATTCTGAGCCTTTTGCAAAGCCGGAGTCCTTTTCTTTTCTGCAAGTTGTTTGCCACCAGAGGAGAGAACATTCTTTGTTACTCAATGGCAAAGATATCTCTGTATGCATGGTGACAAGCAGAAAGGAGAAACAGTGGGATCAATCAACCTGTGCAACAGGATGGAAACAAAAAACATTTCTTTGGTTTAAATCCTCTTTATCTGGTACAAACTATTGGAATGGATGCTTTTAATAATTTTCTGCATGAGAGAGATAAAAGAGAACTACATGCATACAACCTCGGGCTGCCAGCAGATACCTGGTATCCATTATTCCAATATGTTTCCAAATTGGATATTGCATACAGAATCTGATAAAAGTCCACCCAATAGCTCATAGGAAATGGAACGCAGATACCTGATATCCATCGGATGTTTGGAAACGGAAAGAGCTCTGTTTGCATTTCAAACATGTTTCCATTTCCGGTAACAAATACATATTTAATTGGGGGACTAGTGTGAGCCACACTGGCTCAGTGGGAGGTGTATAGGGATTTTTTGGGATCTTACTGATTACACTTGTACATATCTTCTTTTACTTTAATACAAGTATGGTACTAACCACTTTCAAAAAATATTTAATTTATATATAGAATACATATTATTAATAAGTTGACTGAGTATAGACCATTGGATGAGATTCTATTTCCAATAGTTAGGATCAAAGGTGTACTAGATGGAATTGGAGACCTGTTTCACACACGGAGTTTTGAATATCTATTTCGTTGGATAAATATGCACATATTTCGGCATATTTGTTAATTCTGCGCTTTTGATTTATCAGACGATTTAGGGTTCGTGTACTAGACTTTTTCCCACCGATCGGAGTCGGTGTTAATTTACATCGGTACAAGTGCGAACACCTTTGATTAACTGTCGAAGAACACCTTTTGTCTCTATGCATTGTGACATAAATGATATTGATGATCGCCCATTACAGATACATACTCTTGCAAAGAAATTTGAAGACTTTATTTCCTTGAACACGTAATTTGAATTACAATCGGTCTTTCGGGACCTTCACTTATGGCCCCAATCATGTAATTGGGTCTTCAGGATTATATCCGATTGTAACTAGAGCCTTTGAATTTACTTCAGTCTACATTTAGATCTTTGAATTTGTTTTTGTCCTGATCGAGTCATTGAATTTACTTTTATCCCTTGATCGGATGGTTGAATTTGAATTCTATTACGATCGGACCGTTGGATCGCCAAGATGATCGCTATCGGTCCATCGAAGTTGCTTCGTGGTCATAATCACTGTTTTGATTGTGATTGGACCCTTAAATGTCCCTGGTGTCCATAAAGGACATTTCCGCCCAAGGCAGGATATATTTGTAATTTTTCCTCCATCAGGGTAATTTCTGCAGTTTTCCCAAACATTGGGATATTCTTGCAGCTTCAGAAGAACTTTGGACATTTTTGCCTTTTCTGACCCTTTTGGGTATTGTTGTAGTTTCTTACCTTATTTGAGTATTTCTGCAGTTTCTTACCCTTTCTGGATATTTCTGCAATTTCTTGACTTTTCGGAGATAGCCCTGTCACTTATTGACTTCATGGGCATTCCTATCATTTTTGAATTTTCGGAGATAGCCCTGTCACTTATTGACTTCCTGGGCATTCCTATCGTTTCTTGACTTTTCAGAATATATTTGACATTTTGTGACTTCTCGGAGATGACCCCATCACTTGTTGACCTCTTGGGCATTCCTACTTTTCTTGACTTTTCAGAGATAGTCTCGTCATTTCTTGACTTTCTAGACATTCCTGTCATTTCTTGACTTTTTGGGAATAGCCATGTCACTTATTGACTTCCAGGCATTCCGACTTTTCTTGACATTTTGGGAATAGCCCCGTCACTTCTTGACTTTCTGGGTATTCCTGTCATTTCTTGACTTTTTAAGTTTATTTGTAACTTCATCCTTCTCTGGGTTTTTCAGACACGACAAGTCTTGGCCATGAAAAGGGTATATGGACTTAGATGGCTAGCCATAAGCCGAACTGATAAGAGCACACACTGCTTCAGAGAAGGGGAGTGGTCCCGCTCCACCAAGTCATGCAAACAACGTAAACCAAAATGAGGGCATTTTGATAATTTTGAGACAAGTCGGGAACTTTGTGCAGTTTATGAACTGAACAATGACTTTCATGCAACTTTCTCATAAATGAGGGTATTTCTATAATTTTCTGATATTTCAGGATTTGTCTACAATTTCCCCACCATCGGGAGTATTTCTACAATTTTTCCACCATCGAGGTATTTCTACAATTTTTTCACCATCCGGGGTGTTTCTACAATTTTCCCACAATCAGGGATATTTCTGTAATTTTCTCGCCATCAGGGATATTTCTGTAATTTTCTCGCCATCAGGGAGTATTTCTATTCGTCATCGGGAGTATTTCTACAATTTCCCCACCATCGGGGGTATTTATGCAATTTTCCCACTATCGGGGGCATTTCTGTAATTTTTCCCACCACCAGAAATATTTTAGCAATTTTCCCCACCACCGGGGGTAATTCCGTAATTTTTCCACCATCAGAGATATTTCTACAAATTTTCCCACTATCGGGAGTATTTCTGCAATTTTTTCTGCAATTTTTCAGCCATCGGGGGTTTTCCTGCAATTTTCACCACCACCGGGGGTATTTCTGTAATTTTTCTGTCATCAGGGGTATTTCTACAATTTTCCTTGCCATCGGAGGTGTTTTTGCAATTTTCCCCGCCACCGTGGATATTTCTGCAATTTTCCCCTCAAGGGTTTTTCTGAAATTTCTCACCTTCTGAGGGGTACTTGTACAATTTCTAGACCTTTCAAGGTCTTCTTTATAGTTTTCCACCTTTCAAGGGATACTTGTATAATTTCTAGACTTTTCAAAGTCTTTTCTGCAATTTGTCTGCATCAAGAGAGCCGCAATTGTCTGCATGTTTTCAGAACCTTGGACATTTCTGCAAGGTTGTAAGACTAATAGTCATTTTCCTTCAATTTTAGAGCACCAGAACCTTCCGATCATTTTGCCTTTCCTTTGAGTCATTTTTTAATTTCCCTTGAATGTATTTTGATTTTCCTTCAATGCATTTTGATTCTCCTTTCAATGTATTTTGATTCTCCTTTCAAGGTACAGCACAACATAGGCCATCCTCTTCTTCATAGCATTAGGGGGGTGACATGTTCTTTAGGCTCACCACTACCAAGAGAGGTGACCAGAACTCCCCCCCTTCGGGGAGCCCTACCGCACCCTTGCGCCTCCTGCCTCTTCCTCCTCCTGCGGCTGCTACTCCTCCTCTTCGTGGAGTTCTCTTGCCTTCTCTCTTGCTGGAGTTGCTCCTCTTCCTTATGGGGTTCTCTTCCTATTGACCACTGCCTCCCTTTTATAGGTGGTGGGGAGTGGACCGGAGGTATGGTGCCTCCGATGGAGACTTGGAACATCCCCCTCCAGTGGAAGCAGAATAGGCCAAGGTATGGACCCCCTCTCCATCTTGTGTGGCTTCTTCTTCTTTTATGTTTTTTTTCTGTTGCACAAGGGACCGAAGGGGGGGCTTCCCTCCGATTAAGTGCCATTGCCACCGGAGGGGGGGTCTCTCCCTCCCTTCTCTTCTTCTTTTGTCTTCTCCTTCTTTCTTTTTTTTTTCTCTTTTGTTGCGCATGAAAAAGGGGACCGGAGGGGGTCCCTCTCCGGTTAAGTGACACCGGAGGGGGGGTCCCTCCGGTGCTGCAGATGACCGGAGGCCCCTCCCTCCGGTTGCATGACACCGGAGGGGGTCTCCCTCCCTTCTCTTCTTCTCTTTCTTTTTTTCTTTGTTTCCCTATTCACATGAGAGGAGGGACCGGAGGGGGTGCCCCTTCGGTCATGTGTCACCGGAGGGACCTCCGTCCGGTTGCAGTGCACCGGAGGGGGGGCTCCTCCGGCCTGTCATGACCGGAGGGGGTCCCGCTCCCCTTTTTCTTTTTCATTTTTCATTTTTATTTCTCTTTACCTTTTTTTAAAAAAATCAGGATTCAACAATACCCTAGCGCCAAAGAGCCCCATCCCAACCCCCCATGCGCATAAGGCTCCCAAACCCTAGCCAGTAGCAAATGGATGGAAGCAGAAGCTTCTATTTTTTATTCAAAAGCTGAAAGGATGCGGAAGTGGAAACATCCATTTCCTTTTTCGTTTCCGTCTCCGATAATTCTTATAAGAACTGGAAGCGGAAGGTGTCATTTCCATTTGTCTCCGACCTGTTGGCAGCCCTACCACAAGCCAAGGCTACTCTTAACGATCATAGATTCTCAGTGCTCTGTGCTCATTTGGTTAGGTATGGACCAGATAAAATGATTTGGAATCTGAGCACTACCCCAAGATGAGCTGCTCTGGCAAAAAAACTTAAGGGGTTGGTTGAAATCACTACGTAAAATCTGCCTCCTTTCAACACTGGGCCAGAGACATTTGAGCTGATGTTAGAATAACAGACATTCAACAATCAGTATTTAAAATGTAGGAGGCCCAATGATTGGCATCAGGTTCAGGAAACAAATACAGGAAAGTTTCTCAGTTATGAAAGAATAACAGCAAGGAGAAGATTTTGTTGCCTGCTTGCGGAAACCATATGATTCCACAGAAGAGAGGGGGAAAAGATGTTTCTTGGAAGCTGAAGAGTAGCCTGCCTACATGCAAAGACACTTCTACTTCACTGACCTAAACATGGAATTAATACCAACTGGTTGGAGCAGAACACCTGAGCTGAATCATAAGGGTCCTGGGCCAATCCAGTTTGGCTGGGGCCAAAAGGTAATTAAAATTTTTTCTTCTGTAATATTTTAAAATTGCTATAGAGACAATGACTAAATGTATCTACTTATAGATCATATCAACATTTAACATCCATCTAACCCCATGATGGATGGGAAGATGAAATAGGCCAGAAGAGCAGGCTGACAGTTTTACCAAGGGACTCTCAAGAGATCAGTTTACCTCGGCCGTGTCCAGGCTGCACGTCTGACATCAATGCCCAACTTGGGGACTATAGAAAGATGCAGACCTGGTCATCAGTGGATCCAGACCCACAAGGCAAGTCAGTCTATCTGATTCAACGGAAAATGGTTCATTAAATGTGAAGACAGATCGTTGACTTTATCCAACTCATGCTAGCTGGTAAGAGTTGGTACAAGCTGACTCATTTTTTCAAGAACACACGCCAGGCTACAATATTTAGAAAATTAATTGCTTCCACCATTAAATTCCTTAGTAAGTTAACCATGTCAAACAAGTGCCTTAGGTACATAAAGAACTAGAGATTCTAACTACAATAAAGGATAGAGAAAAGATATGGGTTGAGCATGAAAACTGACCCCTCTACGAGTAGCTTGTATCTATTAGTTTTGTTTTCCTTGTTAATGATTGCACGCTGAACTGTCGGAATTCCCTGTTTTTCCAAGCATTGAAACACAGTAAGCAACACGAACTTAAGAGAGGACTGCTAAACTATCGCATGTGGTTGTGGAGAAGTACCCCATCTACCATATGGGTTTCAACCAAGCATAAACAATCCCATCAAAGCTGGTGAGTTAAACAAGACAGCCACCATTCTTTGTGCTTGTGGTAGTAAATACCAACTCTTGCAAGATTTTATCACTTACCTTCACAATAACATTTGGAAGCATAGCTCTCAAGGAGTGTAATTCAAATTGGGCATTGTTTCTATCCGCTTGAGGAGGATATATTTTCAATTTATATGCTGTGGGAACTTTGATATTCTGCAAGTTGGACGTCAGATGACCATAAGCCAAATCAAACAAAATGGGAGAAAACAAACATCGACATAAGATATTTTCACCTCATGCTTTAATTTCATTTTTGGATGTTCCACAATTGACTGCTGTACAGAGTAAGAAGAAATTCTCATGTGCAATGCCTCGATTCGCTCCATGTCAAGAACAACAACTATGTACGGCCGACTGGGTTTTAGTACAATTTTCACAGTTTTGGCAACCTGAACAAAAAGTGAATATCATCAGCTTAAATGGCTGATCTGGATAAAGGAAAGCAGTCTTCCTGGTTAAAAGCCATTCTTGATGCACAACTGAAAGACAACATTTGGAGTAGCCAAACAATAAAATGTTAAGATGATCAGATACACTCAATTGTCGGGTTTCATTTGTCTGAAAATGAAAATGAATAAATAAATACTAAGCTTTAAACTAATGTGTGACCTTTAGTGTATTAAATGCAAATTTTCAGGGATCACTGGCAAGGTTGACAGTACCGATTTCGATACAGGTTTCGGCCGCGGTTTCGGCCAAAACCGAAACGTACCGGTTTCAGTTTCGGCCGAAACCGGTTGAAAACATTCAAAAAAAAGTAAAAAATTTTGAAAATTTTGAAAAAATCAGAAAAATATAAAAATCATTAGACATGTATTTGACCGTAAAGAAATAGGATTAAGTGCAATAAACATGAAGTAGGCATTGGACATGTTGAAGTAATATTCTTGAGTACATATTAAGCATGAAGTAGGTTCAAGTAGTACAATAAACCTAATTAGACACGGTAAATGTTATAGAAATTAAATGATCCTTACCTAAATGATGATGCACTAATATGAATAATAGCTAGAAGAACCTTCTCCCTCATCGTCTGGCTTCTGATGTTGATACCCATAAAAAGGTTACATGTATTCTGTATATTCACTATAACCAAACAATGAGATAGCCAAGTCCTACATCCCTCTTTGGATCCCTCTTAGAGTGTAAGGTTATTAGCTTAATTGGAATCCAGAATCAACATAAATAGAACCTTGAGGATGAGAAGAAGATGCCGACCTATAACTGCTATTGAGTGGAACTAGATGAAATTGAAATTCTGTTTGATGACCCCACCCATACATGCCTGCTTCATGTTGGCCACCTCCATAACCTGATGGATGCCCATATTAGCTCTGTGAATCATATCCTCCGTCACTATGAGTGTATCCTCTGTCTGCGTGGAAGGAGGAAGAAGGTGCATATGTGTCACCGCCAATAGTAGCACCTACAGCTACACTGGGATCATCATCATCATCATCATCAGAACCATAAGAAACCAGTCGCCTTTTAGCCTTTGGGGATGTTTTTTTCTCTTTTGGTGTGATCATTTCATTCAGCTTTGAGATGAGTCATTTTCCCCTTGGCGTGTGCCTCACATAAATTTGCTTCAACTGCTCGATTGTTGGGTCCTCTCGAGCAGCAGCACTAGTCCTCTCAGTTAGCTCATGCACTGATGTACTTCTTCTTAAGGATGGAAGTGACTTGACTATTCTAGGAGTGACTGACATGCTATTTGATTCTGAGTGTCTAACTGGCTCAAACTCAGACTACTACTCAGTGTCATGAACAAACAAAGCTGGGTCCCTTCTCTGTTGCGCATGAGTCCCTCTGGCCCTCTTTGTTGGTCTTCGAAATTCTTGATCTCTTGGTTCATCTTCATCTAGTATGCCCTCTGCCTATGTTCTATCATCAACATCAAAAACGGGCTCATCAACCTACTCTCGTATCTCCACCCAAAACTGCGAGGGATTGTCATCATCAAATAAAACGTCTACATCAATTTCTTGAGTTGCATCCTCTAGGACGCATTTGTCCCTCAACTGTTGTCTTAGCTTCATATTCCTTATTCTTAACCTCATATCAAGGATGGCAGTATCGATTTCGGTACCTGTTTCGGCCAGTACCGAAACCGATACGTATCGGTTTCGGTATCGGTTTCGGTTTTGGCCGAAACCGGTTGAAACCATTCAAAAAACTAAAAAACTTAGTGATCCTCTCTGGTTTCGGCCGAAACCGTCCGGTTTCAGACTGAAACAGGTCAGTTTCGGCCGAAACCCTTAATGGTTTCGTCCGAAACCATTAAAAAGTATTTTTTAAGGTATCGGACATGCTACAGTGTTGGGGTCCGATTTCGGATCGGTACCGGCCGAAACCGATACGTTTCGACCGAAACGTATCGGTTTCGGCCGATACTGCCAACCGAGCCTCATATTGTAGTGGCAGTAAACTATTTTTCTAACCGCTCAGCCTTTAGCCAATTGCGAATCTTTAAGTGAATAAGGTTAAACGTGCTCCAATTTCTTTCACATTGACTTGCTGATGTTGTTTGACTGAGCACTCTAATTGCAATGAAAACCAATGCATTACTGTCCACATCTCGGTTGTTCACCATTATCCACACTCTAATTGCAATGAAAACCAATGCATTACTGCCCACATCTCGGTTGTTCACCATTATCCACCAGTCAGTTGTTCCACCAACCATAAATAAATAAATATAAACTGTAAATAAAGATCAATTCTCCATGATGCACTGATACATATTGAGGTTAAGAAATCACAAAGATAAAGTATACCTGGGCTCACTCTTCCCACAGCGTATTGCAATTGGGAGTCAGAATATGTCCCAATCCTCATTCCATGATAGTTCATCTATAAAGATAAAGTAATAGATTAACATAACTACTTAAGTAAATTCTATACGTCTTATTGTTAAAATCAATAAAGGCCAGCCTCTACTTCGACCTGAAGTCTCTTTTCTGGTGTCCTCGATAAACGACCAATGACTTTTAAAGTGCCTTGAAGCACCTCGCCATCAACATTTGCATTGGCATTGTACATAAATCGAGGGTTGAGAAAATAACCTGCATTTGTGTATAGTTAACTAAATGTTAGATATAAATTAACCTAAAGAATAATGTATCAATATAATTAATCTCTCACCAGTTGCATGCAAGTCATGGTGTAATATGTTGTCCCATCTATGGTCAATAATTTTTCACAACTTTGCATATTCTCTGGGAAGAGAATTTTGCAACTCTAATTTGGCACGGTCTATAGCCTCGTACAGATATCTCATATCATTCTTCTCATCGCCATCCACCATTCATAGGACCTTCACGAGAGGTGTGACTACTTTCATGTATCATGAGACCATGCCCCAGAATTTGTTATCTTCCACGATGTGGTAGATATCGAAATAATCCATCTGAGTATCAACATTAGACTTGTCTATGTATTCCCGCAGGACGTTGTGGTACATGAAAGATTTCAGCGCATTCTTATACCTGTGCAGAGACTCCAAAGAAATAAAATTTGAATCAAATACGGATGATATCTATAAGGATAAAGTAGAAAGAATTGAGCTCATTCTTATACCTGTGCAAAGACTCCAAAGAAATGAAATTCGAAGCAAATCTGGTTGGCCCTGCACAGATGATATCTCGCCCCCCACTTGCATGCTCCCTGAACATGTTCAACATCCTAGGATGGCCATAAATATACTGGTGATTTTTTGTGCCCTCTCAATTGTCTTCTTCACATTATTTTCCTTCCCAATGTCTTCAAGTATCAAATCCAGACAATGTGCTACACATGGGAGCCAATATAAATGCCTCCGCTTCTGCATCAACTTCTTCCCTACAACCTTATAACTGGCTTTATTATCAATGACTATTTGCACAACATTGTCCTCCCTGATTTGATCTACCATCTTATCCATCAAATGAAACAAATAATTGACATTTTTTCAAAATTTGATGCATTTACAGATTTAACAAATATTGTACCTTCGATGCAATAGACCAAAAAGTTAATCATGGACTTCTTCGTGATACCAGTCCAGCCATCACACATGATGGTGCATCCTCTCTCCATCCATATATGCTTGAAGCTTTCAACCCACTAATGGAGCTCCTCAACCTCTCCCTCAAGGCCACGCCCGTATATCTCTCGACGTGACGAGACCTTCAAGCCAGGGCTAGCATCTACTATGACATCTAGCATAGGTTGAAATATTCGCTTTCAGCCGCATGTGCAGGGACACCTACATGAAAAATCATTTGCAAATACTTTTAAATGCATGCCCTGCAACTTCTCCTGATTTTTTTACCCCTCTCAATGCTTGCTTGATTTTAGGTTGTGTAACACTTTGCCTTCTGTGCAGATAGCTGTCCATAGGGCCTCCTCTCTGCGGGGTTGCACCAGTGCCAGGATGTCGTGCACCTCGTGCTACACCAGCTGTACTGGAGTATGTCCCTGAACCTATCGGTGCTTTTCCTTTCCTTCGAGCGACTTGTTCACGCTCTATTGCTTCAGTCAGCTCTGGATCTAATCCTCAGTGTCTTCCGCATCATCATCATCCCTCCTTCTCCTTCTGTCCGAAATCTCCTCAGCAATTTCAGCCTCATCTTCAGCCCTTTATTGCATCCTCTCTTTTTTGCCCAGAAGGCACTGGCGCATTTCTTCTCGGACCTCTCGGGGACATCTATCACATTGTTTCACCTCTCCTCTTATCCCTGCCAAATGTTACTTTCCTCTAGTAATTCCGCAATGTATCTCCTTACCACAATAATTACATTTTACTTTTCTTCTCCCAGCATCAACTAAGGAAAGGGGGGCCCACCCCGGATCCTCCTGCCCTTGCTGCTCCTGACCTTGTTCACGTCTAGGCATGATGCTGCATTAAGACAGTCAAAAATAAATTGTTGTAAGTACAATGAAAAAAATGTAATGAAGCATAAGTGAGCTTCAAATTATGCTGAATTGAGATAATTAGACAAAAATCCCAAATTTAAATAACTAATTAGAGCTTAATTATCAATTTTACCCTAATCACCCTTCATTAAATACAATTAGCAACATGTTCCCGCCCTAAATTATTCAATGAAGCATAATTGAGCTTCAATTGACCCTAACTAAACTTAATTAGATAAAACCCCCAAATGCAAATAGTTAATTAGGGGTTAATTTGGAGTTTTAATCACCCTTCATTAAATACAATTAGTAGCATGCTCCCGTCCTAAATTATTCAATGAAGCTTAATTGAGCTTCAATTGACCCTAAGTAAACCTAATTAGACAAAAGCCCCAAATTTAAATAGTTAATTAGGGTTTAATTATCAGTTTTACTCTAATCACCCTTCATTAAATGCAATCAGTATCATGTTCCCACCTAAATTATTCAATGAAGCTTAATTGAGCTTGAATTGACCCTAACTAAACCTAATTAGACAAAGCCCTAAATTTAAATAGTTAATTAGGGCTTAATTATCAATTTTACCCTAATCACCCTTCCTTAAATGTAATTAACAGCATGTGCCCATCCTAAATTCTTCAATGAAGCTTAATTGAGCTTCAATTGGCCTTAATTAAACCTAATTAGACAAAAGCCTCAAATTTAAATAACTAATTAGGGTTTAATTTGGAGTCTTAACACATTTCACTTATGAAAATTAATATATTTAAGAGAACCTTATCTACAACAAAAAAAAAACTATCAAACCAACCAAAAAAAACAAAAACTTACAAGATCTATTAGGAATGAGAGCCAAGAAAACATAGCTACACACTGCCAGCTTCAAGAAACGGCGATGGCATCAAACCCTCCCTTCTCCCTCACCTTAGGTTTCGAGCCGAAACGGGTAAGTTTCGGGTGAAATGGATATCGATTTCGCCCGAAACCATTCAAAACATTTTTTTTAAGTTTCGGACCTGCTACAGTGAGCAGGTCCGATTTCGTATTGGTATGGGCTGAAACCGATACATTTTGTCGAAACGTATCGGTTTCGGCCCATACTGCCATCTATGATCATTGGGCTTATTGGGTTATTTGTATTTATTGAGCCACCACTAGGTATATTGTTGTGCTTATCTCAATGGGCCAATATGGGCTGGTTGTGGGTTCACAAAGGCCCACGAGAGACACTGCTCCCAACCCATATACAAGGGGGTTGAACAATTGGGGAGAGAGCTCAAGTGAGAGGAAGGGGACAGAGGAAGAGGGAGAGGAGATACATAAAAAAGAAAAGAGAAGAAGGGATAGGTAAAGAGACTAGGAGAACAACAAAAGGAAGAAAAAGAGAGAGGGCTGTGAAAGAGTGAGAGGAAAGGCTGAGGCTTGACACAACCCAACCTTCCACCTCCACCAAGCTGCATGAAGCTATCAAGAGCTATCCCCTACCTGGACAGCAAGGATAACTTAAAAGGCAGGAGCATCCCAGAAGGGGCAAGACTTCATTCCAGCAGTCCTCCAAGAGTTTGAAGGTCCAGTTTGGAAGGGCTCAGTGACAGCGTGATACTTACCTGTTACTTGGTTATTAGATTATATTTTCATGCATAGCTCTCCTCTTCTCTTCTTGATTTGGGTTTATTTAGGAGATTAGGTTTTGTGTTAACTGGTTAGAATAAGGGAAGGCTTTGCCAAAAATTTGTTGGAGCAGGTGTGCTATTTAGACGTTTTTGTTTCACTACATAAAAACCTAAAAGGTAATAGAGACTAGAAGAATAATCAGTTGTTTTAATTTGATTTTTAGTACTGTGCATATAATATCCCCAAAATCTGAGTAGCAAAGGTCTGAAATAAATTATAAGTCAAAGTGATAATTTTATAGGATTTCTTTTTGGGCGATTTCAAAATCTTATTAGACCAAGATTAAGCCCATTGAGCCTATTAAGGACCAATAAGGGCTCATGTCCATGTTATCCCTCTTCCATAGAAGAGGAGGCCTGGACAAATCCCCTTTCTTGCCGAGCCTCCAAGGCTGCACACGCATGCGTGTCTCCGAAAGAGTTAAGGCCCAATAAGGGCTTATGTTCATGTTATCCCTCCTCCACAGAAGAGGCGGCCTGGCCAAATCCCCTTTCTTGCTGAGCCTCTAAGGCTGGGATGCACGCGTGCACGCGTGTGCATGTGTGAGAGAGAGAGAGGATTCTAAGTAAAAGAGGGGGGAGGGGACTTCATTAATTTGAAAATCTAGTAGGCTTTAATGGGCCTTAGTTAAATGGATTAAACAAGTTTGAAACCGGAAGTAATACTTGCTACACCATTCTGGGTGTAGCAAGCATGACATGGAATGCACTGCCCAGTCCTGTGGCACGATTTAGATAGAGTATGAGGGTCTGTCTTCCCCATCAATTGTGCATCAACATCATGGGCGCATCAACAAACAAGTGGGAGACAGAATCTAAAAAAAATTGCCCAAAATGTGTTGCAAATCATTTTTAGACATTCGAGAGCATCAAAGTATGCTTCAAAGGTACTTATAGACCCTCGAGCGCATTTAGATGCTTGGGCCCTCAAGCGCATACAGATGCTCTCGAGACCTAGAAATGCCTTAGGAACATCATTTCAATGCTCTCAAATGCCTAAAAATGCTCTCGAACATATTTGGGCAAGCAATCTTGTTTTTAGAAAAATGGGTAGCCCTGTGTGGCTGACTGTTGGTCACATAATTTTTTCTTTAATATTGTTTAGTCTCACGTGGTGAGAGATGGGTATAGACTTCTCGACCTTCTCGGAGAAAAGGGAAATCTACACCGACGCATACTGTTTAAGTAGCCTGTGCATAGTTCATTCCGTAGGTTTGGTTTGATCAGACGATGTGGGTTCGGGTGTGGAACCTTTCCCCACTGACCGCAGTCAGTGTTGATTTACATCGGCATAACGTCCGAACACCCTTGATTAGTTGTCAAAGAAAGTCCTAAAGTCCCTTATATAGGTTTTGATGTCAGGGGCATACTGACTTGCATGGCTCACAATACCCCCCATGCATCAACAACAACAACTATTGAAGAATTAGGGTTTTAGCAAAGGCCGTGTTTAGTTTGGCAAAACCCTATGATTTAATGACATAAGTGTGATTTCTAGGAGGCCAGAGACATATTAGGGCATCCAGGTGGTTTCTGGATCTCAAGGGTATTTCGGTAATTTGTCAGGATCTAGGGATATTTTGGTAATTTGGGACCAGGCTAGGGGCATCGTGTAGTTTCTGGGCTGGGTGAGTGACTTGACACTCTCTCTGTCTTCTTGGGCCACTCGGGCAATTTCTGAAAGGTTTGGAGGTTGTTTGGCCATTTTTGGACTCTAGGAATATTTTGGTAATTTGCTCTCCGGAGGCCAGTGGCGAGATTTTAGCAACACTCAGGTGCGAACATAGTTAGACAGTGCCTATGGGTGTAAGAACAAGCTTATGGCTGGAAGGAAGCACAGGCATTATCATCCCTAGCATGGTAGGGTCGTATACACAATTTTGCTGGCAGTCACGGTTTGTATGCAATCACACATGAACATTGATGATATTTTCATAATTTGTGTGAATAAAAAGGGTTGTCGACAGGTTGTCGACTGTACAATGAATCTCTGCACAAACGCAGAATACAGAGGCAAAACCACAATTTGAGAAACTTGTAGGGTATAATTGCAATTAAAGAACTTATGGCTTTTCTTACAATTTTGGGAAGGACATTTTTGTAATTCTCCATTGGTTCAAGAAATTACATAACTTTGCATCCTAAAAGCATAGAAAATAACTATACAAAGCCGTTAGGGACATATATGCAAGACCCGGGATATTTATATATATATATATATTTTTAATACACAAGAACGTGCCGCACAAAAGAACACATAGCCACTGGGGGCATAAGTACAGAACCTAGGGATTTTTATATATTCATACCCCGAAGTGGGTCAAACAAAGAATGAGTCTCGAGCTCCGACTTCCGTGCACGCTCTTCTTCTTATTGTGTTGTTTGTATGTCTATCCGTGTGTCTATCTTCCCCTTCTAAACCTCGAGGGGGGGGGATTTATAGAAGGTGGTGGACCCACCTTGACAAGGTAGGTGGGTGGAGTTTTGGACCCCACCCTCACAAGGTGAATTTTCACCAATTTTCTCCTTTCTTTTTTGGTTTTGAGAAAAAAAGAGAAGTCCCGAGTAAAAAGGAGGGTCCTGGGGTTTAAAGGACCCTGGAAACATCCACCAGGGTGAAAAAAAAAGAAGCCAAAAGGGTGTTTTACCCCCGGGTGGGCCCCACCTGAGGTTGCGCGACCCTGGTGGGGACCCGCCGGGGTCAAACGACCCCGCGGAGGGGTCGCGCGACCACAATGGGTCCCACCGGGGTCAAACAAACCCCCGCGAGATTTGTTTGACCCTAGGAGGGACCACCGGGGTCAAACGACCCCCGCGAGGCCCGTTTGACCCTAGGTGGGGGCCGCCCGGGTCAATTGACCCCACGCGGGGATCCGTTGACCCCGGCCGGTCCCCCCGAGTTCAAAAGAGGCCGCACAGGTTCCCAATGACCTTGGGTTCTCCTTTTTACTTTTTGAAACACTGCTCCACCCTATTTTGTCTTTTTGCTGCAGTCGGGACGCGTGGAAGGAAGAAAAGACTTCTCCTTTGCTTGTTCTTTGGTCTCCTCTGTGCCGTTGACTAAGGGGAGGAGTTTGCTTCCGTCAGGATCGTCTCGTACACACGTATCGGACTCTCCGTTTGTAGGTGAACGTCTCCCACATGTGCATCCTTTTTGCTGCGATGTAATTTTGCATGATCCCAGGCCTTCTACGGGGATTCCCGAGATCCGTGGGTTTGAATAGCATCACAAGATGCTTGGCTCTCAACCGTTTAGCGGTCATTGTGGATTCTGCTTGGGCTTCTTCAACCAAGCATGGCAGTACCGGTTTCGGCCAGGATTGAAACCGAAACGTACCGGTTTCGGTTTCGGCCGAAATCAGTTCAAAACAGTCAGAAAAGGCAAAAAATGTAGTGAGCAGGTCCGATTTCGGCCGAAACTGGACAGTTTCGGTCCAGTTTCGATCGATTTCGGTATGAAACTGGATAAAAAAAAAAAAAATTGTTCGGACCTGCTACAGTGAGTAGGTCCGAAACGGTTTCGGCCGAAACGTATCGATTTCGGCCGATACTGCCATATATGTCTTCAATCACCTCAATTGCTACGAGAGATTTGTAACTCGTGATGAGGTTGGGTCTGTGGATCCCAACATGTGAAGATACTCCACGGAACGACGATATTGACTTTGCGTCGTATTCCACCCATTGCCGAATGCAAATTAACTCGATTAACTCGAGAAAGTATGTCTCGATTAAATCGAGAAAAATAAAAGGTGCAACAAATTCCCCCCACGGGACATCCGTGCAAGCAGGAGGCGGGGGCAAGCGACCCGTGCCCTCCATAGTTTGGTTGTTTGTCCCAAGTCTCTTCGACATAACGGGACTTTGTAGAATTGCACTTCATTGTTTTATTGTTGTCCTTGAAGATTTGTTTCTAATCCTCTGCTTCCTTTTCCTTTCTGCAGCGCTTGTGGACATGACCTGTCACAGTGGAAACAGAGATCACCCTAGGAGGTCGAGGATTAGGGATTCCAATGATTGTTACGTCAAACGGACTGATTGGCACATGTCACCATTTCCGCCTCGTACCATCACCTCTGAGAACTTTGATGGACTGGATCGTGGCGTGTTCTGGGTTGCTAAGGGCCCGGCTGAGAGTGCCAGTGGGGGCGAGGGCATTGTTGACATCACCCGCATTACGAGGAGAAACGGAGTTTACACCTATGACCGGTCAAGGGGATATCTGTCCAATCACCCGCTGAACCGACATTTGTTCCTCTTCATCTAAACTTTGTTCCCACTGACATGGAGAGTGATGATCCCCTTTTGCCAGAGGAAAGGCGCCACCTTGGGCGGGCTATATTGTTGGGGAGAGATAGTATGCAGGGCACCTACTCCTTTTCTTATCCGAGCTTTCCAGAGGGCTTCACTCGGTAGAGACAATATCCTGATCAGGCGAGCTTGGGCTTCTTTAGGTAGTTCGTTAGTTTCAGAGTCCGTGTTGTGCCACTATCTCCTACTGCTTAGCACCTATACGAGCATCACAAAGCTGCAGAGCCCACAGTGGAGGATTTGTTCTTGACACCCTCAGTGGTGAACTTCGCCAATGACGACGACACTCAGGACTGTTTGATGGAGAGGATCCAGCACTAAAGGCCAGCTAGTACGAGAAATGGTCTGTCATTCTTCTCAAAACTATCACCGAGGGGTGACAGAGCGGCTCTAGGGTGTCCTGAGTATGTATAAACCAGTGCTGGACCAGGCAAGAATTCGTAATGTAGTGACAGCCGCATTATATTCTTATCCCTGTCATACAAGCCTACTCCAAGCTCTTGTAGAAAGATTCAATCGTCAATGGAACACATTTGCTACAGCGGATGGGGAGACTTATTTGGACCTCTGGGCCTTCCACAGGATTTATGGTCTCCCTGTTTTTAGACGGGCCTATGAGGAGTTGTCACTTGATGATCTGCATCTCAATCACTCAGATGGAGCTGGCAAGTACTGCATGGCCTATTGCTTCAGATATTTGATGAAGACATGGTGAGACTTGGCTCGTGTGGGCAAGGAGAAGACCTCTCGTACATCCTGGGTGACTCTGAACGCCTGGGTGAGTCACTTTTACAGCGGCCTGTTCTACTTCCAAGAGGAGTTTACCCCGCCAAGTGTGACCTGGGAGTAGTGTAGAGAGGTCAGACTGAGGCTCCGTCCACATCCACGCCATTTGCCTGCTCTAACATAGGGATAGAATTCTCGAAGATTGCCTCCGCTTACATATTTGGCAGCTTACTTGACCTACTAGTTGGCCACTTTCGTTATTCCTCACCGAGAGGAGGGTGTTCTCCGACCTAAGCTGATATATCCAACCTATCTGATAGTGTGTGGCCAGAGAGTATCTCTTGCACCTGCCGCCCTTGCAAATATTTATCACTCTCTGGGGGCCCTAACAACACATTTTTCTCCCAGAGATGAGCATTTTGATGCCCACCCACTATCTGAGTTCCTGGGCAAGACCTCTATTTCAAGAGTTCTCGCAGAGATCACCAGTTGAGAACCCCGCGGCCCCACTTATGTTTGCCTTTATCGGATGCCTAGATCAAGATGCCATTACCCAGCTTATTGGTGCACGCCGGGTTCTATCTTTTCCCCTTACCAAGAGGGGTGAGGGTCTGAACCTCGGCCATTTCTCTCATCTCTACCGCCCCTATCTAGAGCAAGAGGGAGATTTAGTTACGTGCAGGCTGTCTTCATGAGCTTTGCCCTCTTCCCACACTCTTGCTGAGTGGGTTTTATGTATACGCCCCAGCGTTCTGGTTTACCGCCGTTCCAACACTACGGTCCTTGAGCCTTAATACCCACACCGGTTCACCCGGAACTTTGGGTATGACCATGCTATTCCTGGTAGTGCGGAGTTTCCGCTGACTCTTCGATAGTATAAGCACAGGGACGTGCATCTAGTTGCAACAACATGGCATGATTTCTTTTGTCATGATGTGAAGGAAGATTATCCTATTCCAGCACGGACGCGCAAGGGTCATTTTGACATCCATTATGCACGCTGGTGGTTCAAGACCAACAATATCTTCAGGCAGCACAATGACACCATGAGGTCTACCGAGGAGAGGCATTTAAGGAGGGATGATCTACCTTCTTTGTTCCTTGATCCAAACTTTGTCAGGTCACATTTTTCTGGGGCTGCCACGGCTATCAGGGATATAGAGAGTGCCTGGAAGGCAGAGAGCCGATCCATTCCCATAGACAGGAGCCGGTATACTGGGGCTCTAAAGCAATTGAAAGATGCACCAGCAATCATTTCAGTTCCTTCTGGCCAGGGGGCGGCCTCTAGCTCTTCACGAGCTTACTCTTGGTAAGAGCACTTCACGAGCTCTTGTGGTCTGAAGAAGAGTTCCCAATTGTCACGACCAGTACTTGAGGGAGCACTTGGAGGCAGCATCTTCGCAGAGTGGAAGGCCCATGTCATTAATGTAGTGGGCTCTGCTGGCCCGGTGGAGTATACTTCTGAATTGGAGGTGGCCATGACTCTAAACGCCATCCTGGACATTGCAAGGAAGGTGGCTAGTACCCTCCGATTAAAGCATGAGCAAATCATTTTAAGACCTCTGAAACCTATGGGAGTGAGATAATTGCTTCATTGCCTTCTTTCTTTGCTATATGCTGGCTTCTATATTTTGGAATGCTTATCTCATTCATTCCTTTGACATTTGTAGATGGCGCTGGCGGCCAGGAGGATGGGATCTCTCCATTGGAGGATTCTCCAGCTGTGGTTCTAGGCGAGACTAATACCTCCTCGAAAAGACCTCGAGCTCAGAATAGCGAGGAAGATACGATACCTCCCTCTCGCCCCAAGGAAGAGTCTCTCGCCAGAGGGGATGCGGCCAGTAAGTGATATGCTATGAATAGCATTTTCTGCTTGCATGCGATATTAAAATATCATAACTAATTTGGTCTAATGCAGGTCCTCCCGAGGCTAGAGCAAGAATGAGCTTCTCCCCTTCCCCAGGAAATGCCTTCACAAAGGTGGGGTTGGTTTTGGATAAGTCCAACCCCGATGTTACCTTCGATATTGAGGACCTGGCTGCTCCTACTGACGACTATATGCTAGTGACTGCTGCCTCCCCTTTGGTTGATGTGGAGAGTATTCCTGCCACTCAGGCTTCAGGTAGATACTCTTTGTATGCCACCCCCTCCTTTATTTGAGAGAAGCTAAGTATTTCTACTGACACAAAATTTCTTGCAAAACATCTCGGAGTCCTCCCTGTTCTTCCTATTATTAGGGAAGGCGACAACTCCTCTTTTGACAAGGGAGGCTCTACTGCCTCTAGTTCCTCCAATGGGGAGAGTTCATGTACTTCCTCGAGCACAAGGGCTACTAGTTCTTCATCTGGTGAGGACGTCCCTTCCTCAATCGGGATCGCCAGGTAACCGAACCTGGCATGGTTAGCAACGACCAGAGGCCCGTAGGTTACGACGGCCATCACTTGTTGATGGTGGTGGTGCGCAATACAAGCGGGGGAATGTGCAAGTGCATAAGCAAGCTTGCAAGTAAGCAAAAGGGGTGTGCCCTCCTCTTCCCGTCTTGCAAAAAGGAAAGGGGGCAATCAGGACCCTTTGACAGAAAGAAGAAAGGCGGGAAAGGTCCTACTGGACGTGTGCCAGTCTGTTGGTCACGGAATATTCTCTTAGAAAGAGCTTTGCCTCTATAAATTTCTCGCTGAGCCTTTTGATGAAAAGAGGAAATTTATAAAGGTGCACATATGGGAGCTATATAAATAACCTGTGCAGGGTTTATTCTGTGAGTGCGCTTCGTATCAGACGATTTGGGTTCGAGTACTGAACATTTCCCCACTGACTACACTCACTGTTAATTTACGTTGGTGTAACATCCGAACACCCTTGATTAACTGTCAAAGAAATCCTAAGGTCCTCTATAAGGATCCTAATACTGAGGGCATGCTTGCTTGCATGGCTCAAAAAATATGCACTTCGCATGGGACGGAGACATTTCTAAAGTGTTGAACAGGTTCTTGGACTCCATGGGTATTTTGGTAATTCTACCAGACCTAGGGGTATTTGGGTAATTTTACCAAGACATAGGCCTTTCTATAATTTTCAGGTTGGAGGGAGACTACGGTGCAATATCTGATTTCCAAGGGCACTGAGGCAATTTTCGGAAGGTTCTGAGGGTTATTTAGCCATTTTTGGATTGCAAGGGTATTTTGGTAATTGTACTAGACCTGAGGTAAGTTCAGGGTTTGAGACCAAGCTTAGGTGCAAGGGTGGTTTGACGAGGCCCTTGAGTGGAAGAATGACACTAGGATTCATGGAAGGTGCACACGCGTTCAATTCCAAGAGTGAAGGGTAAATGCACAATTTTTTTGAAAGTCAGGGTTCATTTGCAATTTGCCTTGACCAGCATGTAAGAGAACATCTGAGTGTATTCATATGTGAGTACAAGATTGTCGACAATGTACGGATATATCCCCAATTATAGAAAGTTGCAGGGTAAAAGTGCAAATAGGAGGACTTGAGTTTTCTTGCAGTCCAGGGGGGCAATTTTGTAATTCTCGATTATCTGATGGAATTACATAATTTGGCCGTCCAGAACGCATAGAAAATTATAAATATAACCACCAGGGACATAAACGTAAGACCCCTCTAGGGGCACAAATACAAGACTCGGGATATAGCATACCCTTAATGGGCCAAACAATGACCAATGCTCTTTGCGCTAGATGCTCCTTGTTCTTCTCTCTGTGTGTCTCTCTTTTTCTCATCTATCTCTTCCTTGGATCCCCAGGGGGGGTTATTTATAAAAGGTGACAAATGACTGGGGTGGACAGGATTTGAAATGACCCTGAGAGGATCTTATCCCCCCCCCCTTTTTTGTTCCGAGAGAGAGAGCAGGGCAACGGGGTCGATTGACCCCGGGGACCACACCCGGGGTCAAACTACCTCAGGCAGACTTGGGCAGGGCCGCACAGGACCTGCCCGGGGTCCTTTGACCCCAGACGGGTCCCACTGGGGTCAAATGACCCCGGGCGGACCCGCAGGGGTCATTTGACCCTGGTCGGGTCCCCCCCGAATGAGTTCGCCCGACCCTGGACGGGTTCCCCCCTGGTCTACTTCTTGTATAAGCCGTGTCGCCCGTGTTTTTTAGCATTTCGCTCATAGCACGCCGCGTGGGGGGAGGAGGGAGCGTGTCTCTCGTTCGTTTGTTGTCTTCTCCGTGCCGCCAGTCGAAAGGAGGACTTGTGCGCGTCCGAGTTGCGTGATACACATACATTGGACTTCTCCGAAGCTGTGTACACCCTTTCTTTAGCCCTCTTTCTTTGCTGCGAGATTTTTCTATCTTTCAACTCGGATATCCGAGGGAGGAATTCTTGCCTCTCGGAGTGCAGTGCATCTGGAACCACACGTCCCTGACAATCGTTGTGGGTTTAATTTGGCTTTCAACCACCTCGATTGCTGCGAGTGGTCTGCAATTGGGATAATAAACGGGCCATAAAGCCCCGACGTGTGGAAATACTCCACGGAGTGATGACATGCCGACTAACGAACCTCGACTATCTCGAGGGAGGTGTCCCGATTTATTTGAGAAAAGTAACGGGTGCAACAGGACTATAATGTCCATCATGTGCTACTTCAAACCAAAAACAAAGACTATGAAATCCAAAGATCTCAAGACTAATAAAATGATGAACGAAGACCTAAGAACAACTACTCACGAGGAGAGATTGGGATGGTATCATACAGGAATATTTTTCCATTTTAATGTTTTCTGGTATTTTGATAGTTTGATACCCAAATATGATTGCTTTGCTTTGCTTATCATTTTAGTTAAACCTCAATTGGTGAAGAAAACATTGCATCAGCTTTAGTTAGTTATTATATGATCACATTTAATTGGCTTGTATTTTCATAACTGGGGTTGAAGTGGGGTGTAGATGACCCCTTTTGAGGCTCATGACATGAGGTTTACACCCTTGTTTTAATGTTTTTCAGATCAAAGTAAAAAAAGAATACATAAATAAATTGATCCACAATCTCTGACCCATGTATGGCCAGTTCTGTTTTTATCCTAATGCTGTATGATTGACAAGCCAATTCCCTACTAATTATTGACTATTTGTACATTATCATATGGCTGCAGGTTTGTGGATCTTACTAAACATTGAAGATAAGGTGGACCTCGGTCTGGGTAATCCATTTTCACAGAACTATCGAGATTAAATTTCTCTTATTTTACCCCTACTTCAGGACTAGGGAGATTTCTGTATTTTCTTTTGTTTAGGGGAGTTTTGGGACCACTCCCCTCTTACTTGTACATCCTTCACTTTTTACATATGATGTGGTACCGTCCACTTTCAAAAAACAAAAAAAAGAAGAAGAAGAAGAGGGTAAGACTTTTACACCATGCTGGAATGCGCCTATGCAGGTAGCTTGATGCTCTCCTTTCCTCCTTTGTCTGATACTTGATAGTCTGTTGACTGATGACTCCTCTCCTCCATCTAGGTGTTTTTTTCTTTTCTTTTCTTTTTTTTTTTGGGAGGGGGGGGAGTTCGATTCTATTTTCTTCGACGCTTGCATTACCCAACTTCATGTATATACTAGAAGAGCTCATATCCATGTGTTATAAAATTAATAGAAAGATGGGATTTTTTCCATGACACATGAAAGAAATTTACTCAGTTTAAGCCTTTATCATCATAATTATTTGAAACCCTAGAGTGCCTATCTTTTGAGGATTCACCTAAGTCCATGAGCACTTCAGTAATACATGTGCATCTTTCATCAATTGGTGGAATGGTTGAACTTCCCGAACTTGGTGCCAAAAGTTTTCAAAGATGTCTGTGATGCTGGACGAGTAGAGTTTTACCAACTAAACACTGATCTTTTTATCAATATTTTTTCTTCTGTTTAACTTCTGACTTTTCTGTGCAAGTTGTTAGGGCCAAATTCTAACCTAAAACTAGGCGTTCATTTGAGAGAATCCCCTACATATATAGAGGAAGGACTCCTATGGATTTCCGATATTGGACTAAACAACCATCCTCCACCCCCACCCCGCGCACGGAGGCTCTAATACCATGTTAGAGGCCCGAACTCTAACCCAAAACATAGGCGTTGAGTTGAGGAACCCCCCACATATATAGAGAAGACTCCCATGGATTTCTGATATTGGATTAAACCACAACACAAGTCACAATAAGACTAACATATTTACTAAGTTGCAGAATCTTGGAAAATAATATATTGATAACAAATGTTCAAGGAAAAAAAATAAACATAACAAACTTGGCGGTAGATATGCTATATAAAAATGATTGAATTCATACAATGGCTGAGAAAGAAACTCTTTCCTTTGCAAGGACAAGCAACCACTTTCATATTATGCTTCCAATAAGATCTTCAAATGGCAATGCCATGAATTAGAACACAAGCCATTTTCATTCAAATGCACAAGATAGAATCATGAAACAAAACTTTATCAGATGTTAAAGAAATGAAAAAAAATGATAAACAAAAGTACCAATTACGGATCACAGACGTGAATGTTCTGTTCAATGACTACTAAACCGGAGTTTTCTGTAACATGTATAATATATACCTCACCAAGGACAGTTTTCTCAATACGACCTTTCACTATTTGTGCAGATTTTTCATCGTTGTCGCAAACAAGTGCAGCAGTAATAATTGGTGTTTTAATATTTTTGGCTGCATTTATTATTTCTTTGATCCGAGGAACTCCAAGTGTAACATCTGTTACTCAGTTAAGGTACACCTTTGAACATTTTAATCAGAAAAAAGATCACCAAATGCATCATTAATGAATAGAACAGTCCAACAGAAATCAACAATATGAATACAATTTCAGCTGTAACACCTATGGTAGGGCCATCAACATGGTAGAAGACAATCTTTGGCCTTTATTCCCAAACATGCATTATGTAAAAGAGGGGCAGACTACCCGAAGTAGGCAAAAAAAAAAATTTCTTGTCACTTAACGCACTATTGGCACCTCTGTGGCACATGATAACAACTCGATATGGCAGGAAACCTGCTAAGCATGGTTTGCCATCTCTTACGAGATGTCCGAGATCTCTCTCTCTCCAAAAGTCACAAGAAACGGATCCCCCAAGGTCGAGATTTCTCCCACCCCTTGGTTTCCTCCTCTCCCTGTCTCTCTCTACCTCAGCCCCATTGAGCGTGCTCTCTGTCTTTCTCCCTCCCCCGCGTCTCCCCCTTCTCTTTGAGAGAGAGGGAGACAGAGAGGGGGGGAGACAGAGATACATGTACCATTTTTTATGATTTTTGATGTATTCTTCAGTTTGTGATTTACGTACTATTTTATGTATCTCTTTTTGGTGTAACTTTTGATATATATGGATATTGGTGCATGTGAATGGATTTGTTATTGTTATCGTTACTCTTTATTTTGTAGAATCGAGTTGTCAATTAGAAAAATATGTTTGTGAAATTGAATGGTTAGTAGAAAAAAATAGCATTTTTCTTAAAAATATACTATATATATGAAAAAAAATCCGAAATCACCGAACCCGACCTCCCAAGATCTCTCTGAAATCTTTTCTCTTCCATTTTTCCGAGACAATCGATATTCGAGACAGAAAACCTTGCTGCTAAAAGGACTAGTCCTGCTATGATCTGCCATCTTGGATAGCCAGATTTTGGGTAAATTTTTGTGACCTCGGGCAGGGGCCACGCGGTGGGGCCTGACCGGAGTCGAATGACCTTGGGGAGGTCCCGCGCGGGCCTGCACGGGGTCATTTGACTCCGAGTGGGGTTCCCGGGGTCCGATGACCCCGCCCCCCTCTTCTCTGTCTCAAATAAAAAAGAAAAAGGAAGAAAGAGAAGGGAAAAAAGGAGAAAAAGATAAGAAAATAACCTTCTCGGGGTCATTTCAGCCACATCCACCCCGTACGGGTTAAATCAACCCCGGAGGCTCACAACCTTCTATAAATACCCCCCCCCCCACGGGGTCCAAAAGAACACACAGAGAGACACGAAAGAGTAGAGGAATCAAGCGATTGTGAGAAGGAGCTTTGTTCGTTGTTGGGCCCACTAAGAGTATCTAATACCCTGGGCCTTGTGTTTATGCTCCTAAGGGCTATGTTTGTAATTATGTCCCTCTGAGGGCCATGTTTGTAATTTTCTATGCACCTGTGACGGCTAAATTATGTAGTTCCACCCACATAATGGGGGATTACAAAAACGCTTTTCTTGGGACTGCAAAAAAAAAATTTAAGTGATGTTGTTTGCAGTTCTACCCTGCAACTCTATAATTGGGGATATGCCTACGTCCCACGTAAGTGTAGGATCCCTTTCTCTTGTACAGTCGACAACTCGCCGACAACCCTTGTACTCATATGGATCATAAATGTACTCAGTTGTTCTTTTATAGGCTGGTCAAGAGAAAATTGCAAATAAACCCCGACTTTTGAGAAATTGTGTACATGTCCCTCTTTTTGAGAATCAACATACAAGTGTCTTCTATGAAGTCCATTGTTGCTCCTTTTCTTAGGGATCTCACTAGCTCATCCTCACACCTAAGTGTCATCTCAAACCTAGGCCTGCCCCGGGTCTGGTAGAATTACCAAAATACTCTTGTGACCTAGAAACGACCCAAGAGTCTTCAGAACCTTCCGAAAATTTTCCTTAGTCCCCTTGGAAGCTAGAGATCGCTCCATAATCTCCCTCCAACCCAGAAATTCCAAAAATGCCCCAGACCTAGTAAAATTTCCAAAATACCCCTAAAAATCCATAATTATAAAAATACCCCTGGAGTCTAGAAAACATCCCGGTCCTTCAAAAGCGTTACGGCTTCTGCAAAATTGCAGTTATATCCTCAAATTACAAGGTTTCTTGCCCAACCTAACGGCCTTTAATGGAACCGTAATCCCATTAAGTCTTTGGTGGTGAGTGAAAATTAGCATTGAGCCATGCGAGTAAGCCTGCTCTCGATATCAGGACCCTTATAGAAGAACTTAAGAATTCTTTGACATTTAAACAAAGGTGTTCGGACGTTAGGCCGATATAAATCAACATTGACTGCGGTCAGTAGGGAAAGGTCCAGCACTCGAACCCAAATCGTCTGATACGATGCGCACCCACGGAATAAACCCTATACAGGCTATTTATACAGCCCCTGTATATGCAATCCTTATAACATTCTTTCAAAAGAATATTCCGTGATCCAACAGGCTGGCACGCCCGGTGGGACATACTTCAACCTTTCTTCTTTCTGTCAAAGAAGTCTGAAGCCTTTTTAAGGTTCCGATTACCTCTCTTCCTGTTACAGGACGGGAAGAGGAGGGTATATACTCGGTCGCTCGCTTGTTACGCACCACCACCACCAACAGCAACAAGAGGATGATGGCCGCCATCGTGTACGGACCCCAGGTCGTTGCCAACCACATCAAGTTTGGATACTTGGCGACTCCATTGGTGTTCGGCGACTTCCCGCCGATCGTTGGGTCACCTTTCTTTTTGGGCGTCGTCCCCTTGGCTGAGGTCAGCTCAGTCGCACCGACTACTAAGACTGCCGAGAGTGTCAGGCCCTCCGCTCCAGCGACTGGCCGAGCCCGCTTGGTCAACAAAGCAACTACCAGGGGTGTCAGGCCCTCTGCTTCAACAACTGGCCGGCGGTCAACAAAGCAACTGCCGGGCCCACTCGATCAACAAAGCAACTGCCAGGAGTGTCAGGCCCTCTATTCCAGCAACCGGCCGAGCCTGTTCGGTCAACTCTACAACGGTCGAGGGTGTCAGGCCCTCCGTTCGATCGACCGGCCGGGCCTTCCCAGTCAACTCTTCAACTGCCAAGGGTGTCAAGCCTTTTGTCTCTATAGTTGGCCGAGTTTCCTTGGTTAACAAATCAACAGCCGAAGGTGTCAAGCCTTCACCTTTACGAATTGGCCGAGTTTTCTCGGTCAACCAATTCACTGTCGACACCGCTCCTACACGAGGGCAACGCCGCCGCCGCGACGGCACCAACCCTGCAATGGCCACCCTCAGAGGTACTACTCTACACAACGGAGGCAGCGTCACCATCGCAATGACGCCCTGCCTACGGCAGGCGTCACCAACGCCGCTCCTGCCCAACGGGAGCAGCGTCGCAGCAGCAAAAACACAAAATCTGTAGCGGCAACATCTCGCTCTGACAAGACAATAATTGTCAGAGATCTTCACATCCGACTTGATGGAGGCGAGCCGATAATGTCTCAGGACCGGCACGTCCTAACTATCTCCACCTCTAACCGCTTCGAGCTTCTTCGACAAGTCCAGGAGGACGTGGCAAAATTGAAGAAGTACGTTGTACCGGCGGCGAACCAGGGTCCGATGCAACGACCCAAACGAGTAACTCCCCAATCAAAATCAGGGGGCAACCCAATTAAGGAGCGCCAGCTCCACCTGAAGTCTGGGTCACTAAGGAGGAGACCTGAATTATTAAGCAGGCAAGGTCGGAAGGGCCCCTCCGCATGCCAGACCTGCAAAAGATGCGGAGTCTGGTAAACATTGAGACCTCAATCTCTCCGAGGTCAACAACTCAATGCCCACAAGGGCGGAAGCGCCGAGGAGCCCATAAGCAAGTCCAGCCAAGGGCCAGTTCAACACACAGAGAAGGATTGCTCGGCGCAAGCTTCTACGTCCCGAGTGTCTATTTTCGACAAACTGGGGACGGCACCTCGGCCTGAAAGACAACCACCTAGGAAGAGAATAACCCCCCTCTTCTCTCTCAAGAAAAAAAGAAAAAGGAAGAAAGAGAAGGAAAAAAAGGAGAAAAAGAAAAGAGAATAACCTTCTTGGGGTCATTTCAGCCACATCTACCCCGTACAGGTTATATCAACCCCGGAGGCTCACCACCTTCTATAAATACTCCCCCTCCCCACAGGATCTGAAGGAACACAGAGAGAGACACACGAAAGAACATAGGAATCAAGCGACTGCGAGGAGCTTTGTTCGTTGTGTCCCTGAGGGCTACGTTTGTAATTATGCCCCTCTGAGAGCCATATTTATAATTTTCTATACACCTAGGACGGCTAAATTATGTAGTTCCAGCCACATAATGGGGGATTACAAAAATGCCATCCCTAAAACAGAATTCAACTCATGTTGTTTGCAGTTCTGCCATGCAACTCTATGCAATTGGGGCTATGCCCCTACATCCCGCATCAGTGCGGCGACCCCTTTCTCTTATACAGTCGACAACTCGTCCACAACCCTTGTGCTCATATGGATCATAAATGTAGCTAGTTGTTCTTTTATGGGTTGGTCAAGGGAAAATTGCAAATAAACCTCGACTTTCGAAAAATTGTGTAGATGCCCCTCTTTTTGTAAATCAAGGCATAAGCGTCTTCTATGAAGCAAGGATGGCAGTATCGGTTTCGGTACCAGTTTCGGCCGGTCCCGAAACCGATACGTACCGGTTTCAGTATCGGTATCGGTTTCGGCCGAAACCGGTTGAAACCATTCAAGAAACTCAAAAAATTAGTAAACATGTCCGGTTTCGGCCGAAATTTTCCGGTTTAGGACCGGAACAGGTGAGTTTCGGAAGAAACCAATACGATTTCGTCCAAAACCATTAAAATATATTTTTTAATAGGTTTCGGACCTGCTACAGTGTTAAGGGCCAGTTTCGGATCAGTACCGGCCGAAACCGATACGTTTCGGCCGAAACGTATCGGTTTCGGCAGATACTGCCTTCCATGCTATGAAGTCCATTGTTGCCCCTTTGCTTAGGGACCTCGCTAGCTCATCCTCGCACCTAAGTGTCATCTCAAACCCAGGCCCACCCCGGGTCTAGTAGAATTACCAAAATACCCTTGTAACCTAGAAATGTCCCAAGAGTCTTCAGAACCTTTCGAAAATTTGCCTCAGTGCCCTTGGAAGTCAGAGATTGCTCCATAATCTCCCTCCAACCCAGAAATTCTAGAAATGCCCCTGACCTAAAAAAATTACCAAAATACCCCCTAGAAATCAAAAATTACAAAAATACCCTTGGAGTCCATAAAACCTCCCGGTGCTTCAAAAGCGCCTACGGCTTCTGCAAAATTACAGTTATATCCTCAAATTACAAGATTTCTTACCCAACTTGGCGGCCTTTGATGGAACCCTAATCCCATTAAGTCTTCGACGGTGAGTGAAAATTAGCTTTGAGCCATGCGAGCAACCTGCCCTCGATATTAGGACCCTTATAGAAAATATTAAGATTTCTTTGACATTTAAATAAAGGTGTTCGGACGTAAGGCCGATGTAAATCAACACTGACTGCGGTCAGTGGGGAAAAGTCCAACATTCGAACCCAAATCGTCTGATACAATGCGCCCACAGAATAAACCCTGCACAGACTATTTATACAGCCCCTCTATGTGCAATCCTTATAACTTTCTTTCAAAAGAATATTTTGTGATCCAACAATAGCCCAATAACTTTCCAGCTTTCCAATGTGGGACTATTCAGTTCATCCCTGCCCAGCCACCATACACAATGGTAACACCATGCTATGGCAGCTCCACACCACCATGCATGCACTGTGGCCAGGTAGCCCTCTCCTCCTACCTGGCTCTCGACTGAGTCACTACAAAAACCATGAGGGCTTGGCCTAAATCCCTCAGAAGGGTTGGATTGAATCATGACACATAAGATCTACTCTTTAGCGATAAGCGACTTGGGTCACCACTCCTTAAAGATTTATGTCATAGTCTAAGCACAATGTCCCTCATTTCATTAAAGAAATGTAGAATTCCAGACGGGGTATACTGACTTAGGCAGTTGTGACTGGAATCATAATGGCATAGTCAAAGACCACATGTCCTAGTTCAGCCTATGATCTGTCTTTCCCAAAGAGGCAGCTGGATACTCTACATAAATAGGTAAAGGCCAAAAGATTAAACCACTGAGCAGTTTGCTCAGCAACTTAAAGCCTACCGCTGGGTGGTGTGGGAACATGAAACATTATATCAGGATGAAATATGATGTAATTTATATATCATAAGATGGTATGACATATGTCATATGTATTCCGGAACAATGGAACTAATCCCCAGAATATCATGTAATATTTTTATCAGGCTTTATGGGTTCATGCGCTGGACCTTTCCCCACCGACCTTGATCAGTGTTAATTACATCGGTTGGGCGGCCGAATGCCCTTGATTAACGGTTCATAAAATGTCAATCAAATCACATTCACGCATATGCACCACTCATACATGTCTTGCAAACACATTTGCCAGTCCATAATGGATTTAAAGGGAATAAAATGTAACTTTTATTCATTACTCATAAAGGATTACATCAAGACTGGGCCGAATTGGCCAATGTACATGGAAGGATTAGATACATCGACTAAGTCGGCTGACCAGACTTATCCATTTGGGCCATTCGGGCCTAATGGGCTTAGACAGGCCAAATGGACATAACAGACTTAGTAGTCCTAACTGATTGGCCTAATTGGGCCTGATTGGGCCTTTGGACTTAATGGTCAGAGCCAATTGGATTTACTTGGGTTATTCAACCTAACGGTCTAAGCCATTTGGGCATATGAACTCAATAGTCCGAGCTAATTGTGCGTAATTGGGTTATTGGACCTAGCGATCCGAGCCAATTGGGCATATGGACTCAATGGCCCGAGCCACTTTGGTGTAATTGGATTATTAGACCCAGTGATCCGACCCAATTGGGCATATGGACTCAATGGTCCGAGTCACTTGGACTTAATTGGGTTACTGGACCCAGCGGTAAGTTTGGTCAAGATCCGACCATCGAATTTGCTCCAGATCAAAATCTGACCATTCATTTTTGAATTCCATCCCGATCGGACCGTTGGATAGCCAATATGATCACTATCGGACCATTGGACTGACTCATGACCAAGACCACGATCACTCTTTTTATCATGATTGGATCATAAATTTAAGTATTTGGTACAAAGAGGGGGTATATTTGCAATTGCCAACATCTTATGAGAAGATGAGGGCATTTGTGCAATTTTCAAAAACATGGGGTATTTCTGCAATTTTTCAAATAGGCGTATGTATGTAATTTTCCTGAACATCAGGGTATTTCTGCAATTTTTCTGAATATCATGATATTTCTATAACTTTCCCACCAATAGGGATATTTCTGCAATTTTTATGAATATCAGGATATTTCTGCAATTGTCCTAAAAATAGGGGTAATTCTGCAGTTTTCCTGAACATCAGGGTTTTTCTGCAATTTTCCTGAGCATCAGGGTATTTCCTGCAATTTTGGACTTTTCTGGGTTTTTATGCCATTTTGGGGGCAGAACTGGGTTTGTTTTCAATTTTACACAGATGAAGGTCCATTTGCAATTTTTAGACTTCTCTGATCATGGGACACATGCATAGGGTATGTTTCCATAATCACTAGTGTAGGGGCTAGTCAATAATTTCACAATATCTCCATAATTTCATGTGTGAAACAAATACACATTTTCCTCGTACAAAGTTACACATCGGCGGGGGGCGTGTTTAGTAATACATCCTTGACCGCCCTTTTAGGGAACTCAAAGAACTCAGTCTTGAATTCCTTGGGCCTCGCGCAGCATTGATCCTTGTGACATCCTCCTCAGCCTAATCCCTCTATTTATAGGGTTAGGAAGGGCTTAACCATAGGTGATTAGGGGCTAAACCCATCGGTTAGCATTAACTGCCCTCAAATACCATCAGGTAAGCCTGCGCAGGTTTTTTCCCTCCCAAAATTCCATCGGACAAGAGACTTAAGTGGCAGCGGGCATTTATTCTCCTCTCAAGGAGAATCGGCTAAGCTTTTAGAGAGAGAGAGGAGAGAGAGGTGACCTACCCCCTTTCCATCTGTTAAGGTGAGTGGAGTCCGCTGGGTATTTATTTCTCCTTTTAACTCCATCAGTTACGAGCATTTATCCCATCTTAAACCCCATTGGCTAATAGCATTTATTCCCCCCTTTAAACCCCATCAGTTAAGCATATTAGGGCAGAGAGAGAGAGGAGAGAGAACCTCACACCACCATCAGTTAAGCATGTGGGACCCGCTTTTTTTGTCCTCATTTAAACCACATCAGTTAAGCTGAGGAGGAGAGAGAGGGCTTAAGCTTCCATCGGTTAAGGTCTTGATGAGAGGAGAAGGGAAGAGAGAGAAAGCCCCCTTTAAATCCAATCGGTTAAGGTGGGCCAGAGGAGAGAGAAACCCCCCTTTAAACTCCATCGGTTAAGCCTCATAGAGAGAAAAGGGAGGAGAGAGAAAATACCTCACACTTCCATCAGTTAAGAGGTGGGCCCCACGATGGCTTCTTCCTTCTTTAATTCCATCAGACATGCCTAGAGGGAGAGATGAAAGAAGAGAGAGAAAAGATCCCCTCGCTTCCATCGGTTAAGAGGTGCGGCCATCGCTCTCTCTCTTTTTATTCCCATCTGGTAAGCCTTTAGAGAGAGGAGAGAGGGGGGGAAAGCTGGTTGCGGCTGGGTCTTCATCCCCCTCAAATCCCATCAGCTAGGAGAAAGGAGAGAGAGGGCACCTCCATTGGCCAAGAGAAAGGAGAGAGAAAGCTTGCACAACCTCCCTCTTACTCGGCCTACCTTTATGGCTATAAAAGGCAGCGCTGGGTCCCTCTCAGCCTATTTTCTTATTGTGGTTTTTTCTATGTGGTTCTTGTTCATTTATTTGTCTTCTTTGGGCGCTGCCAACCTGCTATCGAACGACTCCGTATTATCGGGACCATCTCCGGACTGTACCGAGTGACTTCAAGGTGTGCAGGAAAATTATTTTCCTTTGCTGAAATATTAAAATAAGTGCGTTATTTCTGACACACTAACTGTTTCGTAAAATTCTGCAGTGTAAAACATGCAGATTTTCACGCGTGTAATTCCATCCGTCAGAATTCCACAACTGCGTGTATGCTCCGAAAACTTCATGGCATTGGTTTTGTACCAATTTTTTGTCGTACTCGGATCAAATCAATTTTTATTTTCTCTGTCCAAACGAAAAAATTTCCCCGGGTTCAACAAATGCTCCTCATGGGTTATTTGTTTGAATGGAAGGTGACGGCAGACGGCCTGTGTAACTCCGTGAAATTTCTTGCCCCCAAGTCTTGTTGGCATTGTCAGCTTTTAAACTTGTAGTCTGATTTTGACTGCTTGGCCGCTGACATTATTTGTCATAAATTTGCAGATTTCCTCATGGCTCAGTTCGGAGACCTTCACACTCGAGTACCCTTTGATGAGGGCTCTGAGACGATTACTGTCTAGACTCTAGGCCCGAGTATTAATGTCAAGGTTGGGTCCTCCGAGAATCACTCGCGAGAATGTACATCGACTCGATCATGGCTGAATTTGGTGGCTGAAGGACCACTTCCCAAAGCCGCACCGGAAGAGGGCGTTGTCAACCCGATGTTGATCATCAAGGATAAGGGAATTTATCAATATAAACGTGTGGGTGACTATCCAAAGCATTTTCCATTGGATCAGCATTTGTTTTTGTTCATTCAAAGTTATGTCCTAGAAGGCATGGAAGAGGGCGACCCGGGTTTGCCAGCCGAGCAGCGACATTTGGAATGGACCATCTTGTAGGGACGGGACAGCATGTTACATCTTTGCGCTTCATCCTACCTGAGATTCCCTTTGGATTTCAGACGGTGATTTCAATTTCCAACGAAGAGCTATCTGGGATTTTTTCAGCGACCACTCAAGGTTGCATGTGCACAGCCAGCAGTTTACACCAGCGATATGGGAGTTATTCAGGCATCACAATCCGGGGCGATCCCTCCGATGTCCAGAGCTTCTTCCTAGATTGACTTGAGCTCCACCGTTGGGCCGAACCTCGCAGCATCCGCATAAGAAACCATCCCCCGTCCCCCCTCCCACCTCCGGCTGGAACCTTTCCACTGGTGCCCTGCAGACCCTCTGCAGATGCCCCCTCTAGTGGCACCGAAAGCATACAGGACTCGGAATCTTCCCCGGGAAACCAACTTGCCTCTGCCTGTTCCTCTTCAGCGAGGATCACTGCCCCCTACAGGGGTGTGGTTCAACCCGAGCACTTGCTCCATACCTAGAACTACTCTCTCTAAAAAGACTAGAAAGATAAAGTTGTCAACCCACAAATTGACCAACCTCCAGAAAATCACATCACAAAATTAAATAGCTCCAGAAGCAAATTTCACCTACATGTGTACCTACTCTGGGTGGCCTTGGATTCAGTATCTTTATAGTGTTACCAAAAGACCGAGCAGTAATTTCTTCGTTAGGTATACAGGTCTATCCACAGGCACATCGAACTGTTGGCCTGCCAAATCAAGTTCCAACTTCCAAGCCACTCATCAATGATGCAGTACATTTTTTATGGGTGAGATGAAACTCAGAACTCCATCTCAGATTCCACCACAAATCACATGGGGCATGACCAATTCCTTGCTCTTTCATCATCAGGATGTTTGTAGCGACTTGATCATTTTCCAATATGAATATTTGTTTTCCTTCCAGTGCTTTCAACGCTCTACTGCTGCAAAGCATGCCATATGTCACCAGATCTGCCTAAGAACACTTCTTACAAACCTCCCTAAACTAATCAACCCAAATCTCCATGCCCATCCCAAAATTCAAATCCTTGGTAGAACTTGCTAGTTATGTGGGCGGACGGAAGATCTCTGAACTCACAAGCTACCCCCCTCAACCCATCTCATTGTCTTGGTCCTTTGTGCCTATCTTTCCACTGTACTTAACACCACCTCTCACCAAGGTTCAATTGACATCTTTGGAATCAACAATTATTACATTGGTCAATCAACACCTCATCACATGCTTCACCAGCAGAGTAGACTTCAGAGCTTACTAGCTCAACATTGTACTAGAGCATCTAATTTGTTAAAAAAGCATCTTTAGCAGAACTGCAAGCTTTCTTAGAAGCTTCAGAACATGTTGGAGACCTTAAAATTTTGCATATATAAAAAAGTGTTTTGACTTTAAAAAGGAGCATTCAGACTGCTTTTGAAGAGTTGGAAAGCCCCACTGACCCAGCCAATGTCAATCACATCATCTTAGTAGACAAAAAGCCTAGATTAGTGTCGGCCACGGAATTTTTATCGTAGATAAAATAGAATAAAGATGTTCTTTTTGAAAAGAAGCATTTCCCTTGCCTCTATGTGTGGAGGGTTTATTCCATGGGTGTGCATTGTGTCAGACGATTTGGGTTCGAGTGCTGGACCTCTCCCCACTGACTGCAGTCAGTGTTGATTTATATCGGCCTAACGTCCGAACACCTTTGTTTAACTGCCAAAGAAATCCCAAAGCCTTCTATGGGGGTTATGATATTGAGGGCAAGCTCGTTTAGAGGGCTCACAGTGTCCAATGTCCACTCACTCACCACCGACCAACAGAATGACTGAGTTAGGGTTTCAACTGAGGCCCCTCATATTTAGGCAAAACCCTAGAATTTAGGAGTAGGAAAATGATTTAGTGAAGGCCATAGGCATATTTGAAGTCCCGGGAGGTTTCTTGGACCCTGGGGGTATTTTGGTAACTTTACACTTCCAATGGTATCTTGGTAATTTTACCAGGCCAGGGGTATTCCCGAAATTTTCGGTTGGAAAGAAAGCCGGATAAGGTTCCTGGCTTCCCAAGGCATTGAGGCCGTTTCCGGAGGGTTTCAAGGTTTACTAAGCCTTTTCTAAGTCACAGGGGTATTTCGGTAATTTTACCAAACCCTGCATGAATCCAAGTTGAGGTGGCACCCAAGTGTCGGCCTGAGCTGACAATGTCCTCGGGCCAAAGGAGTGATGAGGGGGCGAAGGTTCACACGTCAACTTGGTCGCAGGAGGGGTATATATGCAATTATTTTAAAAGCCAGGGGTTTTCTTGTAATTTTCCCCGATTGACATACAAAGAAAATTTTTAGAGCGCACTGGATAAATTTATAGCCCGAATGGGTACAAGGGTTGTCGGCGAGTTGTCGACTGTACAAAGATCCACACTAATGCGGGAAGTAAGGGTGTAGCCCCAATTACAAGAAATTACAGGGTATAACTGCAAATGACAGGACTTTTGTTTCTCACGGACCCGGGAAGGACATATCCATAATTCCCCGGTTATGTGGGCGGAACTACTTAATTTAGTCGCCCCAGGGCGTAGAAACTTACAAACATGACCCACTGAAGGGCATGATTACAAAAATACCCCTTAGGGACATAAACACAAGACCCGGGGACTTACCTCTCGCAGGTCAAGACAAACAGAACAAAGTCCAAGTGTTGGATGCTCCTTGCAGCGTAGTAGATCTATTTGTCCTTGGACCCTTGGGGGTCTATTTATAGAAGACGGGAGGACCCAGGTTGACAGAAATGTGGGGAATTGCCCCGATTCTGACAGAAATGTGAGATTTTGCCCAAATTCTGACTAGGTGAGGTTTAAAATCCCCTTTTTTGTCAAGGTGGGGTGCAAAAAATATTTTTTGACCCCTCGCCTCCTTTTTCTTTCTTTTTGAGCCCGAGGACCGGGCGGAGGCGGGGCTGGCCCGCTGGCGGACCCAGCGAGGTCAATTGACCCTGCGGGGGTCAATTGACCCCGCTGGGGTCCCAGCGGGGCGGGGTCGGTTGACCCCGCTGGGAGCCAGCGGGGTGGGAGCGACCCCCCCGCGGGGTGGACGGAGCCCGCGGCCTCCCAAAGGGGTCATTTGACCCCGGTGTTCCCCTTTTGACCCCTCTCGACGCCATTTTCCTCCGTTTCTATCGTCCTGGGTCAAGTAGAAGCCGTGGTGGAGCATATATAGCCTGTGGAGGCCCGTTCTTCGCCGCGTGGCAGCCGTTCGTCGGAGGAGACTTGCGTAAGAGTGGAGGATCGTTTTGTTTGTTGTTTGGTTGTGCGTCGCCGCGTGGGGAGGAATCTTTACGCCCGTCCGTGCCGTGTGATACACTTGCTCAGCCACTTCGATAGGTTTGCATGCACGTTTTTCCTCCTAATTTCCTTGCTGCAACGTCGTTTGTGGTTGTGAGTTGTTGGGCCAATGGACCCTAAATCACAGAGATACTCCGCAATTCGACGGTGTTAATGTTACGCCGTATTTTCTGTTAATTTTTTCACAATAAAAATCTCGAAATATTTCGAGAGAATTATGGGTGCAACAATTAGCTGCCTGCGGTGATGTACTAGCTGAAATAAACAATATAAATACGCAATCCTAAATGCAAGCTTACAGTCTACACTAAGCCCAAAAGCAGAACCATGTTCCAGATGGATTCTAGAAGGTTTAGAAGTGTTTTGGATTGATTAGATGGTTAGAAGGATATTGGTAGGATGTTCTGTGAGGACTAAACACACTTTAGGGATTGGGATGCAAATTGACAAAATTCGGAGATTTTGACACCTTGTGATCTCTTTTCCTTTCAAGAGTTTTAGGGTTCCAAAGGCATTTCAAAAATTTGCAAAAATTAGGCTCTTCAAGTGCATTATCAGCACTTAGAGGCATGGATGGCAGTTTCAGCCGAAACTGAAACGTTTCGACCGAAATCGGGCCGAAACCAAAACCCTGCACTTTGGCAAAAAAAATAATTTAATTGGTTTCAAACCCGGCCGAAACCGACTCCGAAACCGACACTGCCATCTATGCTTAGAGGGTTTCTATTTTGGGGGTATTCTTTTGTAATTTTAAATGAATTTAAGGGTTTAAGGAGTATTTTGACAATTTTAACACACGTCTTGGGGTTTTGAGGGTGTTCAGATATTCTACAGATTTCAGTTATTTTGGTCACTTCTATGCAGTTTTAGCATTTGGAGGGTACTTTGATAACATCCTAGGCCACTGGGGACATTTCAGACATTTTACTTGAGTTAGATGGCTGTCCGGTCATTTTAGTTGAATGTTAGATCCACTATAGTTGCCCATGCCTTGGGGTTATAAGAAACCTAGTCATTTATGTTGGTTTAAGGGTGATTTTATCGTTAAATTGCCTTAAGAGGCATTAGGTCTCTTAGCTAAACCAAGGGTATTAGACATATGTTGGATATTTCACTAGTTCATTAAGACATGGGCATTAGGTTAAGTGATTAAGGATACCTAAAAGTGTAAATTATGTAGAGAGGTTGGGACGGGTCATTTATGTAGCTGGGTTAGACAGAATGAAGCATGGTCTAGCCTATGGGTTATCTGAAATTTGACTAGTCCTAGTTGAGCTTAGAGAGCATTTTTGAGCTATTTCTATTTGTTCTTTTCTTTGTTCTGCTCACCTACATCACATCCCCCTCTCCCTATCTCCACTGCCATCGAGGATCTTGGGGAGGGCTACTACCTCTGTTCTGCTTCTTTCTGCTCACAGAATCCGTAGGACCGTAAGGACATTCGACTGCTGCTACTGATATAAGCCTCCACCACAGGAAGAAGAGTGCAGGATTTTCATTTACCTTAAAATTTCCCCCATGTTCTTTCCTGCTTTTCTGGCTGTCTTGATCTGGGAAGGGAGATATATTCATTTCAAGTTGATTTTAAGCAACCCATTTCACACTTCTACTTCCTGCCTTCTTTTCCCATCCAAGCATATTTGCATTCTCCCAATTAACCTTGATTCATAAATTAGAGATGATCACCTCCACCCTTCGTAGTTAACATTACAGCAAACAACATAAGATGGACCATGCATAATAGGCTGAAAGAATCTGCCAAAATTGCCCATGCCACATGGTAAAACAACGGGGATAAATATTAGATGACTGTTGCACCCGTTATTGTCTCGAAATACTTCGAGAATTTCATTACGAAACAATCGACGAAAAAGATATGACGTAGCACCGATGTCGTCGGACTGCGAAGTACCTCCGTGGTTTAGGGTCTATCGACCCGATCATATGATCACAAGTGGCGTCGCAGCAAGGAAAGTCAAGAGGAAGACATGCATGCACACCTGTCAAAGTAGCCGAGCAAGTGTATCACAAGGTACGGACGGGCGCAAAGATTCCTCCCTACGCGGCGACGCACAACTCAATAACAAACAAGACGGTCCTCCGCTCCCGCATAAGTCTTCACCGACGAACGGCCGTCACGCGGCGAAGAACGAGCCTCCACAGGCTACAAACGTTCCACCACGGTTTCTCCTCAACCCAGGGCGACAGAAACGGAGCAAAACGGCGCGAAGAGGGGCCAAAAGGCATACACAGAAGTCAAATGACCCCTCTAGACCTGCAGCCCAAGAGGAGGGGCGGCCCGCGGGGTTTGCACGCCCGAGCGGGGTCAAATGACCCCGCTAGGTCGGTGTTGCACCCGGGATTCATTCCAACCAAAATTGGCATGGCTGCCATGTTAACATCACATTGGTTGAGGTCTACAAATATTTGACGTATCGCCTCTTCATGGAATATCTCCACACACGGGTTTAACATGGGACGTATCGCCTCTCCCGTGGAGTACCTCCATACAAGGCTTCATAGCCTATCTATTGCTGCAATTACAAGCCTCTCACAGCAAAACGGGGCGGTCGAGACCCGGATTAAATCCACCCGATTGTTAGGATCGCGTGGTTCTGAGAGAATCCTAGCGGATGAAGTCTCCCTCCTTTGAACGTGTGACTACGGGCAAAGGAAGCAACTACAAAAATAAAGGAGATACAAAAGAAGGTCTACACACCGCAATCGAAGTCCCTCGCACGTGTACCACGAAGCACGGACAACAACAAGTTCTCCCCTTACGGTCTACGGCACGAGGAAGACGACAAACGAACAAGGAGGCGCTTCCACTCTCTCTTCTCCACAAGGCACGGCAAGAGAACGAGGCTTCAAAGCCCTCAAGACCTCCTTTTATTGAAACCCGACGTAGAGGAGACCCGTACGGGGCCGGGGGGACCCGTACGGGGTCGCCCTCACCCGGACGGGTCTACCCGGAGGCGGGCAAACCCGCGCGGGGCCGCCCTCGGACGGGCGGACCCGCCGGGGGTCGCCCGACCCTGGGTGGGACCCGCTCGGGTCAAGTGACCCAGGGCGGTCCTGCCCGGGGTCGCGCGACCCCGGGGAGGTCCCGCCCGGGGCCCGCGACCCCGGGCAAGTCCCTTCCCGAGGCGCGCGACCCCGGGGAGGTCCCGCCCGGGGCTCGCGACCCAACGCGGGTCCCCCGGGGTCGCACGACTCCGGGTGGGGCCCGGGGACCTCCCACCCCGGGGAGGTCCTTTCTCTCGCGCGATCAACTAAAAAAATTTGAAAAAATGACCTCCCCGGGGTCATTTTCCTCCCGTTTAACCCGTACGGGTCTAAACGACCCCGGGGAGGTTCCTACTTCGATAAATAGACCCCCAGGGTCCAGAAGAAAAAGAGACGACATTGGACAATCTACGGAGCACACTTGGAGCATTCAGTGTTCGTTTGGTCGTTTGTTCTGGCCCGTGAGGAGTAAGTCCCCGGGTCTTGTGTATATGCCCCTATGAGGGTATTTTTTGTAATTACGCCCCTCAGTGGACTATGTTTGTAAGTTTCTACGTCCCGGGGTGACTAAATTAAGTAGTTCCACCCACACAGCGGGGAATTACAAAAACATCCTTCCCGGGGCCCGAGAAACAAAAATGTCATGTTATTTGTAGTTATACCCTGCAACTTTTGTAATTGGGACTACTCCCCTACTTCCCGCGTTAGTGCGGACTTTTGTACCGTCGACAACTCGCCGACAACCCTTGTACTCATTCGGACTATAAAAGTACTCAGCATGTTTTATGTATGTCCTCGGGGAAAAATTATAAGAAAACCCCCGGCTTTCACAAAATTGCATATATACCCCTCCTTCGGCCAAGTTGACAGTCACGTGTCTTCTACGAAGTCCCTTGTCATTCCTTCTGTCCGAAAATGTTGTCAGCCCAGTCCGACACTCAGATGTCACCCCAACCCTAGAATCTGTGTACCGTAGGGTATAGTAAAATTACCAAAATATCCCTGCGACCAAAAAACGGCCTACCAGCCCCCGTAACCCTCCAGAAAGAGCCTCAGCGCCTTGAGAAGTCAGGAACCCGGTCCTACGTCCGTTCCAGCTCATAAATTTCAGAAGTGCCCCTGGCCTAGTAAAATTACCAAAATACTTCTGGGTTGGTAAATTACCAAAATACCCTCGGAGTCCAAAAAACTTCTCTCTACTTCAAAAATGCCTACGGCTTCCGCATATTTGCATCTTTACTCCTAAGTCTTAGGATTTTGCTCAGACTTAACCCTAATTACCAAAGTACCCCTAGGTAGGTAAAATTGCCAAAATACCCTCGGGGTCCAGAAAACTCCCCTTTACTTCAAAAATGCCTATGGCGTCCGCATATTTGCATTTCTATTCCTAAATCTCAAGGTTTTGTTCAAACCTAGCCCTAACTCTATTAACATGGTGGTGGTAAACGAGTGGTCATGGAGTCTCTCGAGTGAGGCTGCCCTCCACATCAGAACCTCTATAGAAGACTTTGGGATTTCTTTGACAGTTAAACAAAGGTGTTCGGACGTTAGGCCTATGTAAATCAACACGGACTAGGGTCAGTGGGGAGAGGTCCAGCACTCGAACCTAAATCGTCTGATACTATACGCACCCACGGAATCGCCATCTACTCAGATAGGGAAATGTTTCTTTTCAAAAAGTACATAATTCAATTTTATCTACGATAAAAGATTTCGTGTCTCACAGACTGGCACGCCCGGTGGGACTTTTCCCGCCTTTCTTCTTTCTGTCAAAGAAAGTCTCCAAACCCTTTCTCAAAGTTCTGATCTCCCTCCTCTTCCTTTTACAAGATTGGGAAGAGGAGGGTATAGACCTCTCTGTCCATTTGAGAACTCTTCGTGCAGCCGCACGCCACTCCTTTCGTGCTACGCACCACCACCAATAACAGCAGCGATGGCCCCCGTCACCTACGGCCCCGAGATCATCGCCAACCACGCCAGGTTCGGATACCTGTCGACCCCACTCGTCTTCGGCGACTTCCCAACAGTCATCGGCTCGCCCTTCTTCTTGGGCGTCACGCCCGTGGCTGAAGCCAGTTCAGCCACACCTGCAGCTACCGTCGAGGGCGTCAAGCCCTCGGCCCCATTAACTGGTCGGGTTCACTCGACCAAGAAAACAATTACTAGGGGTGTCAGACCCTCGACCTCAGCAGCCGGCCGGGTTCGCCCGGTCAACAAGACCACCGTTGGGGGTGTTAGACCCTCAACCTCAGCAGTTGGTCGGGTCCGCCCGATCCTCAAGACAGCCGTCGGGGGTGTCAAGCCCTCTACTGCAGCAGTCGGCCGGGGTCCTCCAGTCAACTCTCCAACTATTAAGGGTGTCAAGCCCTTCATCCCTACAATCAGTCGAGCTTGCTCGACTGCCATGTCAACGGCCGAAGGGGTCAGGTCTTCTGCCCCAGCTATTGGCCGAGTCTTCTCGGTTAATCAAGTCACCGCTGGCGTCGCCCCTGCTCAACGGGGGCAACGTCATCGCCGTAACGGCACCAGATCCACTGCGGCCACCCTCAAAGGTACCGCCCCTGCTCAACGGGGGCAGCGTCGTCGCCCTAACGATGCCATGCCTACTGTAGGCATCACCAACGCTGCCCCCGCTCGACGAGGGCAATGTCGTAGCCGCAGGGGCACAAAGCCCACAGCGGCAGTATCTCGTTCCGGCAAAACTGTAATTGTCGGAGATATTCGCATTCGGCTCGATGGAGGCGAGCCGATATTGCCACGGGACCAGCACGTCCCAACCGTCTCCACCTCCAACCGCTTCGAGCTCCTTCGACAAGTCCGGAAGGACGAAGCGAAAATGAAGAAGCCCGCCGTATCGGCGGCAAACGAGGGTCCGGTGCGACGGCCCAAGCCACCCGCTCCCCGACCACGGTCAGGGGGCAATTCAACCGAGGAGCGCCAGCTCCACTTGAAGAAAATTTGGGTCACGAAGGAAGAGGCCCGAATTCTAAGGCGCGCAAGGGCGCAGGAGCCCTTCCGCATGCCGGACCTGCAACTTATGCGAAGTCCGGCGAGCACTGAGGCCTCGGTCTCCCTGAGATCCACAAATCAGCCCCTACGAGGGCAAAAGCGTCAAGGAGCCGACAAGAAGGTGCGACCGACCTCTCTGTGGGATAGTTCCACACATACGGAGGAGGATCGCTCCCCGCAGGCGTCCACATCCCGAGATTCTGTCTTTGACAGACTTGGGGAGTGGCCCAAGTCGGACCGACGACTGCCGAGGAAGAGGCGGGTGGTTTAGGTGACCGATGACACTGTCAAAGTGTTCACCTGTTATGCCACCTCCGGCGACAAGCAGCCGGAGGACACTTCGGGGGAGCTTAACCAGCCTCTTCAATATTTGAGGAGGTCAAGGCCGGTCTCCCGGATTCTGGCGCAAACACAACAGGCGCCGGTTGCTGGGACATCTCAGTCGGAGCCAGCACGGCAAGAAGAGCGCCAAGAGGATGTCCACAGTATCGATGGGGACAGCAACCCCGCACACGAGGAAGATCTTGGGAGGGAGGTACAGAGCCCCGCGTTGGAAGAGCTCCAACGCGAGAACCAAGAACTCAAGAACCTCTTGCAGGCACTATTACGTGAAAAAGAGGTTCATGCCCCACCCCAAGATGCGCCAACTGGGGTAGAACCACGGCCTCCTCCCATTCCGGTTGCAGCCAATGCCTCCGTCACGGCGGCAAAATTACCATTGGCCGTGGAGTTGGAAGTTCCGCAGCCTGAAGCCAATGCGCGATCATCTGCTACTCCTGCTACAGAAAGTCTCAGGGCGCAGAAACAGATGATCGAGCGCATCGTGGAGGCGAAGTTTGCCCAACATGGGGAGGGTGCGACCACCGTTGATTTGTACAGCGTGCCATATCCCCTCCACCATCAATTCAAGAAGCTTCCACCTGATTGCCCGAAGGCCCCGAAACTTCATGAGTTCAACGGGCAGGGCTCTCCACATGAACACTTGCCTATTACATGACGGCCATGGGTGAATTGGCACTGGAAGAAGCATATTTGCTGCGATACTTTGCCACATCATTGACTGGCACCGCCTTCCAGTGGTACTCCAAACTTAAGCCCAATTCTGTAAGTGATTGGGCTGACATGCAAAAGAAGTTCGTCGACCGTTTCCAGATGGTCGAATGCAAAATCTCCCTGGTGGAGCTCTGTGCCCTCCAGCAGAAGAAAGGTGAGACCGCGTTGGACTTCATCAAGCGATGGAGGGACGTCAGCATGCGCTGCGATAATCCTCCGACGCCCGAAGACGCGATCACCATCTGCTGCAGGGGCCTGTCGGCAGAAGTCAGTGAAAAGCTTTTGGGCTCAAACATCAGAAGCTTCGACCAGCTCAACACGGTGGTGGTGGAGATTGAAATGTTCTTCGCTGATCACCCTGCCCAAGCTTCTGCAAAAGGCAAATCCTCCAAAGACCGTCTGGCTAGCGGCAAGGAGGTAAATGCTGTGGACTACTCCCCGACAAATGGAGAAAAGGGAGAAGGAAAATCCAAAGGCAATGGCAAAAAGCCTGATACCAAAGTAAGTGCGTCTCGGTTGGCAGAGAACATGAAGACGTCTTATTCCTTCAGGAAAGAGCATACCAAGATGCTCTTTGACTTATGCATGAAGGAGCAGCTCATCACCCTGCCGGATCCGCGGAAGCCCACAGAGGTGGATAAGACAGATGATCCTACTTATTGTGTGTATCACCGAAGGTTGGGTCACATCATCGGGGACTGCTATGTTTTCAAGAACATAGCAGAAGAGCTCATTCAAAAGGGCTTAGTAAATATGTTGGGCCATGCAGTTGATCCGCCACAGCCTCATGCTTGGAGTCGTTCGAACCGATCGGCTAATGTGGTCTACTTGGTGGCGATGGCTTCAAACTCCAATGCTTCCGAGGCCGGGCCTTCAAATCAGCAGTCCGACACCGGCCCTAGAGCCACTCATCCTTCACTCCCAGAATGTCTAGCACTGCGGAGGACTATTCGGAAAATCCGAGGAGAAATCCGACAATTGCAATCTGAACAAAGGCGTCTGCTGCAGTTCCTGGAGAGCATTGATCAGCAGTTGTCCACCTTCCCCTTTGGCCCATTTGCCAGGGGGTTAGCTCCAGCCCACATACGGGAGGCGGGTGTATCACCCACTGGCCGGGCTCCGCTCAGGGGCTGGCTCTCTGAAGAGTCCTCAGATTCATCTGAAGACGAGAAGGACTCATCGGAAGGCGAGGAGGCTTCACCTCAAGGCGAGCAACCAAAAAAGTTATACTCCTTCCCTTGCGAGAAGACTCTAAACATCTTCTTCGCATGCCAACGGGTTGGACTGATTAGCTCGTCACCCATGGAGCAGACACTAGGTGCTGCGTTTCATCAGGGCTATTGCCCCTACCATGAGGTGATAGACCATATCATCCATAACTGTGAACCATTCAAAGACCTCGCTGAGGACTTAATCAGGCGGGAAAAAATTAATATGGGTGAATTCTTGGTCAATCCACCACAGCCGTATGTACGGGAGAGTCTCCATTTCTCCGTCAATGTCATACATGTTGCAGCAGCTTTCCAGCTCCCCGAGCCGCAGGAAGAGGGAGTCAGTTCCCAGAGAGCCAGTTCCCAGCCACCTAAATCCACACTCTGGTATCCGGGGTGGCGACCTTCCCATCAGTGTTCTTTTCCTAAGGAAAATACTGAGAAGATTTTCGATAAGCTTCTAGACTATGTAGTCTGAGGCGTGAGGCGTGAGGCGAGCGCGGCGACCAAGGGGTCGCTTCACGCCTCAAAGGCCTAGGCGATGGCCGAGGCGTTTGAGGCGAGATATTATTAAAAAAATAAAATTATATGTCAAAATATCACAAAAATATATTTTTTTGAACAGTTAATATCATAAAACTGCATATACACTAAATAAGCCCTGCACAAATAAGCCCCTCTGCCAATTGTCGATTACCCTGCACAAATATAACAAATGCAAGTTTCACAATATGTTGGCTGCTACCATCAGAGAGAGTGAGAGATCGGAGAGACAGAGAGTGAGAGAGTGGAGAGACAGAGAGTGAGAGTCTGAGAGACAGAGAGTGAGCGATCGGAGAGAGTGAGAGAACGGAGAGACAGAGAGTGAGAGATCGGAGAGAGTGAGAGTCTGAGAGAACGGAGAGACAGAGAGTGAGAGATCGGAGAGACAGAGAGTGAGAGAGTGGAGATACAGAGAGTGAGATCGGAGAGAGTGAGAGATCGGAGAGAGTGAGAGAGTTACAGGACGGATGCCGGACGCCGCACGCCGAACGCAGCTCGCCGCTGCCGCTCGTGGAGAGACAGAGAGTGGACGGATGCCGGACGCCACTCGCCGCAGTCCGCTCGCCGGACGCCGGAGGACGCCGCTCGCCGGACGCCGCTGCCGCTCAGCTACCGCCGTTGGAGGGGGAAGACGGAGAACGAGGTTGAAGACGGTGTGAAACCCTCGCGGGTTTAAAAGATCCGCGACGGCTTTGTTAACGGGTATCGATACCCGATACGCGGATCCGCGGGCGAGCGAGTGGCCGAGGCGCGTCGAGGAGGGCGACTCGCGCCGATGCGGGCGAATCGCGTGAGGCGCGCGCGAGGCGTTCGCCTCGGCGAGCCGTGACGACGCGAGGCGAGCCGCGACGACGCGAAGCGAGCCGCGATGACGCGAGGCGAGCGGACGTCGCCTCGCCCCGCCTCACCGCCTAGGCGGGATTTCGACTACAAAGCTTCTAGAAGACGGTCGGGTGCTGACACATGATCCGCCGTCCTACTACAATGAGACGGCCAAAAGTCACCCCCGTTATTGCAAATATCATGCGAGGGTGTCTCACCCCACCCGAGAGTGCCAAGAAGTCCAAGACTGCATTGAAGTTCTCATCCAAAGAGGGGAAATCGATGCCCAGGGGAACTCTATGACGAGGCGACGTCTTCAAGATGCCGCTAAGAAGATTCTCTAGCAAGTCCAACAGGAGCAGGCCAAGCTGCGTGGGATCAAACCCACCTCTCAACAAGTACAACCAGACAAGTCTACGGGCAGTGGTAATCCTCAGCCAAACCCTAAAGGCAAGGCTAGGTGCGAGGGGCCTAAGGCCCGGAGCCCAAAAAGCCAAGCCGAGGGGGAAGGTTCCAAACCTCTGCCTACGCTGGGTCAACCCGGCATCGTCATAAGAGGAAACCCTCCGCCAGACGATAAAGGCAAGGCCAAGGTGAGGGAGCCTCAGACCAAAGCTCCTGTCGAGCCAATAAGGTCGTCAATTGAAGAAAGACCTAAACAGCTCGAACAAGCAAAGCCGCCATCGGTGGAGTTGCACCGCCCCCAAGGGCCCCACTGTGGATTGGCAGAGTTCCAGGAGTTGTCGCCTGAAATAATTGCTCAGGCAATCAATGCCACCTTCCAGGTTCAACCGGAAGAGGCCGACTGGACTAAGGTCGCCCCCAAAAAGAGCCGTGGCACTAAGGCTCCTAAGAAGCCAGCCCGGAGCAAAAAGTAAAATTCTGGGGGCAAACAAGTCCCACCTCCAAAGCAAACTCCTCTCTCTTCTCAAGAGGCGGCACGCCAAAAGAAGCAAGAGAAGAACCGTAGAAAGAATTTGAAGAGGAGATTGAAAAAACAGGCTGAGAAAACGGTAGCTATGGAGGCTCCTAAGGAACCAACTCCTCTGCAAAGACTACAAAAGCTCATAGATGAGATGGAGGAGTACACTCCCCCACGTCCCACCAGGGTTGTCACTTTAGACAAATACATTCCCTGGGACAAGTTTGGGCGTAAAGCCCGACTTCTTCAATGGCTCCGAGATGGCCCACCGTCTCGAAGAAGGGGAAGACTTTCCAATGCCGGAGGAGCTTTCCTTATTCTACAAAGACGAGGAGCTCACTGTGGAAATGCTCGAGAAAATGCTGCAAGATCTCTCCTGCAACATGGTGGCGATCCCGCCACCTGACAATATTTACTCTCATTCGGCTGATGACACGGGAGGCAAGACTCCTATGGTAACATATCAACATCGCTCGGCGAGAAATGACCGGGGACGCGGCCGAGGTCATGGCCGAGGATGTGGACGTGAAGGTCCCCTGACTCTTGACTGGGTCATACTGTTCAGAGGGGAGAAACCGGGTCCAGTCCCAGAAACCCAAGTTCGGGGAATCCCCTTTATCCTCAACTCCTCAGAGGGTTCAAGCCCCGTCCCAGCGGCTAAATCGGGTGGCGTCCCTTTTGCAATCACATCCTCCGATGAAGAAGAGCAGCCAGCCAAGTCGCCAAAGCGCCAGAAGGCGGCAGAACAGGCCGGCCCCTCCAACAGGGTCGAGCCCGCAAGCCCGGCCGGTCCTTCTAATGAAGACCAGCATGACGAGCCTTTGCCACCTCCAGAGGAATCCTTGGCTCCTCTATTCCAAGAAGATGCGGAAGGCCAGCATGGGGAGCAGCGCCCTTCTAAACGGGAGAAACCTCGCCAGGAGCCGAAGACCCTGGCGGAGATCATCCCGCCATTTGACAAGACCCGTGCTCAGACGGACCGCAAAATCATTCATCATATGAAGCGGTTCCCAACAAATGTCACCATTTGGGAAGCCGTTGCTTGGAGCAAAGAACTCAGGGAGGCTCTCGTCAAGATACTCCAAGACCCAGAGGCCTATGAAGCCCATGTTGTAGAGTTGCAAGCCCAGGCATATGAGGCACTCACAGCCAACATTTCCTTCACGGACGAAGACATGTTGCTGTCCTCTCCGTGCCACAATCGCCCCTTATATATGAGGGGGACGATTAATGGGCATGACGTGAATCGCGTTTTGGTTGACGCTGGAGTAGCCGTCAACATCATGCCTTTGAAGACTTTCAAGTCTCTATACCTGGCACCTTATCTGCAGAAGGTAACCGCCGTCAAGATCTCGGGATTCAACCAGGGTTCCGAGGAGGCGCTCGGTCGGGTTGAGGTCAAACTGGCTTTGGGCGATTTTGTCACCCAAGCGACATTCTATATTATCAACTCCGACACATCTTACAAGGTGCTGCTTGGAAGGCCGTGACTCCACGAAAATTGGGTCGTTCCTTCAACTTTGCACCAGTGCATTAAATATGCCAAAGGAGGGGAGCAACATACGGTCTTTGCAGATCAGGCCCCGTTCCACCCCAATGAGTGCCACTTGGCCGATGCTTCCCTATATTTTGGGAAGCCCACTATGATAATCCCCGAGCCTTTAAAAGACAAAAGGAAATAGAAAGTAGACCATGAATTGAGGAAGGGCAGATGTTCACTGTCAACCAAGACATGGTAAAGCTGCACAGGCTAAGCCTCCATGCCGCCTCCAAGCCGACTCAGCCGGAGAGGCAAAGTGTTGACTTTGAAGCCAACCTCATCAGCCAGGTCATTGACTGCAGTATCTCCTTACCGCCCAAGTACCTTCAACTCTCTTCCCAACAGGAAGAGTATGAGGTGGAACAGTTGAAGACCTTCACAGTCTCCTATCAACGGAGAAGAAGACGTAACAAGGGCAAGGGGGACAAGCCGATCATCTTTTACAAAGGTGATTTAGTCCCACCGTGCCCTCCTGAAGATGACTTCGGCTGGGATACTCCCGCCGATGTGGCGCCAGAGCTAGTCCAAGAGATGGACGATATGCCCAAATACATCAAGGAAATGTGTAAAAAGTAGCACATCCAGCAGACTCTGGACCCCGCATGAGCGGCATATTTCCATCAGCTGTGGAACCCGCCGCAGGTCCGTGGGCAGGCTCCCTTCTCCCGCAAAGACACGCGGGGACGTGGCTATGACCAAGAGAGGGACTTCGAGGTCCACTTTGTAGTCAACACCATAGGGCTGCTATCTCCCCCTCATGGGCAAACTGAAGCTGAGCCCAAAATTAATGACTCTATAAGGGAGTCCGGTGAGGCGTCGACGACATCATCACCTTCATCGGGAGTCAATAACGACCACCCCTCAGAGGGAGGAGCAGCCCAGCCTGCTAACCATCAGCAAGACGAAGCAAGTCCTTCGACTTCAAGCCACAAGCAAGAGTGCTTTGAAGAATTTGAAGTTTATGAAGCAAACACTGATGATGAGGGAGACTTCGTCGACCTCCAACCAGCTCCACCGGAGCTCGAAGACGGTGGCCAAGCAACTGTGGACGAGTTGATTGAGATCAATCTCGGAAGCAAAGGAGATCATCCTCCCACCTTTATAAGTGCTCTCCTCAGCGAAGAAGAAAGGTAGTCGTATCGACAGCTTCTAGAAGAGTTCAGGGATTGTTTCGCCTGGACCTACAAAGAAATGCCTGGGCTCGACCCTTCTGTGGCTGAACATGAGCTGGCAATACTTTCAACAGTCAAGCCGGTCAAGCAAGCTCAAAGACGTATGCGCCATGAGCTGGAGCTGAAGGTCAATGCTGAGGTTGACAAGTTGCTCAATGTGGACTTCATAGAGCCTTGCATGTACCCTGTGTGGCTCGCCAATATAGTCCCCATCAAGAAGAAGAACGGCCAAGTCCGAGTCTGCATCGACTTCAGGGATTTGAACAAGCATGCCCGAAGGACGACTTCCTTGTCCCAATCACTGAGACAATGGTTGACATGACCACTGGTCACGAAGCCTTGTCTTTTATGGATGGGTCGTCGGGCTATAATCAAATCCGCATGGCCGTCAAAGACAAAGACCATACGGCTTTCCGATCTCCTAAGGGGATCTTCAACTACAAAAGGATGTCGTTCGGCTTGAAGAATGCCGGTGCAACCTACCAAAGGGCAATGACCAAGATCTTCGACGAGATGCTACATGACCTTGTCGAATGCTATGTCGATGATCTGGTCGTCAAGACGAAAAAGCGGGAGGATCATTTGATTGATCTGCGTCGAGTCTTCGAAAGGCTTCGACAGTACCAGCTCAAGATGAACCCAATGAAGTGCGCCTTCGGCGTCTCCAACGGCAAATTCCTTGGCTTCATCGTCAGGTATCGAGGCATAGAAATCGACCCCGACAAGATCAAGGCCATAAGAGGACTGCCTCCGCCCAAGAACTTGACAGAGCTCAGATCTCTTCAAGGAAGACTCGCCTATATTAGGCGATTCATTTCTAATCTTTCGGGAAGATGCCTACCTTTCGGCAAATTGATGAAGAAAGGAGCACCATTCATATGGGACGAAGACTGTCAGAAAAACTTCGAGCAAATCAAGGAGTATCTGCTGACTCCTCCTGTCTTAGGGGCACCTGTCAGAGGGAAGCCCCTTATCTTATATATTGCTGCCATGGAGGCCTCTTTGGGGGCTCTGCAAGCCCAGGTCAATGACGAGGGCAAAGAGCAGGCGTTGTACTACCTCAGTCGGAAGCTGATCGGGCCTGAGCATCGGTACGCCCCCATGGAAAAGGTGTGCCTAACTCTGGTGTTTGCTGTCAAGAAGCTGAGGCATTACCTTCTAGCTCACCGGGTGGAGCTCAACTCAAAATGTGATCCGCTCAAATTTCTGCTCAGCCAGCCTGTCCTCTCTGATAGGCTCGGTAAATGAGCACTTATCCTCGTGGAGTTTGACATCACCTTCGTCCCACGCAAGACGATCAAGGGACAAGGAATGGCGGAGTTCTTAGCAGTGCACCCTGTGCCAGAAGATTCGCCACTCAACTTCGAGCTACCCGACGAAGAGGTGTTAGTGCCTTCTCAAGAAACTAGGGAGCATTCTGAAAAAGCCCCACCACAGATGGAGCCGAGTGTCCTCACCCTCGACCTCCCATACTGGGAGTTGTATTTTGATGGTGCCTCTCGGACAATCAAAAGGGCCGGCGGCCTTACAGACTATGTCTCGGGCGCGGGGGTAGTCTTTGTATCTCCACAAGACGGCATCCTCCACAACTCGTGCACTCTCATGAAGTCGCTGACTAAAATGAGACAGAGTATGAAGCGCTAATCATTGGGCTTCAACTGGCACTGGAGATGGACATCAAGTGCATCAAAGTGTACGGGGATTCTCAACTCGTCATCCGACAAGTATTGGGCGTCTATGACGTCCGGAAGGAGGAGCTCGTTCCCTACCATGCAGCCGTCATGAGGCTCAAGGAAAAATTCTACCTATTCGAAATACGCCATGTCCCCAGAGGCAGCAACTCCCAGGCTGACGCTTTGGCAAAGTTGGCAGCAGCCTTAAAACTCCCGCCTAAGGGAGAATTAAACATTACTGTCAAACACCGAAGGCTCATGCCAAGTGTGCTCGACGAAGAATCTGGCATCACTGTTTACGAGGTCGACCATATTCAAGAAGAGAATGCTCCCGAAGAAGAAGATTGGCGTGAGCCAATTATAAAGATAAAGAACAGCTGGCTTCCTCCCGATCGAGCTCAGAGGGTGCAACTGCTACGCAGGGCGACATCCTACCAACTGATTGACGGCCTGCTTTTCAGGCTCGTCCATGAAAAGGACCGATCGGTCCTCCTACGCTGCCTTTCATCTAAGGAAGCAAAGACCGTGATGCACGAGGTCCACTCCGGGTTGTGCGGAGCGCATCAAGCAGGAGCCAAGATGAAGAATAGCATCAAGCTCAAGGGGTTCTATTGACCCACCATGTACGAAGATTGCAACCAATCGTACATGTCATCAATGCCAAGCATTCGGCCCAGTCCCTCGGCGAACACCTAACCCACTCCATCCAACAGCGCCTACTTGGCCATTTGCAGAGTGGGGCATGGATATTGTGGGACCATTCCCACCATCATCTCAAGGCCACAAGTTCATACTGGCTGCCACAGATTACTTCTCCAGATGGGCAGAAGCCGTCCCGCTACGGGAAGTTACAGGAGAGATAGTTGCCCGGTTTGTGAGGCACTACATTATATACAGATTCGCACCCCCAGCCGGATTATATCTGACAATGGACGCCATTCATAAACAAGACTGTTTATGCTTTGGCAGCCAAATTCCATATTGACCGGAGGGCGTCATCAGTCTACAATCCTCAAGCCAACGGGTTGGCCGAGGCCTTCAACAAAACCCTCTGCAAGCTGCTGTCCAAGATAGTAGGTGGCCGCAAACGGGATTAGGGCGAGAAGGTCCACGAAGCCCTATGGGCCTATCGGACTATTTACAAAACCCCCACGGGTTGCTCCCCATTCTCCTTGGTCTATGGAGCCGAAGCGGTGGTCCCAGTGGAGATCGAGCTGACATCTTATCGCGTTGCCGTGCACGCCGGGTTGCCAGGCCAAGACCAGTCCGAAATAGAAAGAAGGCTCGAGGAATTGTCCAACCTTGAAGGTGAAAGACTCAAAGCCTACAAGCACTTACAAGTGTATCAAACCCGCATGACACGTGCCTATGATAAGCTGGTCAAGCACAGGGCGTTCAAAAAAGGCGACCTCGTCATGATTAAAGAAAAGGAGGTCCTCACGGGAAGATCCAGCGGCAAACTCCAGCCTAATTGGCGTGGGCCTTATGTCATTCAGAAGGTCTATGAAGGAGGGGCCTATACGGTCCTCGACCACAAGGGAGATAATCCTTCCCCTCCTCTCAGCGGCAAGCATATGAAGCTCTATCATGCGCCACTGCAAGAGTTTCTGCAGCAGTCCTCACAGGGCATACCTCTCCCCAGTGAAGGTTCAAGTTAAAAAAAAATTGGGGTTAAAAATTCTGATACCTCGGCGGACTTGATCATCCTTCAATGGTTGATTAAGGGCAAAAAGGCCATAGACCCGGTCGAGGTGAAAACCCGAAAGGGCGCCTCGGGCAATAATGGGCAACCCCTCGGCGTGAAAACCCGAAAGGGCGCACCGGAAAAAGCTAAAGGGGGCCAGCCCCGGCGAAAACCCGAAAGGGCGGTGAGGTTGGTAATGTGAAAAAAAAAACAGAGAAAATCCTCTCTCTGCTCGTTCTATGGGTGGCTCTAAGTCAATGACTCCACCCCATCATGGCCGAAACATCATATTGATTCCATGGCTACGCCTCACATGTCATTCTATGACACTTAGTCCCATCAGGGCGTCCCGACATTGTCCTACTCTGTCTCATTGGGATTACCCATGTTTTGGACCTCCCGAGGTCCAGACCTCGTGTCCCTCCGGGCTATTCAATCTACCCTTCTAGTCCCATCAGGTTCGGCCTGTGCATGCCCCTTTCGGGCTACTGACCCATTTCGCCTATCGGCTTCCGGGTTTAGCTCATATGTCTCTCTCAGACAGTTAAACTCATTTACCCTTCTTGCCCCACTGGGTCTGGCCTCAGCATGCTCTCTCGGGCTGCCAACCCATCATGCCTTTCGGCTCACTTTACCTTCTAGGGATTGACCTCAGAATGCCCTCTCGGGCTGTCAACCCACCCTGCCTTTCGGCTCCTGTTATCTTCTAGGGTCTAGCCTCTGTACGCCTTCTCGGGCAGCCAACCCACATCAAGCCGCTCGGCTCATTTTGCATTTGTCAGACTGGTCTCAGTATGCTCTCTCGGACTACCAACTCATCATGCCTTTCGGCTCATTTTTCCTTCTGGGATTGGCCTCAGTATGCCCTCTCGGGCTACCAACCCATCTCGCCTTTTGGCCTCTAGACTTGACTCATATATCCCACCGGGATCGCCAAATCTATTCCTTTGTCCCCACGGGCTTGGCCTCCGCATGCCCTTGTCAGGCTGCCAACCCTATTTGCCTATCGACTCATGGATTTGATTCGTACGTCCAACCCGGGCTGTCAAATCCCCTCCGTTCATCCTTTCGGGCCTGGCCTATGCATGCCCCATTATCTCGCCTATCGGTCTCCAGATTTAACCCGCATGTCCCTTTCGGACTGTTAAACCTACTCCTTTACTGCCCCAACCGGGCTTGGCACATGCACATCCCTTTTGGGTTGCCAACCCGTTCAATCTTCGGCTTTTGGATTTGGCTAATCGCGTCCCACTAGGGCAGTCAAATCCACCCATTTGTCCCACCTCTGCGGCACACATGTCCCTACGGGATTGCCACTTTCCCCTTGCCTTTTGGCATTATAGGTACACATAAAAAAAACGGGGGTTAAAAATATTGATGCCCCAGCGGACTTGGTTGTTTCTGTTAGGGGAGCAATCAAGGGCAAAAAGGCTTTAACCCGGTTAAGGTGAAAACCCGAAAGGGCGCCTTAGGCAAAAATGGTACCCCTCAGTGTGAAAACCCGCAAGGGCGTACTGGAAAAAGCTGAAGGGGGCAAGTCCTGGCGAAAAACCCGAAAGGGCAGTAGGGCTGGTAAAGTGATCAAAAAAAAATGAGAGAAACAAAAAAAGGTATACATGCAAAAGGATGGAATCAAAAAGCTGTTGAATTCTGTCCTCTATTCATCAATGCTATCCATGGAGCCCGAGACAAGCCCTCGGGGGTAACTCAAAAAAAAAAAGAATGGGGCACGAAGGCCCTATCTACAAGAGGGTATCGAACACTAGACTCGCTCTTCCTCAGGTCAGCAAGGCGAGTCTCGCTCTCAACAGCCTCCTCCTGGAGCTCTCCAACCCGATGGCGGGACGCCTCCACCACAGCCTGTGCACTCAACTGCTCCACCTCGGCAGCTCGAAGATCCCGCCGCAGCTCCTCAACTCGAAGGCAGATCCTCCGACTACACTCCTCGTCCCTCTCAACCTGAAGGCTCGCCTCAGCCTGGGCCGCCCGGAGCTCGCTAAGCCGCTCCTCCTCCTGCTGGATCATCAGTCGAATTCTCCGCCTCTGCTCTTGTGCTATATAAAGGCGGGCGAATTCACTCCATATGGCTCCCAGCTTCGCGGCCCATATATCCTGGGGGAGACCCATCATGTGATAACCCCGGGTGAAAGCCTCCAAGCTGCTCCTCAAAGCCTCCACCATCGGCAAGGGGTCGACCTGAACCAGGTGATCAAGGCCCTGGAGGAGATGGTCAGCCATGGTGGCATCCAATGCTGCTCCAGGCGCAGGGGTGTCAGGCCACTCCACTCCAAGGACAGGAAAGTCCTCGGGCACCACAGCCGCCCCTCCTGCATGTCCTGAGTAAAAAAAAAGAGAACATGTGAGTGTACCACCACAATGAAGTCACTAGGGTAAAAGTTCAAAGTTGCAAATCGCGATGGCTTTTACCTGAGGCAGCTATGCCCGCCGGCTAGGCCCGAGAGAAGACCCCTCCTCCAGGACTGTAGAAGAGCTATCTACAAGCGTCGATCCCTTTTCTGTGGGCGGCACAGGTGTAGCTGACCTTTCTGCAAATAAAGCAAAGAATGGAAGGTCTCAATATTCCCGCAACACCAATAATCACAGTGTACGCTTTATAGTGACGAAGACATACCAGTCTCTACAGGCAGCTCCTCCTCAACTGTAGCTATGTCGACTCCTGTCGTGCGCTCCATAGAAGGAGAGATAGCTGAAAGAAGACACCAGAACATAAAATGGTGATCAATATCACAGAGGAAGGAAGTCTTGTTGAATGAATGGCGCAAGCTCCTAGTTCAACAACATACTCGGGGCTGGTGGCTCAGTGGAGGCCGCGGCCTGGACCTCAGTGTCTCGCTCCTCTGTGAGCGTCTGGCCCGAGCCTGCGTCATATCAACCCCTGTAGGCTGGTGGGAACGCCTCTCCTCGGGAGGACCGTCAGCTGTTCGAAACAGGGGCATTATAAAACGTCAATATGCAGCAGGGCATGACGGAGGGACTGTACAAAATATTTTGTGCATACCTGAAGCCGGCACCTCACCAGACTCCCCAACATCGGCAGTACCTGCTGATAGCCCCATGGCTAGAGAGGCGGCTCCCCCATCAGAGACTTCGACCCTGGCAATCGGAGCCCTCACATCCTCGTCATAAGCTGGCAGGTCAGCGGAGGACCCTGTTTCCATGAGCCTAGAGAGCTCATCCAAGGAGGAGGTCGTCTGTGCGGCTATATAATGAGAAAAAAAAAGAGGATCAGAAGGAGAGTTTCATAACTCTATGCATGAAGAAAATCTGGCCTTAGATTACCTGGGCTCATCCTGATCTCTCCCTCCTCGGAAGAACTTGAGGAAGAGGAAGAAGAGTCCCCGCTAGAGGAGGTGCTGGAAGATCCGGTACCCGATGAAGTATCAGAACTTCCCCCGCTAGAGGAACCCGATGGCGAAGGAGTCTCCTCGCTACCAGGAGACTTTTCCCCTTCTTTGGCGACGGGGAGAGTAGGCCGAGTCCTGGGAGTCTCTGTAACAGGCAATGCTATATTAACCAAAGCGCATATTTCCCTCTATTTGAAAGAGAGTGGAAGAAGGGTTATGTAGGGAAAGCATTTACCTGATTCCTGAATAATGGAGGTCCCTCCCACATCAAGCACGGGAGAGTCGCCGGTCACAGGCGTATACTCATCGGCAAGAGGGTCCAACCCCTCAATGTCCACACTAATATCAGGAATGGATTCGTCCACCTCTAACCTCGCCTCTGTGAATGCATTCCCGGGGCGGGGAGAAAAGCTTACAGTAGCCCGAGTCTCAGGAGGAGCTGCATCAAAAAAAAAAAAAACAAAAGGAGGGAAAACAGTCAGGCTACAACATTACATAGACAGGTTGTAGTGCTGATTTGGAAATAAATTTCCCTCGCCCTTACTGGAAACTTCTGCCGGGGTAGGAGATGCCTCCTCAGAACGCAGATGGGAGGTGGGCCGCAGGTCGCCCTCTCGGTCTCCAGCTCGAGGCCTCTTCTCACGAGCATGAGTCTCTGAACCACTGGTGTGCTCTGCGCGTGATAAAAGATTGCATGAAGTCAGTGTCTTCAATGGCAAAACAAAAAAAAGGAAGGGACAGGGCTAAGTAATTTAGCATATACCTGGTTCCCCGATAATCCTCTCAGGTTTCAGAATGATCTGCTCGGATTTCAAGCCAAGAGCCCGAGCAACCTTATTGACAATCGCCAAGAGGGTATTGGGGGTGGCAGCCACCTCCAAGTCTGAAATGTATTCTATGGGGCCCGCGCAGCCCACAGCATTGATGATGTGGGCCCTCCAGTCAGTAAAGGCACTACCTGCAAACGCCCCCCTCTGGAACAGCCTCAGATAGCTGGGACTTGGTCTTCAGACCACAAGAGGCCTTCAAATCTTCCCACCAGGAATACGGCGTTGAAGGCCCAGGGGCTACTCCCCGGCGAGCAGACCTGGAAGTACAAGCTGCAGTGGGTGTACTCCTCAAGGGCTTCAAAGCCCCAGTGTACTGACTCATGTCGACAGGAATGGGGAGTCCCTGCTCCCTCCAGCGGGTCTCTATCTCATGAATAGCTCTGGCAGCTCCATAAAAATGAGATCTGACGAACTAAGGAGCTAATGACAAGGGAGGCAGGTCTTCTTTCCTCAAGCGTTGCTCCTCAGCAACTCGGATGGTGTCAGCTCGCTGCCTGAGGATGTTGCTGACTTTAAACCACCAGCGCGCGTAGTGTATATCAAAGAAGCCTCTGCGTGTCTGCTCTGGAATAGGGTAATCCTCTTTCACGCCACGGAAGAGGAAGCTATGCCATGAAGCTGCTACCAGGTGTATGTCCCTCTGTCGGTACTGGCGAAGTGTCGGGAAAATCTGCATTTGGGGGTATGGCCTGATCATACCCGAAGTTCCTGGCAAACCTATGTGGATAGTACGGCTCAAGAACCGCTGTGCTGGAACGGCAGTAGACCAGAACTCCAGGCCGTATACATACGACCCAATCGGCCAGTGCATGGAGGGAAGGCAGGGCCCAGGAAGATAACCTGCAGACAACAGTGTCACCCTGCCGCTCCGAGTAGGGACGGTACGAGCGAGAGTTGTGATCAAACTCCAGACTCTCATCCCTCCTAGTATGGAGGAAAGACAAAGCACGGCGGGCACTAGCCAACTGCAAAAACGCATCCTGGTCCGGGTGACCAGCAAAAGCAAAAACCAGTGGTGCAACTGGATTGTCCACCGGTGTCCTCTGTGATAACTCTGGCAACAGCAAGCCGGCCCATGTACTCAGATAATGGGTAGGCATCAAGATGTGCTTGTCTCTGGGCGATGAATGTGAAGTCAGGGCTCCAAAGCAATGGTAAATATTTGCCAGTGCGGCCGGAGCAATGGCAACTTTGCGATCACATGCCATCAAGCATACTGGGTAGATCACCTCTGCCCGCAGAACTCCTTCCTCTCCATGAGAAATCACAAAACCGGCTAGCCAGTAAGCCAAATACGCCGCCAAGTACGTCAATGGCGGTATTCCCCTCGAGTTCCACCCCCGCGATGGGGCAAGCAAGTGGCGAGGGTGTGAAGCAAATCGGAGCTCCACCTCTCGGCACTACTCCCAAGTCATACCTGAGGAAGCAAACTCCTCGTAAAAGCAATAAGGACCACTGTAGAAGTGTGTGACCCAAGCATTCAGGGTCACCCTCGGCGTCCGTGCAGCCCTCTCCTTGCCCACAAGGGCCAAATCTCTCCAGGTCTTCATCAAATACCTGAAGCAATACGGTAAGAGATATCGACTTGCTCCGTCTGAAGCACTCAAATGTAGATCATCCAGAGACAACTCCTCGTATGGCTGTCCGCAAACAGGGAGGCCAGAAATCCTGTGGAAGGCCCACAGGTCCAGTGAAGTCTCTCCCTCTGCGGTCATAAAGGTGTTCCAGCGCCTATTGAACCTCTCGGCTAAGGCCTGGATCAACCCGGCATGGCAAGGATATGAGTACAAAGCTGCTGTCACTGCATGGCGTATACCTGCCCTGTCAAGTACTGCTCGGTAGACTGTCAGTACACCCCACAACCACTCTGTGGCACCACGGCGGTAGCAGTGGGAAGGAGTGACGGACCACCTCCCATACCAGCTGGGGGCCTTCTGGGCCAAGATCCGCGCCAGTAAACAGTCATGGTCATAATCATCATGAGCAAAAGCCGCGTCAGAAGGAGTCAGAAATATCCCATCGATGGAGACATCTGCAGCCCTATGATGCCCGGCCAGATGCCAAACGGCTGGTGAAGACGGCACCGCTCGGACGGTGAAACTGTCAAACACCCTAAAGAAACCCAGACTCCTCTGGTCAGGGCACTGCTCCTGCCGCACAAAGCCCTCTGGGAAGCTGGGATAGGAGAAACTGCAAGTGTCATGCATGTTGTCCCTGCCAAGCAATATGGCCCGCTCAAGACGGCGCCTCTCTCCCGGCAGTCGGGAGTCGTCGGTCTCTACTCCAGGTGGCACAAAACTCTTGATGAAGGGCAGGAGATGACGATTCAATGGGAAATGTGATGGATAACCGCCCGAGCGATCATAAAAATAGCCTCCGTGCCGCCGCGTAATCCAAGAGATGTCAACAGCGCCCTCAGCGGTGGCAGTCTCTCCTATCGGGGCCTCAGCGACCAAAGTAAACCCGCAGTCCAATGCATCGAAACTCTCTGAAGTGATGCTGCGAAGAGGGAATGGTGGCATAGGCCTGTCCGTCCTCCGCACATAGTGGTCGTCAGAACCGCTGGCCCTGGACCTCCTCGAGGTCTCTTTACTCCGGCTAAGGCGGGCCATGTCTGCAAAAGCTACAAAGCCAATACCAGAAAGACAAATGTCAACAATGAAGCTCAGTTGACAGTTAAATCAGTCAAAGGACAGCAATAAAGATACTAAGCAGTCCTACAAGACCCTTCGTTCTGTCAGGGAACTCGGAGATAGGCAAAATTCATGGGAGACACGGGCCACCCGCCCCCCTGCCTCCGGCGTTGACGGATGTCCCGTGGGGGGCATTTGTTGCACCCGGGATTTATTCCAACCAAAATTGGCATGGCTGCCATATTAACCTCGCATTGGTCGAGGTCTACAAGTATTTGGCGTATCGCCTCTTCATGGAGTATCTCCACACACGGGTTTAACATGGGGCGTATCGCCTCCCCCGTGGAGTACCTCCATACATTGAGCTTCATAGCCTACCTATTGCTGCAATTACAGACCTCTCACAGCAAAAAGGGGTAGTCAAGAACCGGACTAAACCCATCACGATTGTCAGGATCGTGTGATGCAGGGAAAATCCCTACGGGATAAAATCTCCCTCCTTTGGACGTATACTACGGATAAAGGAAGCTCCAACAAGAAGACGGAACACAGAAACGAAGGTCTACGCACCGCAATCGAAGTCCCTCGCGCGTGTACCACGAAGCACGGACAACAACAAGTCTCCCCCTTGCGGCTACGACACGAGGAAGACGACAAACGAACAAGGAGGCGCTTCCCCTCTCTCTTCTCCACAAGGCACGGCGAGAGAGCGAGGCTTCAAAGCCCCCAAGACCTCCTTTTATTGAAACCCGACGTGGAGGAGACCCGTCCGGGGCCGGGGGGACCCGTACGGGGTCACCCTTACCCGGACGGGTCCGCCCGGAGGCGGGCAAACCCGCGCGGGGCCGCCCTCGGACGGGCGGACCCGCCGGGGGTCGCCGACCCTGGGTGGGACCCGCTCGGGGTCGAGTGACCCAGGGCGGTCCTGCCCGGGGTCGCGCGACCCCGGGGAGGTCCCGCCCGGGGCTCGCGACCCCGGCGAGGTCCCCTCCCGGGGCGCGCGACCCGGGGCGGGTCCCCCGGGGTCGCGCGACTCCAGGTGGGGCCCGGGGACCTCCCACCCCGGGGATGTCCTTTCTCCCGCGCGATCAACTAAAAAAAATTGAAAAAATGACCTCCCCGGGGTCATTTTCCTCCCGTTTAACCCGTACGGGTCTGGAACACCCCGGGGAGGTTCCTACTTCTATAAATAGACCCCCAGGGTCCCAAGGAGGAAGAAGACTACTACAACATACGGAGCACACTTGGAGCATTCAGTGTTCGTTTGTTCGTTTGTTCTGGCCCGTGAGGGGTAAGTCCCCGGGTCTTGTGTATATGCCCCTATGAGGATATTTTTATAATTACGTCCCTCAGTGGCCTATGTTTGTAAGTTTCTACGTCTCGGGGTGACTAAATTAAGTAGTTCCACCCACACAGTGGGGAATTACAAAAACATCCTTCCCGGGGCCCGAGAAACAGAAATGTCTGTTCTTTGCAGTTATACCCTGCAACTTTTGTAATTAGGACTATGCTCCTACTTCCCGCGTTAGTGCGGACTTTTGTACAGTCGACAACTCGCCGACAACCCTTGTACTCATTCGGACTATAAAAGCACTCAACATGTTTTATGTATGTCCTCGAGGGAAAATTATGAGAAAACCCCCGTCTTTCACAAAATTGCATATATACCCCTCCTTCGGCCAAGTTGACAGTTATGTCTTCTATGAAGCCCCTTGTCATTCCTTCGGTCCGGAAATGTTGTCAGCTCAGCCCGACACTCGGATGTCACCCAAACCCTAAGTCTGTGTAGGGTATGGTAAAATTACCAAAATACCCATGTGACCTAAAAACGGCCTACCAGCCCCCGTAATCCTCCAGAAAGAGCCTCAGCGCCTTGGGAAGTCGGGAACCCGGTCCTACTTCCGTTCCAGCTCAGAAATTTCAGAAGTGCCCCTGGCCTGGAAAAATTACCAAAATACTCTCGGGGTCCAGAAATTTCAAAAATGCCTACGGCTTCCGCATATTTGCATCTTTACTCCTAAGTCTTAGGGTTTTGCTCAGACTTAGCCCTAATTACCAAAATACCCCTTGGGTTGGTAAAATTACCAAAATACCCTCGGGGTCCAGAAAACTCCCTTTTACTTCAAAAATGCCTACGGCGTCCGCATATTTGCGTTTCTATTCCTAAATCTCAGGGTTTTGTTCAAACCTAGCCCTAACTCTATTAACATGGTGGTGGTAAACGAGTGGTCATGGAGAGTCTCTCGAGTGAGCCTGCCCTCCACATCAGAACCTCTATAGAAGACTTTGGGATTTTTTTGACAGTTAAACAAAGGTGTTTGGACGTTAGGCCGATGTAAATCAACACTGACTACGGTCAGTGGGGAGAGGTTCAGCACTCGAACCCAAATCGTCTGATACTATGCGCACCCACGGAATCACCCTCTACTCAGATAGGGAATGTTTCTTTTCAAAAAGAATATAATTCAATTTTATCTACGATAAAAGATTCCGTGTCTCACAGTCGGGCCACCCACGGGGTCAAACGACCCCGCTGGGTTGCGCCCACCCGCGGGGTCATTTGACCCCGCTGGGTCACGCCACCCGCGGGGTCAAATGACCCCGCTGGGTTCTCCCACCCGCGGGGTCATTTGACCCCGCTGGGTCATCCTACCCACGGGGTCAAATGACCCCGTTGGGTTCTCCCACCCGCGGGGTCATTTAACCCCGCTGGGTCCTCCCACCCCGCGGGGTCATCCGACCCCTCCGGGTCCCCGTGTTCAAAAAAAAAAGAAAAAAGAGGCAGAGGGGTCAAAAAGTCTTTTTGCCACCCCACCTTGACAGAAATAGGGGTTTTTGCACTCCTCCTTGACAGAACCAGAGCATTTCTCCACGTTTCTGTCAACCTGGGTCCTCCCGCCTTCTATAAATAGATCCACAAGGGTCCCAGGGAAGAAGAGAGATCAACGAGAAGAAGACCACCAGCACAAGGAATTGTTCTGTTTGTTTGGCTTGTGAGGGGTAAGTCCCCGGGCCTTATGGATATATGCCCCTAAGGGGCATTTTTGTAATTTCGCCCCTCAGTAGGCCATGTTTGTAATTATGCCCCTCAGCGGGTCATGTTAATAAGTCTTTACGTCCTAGGATGACTAAGTTATGCGGTTCTGTCCTTATAATGACGGAATTACAAAAATGCCCTCCCCAGGACCGTAAGAGACAAAAATCCTGTTATTTGTAGTTATACCCTGCAACTTCTTGTAATTGGGACTACGCTCCTGTCTCCCGCGTTAGCGCGGATCTTTGTACAGTCAACAACTCGCCGACAACCCTTGTACCCATTTGGGCTATAAATGTATCCAGTGTGCTCTACAAATTCCCTTTGAATGTCAATCGGGAAAAATTATAAGAAAACCCCATCGACTTATGGGAATTGCATTTATACCCTTCCTTCGGCTAAGTTGACAGGTGTGAGTCTTCCATGAAGCCCCTTGTCATTCCTTTGGTCCGAGGACATTGTCAGCTCAGTCCGACACTTGGGTGCCACCTCAGCTTGGATCCACCTAGGGTTTGGTAAAATTATCAAAATACCCCTGTGATCCGAAAATGACCTAGTAGCCCCCGAAACCCTCCAGAAATGGCCTCAATGCCTTGGGGAGTCAGGAACCCTATCACACTTTCTTTTCAACCCTAAAATCTCAGGAATACCCTTGCTTTGGTGAAATTACCAAAATACCCCCGGGGTCTAGAAAACATCTTTTCACTTCAAAAGTGCCTATGGCTTTCGCATACTTGCATCCCTACTCCTAAATCCTAGGATTTGCCCAGACTTAACCCTATTTAGTCAACATGTTAGTGGTGAATGAATGGACGCTGTGAGCCCTCCGAGTGAGAGTGCCCTCGACATCAGAACCTATGGAGTGCAGGGTTTGCCGTCTCGACCGACCTACCCGTCCCGGTCACGGCCTGGGACGGGTCGGGTCGGTCCCGTCTCGCTCCTTCTCGATCCATCTCGCTCCGTGTTAAAATAAAAAAAGACTATATATAGATAAAATATATATAAAATAATAGAATAAAATAAAAAAGACACTATATATATATTATAATATTAAAATAATGAAGCGTCTCGATCATGACCCACGACCCGGGCGCCCCGCCACCCGCCTGGGTCGGGTCGGGTCGTGCGGGTCGGGGCGGGTCGTGCGGGTCGGGGCGGGTCGCACCGGGACGGCAAACCCTGATGGAGAGGACTTTGGAGTTTTCTTTGACAGTCAAACAAAGGTGTTCGGACGTTAGGCCGATGTAAATCAACATTGACTCCGGTCATTGGGCAGAGGTGCAACACCCGAACCCAAATCGTTTGATATTATACGTACCCACGGAATAAACCTCTACACATAGGGGGAATGTTTCTTTTCAAAAAGAACATTTATTCTCAATTTTATCTACGATAAAAAAATTCCGTGTTCCACAATGACCTAGAAAGTCAGCCTCTTACTCTATCCACTCAAAATTGTGCTCTCTGCATATTATTATAAACCAATTGCTGTGAAGTTACCTCTGGACAACCATATCCAATCCAAATCCCAGTAAAAAAAGGAGTGCAAGGAGCAAGAACACAGGAATTCCCAGTGAGCCACATCATTCACAATCATTTTCCCCTTCTTGCTCTTATACTGTGGAACCCGAGGGAAGTGGTGACTTGAACACAAAATTGCATTATTAGATCTCCATTTACCACAGCCAGCTGATTCTTCCCTAGTGCACTGATATTCAATACCAATATCTATGTGCTGAATAGTTGATGTGGCACATTTGTTTGACATACATCTGGCATTGTGCAACATTTTAGCTACCATGCTCCCATACCATCCTACAGTTGATCCAGAGGCACCATCCTTAACTAGTGAAACTACTCATCATCTCTCAACAATAGTCATCATGCTCCAAAGAAATCCCCTCAAGCTAAGTTGGATGTCATTGCTGTTGGATAAATTCCTCAGTAGAAAGGAAGGCACATGACTTCCATCATTATGATGCTCCACTTAATTCCATAGGTACTTCCTTATTCTTGCTTTACTGAACATAGCCTTGTACAAAGGGAGCACAACATATCTCTGGGAGTAACTGAAAAAAAAAAAGCATTCCGATGCTTTATTTTATTTCTCGAAGAGTTTGCAAATCAGGTTTGTTGAAAGAAAACATGTAGAAATTCAAGTTAATAATGAGATGCACAGCTCACAAAGTCATAAAAATCATAAGCAAGCAAGGAGAATGTGATTTAAGCATAGAAAACAAGAACATCCATCACCAATGAAAATCAAACAGGAACAACAAGAACATAATTCATAATTGGTGGGAAACATGAGGATACTCATGCTGGCCACTCCAGCAAAATGGAAAGTTTTCAATGTCATTTGCGTCCCTGGTTCTCCTATACTTTGAGCTCCAACAGCACCAACTGATCCTCCAGGTTCAACCTTTTTTAAACGGTAACGAGATATGCAAGTTTCCAACAAAACCTGGAATTGTTTATGTAAGATCCAGAGACTCAACAAAAGCACATGAATAAAAAGGGCATGCAAAATCCCAGAGAACAGAGAAATAAAACTGTACGCTAGAAATAATTCTAAGCATTTTTTTGTAAGTGGGTAACACCACTGTTGTATTAAAGTAAAAAATGTGGGATGTACAAGTGTAGTCAATGAGTTCACAAAAAATCCCTATGCACCAAAAAAGAACCCACACCAAGGTGGTGTGTCCCCGACTCTAACCCTCCAGCAAAACCAGAAATAATTCTCAACATAGAGGTGGGAGATAAAGTTATGGTACTACTGCCCAAACATTTGAGAAATTGCACTATTTCCCTACATCACCGCCTATTCTTTCTGTTGGTCTCCAAAGATACAGATATGACTGGGAAGAGGCTCCATAGGCCATACATAAAAAATGCCTCCTACACATTTTCAACTGTTATAGCCTTAATGCATACAGGGGCTAAGGACTTCTTGAGGAATCCATGGATCATTTGTTTCGAGGATGAAACTTCAAACATGCTATTTAGAAGGGAATCTTTGAGGAAAAACAGCCACAATAAAGGAAGCCAGACAGCTTAATTCCTCCGGTTTTCAGGTGGGGCAGGTTCACATAATAGGACAACGGAATATTTAACAGGTCTAGAGGCCACTGGATCCATGCAGGGGCTTAGGAGTTCCTAAGGAATCCATGGATCATTTGTTTCAAGGATGCAACTTCAAACCTCGGAAGGGAAGGAATACCAGCCACAATGGAGGAAGCTAGACAGCTTAATTCCTGTTGTTAGCAGGTGGCGCAGAAGGTGCACATCACAGAACAATAGAATAGTTAACAGGTCTAGAAGCCACTCGATCAGATTTTTTTTAAAAGGAAAATTCTTGAGTGCAAAAAGTTGGTTTATAGGGTTATTCTTTTTGCCATTTTACACAGGGAAATCAGGTGACTTTACAATACGATACTTTCAGTTGCAATCCTATTCTTTTAGATATTAATGAATTCCAGTAGCATCCACTTAAAAGAGAAGGGGGATTTATCCTCAGACTTTTTGACAGCCTCCCCCCCAGGTGTCATTCCTCTCAGCTATTAGAAAGCATGCTACATAATGTATCCTCAAATTTTTCACTGCCTAAGTAAAAATGTAGACTCAGGAATTACATTCCTTGACGTGAAACAGAACTAAGATTGTTCAATGTTTCCAATCAAACCCTCAACCCTCTACATGTTGATCATGGGTCAACTCTAGAATGACTACTTGAGTTTGAATCTCAGAATTGTTCAACATAGTGCAGCATGGAAGGTCACTCCATAATAACTCCACAACTTCGAGAGAAAAGAGAGGTCCAAATAAGAAAATTAGAATCACCTTTAACTGCTTGCTAGAAATACCAGATATTTTAGCAGCAACATTTTCCAGAATATCTGAATCTCGCGTGCCAATATTATCTTCATCCAGCTGAAGTGCTTTTCTTGTCTTCTTTAAAGTACTAACACACTTCATAACAAAATCAGATAAAGATTTTCTAAAGCCATCAGAAGAACCACTTTCAATGCACATATCAGGCTCAGAAAGCCTCTCATCCACAGACTGCAGAATCTCTGATGGAGATAGAGTAGGATGTGAACCAAGAGGGCACGTAGCCTGTAAAATAGCCTTTGGCAGTGAGTCATTTCCAGACGAAGAAAAGAATAATATTAAATCAAATGTCCAAAAATTACAGTGAAGAAGTATACAAACCATAATTTTACTGAACAACTGATTCATATTTAAAGGCTTCCCATCCTCTCCTTCCATTCTTGCGGGATCCATCCCATCATCACCATAAACGAATTGCACTATTCCACCGCTAGCATTACGAACTGTGCGATCATAATGTAATGACAGATCTTCCAATGCTTTCATCAATCTGCGAGACATGTATCCTGTTTCTGCTGTTTTCACCTGAATCGTCCACAAACAAAACATGATCCATAGTACAACTGTACAACAACTCAATAGCTGTAAAGAGAAATAATAAACATAATGGGATTCTCTTTAACATGATGCTTTTTCGTGAAAAATGGGAAGTACCACCCATGGTTGGCCATCTCTTATTAGATCTCTATCCCTCCAAGGGTTCAAAAAAGAATCTCCACTGAGATCAACAACAAGAGGGAGATAGAGGAGTAGGATAAAAGAGGCGGAAAAAGGAAAAAAAAAAGAAGAGGAAGAAGAGGAGGATGAAGATATGGAGATGATAGAGGAGGATCTCTCGAATATGTTGAGATGGCATTGAGATCCGGAAAAAAAAGCAGTTCTTAATTTTTAAATACATTTTTGTGTAGTTCTTAAAATATTGTGCTAATTTAAGCATACTGAACAGCTAAATGGCATTTTGTAAGGAATATTAAATCATTACGATTTTTGGCAACAATTCCCCATCTCCCTGAGATCACTTCTCTTCAGCCTTCCAAGCATAGTAGTCATTCTCTCCGAACCCCCCCACCCAAGTGAAGCCAAGATCCATTATGGCAAACCTTGGTGCCACCAAACTTTATAAAATATACAGAACGGTATAAATCCACAGAGAAAAAAATGGATGGGTGATCCATAGTTTGATACCTCTGAAGTCTGAACTGAGATGAGCCAACAAAAGTACCATGCTAAATCAATTACATTACTCATACAACAAGAGTAAAACAGATATTTCTATCTAAGATGTCTACTATCCAATACTATCCCAAACCTCACTAGAAGTACCCACCACAAGTGTACCAGAAGAATACAATAAGGGCGACTTTGATAATCGAATAAGAGCCGGTCAGGGTGAGTTATTCCATCTACCCGCCTTTAACCGAGTTTGATAGTAAGATTACCGTACCCGGGTCAGTTAGGGTTAAGGCCCTTATTCTGGGGTTAACTCATTCTACCCTCTCACATGGAATGTCCTACCCAATTCCGATTAAGATAAATCACCAAACCAAATCTGAAAACCCAAGGAATAGCCCACCCAGGCCCACCCCGGGCCAGGTTGGCAGTATCGGCCGAAACCGATACGTTTCGGCCGAAACGTATCGGTTTCGGCCTATACCGACACCGAAACGGGCATTTGCACTGTAGCAGGTCCGATACCAAAAATAATATATTTTTTAATGATTTCGGACCGAAACCGTCCGGTTTTGGACCGAAATCGACCGAAACCGACCGAAACCTAACATGTTTTCGCCGAAACCTAACTTGTTTTCGGGCCGAAACCTAACATTTTCATAGATTGCCCCCTTTTCTAACTGTTTTGAACCGGTTTCGGCCGAAACCGAAACCGAAACCGATACCGAGTCGTATCGGTTTCGGACCCGGCCGAAACCGAGTCTGAAACCGACACTGCCATCCTTGACCCCGGGTAGCTTATTCTAACCTGTTATCAAAGAGGGAATAAGGGTACAACTGGAGCACATGCATTTTACACAATCGAATGAGTTATACCAGGCTAGGTTATACAGAAATAAGTAATTTTGTGATGTAATAACCATAACCTTATTCCATTTAGAAGAAAGAGAACAAGCTGTGTAAAACAGGTCAAAAGATGAAACAGGTAAAAAAAGTTTAAAAAAAACATTCAACTATATTCGAATAACTAATTCAAGCTTTTGGGATGAATTACGTATTTTGGTTTGTCATGGTTTAACTCATTCCAGGCCGAACATCCCATCCCCACAACAAAAGTTAATCAGCTTGAATATTCCAAATAATCTTCTAGACTTATTTGGTTATCAACTTTAAAATTTTCTAAACCTAACCACAAGTGGGTTAAAAGTCAGTCCACTACGTGCTGGCATCAGCCCCTAATGGGCATGGTTTAAATGGGCTTTTCTGGCCTAGTTTTATGGGCTCTAATAAGCTAGAACAACAGCCATTATTGAGCCGGATGGAGGCTCACTACAGGGCCCTACCATTTCAATCTTTCAGGATCTTCCCACCTCCTTAACCCAACTCCTCAGATCCCTATGATAAAAGGGGCTATACCTATCGTCCCTCCCATCCTATTCCATAACTATGTTGACTAAGGCAAGGAAGGAAGGATTGGGAATCAGGATCGGATTGACTGGTCCCAAACTCAAGATGGCAGTACTGGTTTCGGTATCGGTTTCAACCAGGACCGAAACCGAAACGTACCGGTTTCGATTTCGATTTCGGCCGAAACCAGTTCAAAATATTCAAAAAGGCAAAAAATACAATGAGCAGGTCCGGTTTCAGTCGGTTTCGGTCTGAAACCGGACAGTTTCGATCCGGTTTCGGTCGGTTTCGGTCCGAAACCATTAAAAAAAATACTTTCGGACCCGCTACAGTGAGCAGGTCCGAAACGGTTTCAGTATGGGCCGAAACCGATCGGTTTCGGCCGAAATATATCGGTTTCGACCGATACTGCCATCTATGTCCCAAACTGATCCAGATTGCCCGATCCCAGTCCAATCCAGACCTACCTGGCTTTTTTTTTATTTTGAGGTTGATTTGAGTTGAAATACTTTTACTGGGCCTTTTATACAAACATTACTTTAACTTTGAGTCTTCGTGAGGGTTTTTCCCTTTCCCCACGCCAACGGAGGCTCCTCACCTTGTAGGGTCGAGGAGGACGAGGACGAGGACGAGGAGCACCGGTGGGCAGTAGAAACGGGGACGGCAATGCCAAGTGGCGACAACGACGGTGATGGTAAGTTTTTCTCGACTTCGTACTGTTCATCCAGAAACCATTAAAAAAAATACTTTCGGACCCGCTACAGTGAGCAGGTCCGAAACGGTTTCAGTATGGGCCGAAACCGATCGGTTTCGGCCGAAATATATCGGTTTCGACCGATACTGCCATCTATGTCCCAAACTGATCCAGATTGCCCGATCCCAGTCCAATCCAGACCTACCTGGCTTTTTTTTTATTTTGAGGTTGATTTGAGTTGAAATACTTTTACTGGGCCTTTTATACAAACATTACTTTAACTTTGAGTCTTCGTGAGGGTTTTTCCCTTTCCCCACGCCAACGGAGGCTCCTCACCTTGTAGGGTCGAGGAGGACGAGGACGAGGACGAGGAGCACCGGTGGGCAGTAGAAACGGGGACGGCAATGCCAAGTGGCGACAACGACGGTGATGGTAAGTTTTTCTCGACTTCGTACTGTTCATCCAAGATCGGATGAACAGTACTCTTCATTTTTTCTTTATTTACGGGGTGCGAATTGTGCTAGATCAACCGATCTGGGGACGATCCCAGCCGATCTAGCCCTTGGATCGGGAAAGGTGGGATCAGGATAGGATCGACCCAAAACCTATCGGATCAACTGATCCAGGCCAATCCATTCGATCCGATCCTGCCTTCAATAAGAGTGAGAAAGAGAGACAGAGAAGAAGAAAGAGAAAGTAGAGGGGGCGGGAACTGCCAAAAGTGGCAGTCTCGTGATGGCTTGTCTTTGGAAAGCTGTCCTAGAACTCCTCTTCATTTAGGATGACACTTCCCTATTACTTCCTTTAATTTTAGATTTTATTGACAAGTTTTGGGGAGAAATGATAAGTGTGATAATGGGTCACTTGTCAATGAGTGTCAACTCTGCCAACATGACATAATTCATGAATCATGACCCAACATATCATTTTCCTGGGGTTAAAAAAAACATGAACAGAACCAACAAGTTCCAAACACATCCCATCATACGCCTTTTCAGAATCCAGCAAATCCCTACTGGAAAGCTGTGTTTTTTTTTGTGTATATATATGTATATATAGTTAAATTATACGTACAAATCATGATAAGAAAGCTGGATAAATTATCTATGGAATTATCAAAAGTAGGGGTGTAAATGAACTGTAAAGATCAAAAAGACAATCAAATTCTGATCTGCTCCACCCGATTCCATTTTTTATGAACTGTAAACCCAGGCGGGTTCATTTTCTATTTCACATTATTGGCAGATCCAAAATGTGAAGTCAGGTTTGTTTCTGGATTGCCAAAATCTTAGCATCTTATGAATCCTCCCATGCCCCAAAATCCCAAAAAGCCAGGACCTTTTTCCACCAAGAAATTCAGGGTTTCTCTACAGCATACGCCCTCCCACCCCACCATTCCAGTGTTGCCCCTCACCACAGCCCACTGTTCCGGGGCCAGCACCACCACCACCCAGTCTCCCCTGCTCAGCCTTCTTCTCGCTGTTGGTCTGTTCAGCCTACTTCTTGCTGTTGATCTGCTCAACCTTCCTGCTCTCACTGCCCCCAAGTTCTTTATGCGGGTGGCCTCCAAGCAGGCCTACATTTGTCCCAACTGTAGGCAACATCACCTTCCTCCCTCCCGCTTCACAAGATCACCTCTACTTTATCCTTTTTGCCACCTTCCCTGATGGTTCTCGTTCTTCTTGTTGCTGTTGAATCTTTGATGTAGCAGTTATATCTACAATAACATGATCATTGATGGCAATATCGGCCGAAACCGATACGTTTCGGCCGAAACGTATCGGTTTCGGCCTGACCCGATACCGTTTTAACCCATTTCACTGTATCGTGGGCGAAACCGATACCCGTTTCGCCCGAAACCGGATGATTTCAGGCGAAACTCACGTGAACTCCCTTTGGAGTTCACGTGAACACTTCCCCCCTGCGCGCCCTGACCCCGATTCCCCGAAAGCCTTCCCCCCCTGGCCGAAACCCTCCCCGCCTGTTCGCCCGCGCCCGTGAAGAACGCCACCAGCAGCAGCAGCAGCCGACCGTCCGCCTGCAAGCGGCCAACGCAGCCCCCCTGCGCGCGCCAGCGGCCAGCCCCCGCCCAACGCCCGCAGCCCCCGCCCGGGCCCTGCAGCACAGGCTGCACAGCAATAGCGACCCGCACGAGCCTGCTGCAGCCCTCCGCCCTGCTGCTGCTTGCCCTGCCGCACCACAGCCCGCCACCAGCCGGCCATCCCGCAGGCCGCAGCAGAGTAGCAGAGATCCGGCCATCCCGGCACCCTAATTAGGGCTAAGTAAGGTTTTAATTTTTATGGAAGCTTAATTTGTTAAATATTTCTTATGATGGGTGATTAGACTAAACTAAAGATGTTAATTAAGCCTTAATTAGACCAGTAAAATTGGGGCTTTCCTCTAATTAGGGTTAGTAAGGTTCAATTGAAGCTCAATTAAGCTTCATTAACTAATTTGGAGCTCTATCATGCTAATATGCAATTCTTATGAAGGGTGATTAGGTTAAATGTGTTAATTAAGCCCTAATTACACCGTTAAAATTGGCGCTTTCCTCTAATTAGGTTTAGTAAGGTTCAATCGAAGCTCAATTAAGCTTCATTGACTAACTTTAACCTCTTTCATGCTGGTATGCAATTCTTGTTGAAGGGTGATTAGGCTAAATATGTTAATTTCACCCTAATTACACCATTAAATTTGGGGCTTTCCTCTAATTAGGTTTAGTAAGGTTCAATTGAAGCTCAATTAAGCTTCATTGACTAATTTGGAGCTCTTTCATGTTGAATTGCCTTTTTTTCATCGTACTTACAAGAGATTGTCTTTAACTGTCATAATACAGCATCATGCCTAGACGTCAACAAACACAGGAGCAGCAAGGGCAGAAGGATCCGGGTGGGCTCACCTATCCTTAGTTGATGCTAAGAGAAGAAAGGTTAAATGTAATTATTGTGGTAGGGAGATGCATGGCGGAATAACCAGAGGAAAGCAACATTTGCCAGGGGTACGAGGAGAGGTGAGACAATGTGACCACTATCCACGAGAGGTGCGAGAGGAGATGCGCCAGTGCCTTTTGGGGAAAAAGGAGAGGGTGCAACAAAGGGCTAAGGATGAGGAGGAAATTGCTTAGGAGATTTCTGGCAGAAGGGTTAGGAGGGATGATGATGAGGAAGGCACTGAAGATTCTGATCCAGAGCTGACTGAAGCAAGGGAGCGCGAAGAAGCCGCTCGAAGGAAAGAAAAGGCACCCATGGGTTCAGGAGGGACCTACTCTAGTACAGCTGCACAACGTCCTGACGTTGGTGCTGCCCCGCCCCCGCAGACGCAGAGAACAGGCCCCATGGACAGTTATCTCCACAGAAGGCCCCAGGCTACACAACCTAAGATCAAAAGTGCATTGAGAGGGGTCAAAAAATCTGCAGAAGTTGCAGGGCATGCATTTAAAAGCATCTGTAAATGATTTTTTCATGCAGGTGTCCATGCACATGCTGCTGAAAGTGAATATTTTCAACCTATGTTGGATGCCATAGCAGATGCTGGCCCTGACTTGAAGGCGCCGTCACGTCGGGACATATACGGGAGTGGGCTTAAGGCAGAGGTTGAGGAGCTCCATGACTGGGTTCAAAGCTTCAAGCATATATGGATGGAGAGAGGATGCACTATTATGTGTGATGGTTGGACTGGTACCACGAAAAAATCAATGATTAACTTTTTGGTATATTGCATAGAAGGTACAGTATTTGTAAAATCTGTAGATGCATCAAATTTTGAAAAAACTGCCAATTATTTGTTTCATTTGATGGACAACATGGTAGACGAAATTGGTGAAGAAAATGTTGTACAAGTTATTACTGATAATGAAGCCAGTTATAAGGCTGCAGGGAGGAAATTGATGCATAAGCGCAGGCATTTATATTGGCTTCCATGCGCAGCACATTGTCTAGATCTCATACTTGAAGACATAGGGAAGGACAAACATGTGAAGAAGACGGTTGAAAGGGCACAAAAGATTACCCAGTATATTTATGGCCATCCTAGGATATTGAACATGTTCAGGGAGCATGCAAGTGGAGGGCGAGATATCATCCGTGCAGGGCCAACCAGATTTGCTTCAAATTTCATTTCTTTGGAGTCTCTGCATAGGTATACTGTTGAACTAAATTATTACTTCTTTATCCTTATAGTTATGATCCGTATTTGATTCAAATTTTATTTCTTTGCACAAGTATAAGAATGAGTTGAAAGCTTTCATGTACCACAATACCCTGCGGGAATACATCGACAAGGGCAATGTTGATGCTCAGATGGATTATTTGGATGTCTGTCAAATCGTGGACGACAACAAATTCTGGGGCAGAGTAACACGATACATGAAAGCAGTCACCCCCCTCGTGAAGGTCCTAAGATTGGTGGATGGCGATGACAAGAATGATATGGGATATCTGTATGAGGCCATGGACCGTGCAAAATTGGAGTTGCAGGAGTCGCTTCCCAAAGAATATACAAAGTGGTGGAAGATTATTGACCATAGATGGGACACCACATTACACCACGACTTGCATGCAGCTGGTGAGTGATTATTTGTATTCATACATTATTGACCATACATTAACTATATACAAATGCAGGTTATTTTCTGAACCCTCGATTTATGTACGATGCCAATGCACATGTTGATGCCGAGGTGCTTCAAGGCACTTTAAAAGTCATTGGTCGTTTATCGAGGACACCAGATAAGAGGCTTCAGGCGGAAGTAGAGGTTGGCCTGTTTTATTTCATGAATAAGAGGTATAGAATTTACTTAAGTAGTTATGCTAATCTATTATGTAATTTTTGTAGATGAACAACTATAGAATGAGAACTGGGACGTATTCTGACTCCCAATTGCTATACGCAGTGGGAAGAGTGAGCCCAGGTATACTTCATCTTTGTGCTTTCTTTGCAATTACATCTTCCTTAATTGATTTTTATTTATAACTTATATTTATTTGTTTATGGTTGGTTGGTGTAACAGCTGACTAGTGGATCATGGTGAACAATAGACAATTAGGCAGTTCTGTATTGGCTTTCATTGCAATCAGGGTGTTGAGTCAAACCACATCAGCAAGCCAATGTGAAAGAAATTGGAGCACGTTCAGCCTTATACACTCAAAGGTTCGCAATCGGCTAAAGGCTGATCGGTTAGAGAAATTAGTGTACTGCCACTACAATATGAGGTTGAGAATAAAGAATATGAGGTTGAGACAACAGCTGCGAGACAAACGCGTCGCCGAGGATGCCGCCGCAGAAATTGATGTGGATGCTTATTTGATGATGATAATCCCTTGCAGTCTTGGGTGGAGACACGGGAGCAGGTTGATGAGCCCGTTTTTGATGTTGATGATAGAACATGGGCAGAAGGCATACTTGATGAAGATGAGCCAAGAGATCCCGAATTCAAAAGAAAATCAAAGAGGGCCAGAGATACTCATGCGCACCAGTCTAGGGTTGTTGATGACACTGAGGAACAGTTCGAGTTTGAGCCCGCTAGACACTCAGATACAGATAGCAGGCCAGTCACTCCTAGAATGGTCAAGCCACCGGTCTCCTTAAGAAGAAGTACATCAGTGCATGGGCAAACTGAGAGGACAAATGCTGCTGCTCGAGAGGACCCGGCAATTGAGCAGTTGAAGCAGATTTATGTGAGGCACACGCCAAGGGCGGGAGGATTCATGTCAATGGTGGCTAAAGAAACCGAATCAAAAGAGAAAAAAGCATCCCCGAAGGCTAAAAAGCGACTGATTTCTTGTGGTGGTGATGATGATGGTGATCATCCCGGAGGTGCTGCAGGTGGTACAGGTGATGCAGGTGATGCAGGCGCTGCAGGTGGAACTACTGGATACAGTCAAGGTCAGCGAGGATATGATACACCAGGTTACGAAGGTGGCCAACAGGAAACAGCTATTTATGGGCCGTGGAATTATGAACCATCATTCCAGTTCCATCCATATCCGACCAGTTCCTCTTCTCTTCCTCAAGATTCTATGCTGATACTGGATTCCAATCAACCCAACCAAACACTCCAAGAGGGATCCAAAGAGGGATGCAGGACTTGGCTACTTCATTGTTTGGTTATAGTGAATATAGACCATACATGCAACCTGATTATGGGTATCAACATCAAGGGCCAGACAATGAGGGAGAAGGTTCTTCTAGTAACTATTATCCATATTAGGTAAGAATCAATGAATTTTTGTAACATTTATTTTGTCTAATTTGGTTTATTGTACTGCTTGTATTAATGTACAATGGAATATTAGTTTAACTTTCACATGTTCAATGTTTGAAGTTCAATGCGTAGTTGTCTACTTCAAGGTTATTGCACTAACTTATACAGTCAAATGCATGTGTAATATTTTTTATGATTTTAAGTTATTTTTTATATTTTTTATGATTTTTTTCAGATTTTTTAAAATTAATTTGATTTTTTTTTAACCTTTTAACTGGGTTTCGGCTGGTTTCGGCCGAAACCGAAACCGATACCGAGTCGTATCGGTTTCGGACCCGGCCGAAACCGAGTCTGAAACCGAGTTTGCCATCCTTGGACAGGATGCCCTTCAAGAAGCTGCCCGACAATTCTTCTGCACTAGCATAGCCACCATAGCCAGGCATCCCACAAGCTGGATTTTATGTAGTATTCTGCGGACTTAACTGAAGCCACAAACAGTCCCTGTGCACCCTATTTCCTTGGCCATTTCCCCAAGGTGCCACATTGAAGGCACTTATGGCCCCCCTCCTCCCATGCCACCATTTCCCTTGTTCACACACACCCTCCCCAGGTTGACGCCTATTGACCCCGTTATTTTTCTCGAATTAATCGAGGCATTTTTTTTGAATTAATCAAGACATTTTTTCTCGAATCAATTGAGGATAATTAAATTAAGGTGGCCCGGCGGTGACGGCCAAGATATGGCACAAAGCTAGCATTGTCGCTCCAAAGAGTCATCCTCAGACTGCGAGGACCCCCAATTGAATAACCCAACATCTTCCAGAAATAATCGAGACAATACGGGGCAATTCAACTCAACAACGGCCAATAAATGGCACAAAGCCTAGCGCCGTTGTGAGCCCGAACAAATTTTCGAATCCCAAGAATCTTCGTCAGGTGTTTGGAGTGAAAGGAAAAAAAACTCGCAGCAAGAAAGCAATCACACGAGGATCTTCTACGCACCTGCGGAATATCTGACACATGTCGACGAGATGATTCGGCAGGATGCAAACTTCTCCCCTCAACGAACGGCGCGGAGAAGACCAAACAAATGCAGAAAGGAGGAGTCTTTCTCCTCTCCACATGTCCAAGCAGCGAAAATCCAAGGGAAAAAGAGCAAAAATCAGGGTTTTATAGCCCCCCTCTCCCACATCTGCGTCCAGTTGGACCCGGGCAGGCCCCTTGGGGGTCCTACCCGGGGTCAAACGTGACCGCCCAGGGGTCATTCAACCCCGGTAAGCCTCCCCGTGCTTAATCGGGTCAAACCTTGGCCAATGTTCATCACATCACTCTGACTACCAAACCCTAGATTAACTGCCGACAATGATGCATTTGAATAAAATCAGCAACAAAATCGAGCAAGTCTAAACATGTAAATAAACTTGGACTCCAAAGCTTTATCATGGCCAGAATGAGTTTATAAGTCTGCGCGGTGTTGAGTTGTTTTGTGTTAATTTGAAGTGTTCCGGGTATTTTGGTAATTTTGTAGGATACCTAGTAGACATTATCATGGCCATTCTAGGATTAGAATGTTATTTAGTGGACTTGAGATGTTTTGAAATCCTAGGAAGTGTTTTTGGATGATTTTACTCACGAAGGATGTTTTGGTTATTTTAGGAAAATCTTGGAATTTACAGGTATTTTCAGTGTTTTGATAAATTTTACATTTGTTCTCATGATCTTTGGTGATTTTTAGTGTGTTATGTATATTTTGGCCATTTTAGGAAAGTTCAGGCTTTAAGGGGGTGTTTTTAAGTATTAGCATTATTACCATTTGTTGGTTTTTTATTGATTTTTAGTTATTTTTATAAGATTTTATAAATTGGAGGACAATTTGGTTATTTTTTTAAAAGATTTATGGTTTCTAAGAGATCTTATAAAATTTAAGATATTTGTAAATTTTAATGATTGTTAGTGATCTGTATTATTCTTATGTGATTTTAAAGTTGGATGGCATTTTGACACATTTGATAAGGCATTGGGCTATTTTAGGAAATTTTATCTTCCAAAAGACTTTTAGTAATTTTAATCACTTTGTGGTTTTTACAGGTTTTTCCTGATTTTTCATGATTTTTATTGTTAATTAGGAAAATTTTGAATAAATGGGCTATAAACCATCATCTAACTTTTCAGCTATGCTAGAACCTATATAATTATTGAATGGGTCCATGAACTTTGCTGAAAAATAGCAAAGTCCACTAAAGGATATGACCTCAATGTGATAGAAAAGCCCTAGGTTAGTAAATTTACTAGGAATCCAATAAAAAATGTATCATTTATTGGACCTAGCAAGGACCCAATAAAGATACATTAAGGATCTTAGATCCATCAAGGACCCATGGACCCATCAATAACTCATTAACCGTTGGATCCATCAAGCATCTACAAACCATTAGCCAGACCCGTCTAGGATCTGTTCTCAAAAACCACAGAATAGAGAAGTCCATGAACAATAACAGATGAAATAGTTGTCTTCATCACAAAAATTCTTGATTACAGTGAAAATCTGAACACTTCCACTATTCTTGAAGAACTAAAGAACAGAACACTTTACGTGTTCTTCAATGCCATGAACTTTCAATGCCTTCATTACAAAAAATTCTTGCAAAGTCCTTGGATCCAGCCCATGGAAGCTCTGAATGCTCCGTCTGTCTTAAAGAGGACTGAGAGGGGGAGTATTTAATATTTATAGGAGGAGAGGGGGAGTATTTAATATTTATAGGAGTTGGAAGGGGCTGGCCGCTGCTCAGGTTGTGCACAGCAAGGAAAAAGACCTTCATTTTTAACCCCACTACCATATCATTTAATTTAAGTGTGAAATGGTAGGAGTATTTTAGTCAACATTTTCTCTTTTTTCTGAAAACCCTGGCATGCAACCAGCACATCTCTCTACTTTCATTTTCCCCCCTCCCTCCCTCTCTCTCTCTCACACACACAGCAAGGAAAAAGCCCTTCATTTTTAACCCCACTACCATCTCATTTAATTTAAGTGTGACACTATGTAGTTGAAATCCCGCCTAGGCGAGCGCCTAGGCGGTGAGGCGGGGCGAGGCGTCGATCGCCCGCCTCGCGTCGTCGCCGCTCGCCGAGGCGAGCGCCTCCCGCGCCCCTCCGCCGCCTCTGCGCGCCTCGCCCGCCTCGCCCGCCTCGCCCGCCTCGCCCGCCTCGCCCGCCTCGCCCGCCTCGCCCGCCTCGCCCGCCTCGCCCGCCTCGCCCGCCTCGCCCGCCTCGCCCGCCTCGCCCGCCTCGCCCGCTCGCCGCTGCCGCTCGCCCGAAGCCGGAGCTGCCGGATCCGCGTATCGGGTATTAACTACCCGTTAACCCCCCGCGTCCGGATATGTAACATATGTTAACCCCCCCCGTGGGTTTCGAATGCTGCATCTTCTTGTTCCTTCGCTGCTTCCACCTCCGAGCGCGGCAGCTGAGCGGCAGCGGCGACCCGAGCTCTGTCCTCCGGCGTCCGGCGAGCGGCAGCGGCAGCGGCTTCCTCCGACGTTGTTCCGGTTTCCTCCGGCTTCCTCCGACGTGCGGCAGCAACTTCCTCGGCTTCCTCCGGCGTGCGGCAGCGGCTTCCTCCTGCTTCCTCCGGCTTCCTCAGGTGTGCGACAGCGTCTCTTCCTCCGGCTTCGTCCGGCCACTCTCACTCTCTGTATTTCCACTCTCTCACTCTCTCCGATCTCTCTCTCTATCTCTCCGTTCTCTCACTCTCTCCGATCTCTCACTCCCTCTCTCAGACTCTCACTCTCTCACTCTCTCCGATCTCTCACTTTCTCCGATGACTCACTCTCACTCTCCACTGTCTCTCCGATCTCTCACTCTCTGTCTCTCTGTTCTCACTTCTCTCAGACTCTCACTCTCTGTCTCTCTGTTCTCACTCTCTCCGATCTCTCACTCTCTGTATCTCAGACTCTCACTCTCTCCGATCTCTCACTCTGTCTCTCTGTAATCGACATTGGCAGTAAATAGTCAGTTTTTTTTACATTGGATATAATTTTAATTTTATTTTTTATTAATTTATCGCCTCAAACGCCTCGGCCATCGCCTAGGCCTTTGAGGCGTGAGGCGCCCCCCTGGTCGCCTCGCTCGCCTCACGCCTCAGACTACATAGGTGTGACATGGTAAGAGTATTTTAGTCAACATTTTCTCTTTTTTCTAAAAACCCTGGCATGCAACCAGCACATCTCTCTCTACTTTCATTTTCCCCCCTCCCTCCCTCCCTCTATCTCTTGCTGCACCAGCCCTCTCTTTCATTTTCCTCCTTGTGTACATGCAGAAAAGAGAGTGAAAGGGGGTGCAAGTGGACCACACAGCCCCTTGCCATGCACATCATTTGGTTCCACCTCCCCTCTTTCATTTTCCTCGTGTACATGCAGAAAAGAGAGTGAAAGGGGGTGCAAGTGGACCACACAGCCCCTTCCCATGCACACCATTTGGTTCCACCTTTTCTCTCCCCCCCTTTTTTCCTCCTTTCCTGTCCCTGGTTGGCAGTATCGGCCGAAACCGATACGTTTCGGCCGAAACGTATCGGTTTCGGCCGGTACCGATCCGAGGCCGAAACGTATCGGTTTCGGCCGGTACCGATCCGAAACCGGACCCTAACACTGTAGCAGGTCCGAAACCTATTAAATAATAGTTTTTTAATGGTTTCGGACGAAACCATTAAAGGTTTCGGCCGAAACTGACCTATTCCGGTCCGAAACCGTCCAGTTTCAGCCGAAACCAGAGAGAATTACTATTTTTTTTAATTTTTTGAATAGTTTCAATCAGTTTCGGCCGAAATCGAAACCGATACCGAAACCGGTACGTATCGGTTTCGGTACCGGCCGAAACAGGTACCGAAACCGATACTGCCATCCTTGTTCCTGTCCATCTTCTGCAGTAGCGGCCACAGGACCTTGCCCTTGTTGTTTCTTATGCAGAGGAGGCAGCCAATGCCGGCCTTTCTTCTTCCTTCTTCTTGCTGTGTTTTCCCTTCTTCTTCATCTGTTTTCTTCTAGTCTTCCTGTTGGGTGCAGGCCCCTCTCTCTATCATCTGTGAACAGGAGGATTCCCCTTCTGCTCTGCAGCTTGTGGAGGAAAATGCTTCTTGATGGGCAGAGACTGCTGCTATTGCCTCTTCTTCTCCTTTCTTGCTGTTACTGTTGTTATCATCATCATCTTTTTTTCCCTCTTTTTTTTGTTGTTGTTGTTGGGGGGTGGGGGTGGATCAAACAGCATGCTATTGTGCCATTGCCTTTTCTCAGCATGCAAGAAGCATAACGGCCACATGTCTAGACATGGACTTTTCCCTACCCGACAGGTAGAGTTGGTTAGGGTTTCAGCAAATTGGATGGCAAAGTCTACTTTCTACAAAAGCTGTTTTTCCCCATGGTTAGAGATTTAAGAAGATAAACAATTACGGAAACCTTTTGTTCGTTCGGACAGAAAATCACCTCAAATTTTTTCTACATCCAGACCAAGATTCTCTCTTACTCGCCCATGATCTCTCTCTCCCTCTCTTAAAACAAGCTGAGATTTAGCATTAACCTACATGCGATTTGGCTATCCCACCAGTCCCTAAGCATAGAAAATGTACCTTACCCAGAATAATTTTTCCATGTAAGAAAAAGGTTTCTTAAAACCCTGACACAAACCCAATTTCCCAGGTCTTCAGCCCATGCATCAACTAGAGCAAAGAATCCTCCTGGCCGACATAATCAGATCCTCAGTTTGCCAAGGAGAATTTGCCTTTGCCAATGAACACATAAAGGAACAGAGCAGTCAGATCTCTCCTTAAGGCAGGGGAGCCTTAACTTGATGAACGATCCAGAAAATGTAGGTGTGCCCAATGAGCTACAACCATCCTCAAAATTTTAATTTGGCAAGATCAATCCATAGTCTGCCCCCTCAGTTGTTGAGTGCACAGATTCAGGGAAGCAGGGATCAAATCAGGAATTTGCACTTACAGAACCATGTACTAACTCCATGCCACCATAACTTGCATTCAGGCTAATTGCACTTCAATCAAACTGTGAATAGCTTGAGCAATTACTACAAGGCATATCCACTCTGCTCACTTGGAGATTAAAATTTGCATCGAATTTTCCCTAAGTTGCAAACCATAGATGGCAGTGTCGGTTTTGGCAGGGTCCGAAAGTTTCGATTTCAGTCCGAAACCAAATAAATTATTTTATTTTTTTTGCGAAACTGCAGGGTTCTGGTTTCGGCCCGGTTTCGACCGGGTAGTTTCAGATCGTTTCGGTCCGAAACCGAAACGTTTCGGTTTCAGCCGAAACTGTCATCCATGTTGCAAACGCATACATATTAAAAGTAAAAGTCAATTCCGGCAAAAGAAAAGAGGTTGACGTTGTGGAGGTGAGGGGAAGCGACTAGTAGTCACATGTGATTGTTGGAGGGGAAGCGACTAGTAGTCACATGTGATTGTTGGAGGAGGGGAAGGAGTGCCTGGTCACTTCCAACTCTTGTACCTTATGGTCTAGTCTTCCGAACTCCTTCCTTGCCGCCAATGCATGCTACTAGGAGAGTCAGCCATATGCAAATTATGATCTACACACTTGGGAATATACAATCCCCCCCACTGAAGCAGTCATAGCATTCCTCAAAGCCCCAATGCTTAATCATGACATCCCTCAAACCTCTGATACTCCACTCCTCTCTATTTTCTGCACAGACCTCTTCTCATCAGAAGGGGAAAGAAAAAGCGGAGACCGAAATCAACACGGGCCATGGATAATCTCACTTCTTGCTGATTGCAGTCAAGGGCATGTTAAATTGTAATCGCTGGCTGCACATATTCAATGCTTCTATGGCCACAATGGGTGGAACTGAAGACATGTTGTGGCCTCCATGGAGGTGGCATTATGGATTACCCGATTCCATGACAGCTTTGTCCCGTTCTTCCACTTTCAAGAGAGAGGGAGATGATAAGCTTACGGACATATTTGACACAACTATCTGGAAACTATATTTTTTATTTAAAGCAAATGGCATTGTAGAACAACCATAGATGTCATACTAGAATCAAGGAGATATTGGAAATATATTGCTTCTACGTCCAACCAACAAATATTTAAGATATATGTTTAGCATCACAAGATAAGAATAAAGGATCATATCGACCATTGTTGAATTGAGATGAGAATCAAATGCTAATATATGCACAAGTAGATAGAAAAAATGGCCAGGAAAAGTTTAACTCGCAATCATCAAAATTGAAGTGTATCTAATGCCCCCCGTGATGAACGAGTTTAAATCTCAGAAAAGCAATGATGAAGAAATAAAACCAGCATGGGCCCTTATCTGGAAATTGAGCCATTAAAATAGCAGGGAATCAAAAGTACTAAGTCCGGTGCCAACACTTCAACAAGCATCTTGACCAAATAAATAAATCATGATAATTTAAATTGAAGCAGGTGATGCACATACCGCAGTGTCTACAAGACCTTCACGACCACCCATTGTGTGGAAGAAAAACTCTGTCGCCGTCAATCCAGAGTAGAAGGAATTAGCGACAAAGCCTTTGGCCTACAGAAACATTGTGTTAATGTCATCAAAGTTTGTAGCTTCCTTTCCAAAAGATACTGAAAATCCAATGACCAGAACACCAGAATTCCTCTTTAATTTACTGAAAAAAAATAACATCAAAGTTCAAAATGAATATAAACACCTGAAAAGCAAGGGAGTTACATAGTACATACTCAAGACATTCCATATGTACATAATTAAAGGCATTCCATATATTAGGTATAACTCTTTCATGAGTGTAAAGAAGGCAAAGGGTAGTTTGGCCATCCTTTTTTTGGTTTGCTATTTCTAGTCCATTAGGTGTGCGCCCTGGGTAGTCATTAGCCAGGGGCATTTCTGTCATGATTTGTAAGGTGGCGGTTGCCCTAAGCCTAATATATATATATATATATATATATATATATAAGGGTGGCGGCTAGAAGAGGGAAGATTCTCTTTCTCTAAAACCACCGCAACCCTAGTTTGGTTCTCTCGGTGCCTTCTTCTCTTTTTCTTCCCTTGTTCTTCTGCATCCTGGCTGTAACATGGTATCAGAGCCAAAGGAGATCTGAAACAGGGGCAAAAACAACACCGCTGAGTTCCTTGGTGATCCTCCCTAGGGTTTCTCCCTAGCACAAGCCGATAGTGGTCATCTGCTGGAGAGATCCTCATCGGACAACCCTCTCTGGCCTAGGAAAGGTCTGTGGCCCCTTCTCCTCCATCTTTTTCCTCCTTCTGTTAAGCTGCAGAACCCTGTCCTTATGGAGACAACAGCTGCCTGTCTCCTAGGGTTTTCAGGTTCTCAAGTTTTCTGCATCAGGAAGAGGGGGAGATTCTCATGGCCAAACAGTACTCCCCGTCAATCTCCAAGTCCACATCTACAGATGCTGAGAGGTTTCTGTAGGAAAAGGGTGTCTAGCCCTGTGTCGGGTCATGAACATGCCCTGCAGATTACTCCAATCAAGTTGAACAAAACCAATTATGTTGAATGGTCAGCGGCAGCCAAGATGTACCTTGGAGCGAAGTGGAAGCCTAGTTATAGCAATGGTAAAATTGAGAAACCAGATGAGGATAGTGCTGAGATTGAAGACTGGGTTGTACAGAATAGTGTTGTGATGACTTGGTTAGTCAACTCCGTTGAAGATGCTCAGAGGAAACTGATTATGCGAAAGGAGACGGCTAGAGACATGTGGGTGTTCTTAGAAAAGATGTACGGAGAAAAAAAGAATATTGTTAGGGTCTATCAATTGGAGACTGCCTTGTATGGAGCAAAACAAGGTACACTTTCTGTAACAGATTATTTCACTACCCTACAAACACTGTGGGATGAACTCGGTTACTATGATGCTGATAAATGGGATATCTCGGCTGATCACAAAAGGCACTTGAAGTTTATTCAGAAGGGGAGAGTTATGAAGTTCCTTGGTGGTTTAAACCCGGAGTGGGAACCACTCCAGGGATAGATCATCAATGAAACTAGTGCTCTATCTCTAGATGAGGTATATCAAAGGGTGCTGGTTGAAGAGAATCGAGGGAGGCTATGATGGTGGACATTCAAACAGCAAGTGGGCATGTTCTTCATGACCATTTTGATCCGACCAGTAATGCTTCTAAGTCTAAGAAGAGTAGTGGTAATAGTCAAGATGATGATGGGAAAGCCGGCAGGAAGTGTAGTCACTGCGGCAGACATAACCACCTTGTGGATGACTGCTGGGAGCTCTATCCTGATAAGAAGTCTCTCAAGTTCAGCAGTAAGAAGGGCAGCAAACAGGCCAAGGCTTCTTCTCAGAATGTTAGATCTCCCAATGCTCAAGTACCTAACACAAAGGGCCTCTCCTCAACTGATATCGGTACCCTTCAAAGGATTCTTTCTCAGCTGGACACCTCTGCTCTTGCTTCCACTTCCCTGGGTAAGTTCAATGTTGAGGGTGCGCACTTAGTGCTACATCTCAACCAACAGATACATCATGGATCATTGATTCTGGAGCTACTAATCATATGACCGGTAACCCTAGTCTCTTCTCTACCTATTCTCTTTCTTCTGGCCAAGAAAAGGTGATGGTAGCTGATGGTACTCAAGCCACAATTGCGGGCAAAGGAACCATCAGATTGGATGATCATCTTTCCTTGGCATCTACCTTACATGTTCCTTCCCTTCCAATAAATCTCCTATCTGTTAGCAACCTCACCAAATCCCTTAATTGTTCCATAACCTTCTTCCCAACCCATTGTGTGTTTCAAGATTTGAAGCCCAAGCGAACGATTGGGAGAGGTCTTCAGGACAGGGGTCTTTACCAGCTGAACATCAAAGCGAAGACAGCTCTTCAGTCTAAGAAAACCATCAATAATTCCAATCAAATTCAGCAGCTCAAGTTATGGCATTGTCGTCTAGGACATCTTTCTCTCTCTCTCTGTCCCTCTGTCTGTCTCTCCCCCCAGCCGCCGATCTCTGTCTCTCTCTCTCTCTCTCTCTCTCTCTCTCTCTCTGTGTGTGTGTGTGTGTGTGCCCCTCTCTGTCTGTCTCCCCGACACTATCTCTGTCTCCCACCCTCTCTCTCCCCGCCTCCCACACTCCCTCACTCTCTCTCTCTCCCTCTGTCTGTCTCTCCCCCCGACCCCCGATCTCTCCTCCCGCCCTCTCTCTCTCTCTCTCTCTCTCTCTCTCTCTCTCTCTCTCTCTCTCTCTCTGTGTGTGTGTCCCTCTCTGTCTGTCTCCCCGACACTCTTCCCGCCTCCCTCTCTCTCTCTCTCTCTCTCTCTCTCTCTCTCTCTCTCTCTCAATCACTGTCTCCCACCCTCTCTATCTGTCTCTCTCTCTCCCCCCTCCATCTCCCCCTTATCTGTTTAAGATAGAGGGAGACGGAGAGGGGGGAGACAGAGAAAGAGAGAGAGAGAGAGAGAGAGGGGGGGGGGAGACAGAGAGAGAGAGGGAGACAGAGACAAAGACGGGGGCATGGATGGCAGTATCGGCCGAAACGTATCGGTTTCGACCGGACCCGATACCGTTTTAACCCATTTCACTGTAGCGGGCTCGGTTTCGGGTTAGGGTATCGGTTTCGGGCGAAACTAGTACAGGTTTCGCCCGAAACCGGATGGTTTCGGCCCGAAACCATGCGGTTTCGGGCGAAACCCACGTGAACTCCCTTTGAAGTTCACGTGAACACTTCCCCCCTACGCTCCCCGACCCCGATTCCCCGAAACCCTTCCCCCTCCCTGGCCGAAAACCCTCCCCGCCTGTCCCAGGCAGAGGCACCCAGCCCGCGCGCATGAATCAGGCCCTTCTTCACCGACAGACCGCCTCGCCCGCCCGCGGAGAGCAGCGGCCGGCCGGCCGCGCAGCAGCAACAGCCAGCCGCCCACCCTCCAGCGACCAGCCCAGCCCCCCCCGCCCTGCAGCACAGCAGCAGCAGCCCGCGCGAGCCTGCTGCAGCCCTCCGCCCTGCTGCTGCTTGCCCTGCCGCACCACAGCCCGCCACCAGCCGGCCATCCCGCAGGCCGCAGCAGAGTAGCAGAGATCCGGCCATCCCGGCACCCTAATTAGGGCTAAGTAAGGTTTTAATTTTTATGGAAGCTTAATTTGTTAAATATTTCTTATGATGGGTGATTAGACTAAACTAAAGATGTTAATTAAGCCTTAATTAGACCAGTAAAATTGGGACTTTCCTCTAATTAGGGTTAGTAAGGTTCAATTGAAGCTCAATTAAGCTTCATTGACTAATTTGGAGCTCTATCATGTTAATATGCAATTCTTATGAAGGGTGATTAGGTTAAATGTGTTAATTAAGCCCTAATTACACCGTTAAAATTGGCGCTTTCCTCTAATTAGGTTTAGTAAGGTTCAATTGAAGCTCAATTAAGCTTCATTGACTAATTTTAACCTCTTTCATGTTGGTATGCAATTCTTGTTGAAGGGTGATTAGGCTAAATGTCTTAATTCCACCCTAATTACACCATTAAATTTAGGGCCTTCCTCTAATTAGGTTTAGTAAGGTTCAATTGAAACTCAATTAAACTTCATTGACTAATTTTCACATCTTTCATGCTGGTATGCAATTCTTATGAAGGGTGATTAGGCTAAATGTGTTAATTAAGCCCTAATTACATCGTTAAAATTGAGGCTTTCCTCTAATTAGGTTTAGTAAGGTTCAATTGAAGCTCAATTAAGCTTCATTGACTAATTTTAATCTCTTTCATGTTGGTATGCAATTCTTGTTGAAGGGTGATTAGGCTAAATGTGTTAATTCCACCCTAATTACATCATTAAATTTGGGACTTTCCTCTAATTAGGTTTAGTAAGGTTCAATTGAAGCTCAATTAAGCTTCATTGACTAATTTGGAGCTCTTTCATGTTGAATTACCTTTTTTTCATCGTACTTACAAGAGATTGTCTTTAACTGTCATAATACAGCATCATGCATAGACGTCAACAAACACAGGAGTAGCAAGGGCAGAAGGATCCCGGGTGGGCTCACCTATCCTTAGTTGATGCTAAGAGAAGAAAGGTTAAATGTAATTATTGTGGTAGGGAGATGCATGACGGAATAACCAGAGGAAAGCAACATTTGCCAGGGGTACGAGGAGAGGTGAGACAATGTGACCACTGTCCACTAGAGGTGCGAGAGGAGATGCGCCAGTGCCTTTTGGGGAAAAGGAGAGGGTGCAACAAAGGGCAAAGGATGAGGAGGAAATTGCTGAGGAGATTTCTGGCAGAAGGGTTAGGAGGGATGATGATGAGGAAGGCACTGAAGATTCTGATCCGGAGCTGACTGAAGCAAGGGAGCGCGAAGGAAAGAAAATGCACCCATGGGTTCAGGAGGGACCTACTCCAGTACAGCTACACAACGTCCTGACGTTGGTGCTGCCCCGCCCCCGCAGACGCAGAGAAAAGGCCCCATGGACAGTTATCTCCACAGAAGGCCCCAGACTACACAACCTAAGATCAAAAGTGCATTGAGAGGGGTCAAAAAATCTGCAGAAGTTGCAGGGCATACATTTAAAAGCATCTGTAAATGATTTTTTCATGCAGGTGTCCATGCACATGCTGCTGAAAGTGAATATTTTCAACCTATGTTGGATGCCATAGCAGATGCTGGCCCTGACTTGAAGGCGCCGTCACGTCGGGACATATACGGGCGTGGGCTTGAGGCAGAGGTTGAGGAGCTCCATGACTGGGTTGAAAGCTTCAAGCATATATGGATGGAGAGAGGATGCACTATTATGTGTGATGGTTGAACCGGTACCACGAAAAAGTCCATGATTAACTTTTTGGTCTATTACATCGAAGGTACAGTATTTGTAAAATCTGTAGATGCATCAAATTTTGAAAAAACTGCCAATTATTTGTTTCATTTGATGGACAACATGGTAGACGAAATTGGTGAAGAAAATGTTGTACAAGTTGTTACTGATAATGAAGCCAGTTATAAGGCTGCAGGGAGGAAATTGATGCATAAGCGCAGGCATTTATATTGGCTCCCATGCGCAGCACATTGTCTAGATCTCATACTTGAAGACATAGGGAAGGACAAACATGTGAAGAAGATGGTTGAAAGGGCACAAAAGATTACCCAGTATATTTATGGCCATCCTAGGATATTGAACATGTTCAGGGAGCATGCAAGTGGAGGGCGAGATATCATCCGTGCAGGGCCAACTAGATTTGCTTCAAATTTCATTTCTTTGGAGTCTCTGCATAGGTATACTATTGAACTCAATTATTACTTCTTTATCCTTATAGTTATGATCCGTACTTGATTCAAATTTTATTTCTTTGCACAGGTATAAGAATGAGTTGAAAGCTTTCCTGTATCACAATACCCTGCAGGAATACATCGACAAAGGCAATGTTGATGCTCAGATGGATTATTGGGATGTCTATCGTATCGTGGACGACAACAAATTCTGGGGCAGAGTAACACGATACATGAAAGTAGTCACCCCTCACGTGAAGGTCCTAAGATTGGTGGATGGCGATGACAAGAATGATATGGGATATCTGTATGAGGCCATGGACCGTGCGAAATTGGAGTTGCAGGAGTCGCTTCCCAAAGAATATGCAAAGTGGTGGAAGATTATTGACCATAGATGGGACACCACATTACACCACGACTTGCATGCAGCTGGTGAGTGATTATTTGTATTCATACATTATTGACCATACATTAACTATATACAAATGCAGGTTATTTTCTGAACCCTCGATTCATTTACGATGCCAATGCACATGTTGATGCCGAGGTGCTTCAAGGCACTTTAAAAGTCATTGGTCGTTTATCGAGGACACCAGATAAGAGGCTTCAGGCGGAAGTAGAGGTTGGCATGTTTGATTTCATGAATAAGAGGTATAGAATTTACTTAAGTAGTTATGCTAATCTATTATGTAATTTTTGTAGATGAACAACTATAGAATGAGAACTGGGACGTATTCTGACTCCCAATTGCTATACGCAGTGGGAAGCGTGAGCTCAGGTATACTTCATCTTTGTACTTTCTTTGCAATTACATCTTCCTTAATTGATTTTTAGTTACAACTTATATTTATTTGTTTATGGTTGGTTGGTGTAACAGCTGACTGGTGGATCATGGTGAACAATAGACAATTAGGCAGTTCTGCATTGGCTTTCATTGCAATCAGGATGTTGAGTCAAACCACATCAACAAGCCAATGTGAAAGAAATTGGAGCACGTTCAGCCTTATACACTCAAAGGTTCGCAATCGGCTAAAGGCTGATCGGTTAGAGAAATTAGTGTACTGCCACTACAATATGAGATTGAGAATAAAGAATATGAGGTTGAGACAACAGCTGCGAGACAAACGCGTCGCCGAGGATGCCGCCGCAGAAATTGATGTGATGCCTTATTTGATGATGATAATCCCTTGCAGTCTTGGGTGGAGACACGAGAGCAGTTGATCAGCCCGTTTTTGATGTTGATGATAGAACATGGACAGAGGGCATACTTGATGAAGATGAGCCAAGAGATCCCGAATTCAAAAGAAAATCAAAGAGGGCCAGAGATACTCATGTGCACCAGTCTAGGGTTGTTGATGACACTGAGGAGCAGTTCGAGTTTGAGCCAGCTAGACACTCAGATACAGATAGCAGGCCAGTCACTCCTAGAATGGTCAAGCCACCGGTCTCCTTAAGAAGAAGTACATCAGTGCATGGGCAAACTGAGAGGACGTCGAGAGGACCCGGTAATTGAGCAGTTGAAGCAGATTTATGTGAGGCACACGCCAAGGGCGGGAGGATTCATGTCAAGGGTGGCTAAAGAAACCGAACCAAATGAGAAAAAAGCATCCCCGAAGGCTAAAAAGCGACTGATTTCTTGTGGTGATGATGATGATGGTGATCATCCCGGAGGTGCTACAGGTGGTACAGGTGGTACAGGTGATGCAGGTGCTGCAGGTGGTACTACTGGATACTGTCAAGGTCAGCGAGGATATGATTCACCAGGTTACGAAGGTGGCCAACAGGAAGTAGCTATTTATAGGTCGTGGAATTATGAACCATCATTCAAGTTCCATCCATATCCGACCAGTTCCTCTTCTCTTCCTCAAGATTCCTATGCTGATACTGGATTCCAATCAACCCAACCAAACACTCCAAGAGGGATCCAAAGAGGGATGCAGGACTTGGCTACCTCATTGTTTGGTTATAGTGAATATAGACCATACATGTAACCTGGTTATGGGTATCAACATCAAGGGCCAGACGATAAGGGAGAAGGTTCTTCTAGTAATTATTATCCATATTAGGTAAGAATCAATGAATTTTTGTAACATTTATTTTGTCTAATTTGGTTTATTGTACTGCTTGTATTAATGTACAATGGAATATTACTTTAAATTTCACATGTTCAATGTTTGAAGTTCAATTTTTGTAGTTGTCTACTTCAAGGTTATTGCACTAACTTATACAGTCAAATGCATGTGTAATGTTTTTTATGATTTCAAGTGATTATTTATATTTTTATGATTTTTTCAGATTTTTTAGAATTAATTTGATTTTTTTAACCTTTTATCTGGGTTTCGGCCGAAACCGAAACCGATACCGAGTCGTATCGGTTTCAGACCCGGCCGAAATCGAGTCCGAAACCGAGTTTGCCATCCTTGGACGAGGGAGACAGAGAGGAGGAGGGAACAGACAGAGAGAGAGAGACGGAGAGGGGGGAGATAGAGAGAGAGAGAGAGAGATTTGAAATTTTTTATAGTTTATAATTTAATGTTGATTTTTTTTGTTAATTGTCTTAGTTTATTTCGTCGAAATTGTTGATAAAAGTGACAGCAGTCTTCGGAAAATAGCGAATTCTTGAAGAATTACTTAAATTTCAGATGGTATAATTTTAGATTTGTTGTAATATTTTTTTTGTTCATATTGTTGTTAGTGAGGTGTATGATATAATTGAGACATGATGTTGTTTATTTTTTTTGTTTTAAATATGATATATTATTTATGTTTTTTTCTATCAGAGATTAAGAAACATGTCTTCTGAAGACATAGGTTGGCAATATGGGAAGCCTGTAAGAAGGGGGTCGGAATGTAATTTTTGTGGGAAGGTAATGAAGGCAGGTGGTGTTACAAGATTAAAGAATCATTTGATTGGAGAAAAAGGACAAGATGTAACCAAGTGTCCGAGTTGTCCACCTAAAGTCTGTAAACAATTAAAAGAAGCTAAAGAACAGAAGGGCAAGAAAACTATGAAACAAACATCAAATAGAGAGCAGATTGTGGAAGAGTTGCGTCAAATGGGAAGGGATGATGATGACGGTGAGTCTGATGATGATTGTGAAGAAGTGCCAGAGCCTGGAGCTGGTACTAGTGGAACTGATAAGAAAGCCAAACGGGGCATAGCTGATTTTATGCGCCGTAGTTCAAGTATGAGGATTTTTTAATCACAGATAGAGTCTAGAAATACAAATCTGATGATACCAAACAACAAAGAATACAATCAATGTTGAGTAAAGGAAAATGTAAAGAGTCTCTTGGAAAGGTGGTATCAAGATTTTTTATCTACAATCACATTCCAGCCAATGTTGCAGGGGACCATCATTTTAAGAATATGATAACTGAAGCTCAACAACTTGGTCGTGGAGTACTTCCACCCACCCCTAAGGAAATCTTAGGAAAATATCTTGAAGAATTGGTTCTTGAAATAGAAGCTGAAATTAAGAAGTTGGAACCACATTGGGATGCACATGGGTGCTCTCTTTTATGTGATGGGTGGACAGGACCTACAAAAACGTGCATCATTAAATGCATGGTGTACAGTGCAGGTCGTGTTGTTTTTCTAGACTCTGTTGATGCAACAGGAAAGGAAAAAAATCATGAATACATAATGAAGTTGATGGAGGACAAGGTTAAAGAAATTGGAAAGGGAAGAGTTGTACAAATTGTTACAGATAATGCTAGCAACTACAAAAAAGCAGGTAAATTGTTATCTAATAAGTACCCTCTTTTTGGACTCCATACACTGCACATTGTATTGATTTGATGTTTGAAGCTGTGGCAAAGCACAGCATGGTGAAGAAGGTCGTGGATATGGGCAGACTTGTCACAAGATTTATATATAATCATGATTGAGTTGTAGATCGAGTGCGAAACACTTGTGGTCGAGATATAATTCGACCTGGAGCTACTCGATTTGTAACAAATTATCTTACCCTTCAAAGTTTGGTAAGGGAGAAAGATGGTCTACGAATTTTTTTCTTGGATCAGAATGGTCCAATTCTCAGTATAACACAACCCCAGTTGGAAAAAACGTGGAACAAATTATATGCACTCCTATGTTTTGGGATTATGCAAGAGATGTAATAAAAATTATGGAGCCAATGTATCAAGTTTTGAGAGTTATGGATACTGACAGATATCCAAGTATGGGTTTAGTATATCATTCTATGATCATTATGAAGGAAGGCATCAAGGTATCTTCTCCAAGAAATTGGACTTGGGTACATAAGATTATTGATGAGAGATGGCTGAAATCTATGGATGCACCTATCAACTCAACTTTGAATTTTAATAGTTTTTACCTTTCAATTTAGAATTATTTATTAAAAGACATAATGAATTCTTTCCTTGATGATTTTATATGATCAGCATATTTTCTTAACCCCAAGTAATTGGACTTATGATCATTATGAAGGAAGGCATCAAGGTATCTTCTCCAAGAAATTGGACTTGGGTACATAAGATTATTGATGAGAGATGGCTGAAATCTATGGATGCACCTATCTACAAGGCTAGTAAATACTCAACTTTGAATTTTAATAGTTTTTATCTTTCAATTTAGAATTATTTATTAAAAGACATAATGAATTCTTTCCATGATCAGCATATTTTCTTAACCCCAAGTATCAATATAAGTAAAAATTGGGGGATGATCAGGCATTAATCAAGGCTGTGCATGAAGTATTTGAGAAATTACTTCATAAATCTAAGGGGAGAGCACAATTTGACAATGAGGTAATTTTGAGCTATTTACCTTAAGATTATATTTTTTAACACTGAGATGTTTCTTATATTTATCTTAATAGATTGTCAAGTTTAGAGATGCACTAGTCTCTTTTAGGACTAAGACTGCTATAGCAAGTAGGGAAAGTATGTGGCTTTTAGGACTAAGACTGCTATAGCAAGTAGGGAAAGTATGTGGCCAGGTTAGTAGTGATAGATTTGATGGGTTTTATTTTTTTTGAAAGTGTGATGTTTTGGATTTATTGAAATAATTTTTAACTAGATTACTTGATTTTCAGGTGAGTGGTGAAGATGTATGGAACAGATGCTCCCACACTTAGACAACTTGCAGTTCGCGTTTTATCACAAACTGCATCAGCTTCACCTTGTGAAAGGAATTGGAGCACGTTTGCCTTGATACATACGAAGCCTAGAAATAGGTTATCGTATACAAAGTTGAAGAAACTCGTGTATTGTCATTATAATATGAAGTTGAAGGTAAAGAGAATGGAGGATGAGTATGGACGTGGAGGTGATCCTGAGGATGATCCACTTGACTATTTCACCCTGTTGGATGAGAATGAAATGGATGATCGGGAAAACCCATATGCAGAATGGATTGCTTCCAATACTTTGGAAGAAGATGGCCGGCCATGTGAAGAAATATGTAGTGCAACACGAGAGGCAGGAATTGATGTAGATGTTGTGACACACCAAATTGTTGATGCATCTTCGGAGGCTGCTCATCACCATGACACTGATCCTCCTTCAGATATGGATGTCTCTAATCCTGATGATGATAATGATAATGATAAAAGTGATAAAGGAGATGATGGTGATGGAGGTGAGTTAGGTGGTGATGGAGGTGGGATAGGATGAAGGTGTTGGTCATGTGAGTCCATTCATGGGAGAAGATCATTTCACTCATGCTACTCAAGATGAAGATCATGGATCTCGGCCGACATATGGAGGATATCGAAGTTATCAACGTAGAAAGAATGATCAAGGCACATCAAGACAACATAGATTGTACGATGATGAAGAACAAGACCTTTCACATACTTTCACTTCTATGGATCTCTCATCTGGACAAGCATATGGAGGCCATCAACATCAAGATTCATCAAGTTCATCTAATGCCTATGGATATGGGCATCCAGCACATGAGTCATCAAGTTCGTCATATGGATATGGATCATACACTACTCCATATGCATATCCATATCATGTCCCAGTTGTTGTACCTATACCTAGAGTGACATTCTTATCCCCTCTATCCATGCATTGGTGTGTTGGTTCACGTTTCTGTTCAGGATTATGATAGATATGTGAGGGAGTATATGCAAATGTATGAACAAAGGATGACATGGGAGCAATATTGTGCTTATGTTCAGAGTTATTACTTTAGACAATATGAGTGGATAGATTGAGGCACACCGCTCTTCTTATTATTGATAATTTTTGATGTATTCTTCAGTTTGTGATTCGTGTATCATTTTATGTATCTCTTTTTTGTATAACTTTTGATGTATATTGACATTAGAAATGTGAATGGATTTGTTATCGTTATCATTACTCTTTATTTGGTAAAATTGAGTTGTCAATTACGAAAACATGTTTGTGAAATTGAGTGGTTAGTATAAAAGAATTAAGATTATTTTAGAAATAGATTATACATATGAAAAATTTTCTTAAATCACCAAACCCGATCTCCCGAGATTTTTCAGAGATCTCTCCGAAATCTCCTCTCTCCAACCCCCCTGAAACGAAGCCGAGATCCGATATGGCAAACCATGTTTGGGTGCTTGTGTTTTTTCCATGTCTTGGGTCCAGGTCATTCTAAACTTGACCCCAAAGCTGTTAGGAGAGTCTTTCTTGGTTATTCCCCCACTCAGAAAGGGTATAAGTGTGCTGACCCCAAGACAGGGAAGGTCTACTACCAAAGAGATGTTACCTTTTTTTGAGTCACAGTCATACTTCTCGTCGGATCTGTCTGAGGGGGAGATTATAGTGGATCCCTACCTGATTCCTTGTCATATTTTTGCTGACACCCTGGGTTCCCCGTCCTCTTCGGTTCTAGATGTTCAAGATACCAATGCCAAGGATGGTTTCAAGACTGCTAAAGGAACCAACTCTAAAGAAAAGACCAGATTTGGAAAGGTCTACTCTAGAAGACAAAAAGAGGAGACTGAACAACCTAGGGAAAAGACCCTTGCTGAGGACCACTCTCATGAGGATGTTGGGTCCTCATCTCTTGTTGCTCCTGAAACTGAAAATCAGGCTCCTCTCACTGACCTTGATCAGCCTATTGCATGTAGGAAAGGTGTGAGAGAGTGCACCCAATCTCCAAATACTTGTGCTATTCTAAAATTTCTTCATCGTACTGGACCTACGTTTCATCTATTTCCAGCACCATCGTGCCTTCTTCTTTCTCAGAAGTTATGAAGAATCCAAGGTGGGTTAAGGCAATGGAAGAAGAAATGGAGGCCTTAAGGAAGAACGGTACATGGGATTTGGTTGATCTACCTTTAGGGAAGAAGCCAGTGGGCTCTAAATGGGCATATACCATAAAGTTCAAGTCTGATGGAACCGTGGAAAGGTACAAGGCAAGGTTAGTTGCCAAAGGGTTTACACAGACCTATGGCATTGATTACCAGGAAACATTTGCTCCAGTTGCCAAGTTATCCTCAGTTCGGGTTCTGATGTCACTTGTTGTCCACCATGATTGGGAGTTGCACCAGTTAGATGTAAAGAATGCGTTCCTTAATGGGGAATTAACAGAAGAGGTGCCTCCCCCACGTTTAACTACAAATGGGAAAGTTTGTAAGCTTAAAAGGGGACTATATGGCCTGAAACAGTCCCCTAGAGCTTGGTTTGAAAGGCTAAGAACAGCTATGCTAAAGATGGGCTTTAAACAAGGAAATGCTGACCATACTCTCTTTGTAAAGTGGAAGGGTGGACAGGTTGTTATCCTTCTTGTATATGTGGACGATATAGTGGTTACAGGTGATGATCTTGTTGCAATCCAGCAGCTGAAAGATAATCTAGCGAAGGAGTTGAGATTAAAGATCTCGGTCCCTTGAAATATTTTCTTGGGATTGAAGTGGCAAGATCTCACAGCATCATTCTTATTTCACAAAGGAAGTATGCCCTTGATTTGCTGAAAGAGACCAGGAAAATGGGAAGTAGAGCCGCTGATGCTCCAATTGAAATGAACCACAAGCTAAGTATTCTTGATGGAGAAGCGCTCTCAGAGGTTGAAAAAGGCAGCTATCAGAAAATGGTTGGAAAACTTATATACTTGTCCTTGACTAGGCTGGATATTACATATGCAACCAATGTGGTTAGCCAATTCATGCATGCTCCCAGAACTAAGCACATGCAAGCCGTTGACCGGATCTTGAGATATATCAAAACCTGTCTAGGAAAAGGTCTGCTATTTAGCAAGAAAGGCCAGTTGTGTTTGGAAGGGTTCACTGATGCTGATTGGGCTGGGTCACAAGATGATCGGAGGTCAACATCGGGGTATTGTATTTATATCAAAACCTATCTAGGAAAAGGTCTGCTATGTAGTAAGAAAGGCCAGTTGTGTTTGGAAGGGTTCACTGATGCTGATTGGGCTGGGTCACAAGATGATTGGAGGTCAACATCTGGGTATTGTATTTATATCAAAACCTATCCAGGAAAAGGTCTGCTATTTAGCAAAAAAGGTCAGCTGTGTCTGGAAGGGTTCACTGATGCTGATTGGGCTGGGTCACAAGAAGATCGAAGGTCAACATTTGGGTATTGTATTTACTTGGGTGGAAACCTTGTTACCTGGAGGAGCAAAAACAATCTATTTGTGCAAGGTCAAGTGCAGAGGCTGAATACAGAGCCATGGCACAAGCCGTAGCAGAGTTGTTGTGGGTGAAAATTATTCTAGCAGACATTGGAGTTAAGGCAGTGCTTCCATGAAGCTCTACTGCGACAAGAAGGTAGCAATGAGCATTGCTAACAATCATGTTCAACATGATCGTACAAAACACATAGAGTTGGATAGGCACTTCATCCGAGAGAAGTTGGACTCCAGGGAGTTGTGCCTCCCCTATGTCCAGTCTGCTGATCAAGTTGCTGATGAGTACTAAGAGTTTGTCAAGAGATGATTTCAGAAAAATACTAAGCAAGCTGAGCATGTTAGATGTCTATGCTCAGCTTGAGGGGGAGTGCATAGAAGGCAAAGGGTAGTTTGGTTTTTTGGTTCGTTATTTCTGGTCCATTAGGTGTGCACCATGGGTAGTCATTAGCCAGGGGCATTTCTGTCGTGATTTGTAAGGTGACGGTTGCCCTGAGCCTAATATATATATACATATAAGTGGGTGGCGGCTAGAGGAGGGAAGATTCTCTTTCTCTAAAACCACCGCAACCCTAGTTTGGTTCTCTCAGTGCCTTCTTCTCTTTTTCTTCCCCTGTTCTTCTGCATCCTGGTTGTAACAATGAGTTTACCATTTGGTGAATACTTGTGGACTATCAGAGGCGAGAGGCGACCAAGGGGTCACCTAATGCCTCAAACGCCTAGGCCATCACGCCTAGGCGATGGTATAGGCGTTTGAGGTGATATTACATTAAAATAATATATATTTCACAAATATGAATATTTAAATATCAAAAAATGTATACATAAATCATTAAACTTCCTAAATTCATTCATTCCTTAAATCAAACAAATAAAATTAAGTTAAAAACAAATTTAAACAAAAAATCAAACGGGCTGGGGCGGGCAGAGGTGGGCTGGGCCCACGAGGCTGGATTGAGGCAATTGAGGCAGAGGCAAGGCGACTTGTGGCCACCTCCAATGGCTTTGATAACACAGCTTGTGGAAAAGAAGTCTGCAGCCTTCTTGTATTGTTTATGCATCAAAGTCATCAAACTTCTGAAGTACCATCTGAATAGGTGCCACAGGCCTCCTTTATAATATGCGCACAATATTCTCTCTAATAGGACGACTAAGTCTCCATAATGGCCTTCTGAAGGCCTAGCAGAGAAAGCACCCTGGTCCTCGGGTACACTTTGCTCATTTCCAACCTTGACAAAGGGTTAGAATATCTAAACATATCGCCAAAAAACAAGGGTGCAGCATCAACAGCGAGCTGCAAGTACAATTCAGATCAGACCAAATATTAATAGATGTCAGCGATAGAAAAATGTAATATTTCATGACTCAAAAAGCAGCAAGAACATCCAGCAGGCCACAACCCACCAGAAAGAAGAGAGGTTTAACCAACAGAGAGGGGGAAAGAGTGCAATACTGTGGAGGACATTTAGGAGAGTGCAAGAGAGCACAGAGAGATTGCAGTCACCATTGGAAGCTTGCAGCCAACAGATCACCGTCAACAAGTTGTAAAAATCCGGCCGCAAGACACTGAAAGAGTGAGTAAGAGGGGGAGAGGGAAAGTGAGTAAGAAGAGTGAAAAAGAATAAGAAGGGAGTGAGATGGACTTGGAAGGGGTAAAATGTCAGCTATTTATAGCCCTCAGGGCCATTGAGGATCGAACTGGCTGATCCCAACCAATCTAGGACTGATACTTCACTCGGTCGGTTGATTCAGCCGAAGGATCGGGAGGTAGCAGAGCAACATCTATCAGATGGACCAAAAAGGCAAAAACCAATCAGATCAGTCAAACTAGCATGATCCCACCCAATTCTTGACATAGGCAAATGCATTTATCAACATGATAACTATGGTATTTTGATTTCAACACGGCATGGGCATATACGTGACTCTCAAAAGTTAAACTCCAAATCATCAATCGTCATCACCACTGGTCGCATCATCGTCAAGCCATTTTTTAAAAGAAGGAAGGATATACCACCATTTTTTTGAATAATGAACATAGGTGATACATCATGTAGCTTAGGCAAAATACCTCGTCACATAGACAAAATAGACATTAATATTGTCAAAAAGAAGTGAAAAATGAACATTGTTATACTTCCTCTGCCCCCCCAAATGACCACAAGACATGCAGCGGGGAAAACAAATTATTGCAACAGCACGCTACATGTCCAACAAAAAAATCCAGAAAAAAAAAACCTAGACAAATCACTGTTTCCTTTTCTACTGTAGAATAAATTTTGTTGTCTAACAACGCAAGCAAGCTTTGATCAAAAAAAACAAAACAAAACACAAGCAAGCTTCTCAAATTGCTTTGACCAGGCATTTATTCAGTGATGTCTCCTTGGCAACCACGGGTTGTTGATTGTCAGAGCTTACCACTTCCCAACACCTCCTCCACTGTCCCATCTTATTTTCAACATAGGAACCCAGAACACTGCATGTATTTATCAATTCCTCACTAGAGAATTAGCCAATATAATTGGCCACCTCATATGAAACCAGACTATATTCAAGGACCTCATCCCTGTCAGTAGGATCTGGAACAAACCTCAGTAGTCAACAGCCCTTGACCAGCAAGACTTCATTCAGATGAGGCTGACTTGACCCAACTGCCTGAGAAGCAATCTGCTTAAGGACTGAAAAGCAAATGGGCCATCCAGCTGGCTAAAACTCAATAAGCAAGCCTGCCAAGCCGCTCCACCGGGTAGGAATAACAAAATAGGTTTTGATGGCCAAGGTTTGGACACAAACATAGCCTGGATCTACCCGCAAGAAAACCCTTCCTCAATTACTCTTGACTGGCATCATCAAGTCTCAAGTCTTATGCGATCAGTGAAGGTCTGCTTTATAAACATACCTATAACTAAAATATTTCAAGCACCTTTAATGCTGCTCAGTGACCTAAGTATAAAGGGTGAAAATTTGGTCGGAAGATAATACAAGTTGTCATGGATCACCAAAGAACTGGATTAGGGTTGGACCAATATGAACAGTTAAATTCATGATTACCGAACAGGGCAATCCCCTAAATCAGTAAAGATCAAGACTGGCCCTTATAAGAATGTGTAACTCAGCCAATTCTCCTATGTTTTCTTCCTCATTCTTCTTTACAGCCAGCTGACAGAGACCAACAGTAACCATATCAGGCTGATATCACGCATTGGCAGATAAGTGATGTGAGGTGGTAAAATCCCTACCTATGATATCCAAGTCATAGAACCTGATGGAGACCTTCATCACCTTCACCGTCCCAAATCAGAAGCGAGAAATATAACCAACATTGAACACACATCAAGCAATTTTTCACTTGTTCAATCCAATTTTAGATTGTTTTGCTTAACCTGACTTGTTTCAATTATTCTACATCATTTACATGGCCCTGTCTCACTCGCTCTCCTATTTGAAACAGCTAAAAGGACCATCATTTTAGCAGCAGCAAAATCCCACGGGCCACAACTCAGTAGCAACACACACACTTAAGTGTGAATTGCAAGGTAGCAGTTTGCACGGAGAACAAGTGCAAGCCCAAATAATCAAGAAACTGCAGGTCAATTCAATCTAAAATGTATGTCTCCTAAATTGTATGAATGCTCCGACGTGGCAGTCTTTAGTAAAGACCCAGATGTATTTTTCCATACTGAGGTTAAGCACCAAACTGAGGAAAAGGAACAAATTATATCTCACAATAAAACAATGGAAGACTACACCATTCCCATCATTGTTAGTCAAACATGTTAGAAAAAATTTTCACATATGTCCTTTAGGATTACATATTGTCTTTTTGGGGCTGTCTATGTATCCTTTATGTCACTCACTCTGTAGTACAATTACCCTTGTCTCTTGGGGATGCCACCCTAATCACTTGTATATACACCCTAACAGAGGTAAGAGTTCTTCATTATTCTCTCTCCTGTAACATGGAATCAGATCAAGGTTAGAGATCCTTGATCCTTTGACTCTACATCACTCATTGCGAACTCTTGGATCTCTGTGTCACCCTCGTCGCCTCTATTCCTTTCTTACTGTCCCACTGCTCTTCTAAAACATCCATCACCGCTGCCGCAAATGCTGGGACCACACAATGGTTCTCCACACAGTTTAGATCTCAAAATGTAGTCTTCTGGTGACTCCAACACAAATCTTTCACTGTCATTGCCATCATGGCATTATCACATTGAAGTAGCAATGCCACCACCACCAATGTTTTCTCCAGCCCATTGCTGTCATTATTGTCTATCTCCCATCCATGTTCACCACACTATCCTCATCACTTTGTTGTTGCTGCTGCCCTTCAACATCAATGTCATCACAACGAGAATCACTAGCGTTGGCAGTCATAAGCAAGGACCACCAGTAGGCAGTATAGCACCACCACCAGCTACTATACTTAATGACTCAATCATGCAGAGAAGGCAACTCAAACCACCACCTCTCAACTCATCTTGGGACCCAATAATCCAGTTCCATTAACACAAGTTAACAAGATCAGGATGCAATAGTTTGAATCCGATTGACTCAACCTAAACCCGTTCAATTAGTTCATGGGTTTAGAGAACCAGTTTACAGCTCCTTAATTTGACAAGTTCATCATCTTTCATAGGCTAGTCCAACAGCATTGAGACTATTTGTTTGGATCAGCACTTTACAGAGTTTAACCGCCAGATCATGCACCACCTTCCTCTCTCATCTACTGGCACATAGAACGGATATGGTCACCATTAGCAGGGTATTATATGCCCACCCAAGAGTATTTCAATGTCCTGATCGGGTCTGCACAATCCACTTCATCATCCAGGCTTCTTTTGTGCATTCCAGGGCCCTTAGGCTCCACTTTTGCCATCGCTTGTTCATCCCTCCACAAGGTTCCTTCCACGATTCTTCATGGCATTCTCAGGTTAAAGTTACATCCCCAAGATGGCTATTCAGCTTATGGGCCCAAATAATTATGTTATGTGGGTGAATACTGTTTAAGAACCTCATGACTATGCAACTTTAGGGTCATTTTGGATGGCACCATACCCCCTCCATTTAGATGCGTATGTCAAAGATCAAAATGTTGAGATGAATATATGATTTGCTAAGAAAGCCAAGATTTTGAATGCATGTATATGTGAAGATATGCAAGTAGCTTTAAGTTGAAAGAAAATAGGTCCAAACAGTTTGTGCACGTTGAGATGGACATGCAAGGATATATGATTTGCTAAGAAAGATAAGATTTTGAACGAATGTATGTGTGAATAAATGCAAGAAGCTTGGATTCACATTAAGTTGAGAGGAAAGAGATTCAAATAGTTTGGGCATGTGCACCCATCCAAGTTTGACACCAATAAAACAATAAGTGTGATCAAATTCAAGCGTTAAATAACAAAAGGACCTGAATAATGCTAACAACAAAAATGGTTTGACAAAAAAATGTTTATCTAAGTTTAACTACAAACATTGTACAAGATAGAATGTCAAGATAGGGATGCAATTCGGGCTGGTTGCCCTAGGTTGTGGTCAACACTAACCAAACCAATAACAAAAGCCTAACCCAATCCAAACACCAACCCAATCAAGGCTCACTCAGCCCAAACAAAGCATAACTTTTGTCAATCCAAACCAACCCCAGCCCAAGCTAAAGCACACTCAACCTGACCAAACCAACTTTACCCCAAATAATGCATCAAAAAAAGTTAATTTAGTCCATATATTCATTTTAAAAATTTTCTCAGATTTTTCTAACGCCAGATTGACTCAAGAGTGTAATCCAACACAACCTGAAGAGAAGGTTAGATTGACTATGGGCTCAACTCATCCCTAGTGCAGGTCCAATGAGATCAGTCTTTTGGGTTGGCCCGCCTAAAATTGCAGCACATTCATAGGATATGATTTCATGAAGCCAAACCCAAATAAGTTGGATAAGGATCTGATGATTACCATAATATAAGAAAGGATAGAATGGTAATCAAGGCACGTTTAAGCTAAATGCAACCTCCGAAGTAACTATTTTACCCTTGATAAGTGGCAAATATCATCAGTCAAATACGGAAAAGGACTCCTTTCACTTTCCAGTTTGCCTTTTTCATTTCCATTTTATCCTCCGACCACATAATCCCATGAAATGACAAGAGTACTTGCCAGCAAAGAATTCTGACAAGTACGCCCAATCCACAACAGATCAGATTGACCAGATCAGCCAAACTAAATGTACCGAGCGAATTTTATGGGGAAAGGCAAAAGTGTCTGCATAAACCAAAAAGTGCTATAGATAAAAAGGTATATTTATAAACAAAAAATTAAAGTGGGGGTTCTTTCACAAATGCGCGGAATTTTAAATATCCATTTAGTTGGATGAATACGCATATATGTTTTTCTTTGCATATTGTTAATTCCGCGCGCGCTTGATTGGTCAGACAATTTAGAGTTCGTATACTGGACTTTTCCCCACTGACCGGAGTCGGTGTTAATTTACATCAGAACGAGTCCAAACACCTTTGATTAACTGCCAAAAATCCCCGTTACACTTACAATATTTGTTACAATATTGAGGGTTTACCCCGGAAGACTCTCATGCCCTAAGGCAGGGACATATTTGTAATTTTTCCTTGATTGGGGGTTTATTTGTAATTTTTCCTTAAACCAGGGTTAGTTTGCAATTTCCCACAAACTAGAGGTTTATGTCGAGGAAAAAAAGCCTTTCGTGCAATTTCCGAAGCTTCGTACAACTTTCTGAGGCATTTACGCAATTTCATAGACTTCGGAGGTATAATTGCAAATTCTGGATTTTGTAGACACAAGCATGGTTTTCCACCAACTTCAAGCATATTTGGGCAAACTTGAACATTTCCCAAAGAATTTCTGAATTCTGAAATTTGGCATAATTTCTTGAGGACATCTTCACAATTTCGCAAAGTGTGAGGGTAAAACCGCAACTTCGCTAATGTTAGGGTCTTTCTCGTGATTTTAAGAACATATGAACAAACTTGGACCATCCTTCAAGGACTTCAAAATCTTTGAAACTTTGCATAATTTTCCCATGGACATCTTTGCAATTTCGCAAAGTATGGAGGGTAAAACTGCAATTTTTACAAATGTTGGGGTTTCCCCCATGATTCGACATCAATTTTCTCATATAACTTTGAGATTCCTGGGATCAATATAACTTTTTATGACTTTTATCCATTTAGAATCAAGATACAACTTCATTTTCTCACATGAGAGTATTTTGGTAAAGTACCCTTTAAGTGAAGTTCTTTTGTACAAAGGAGAGTTTTAAACATAAAGAAAAGCTTCAAGGGAGGGCCGCTACCAGCTGCTCTGCGCTGCAAGCTCCTTCTTGGCTGCTCCAAGCTTCTTCTTCTTGTGTCCAGTCCAAAGGTTCTAAGTCCCCTTCCTCCTTGGCCAAGGCCTCCTATTTATAGGAGTTGGAGAAGACAACGCGGAGGTAAGAACTCATGGTCTCTTGACCCTTGGCCTTCTTCTTTTGTTTTATGGAGAGAGAAGACAGCAAGAGGAGGCAGAGGAAGGCTCCACTGGGTTTACAGACCTGGAGGGCCTCCTCCCTGGTATTTTTTTTTTCTTCTTGCGTCACTGCACAGCAGGGAGAGGGAGGGAGACCAGGTGGGCCCCTCCCTGGGCTACGCACAGCCAGGGGTGGCACCCCCGGGTCATGCCACCCCCGGGTCTACATGACCTAAGAAAGGAACCCCTCCCAGGTCTTTTATTCGCACCTAAGAGAGGAATTGAGAGGGGGGAGGTGGTCCCTCCTGGTCTTCTCAGTCCAAAATGGTATAAAAAACCCTTTGGACTGTCCTTTCCTAAGAGTTTTTTAAGGTTTTCCCTGCATTCCTGAGGTGGCGGCACATGACGGCTTTTGTTAATTTTCTTGACCTCTTTGGATTCCATTCTGCTGCCGCCCTTGGTGCCGAAGTGAAGAAATAACTCCGTGGCACATCGAAAATGCTCCTTGGATGCCAGGGACCGCCATTGTTTGACTTCTTGCTGTGTGGATACATGATTTTAACACCGCCCACCAGGTGTTTGATGAAATTACTGTGTTAAAACACATGATTTTTTGTGTAAAAACCATGCCCAACGGGATGCCGAGGACGCTTGGAATTAATCCACCTATAGCAGCCACGGTTTTATACCGTTTTGCGCCGTCATGTAGTAGGCTTAATTTGCTTAATTTCTTTGCTCTAAAACTAATCAGAAAAATATGTGATGAAAATTGTGGGGTTCAACAGGGGTGTTTTTAAAAAAACATTCATCTCTCTTTAATCAAACCCCAACCACCCAAGTTTGTCGATCCATGTCCAATCCAGCCAATTTCAATTTGATTCAGCCTGAGGTTGTTAAACTTAAGTGGTCAAGATCAGATCGGCCACTACCAATCCCAATCTTAATCTCTTGGTGCCAATCCTGAATTGGATCAGTGAATCTTACAATCCATGCTCCCTAGACTCAACACCATCGCTTAGAAAGCCTTGAGGCATTTGTGAGATGCATTATGAAAGCCTCATAAGGTGTAAACCTTGAGGTGCAATGAGGCATAAGCCTCAGTTTAGGAAAAATATTAAAACTACCAAAAAAAGTAAATACTACCATTTTCCATGTAATAATGCTATCTCAACTCTTCGTTTTTCTAGGTGTGTCTCAGTCCATCATAGAGCATGTGGGCATGAACAATTGGGTGGAAGATATGCACCATCAAGAAAAGGGAAAGGCTCAAAAAGAAGAGATGGGGAAGAGAAGCAGTAATCAGGGATTACTGGACTAGGGAAGCAGAAAGAGGGACGCACCGGTGGTGTCTTCAGACCTGAAAATGAAGAAAAAAGGAAGGGGGCAAAAGGCGAAGGAAAAACAATTCTTTCTTGTACATGTCGAAGAGGTGCCACCAATGCCATGCTAATCATAGTTGGTGACAAGGTAAGCAGCATTGCGGTTCAAGCTCGGATCGGGGGACCGATACCCGATCCGGATCAGCTGGAATGGCCGATCGAGCCCGATCCACAAGCGATCATGGCCAGCTGTGTTTGAGGTTATTCTACCCTTAACTAAGTTATCAAAAGAGGATGAGGCGAGGCGAGGCGGCCACAAGTCACCTCGCTTTAGCCCCAATCGCCTTGCCCTAGAGAGGGCCCGGCCCGCTTCCGCCCGCCTTGACCCATTCTGCCCATGCCCGACCCGCTCCGCACACCCCATTCCAAGACCGTGGATCCTGTTATAAGACAATTTCCCTTCCTCTTCTCTCCCCCAGTCCCCGATCACAACCCTAGGTCGCCCCCCTCTCTCGCGACTCCTCCCTCTCTCATGCGAATGGCAGCAGCGAGCCATCGGCATGGCGGACGGCAGCGATCGGCGTGGTGGATGGCGGCAAAGGTCTTCCCCCTTTTCTCTTCTCTCTCCTCAAACGAACCCATCTCCCTCCTCTCGCATCTCTCTCTCTCTGTGTCTCACACACACTCTCTATCACTCTCTGTCCCTATTTCACACACATTCATAGTCAGGGACAGAGGAGCTGAGCCTCTCTCTCTCTCTCTCTCTCTCTCTCTCTCTCTCTCTCTCTCTCTCTCTCTCATGTCGGAATGCTGTAGGGGAAGAGTAATTAGTGAAGCATTCATTTTGGACTACTCCGGGCAACAAGGAGCTTAAACCGTAAATTGAAATTTTGTTTAAATTTGTTTATTTTTTGTTTAAATTTGTAGTTAATTTTATTTAAATTGGTTTGATTTTAGGAATGAATGAATTTAGGAAGTTTATTGATTGTATGTATGCACTTTTTGTGATATTAAGACATATATTTATATTTTTTGAATTGTATACACTATTTTAATAAAATATCACCTCAAACACCTAGGCCATCGCCTAGGCATTTGAGGCATGAGGTGACCCCTTGGTCGCCACAATCGCCTCTCCTGTCTGACACATAGACCCTTAACATTGTTTTGCATGGGTTTTTTAAAAATGCAATGCCACTTTCCCTTTTCTCATGTCCGAGAGTCTCCCTTCATACCGTGCAGCCGAATCAGGCGCGAGCAACGACGTTGGTGGCAGGTGGAGCAAAGGAGCGACGGAGGAGGAAGCAATGGTACGGGCAAGGACGCTGGTGGTAGGTGGCGATGGCGACGATACCAATGAGAGGTGGTGACGGTGCCGACGCTGGGGGCACCAATAGGTAAGTAGTTTTAAAAGATAAAAAAGAAAAAACGAGCTGCCTAGTGCAGTTGGTTCGCCACCCTCCCCCATTTGGGGGAGGTCCCGGGTTCGAACCCGGTTATCCCCTCCCCGTTAAGCGGGAGAAAAAAGGTACCTACCGAAATAAAAATATTTTTCCTGTTTCAGTTTTTTTTCACTTCTTCAGTTCGTCGCAGTCGTCTTCTCGTTCTTCTTCCCATTCTTTTTCTTTTTAATTTTTTTTAAGCATGGGTGGGGCCTGGGGATGGCTCTGGATCGGCAGATCCCAGTGTGGGAATCGCCGATCCAAACCGATCAAAGGTCAATCCACCTGATCTGGCCGATCCTCAACAAGAATCGGGATCGGAGGGGTCGGGCTCAGATCAGTTTGACCAAAACTGATCAGATCGGCAGGGTCGGGGTCGAATTAGTTTGGCCAAAAACTGATCGAATCAGCCAATCCCGGCCGATCCAATCCGATTCTGGCTTGTTTGATGATGAAGCAATAGGTGTCATAATTGCTGCCCTCTCCTTTCCCATTGTAATAACAGGATGGTTTCTAACTATTTGTCCTGATGTTATTTCCACTAATGAATTATGGCATTTGTCACCTTCCGAAGTTTAAAAAAAAGGCTCACTTCATCATTGTTGAATCATTGAATTATGGAAAATAAAAGAGGCATAAACCTCAAGTCCACCTCATCACATCTCAGCACCTCACCTCCCTCATTAACATGTATGACTCATGTAAACATCCCAAGGTGCATACAGCAAGAAATACCACCTCAATTAACAGTAGGGTAAGCCTCAAGAAAATGGCCCTCTGCACATGCCCCAAGGCACCTTTTTTAGTGTCTCGCCCTGAGGCATGTGCCTTAATCCCTTGACGCAAAACAATGCTCATTACTCACCAGTAAATGGTCAAAAGTACCCTCCACACGCACATCCAACATTAAAATTCCACACATACACCTTGTACAGCAAATAACCCTTATACAAACCCATTTTCAGCACAAATGAGATAAGAAATGGAGGGGACACAAAAATAATGATGCATCATACAGTAGGATTACTAAAGAACAACTAAAACATATGGCCAAAGAGAGCATTCAAATTGACATTGAAAACAGGTGCTGCTTTAATTATACATCATACTCTTTTGGGGGGAGAGGGCCTAAGAAGATTGAAATCTTACAGAAGGAGTTTTTGAATTTCTGTGGAAATGAGGAAGGCTCCTGTCTATAAAGCCATTGGGAGCACGGCGACCACCAACTGACTGCTGACCCACACAAGCAATCATCTGGCTAATATTGATAGAAGAACCTTTTGATCCACATTGTGACATAATCAAAGGACTGTTCCTCCAATGAAGTTCTTCCATACAGACCTGTGACATTAAATAAAGATTGTCACAAGTTACAGGAGGCAATGAGTATTCATTTGCTAAAACTGTAGCCAGAAAGAAATTGTAATGAAATACTGGAGAAAATGCCAATAGAAGACATGGCCCTACTGTAATGCAGAAAAAAGCACTCTACAGATATTGCTAATTGTTGTTTTTTGGCATGTTGATTGCTTGTTAGAATATGACATGAAAACCAGTTGGAGAAGGTGCACAGAGGTGAATAGATTGCTTTGCCTACCTTTCCAGTTGCCTCTCGAATATCATTCAGCTCCTTAGTTATCTCAGCCTCCAGTGTTTCAGCTGCATTGCAACCAGACTGCAAAGGGAGCTTCCCTTTGTTGAATAAGCATATAAGTTCATCACAAACTTCATAGCCCTTGTCTATCGTTTCCTTTTTCTTCTGAATAAGGCTTTCCCCAGGTTGAACATCGTCAATGCCAATTGAGAATCCATGATTTCCAATCCACCGGGCACTACAAAAGCTCCGCACATTGAAATATTATTGATTGACATATTGGTACAAGTCAAAAAGCAGCATATTGGTACAAGAAGAAAATTGGAACTGTTTATATCCTCAAGTACAAGTCTAACAAAAAGTTTACCTTAGTTTTGCAAGGCGATTCATACAAGTTGCAGCTGCATGTGCATTGTAGTCTCTAATAAGCACAGAAAAAAGCCCATCCTTATTGCCATTACCTAGTATTGAGAACATATCAGCATACTGTTGCATGCAAATAATAGAATGCAAGAGCTAAAAAAACCGAAGTGCTAACAAAAAAGGTACATCTTTTAGTAAGGGGATAGACACAGGCTAAACGCATAGATAAAATGAATACTTATTGCCCCAAATAATTGGGATGAGACTCTGATGATGATGATTGCCCCTATTAATTCAAAATAATTTAAGCGCAAATGAAGATAAAGGGGACGAAATACTGCCATCAGCAAGCACAAAACTTCATCATTGTGATAATACTAAGATAGCAAACAATAAAAAATAGTGAAATATCCATAGCACTACCTCTCTAATATTCCTCGAGTCTCTGCTAAACACAAGACAGGGCATTGCATCAGGCTGCACCCAAAACAAGGATTCTCATCTTAGATCATGGTGCCATCTAGCTGGTCAGAGAAAATAGATCAAAAGATATTACTCTCCTCATCTTCCTTCTCCTTATCCTGCTCATTCCTCTTATGCTTCTCTCTTCCCCTTCTGCTCCTCAACTTCCTCCTGCCTAGTCTTTTTGCTTTCTGCTTCATCATCCTGATCTTCCTTCTCCCAAGTTTGGCTAGGACAAAGGATCAGCTTGACATCACCACTACAATTGAAGCTTTGCAACAAAATGCAAATTCAACTATGGATTTGGAAGCCGAATGAATCTGATGAGCATTTTCCACATTATTTTTGCAGCTTGTACCTTGATATAGATACGTACTCCTAGTGCTTCAGCCTTCCACTCTATCTATATCATTCAGGCATCTCCCTGACCAAAGGAGCATTGAAGAAGCTTTCATTTGATCTGAGTGCAAAGAAAGACATGGTATTCCCCTGTCTTTCTCTATGGGATTCATTAAAGGAGGTCGGGCTACATCCATTAAGAATGCTGAATAATGTCTTCATTGGAGGCCAAACAACCTTGGGGAGGTATCCTCATACCTCTTCTTCCATTGTCCTTCCTCCCCCTGTGAGGTAGCGTCTAGTCAGCAATTTCACTCGTCACCATCATCCACCTCTACATCAGGAAGTTGTGCAATAAACGTTCCATCTAACAACGTGATCCCAAAGATGGAAGCTATGGCTGGCATATAACCCAATGGCAAGGAGGAAGCTATAAGATATTTCCTTGCAAAAAGGAGGAAAATATTGTTGTAATACCTAAGAAATGAACAACTGCAATAGCTCTGTTTAAAAGAATAAAAAAAGTAAAACAGGTATGTACAGGTATAGTCAATGTGCTCCCGAAAAATCTCTACACAGCAAAAACAGTCCACACCAAGACGGTGTGACCCACACTAACCCCCAACAAAATGATGTCGTCCGTATACTGCAAATGGGCAATACTAACACTACCTCGCACGGCCTGGAAACCTCTAGTCAACCCTGCAATCTCCGCTCGCAGCCACATCCTGCTCATTATGTGAGCTTACCAGCACAAATAGAAGGGGGGACATGGGGTCCCCCTGTCGGAGCCCTCTACCAATATGGAAAGACAAGGTAGGCTTCCCATGAACTAGGGACCGCAAACTGCAAAGGTGGCAGACGAAATGCACGCACATATCCAGCTGATCCATCTCTCCCCAAAACCCATTTTCTCCCATACATCAAATAAGCATTGCCAGTTAACCTGGCCATATGCTTTCTCAAAATCCAACTTCATAACCACTCCTTTCCTCCTTTGAATCTTCATGGCAAAAAGACATCCATGAGCCACCAAAAAATTTTCCTGAATATACCAGCCCCCTGATGAAAGCCCCCTAGAAGCCACCAACCATCCTGTCAATTACTCAGCCTACTCTTCCCATTAGCAACTCAATGATAATCTTGTATGTGTTATTCAGAAGACTCATGAGCCTAAAATCCTTAAAGCATTGTGCTCCTTGTTTTTTTATGGATAAGAACTAAAAGAATTTTGTTTATACCCCCAAGTGAGTCCTTCCCTCCTAGAACTCCCCCCACCGCTGTCAAAAAGTCAGCCTTAATAATATCCCAGCATTTCTAGAAGAAAGCAAGTGGGAATCCATCTGGACCCAGAGCTCTATACCCTGCAAGAGAAAGGACGGCCTAGCAGACCTCCTCCTCTAAGAAGCTTTAGGAAAGGGCTTCCCTACCATTAGAAGAAAGGCAAGGTAGAAGGTCAAGGGCAATCTTCGGTCTATTGGTATCATCCTCTATGAAAAGTCTGGAGTAGAAGTCCCTCGCCTGCCACCTGATATCTTCATCCCTAGAGAAGGGATGATCACCGATATAGGTGATGGAGTTGACTACTCTCCCCGAGACAATGCACTGGAAGTACGAAGTACTCAAGTACCCTTCCTTAATTCATCTATCACTCTCGATATCTACTTCCAGTAGATCTCTTCCCTTGTGAGGATCTCATAAAATTATGTCCTGAGAGTATCCCTGAGCCTTCTGTCTATGTCATCCAATAGCCCTGTCTCATCCAACAATCCAGACCCTAGATCTACCATAGTATCATATCTTTAACAGTTCCACCTAGTAGGGTTTTTTCTACACCCCATAGTTTGAAAACATGTGCCACATGCTTCATTTTGCCCACCTACGTAGCCATAGCAGACCTTTCATTCCCCTTTACATTCCAGGCTCACCTAACAGTCTCCATAAAGTCTGCCTCTCTAAACCAAAATCTTTCGAGTCTAAAACTTCTCATCACATATTTACGGTTGGTTTTCAAAAGGAGTGGTTTATGATCCGACATTGATATTGCCAGAGATGACACCTGCACGTGAGGATAATGATCCTCCCAATCAACTCATACCAAAAACCTATCCAGCTTGGAGCAAGTGGGGTCTATCCTCAAATTAGACCAAGTGAATTGTGCATTTGTCATTCCAATATCAATCAGTGCAGCTTCATCTATAAAGTCAATGAAATCGTCCATCTCCCCCCTATGAATGTGAGCTCCCATCCTCTCCCATGGTGCTGCAATAGCATTACAGTCACCACCTACACACCAAGGTCGGCCTGAGTTATATGGTGTCATGCCAATTCTTCTCACAGAAGCTTCTTCTCCTCCCTACTTTGAAGGCCATATGACCCCGTGAAGTCCCACGAGAAGTCACCCCTTATATTGTGAAAATGTAGGGCCTATTTGTCTTGCTCAACCTCTTCTACCTCGTACTGATTCTAGATGATCACAATGCCCTCGGATCTACCCTCAGTCGAGAAGGCTACCCCTGTGGCTAGTCTGGCTCCCCCAATCTCTCTATGATAGACTCCCCATCTTTTTCACATTTGAATTCTTGTAAACACATAATATCAATCGTACATCTCCTAACGAGCTACTTCACAGCCCTCCTGTCCCCCCCCATATCCCCTCACATTGCACGAGATGACCCTCGTACAAGTAATAGGATGCCCCTCTCCTCCCCTCCACCGTCACTCTCTCTGCCCCCCCTCTTCTAGGATTTCCCTCCCTTGGCCTCCCTCACCATGCTAATGAGCCATCTCTTCTGGACTTTGGTGATTACCCCCTTTAAGTCCCTATCCAGCCCTATAAAAGAATAACCACGTTCTCCGCTAATTCCCTCGCATGAGTTGCCGTCAACCTCTCTACCACCCTCACCAGCTCCTTCACCTCCTCCCTTCCTAGAATACCCTTATTAGGCAGGTTCTCCGCATCAGGTTGTCGTCATTCCCGCCCCTACCCCCTCCCGATGTCCCCAGAACGACTTCCTTGCCTTCAGAGGTCATCTCCTCCCCTTCATCCTAGACTTGATGCCCTCTATCGTCACCTCCCAGGCCAATCTTTCATTCCTTATATGAAGCCGTCTAAGGTCGTTGATCGGGTGGTATAAACCCGGTTGGCTCTTCATCTGTGAGTATCACTAGTTGGAAGGCAAGCAATCTCGGCCCCACTTTGTGAGGACCTCAGAAGAGCCGGTCAAAGGCACCTTGCTTCTTGTCGCACAACGCCTGGTTCGTCTGGCCACCAGTAGCTGATGCTTGGACAAGAAATTCGGCCACATCCGCCAGCAGCAGGTGTCGAATCTCAGTTCCGGGTTGGTTGGTAGCCGCCTCTCCTATTGTCGGGGGCGTCGAATGGGGCCAACAAGCCGCTTTCCGACTGGTACCATTGTCGTCGTATGCTGCTCGCCAGAATGGGCCGCTGCCTCCGGAGAAGATCCCCCCCTGGGTCGCCGCTACAATTAGGTGGCAGGGAGAACCCCTATCGGGTCTGTTGGAACCCCTTAACCCATGCGACTCAGATTCTGGTAAGTCATGGATTAGCGGGTTCGCACCCAAGTCCCGACTGCCGCTTGTCACGGTCCTACAACTTTGGCCAGGTCCCCTCCCCCTACCTTCACTTGGGCTGGCTGGCTAGCTTGCCCACAGTGGTCGGCCCAGCGGAGGACAGCCCATCTCCCGACCTAACACGAGATGCGCTCAGATTCGAATTCGAATCGGGCTTCCACGAGTCATCTTCCTCCTCCAGACAAGAGCTGGGGTGCCCTAGCTCCTGCTAAGGCCTCCGCCGCCGTTCCTACAGAGATGGGTTGGACAGTCACCCTGACGACAAGGTCTGCCTCTTTGACAACGAGCGTGATGACCGGAGGTACTACTAAGGGAGAGGGGGCGGAGATCAGGGCTGCAACAGTGTTCACCTTTCCTTCCAGAACCAATCGGTGGTGCTGGCCTCTAGCCTTCCCCACTCTGGCATTGTCGCAGCTGCAAATCTGACCCATAGAGTGGTCCTCTCCGGGCTAGAGTAGGTCCATGTCTCTAGGTTCAAGCTTTGGACACAGAGGATGGAGCCTCTTGCCACCAGGACCCCTACATTTGCCACCGCCTTCGCCCCTTCTATGCAAGGAAGGCAGTATCGGTTCGGTATCGGTTTCGGTTTCGGCCGAAATCGATTGAAACCATTCAAAAAACTAAAAAAAATAGTGAACCTGTCTGGTTTCGGCCAAAACCGTCCGGTTTCGGAGCGAAACAGGTCAGTTTCGGCCGAAACCCTAATGGTTTCGTCCGAAACCATTAAAAAAAAATTTTTAAGGTTTCGGACCTGCTACAGTGAGCAGGTCCGGTTTCGGATCGGTACCGGCCGAAACCGATACGTTTCGGCCGAAACCGATCGGTTTCGGCCGATACTGCCAACCCTGCTTCTATGCAGGTGGCGATGGCTAGAAGCTCGTCCTTGTGTACTGCTCTGACCTCCCAAGGACCGCCCACGCCACACTGCTTGTTCAGCAGCTCCCTAGCCACCTCCGCATCCATCCTACCTTGAAGAGGGGAGACCCATAGACGCCTTGAAGGAAAATGAATGATGCAATAGATACAAGAGGATTCAATATGTGTTTTTAACTTGGAATATTTGCAGGCTGAAAGATGAGAATGAGGGGTTCTAGGTATATGCTGACCTACAGGAAACTAGAAGAGAATCTGTGGATAATTGCATAATCAGCACATTGAGCCATGGTGTTGTACTTGATTGAATGGATGAATTAGTAAGCCCTCAAAGGGGAAGAGCATGGGAAGTATCATTCTCTAGGACAAAGGACATCCATAGTGCCACATGACAGTGTCAGAAATCTTCCCCATTCATATATCTCCATTCTGAAAAATATATTATTTGAGGCCCTGCACTGGAGTCTATGCCCATCAAATCAGGAGAGTGTGATCAGATTGTTAGAGATGGCAAAAAGAGATGCATGTTGGCAACCATGAGTATGGCCCATTGCTGGTAACTTTCATTAAATCAATTTTCATGCAAGAGAAAGAACCATTGGTTGTACAGATTAGAGAACCACCTAGAGACAACATGGAATGACTGAAATGTAGATCCACACAAGTCAACATCAAACAACTGCCAGGATAATTCGGCACTCCTCAAATCGAACATTTCATTTTTTTGAAAGGGAAGTGGTCTGCAGAACCAATTTTATTGATAAATAAAGAGAGACAATACAATCAGAGTAAGGAGGAGAGGTTTCTCCTCCTAAAGAAAAAGAAAATTAAATAACAGAGGAAGGAGAAACAGCAGATATCTCCTTCCAATCATCAACAAAAATTTTGAGCATAAATCTGCTCCAATGATAAAGAAAAGAAAGCCAGCACATAGCATGAGGTAAAATGTGAAGTATATGTGACCTTTCCCTCCTGCCCGCCTGCAATCTAAGGGCTCAAAAGGCTTGGTACATTTCTTCAAATGTGCCAAAGTTGCAGTGTACACTAGCAAAGTTACTAAGTCCAACAATTTTTGTTTCAAAGTAGTGCTGAAAGCAATGGGAAGGGTCACCTTATCAATGAGGACAGTGTGACTTTATCATTTGGGCCCCACACAAGAATCAAGTGTTAATCATCATTAGACAGATAACTAGGTCCAACTAAATTTGGTGTCATTTTGCTGAAAACCCCATAGAAAATCCAAAGTTAAAATAGTACACTCAATGACATACTTGTTTGAACTTCTTATTTATCGCTAGGCCATAAAACTAAGCAAACTTACATAAATATAGGGGATTCCACAAATTGTCACCCTGCTGTTCCCTCTCACCACTTTGTTGTCAATGTTTGTTCGACAAAAAAGAAATGGAAAAAGCAAGAAGCAAACAAAACCCAAACCTAGTATCAATTCTGTTACTCTTTTGCAAATGAACAACAATCAATGCTTCTCAAGACCACATGCACACATACCTTATCTCATTAGACTCTGAGGCCACATACCACATTTAGGCCCATTTGCAACACAAACATTTCCCCTTTCTCACCAAATCTGAGCCCAAGTTAATTGCATACTGCTTTAGTTTCTCTCTCTAGCCATCCCTAGAGAGAGAAACTTTGAGGAAAAGCATGTCACGGGGCAGTCCCCCGAAGTTTGCCTGTAGTGCGAATCAAGTACCCCTTGGGGGCACGGCCTGCCAGAGTGTGACTGGGGGTCTTGCCGGGAGAGGGATCCCCCTTGGGGGGGAGTGCTACTACAGGTGTGGAGGACGGGGGCCATCTACAACCATAGAAGACAGTTTCAGTTTCAGTGTCGGTTTCGGTCGGGTCCGAAATCGAATAAAATATTATTTTTCCAACTGGAGGAGTTTCGATTTCGTTTGATTTCGACCGTTAGGTTTCGGATCGTTCCGGTCCGAAACCGATACGTCTCGGCCAAAACGTTTCGATTTCGGTCAAAATTGCCATCCATGTCTGCAACGATATTGCAGAGCTCCGACGGCAAGCAACGAAGGCCTAGTCCATCCCAGCCGATTGTTCACAAATGTTGTACAGAGCAAGCCAAGCCACAGGATACAGGTGAAGGGAGGTAGAACATGTGTGGAAGCGGAGCTAATGGCAGCGGAGGTGGTGCAAGGGAGGTTGCACTGGATAAGGAGATGTTTGAGGGTGGATTTGGTGGAGGGGGTCAGCCGATGCAGCACAAGTGAAGACAATGCTGGACGGCGAGGTGAACAAGGGAAATGGATGGGAGGTGTTTTAGATGGGGAAAAGGGGGGTTTTGGCGATTGGCCGGTGTGAGGAAGAGGCAAAAGCCTGGGCGAAGACAAGTTTCACGATGGCGGAGGAGGCCTGCTTCACCTGAGAAGGTGGTCCCTATAGATGTGTACCTTCCCCAACCCCAGGGAAAGGCGAACCAAGATTCAGTTAGTCGGTGTGCCCCTCATCCTCTATGATGAGACGGGTGTGTCGACACTCATCTCTTGCTTTGGGAAGTTGGAGTCGAATTCGGTGTGCTTGATGGACCGGGTGGGAGCTCTTTGTGATAGAGTCTGGTGTGCAAGTGAGCAGACCACAGGTGTCTGCCGTCATCACCATCAACCTTGTCGGCAAGATCTTCCCCGTGTGAATTGACATCCACCCAGAGCAACAACAGCAGTCGGCATCGTCAGTGCACAGGGGTGGCCAATAGGAAATGCTTTAGGGCAACCCTTTCCTAATCGAGAGGAGGAAGATGGAGGGGAGCTGAGGGTACATGGCAGCACCACAGCTATCCATTCGAATTACAAATCAACGGGCCAGGCTGGGGACAAGTCGTGGGCCATCGGACCAATTTCGTCGCCACGAGTCTATGGGCCAAATCATAGGCCAGTTAATGGGCTGGTATTAGTGATGGGCCGCTCGCCCAACCCAACAAACAGAGGGACCGGGTCGGATTGGGAACTTGGGCACAACTTACCCATATCTGTACCCGGCAGTCATGTCGGTTCACCTAGAACCAACAAGCTTCATCCCTGCCCCCTGACAACAACTCCTTCACACACTTTGACAACAATCTAGAAGGGGCCATCACCAGTGGTAGTTGCAGCAGGCTCATTGAAAAAGCAGACGGCCGACAGGAGCTCCAGCCGCCCAGCCATGGCAGTGTCCGCCTTGCAAGTCCGCCCTGACAACCCGGCATCCCTCCGTCGACCTCAGAAGTCGTGGTACAAATGATCTTCAACATTCTTCTGCAACAGGCTGAGGAAGGGCCAACCATGTGTTTCTCATAAGGCCAATTGGGGGCCGCTCAGGAAGCGCCAGCTACCTCCGATGCAGTCTCTCCTCTCTAGAAGAGGCAAGACCGCGGTCGAATGGAGGAATTTGGGCTCACAAGGGGCCCGTCCCTAGAAGCCGCCGCTGCAAGACCAGATCCCCGCTTACACAATGCAGGCCAAATGACCCTGTTTACCCGGTACCCGAGTGCCCTCAACGGTCCATAGCAAAGACCCGAGGGGGGCATCACCCTCTGAACTGAACCGTCGTCCGACCTACTAACCCAGGCGCTATTGTTGGAGACGAGCAGGTGTGCCCACGAGGACCCAATGGCGAGACTACGGCGGCACTACTCAGGTGTGAGCTGCTTAGCATGACGGGTTGGACATAGGACAGCAGTCTGTTAACAGCTAGGGAGGAGGAAACGTATGTGTTGTTGAATGCAGTGGGGGAGGTGCTATCACCTGAAGACGAGGAGACAGTCCCAAACACACTCGGAGAGGCAACAAGATTGGAGGAGGGTAACTCTAAAAGAGAGGGGCAAGCTAGGAAGGGAAGAGGTGATGGAGTTGATGGCGGTGGTGAAGAAGATGACAGAGGCACAGATGACAGAAATGGTGGATAAGTTGGGGGTCTCATTTGTGGGGTGGACAGGGACCTGAGGGGGGTATTCATCAAAGTCTAGAAGCGGTGGCTGATCAGCATGGCTAGGGAGGCGAAGAGAGTAAATCACAAAAGAGGGCAATAAGGGAGAGCGAGGAGGGAGAGGAGAGGGGAAATGAGCTGGAGGAGGGAGGGAGAAACACAACCTTGCCCTTATAAGGATTGTCTCATAAAATGTGAGAGGGATATGTGGGGGCGAGAAGAGGAGGGTGGTGAAGGAGCTAGTAAGAAGATGCTAGATTGACATCTTGTGCCTGCAAGAGATTAAGTTTGATAGGGATGCGGAGTCGATCATGAGGGAGATTGGGGAGCCAGGATTACTAAGGGGATGACCCTTACTAAGGGTCAGTCGAGGGGACATCTCCCTTCACTTCCGCAGTGTCAGGGATTACTTCTCGTGGGACTTCTCTGGGATCTATGATCCCCAATCGAGGGAGGGAAAGAGATCACTATGGGATGAGCTACTTCTATACCATCAATGCAATAACAGTGGCTTGGGAGAGAATAGGGGACAACCCCTATACAAGGGAAATGGAGGACTTCTATGACTTCATATAGGAGATAGCTTTGATCAACATTGTCCTAGTGAATGCTCAATTCACCAGATCTAATATGAGGGTGGCACCTGCATGCTCTAGGCTAGACAGGTTCCTAATATTGGTTGACTAGGAAGATCACTTCCCTTATGTGCAAGCATCTTGTTTGGCTAAAACAATATCATAAACCTATTTTACTAAGACCATCCCGCAAGTAGAAGAGGAGACAAGGTTTCAAATTTGAAAGGTTCTAATTCAGAGAGGCAGACTTCATGGAGACAGTCAGGAGGGTTTGAAGTGTACACATAAGCACGGTCACTCTTCCATGGCCACACTGGTTGGTAAACATAAGCACCTAGTCCAAGTGCTTAAAAGGTTGGGATGCTGACAAAAACCTACCTCGCAGACTGGCAAAAGAAAGGATTCTTCAACAACTAGAGGGTATGCATTTCATGGAGGAGCAAGAGCTACTGGATGGATCTGACAAATCACACAAGGATACACTTAGGGTAGAGTTAGAGATCCTCACAAGGGAAGATATCTATTGAAAACAGAAATCAAGAGAGAAATAGCTCAAGGAAGGTGACAGGAACACTACTTATTTTTAGAGGATTGCTCAAGGGAGAAGGAGAATCAACCACATGATTTCCATTACGGTTGGGGAGCATATCTCCACAAGGGAGAAGGAGATCAGGGCGTGTGCGAAGGACTTGTACTCTAAACTTTTCACTGAAGATCAGATGTGCAAACTTGGGATTGCAGATGACCTACTTCTTTAGCTCTCTACTGCAAAAAGTGAGGCTCTATCCAGCCCCTTCACGGACGTGACCAGACAAGCAATCTTCTCCCTTGTAAGTGATAAAGCACTAGGCTAAGTGGCTTTCTTATGGTTTTCTTCCAGAAGTGCTGGGATACAATCAAGAAGGACCTGTTCCAAGCACTAAGAGAGTTCAAAGAGAGTAGGGCTCACTTAAGGGGTATCGAATAAAACCCTCCAGATCAGCATCCCAAAGAAACTAGGTGCACAAAACTTTTTGGATTATAGACGCATCAATTTGCTAAATAGTACATACAAGTGTCTAACCTAGTTGTTGGACATGAGACTAGACAGGATGATTGGTAAAGTGGTAAGTGGACACCAAGGGGCTTTCATAAGAGGAAGACACATAAAGGAGAATTTCCATGTTGCCCATGAGCGCTTGGACGCAATTAAGAACCAGAGGAAGAGGGGGAAGGTGTTAAAGCTGGATTTTAAGAAGCCGTATGACAACGTCAATTGACAATGCCTGTTAGAGACCCTGGCTAAGATGGGCTTTGATTAGAGGTGGATTGGGTGGATCGGAGCGTGTATCTCCTCGGCCTCTTTCGCAGTCATGGTCAATGGGCAGCCTAGTACTTCTTTCCACGTGACAAAGGACTCCACCAGGATGACCATGTCCCCACTCTTGTTTGTCCTAGTAGCACAGATATTGAGTAGGATGTGGATGAGGGCAGAATCGACAAGACTAATTATAAGCTTCCAAGTGGGGCTACATAGTGTTGGCATCAATCATCTACAGTATGCTGATGATACCATCCTTTTCCTAACAAATGAGGAGAGACAGTTGTACGTCGCCGGGTTGATGCTGGAGCTGTTAGAGAAACCAGTGATCTAAAGGTGAACTCTAGCAAAACCCGAATAGCTGGGGTCAACCATGGAGGAGAGGTCCCTCAAGAGAGTAGCATTCATACTCGATTGTCCGATAGGAGACTTACCTTTCTCCAACCTGGGCCAACCAGTGTCTCCAAGGTTCTTAAATTGTAGTGATTGGCAGGCGGTGATGCAGAGATATGAGTCCAAATTAGTAGGTTGGAAAGCGAGGCTCCTCTCATACGGGAAGAGAATGGTGCTATGCAACTCAGTGTTCGACAGCCTTCCTATATACTCTCTCTCCATTTTCATAATCCCAAAAACTATGGCCAAGAAGCAGGAGTTCATTCAACTAAGATTCTTTTGGCATAGCAAAGGAGGCAATTACAGGGGTTGACATGATATCTCATGGGGCAAATTTTGCAAGAGCAAGGAAATAGGAGGCGTGGACATCAAGAACATCAAAGATTTCAACCTGACACTAATATGTAAATGGTTGTGAAAGCTTGGAGCTAAGGACAGCGGGCTATGGCTGCAACTTGTCAGGCAAAGATACTATAGTAGGGTCAGAGATTGGGGCTTTGACATCGGAATGTCTACACAATGCCCCCCCCCCAATTTGGAAAGGCCTACAGTACGGTGATATCATTAAATCGAGTGTTCGGGTCCCGATTGGGCAAGGATAGAGGTGCCTATTTTAGAAGGACAGATGATGCGAGGACTTTTAAAGGAAACCTTCCTAAAGCTTTTTGTGATTTCAACTGGACCCACAACATTGGTAGCTCACACTTTTGACACATTGCTCACTGAGGGAACAAGTGGTGGTGGAGATGGGAGGAGGGTTGCTTCTTAGTCAGGCCTACATATTCACTCATATCAAATGGAGAAATGTGCCACCGGTTTGCATCCCATATTTGGACCCCTAAGAACCCGATGATAGTGAAGCCGTTGATATGGAGGATATCACATGGTTGGCTGCCCACATGTGATCAAATTGCCCTTTTTCTACAAGATATACCCACCCTTTATTGTTTATGTGGGGAGTTGGAGGAAAATCTAAACCACCTATTCATAGGATGCTCTTTCACTGGGGAGGGATGAGCCAAGATCGCCAATATAGGATCCACTAAACCATAGTCCCGTATGAGTGTGTGCACCAACTTCTTGTCAAATGGCACAAGAAGTGGAACCTGGGGGATGGACTCACCTGGTGGCTCATCCTTCAGGCTACATTATGGTACTATGAGGATAGAGAAATAACATAATCTTCAGAGGTGAAGCAACAATTAAGGATAGGCTTGTCTCTTTTGTCTGTGAGCGGGTGAAAGATTGTGTTGAATATTATGTAAAGAGGAGTCACGCAACTCCTCTACTTTCTTTTTGTTTAGGGGATCGCGGGGGTACACCGTCTCAGTGTGGAGTTTTTTGTATAGGGATTTTTTGGGAGATGATAGACTATACTTGTACATCCCACTTATCTTTTTTACATTTAATACAATTGTGGCACCATCCACTTCTCAAAAAAAAAATGCATACTGAGCCCACTTAGATGTTGACATAAGTCTCATTGTTCACTCTAGCCAATTAGGATGTCAGCCACTTCAACATTGAGCCCAACACACCCTACATCAGTAGGGCATATACCTTCGGGGTCAACACTCCAAAATAGGATAGGGATACAATCTCACTAAAATTACTGATTCATATTGATCTCATTAAAATAACTAACTCACAGATGGAAGTCCTATGTCATTGAGCTGGTCTCAGCTAGTCTTCATAGGGTGTACCCTATTTAGCTGGTTATATACATGCATGCAATGTGGCCATTCGCATCATCCCAGACTAGAATGAGGTGCCCTGCACCAAGAGTACAATAGACATCCTCATCTAGCCTCAATCTCATGGTTGAAACAAATCAATGATGAGCATTATCAACATGACCATGAAGTACTAGAACCCTTGTGCTCTATAGTTGCATGAATGATGCATGCTGAGTTAATGAAACCTGGTTTTTAGATTGACTTGATCAACCTTTCCAGAAAAAATGGCTTAACCATAAATGGCAACTAAGAAGCAGTCCAAAACCAGATACCTTACCTTATCAAATGAAAATTTGGTCAAAGCATCATTTTTGAAAGTGTTAGTCAAAGTATTATTAGGCCACTCGTTCTGAATTACAAGAATTGGTTATGAATACATAACAAATAATGACGAGACAATACCAGTAGTGGAAAGGAGCAAATATCCATAAACATTAGTAATTTGAATGGGAACTTCAAACTTACCTAAAGTGACTTTCCCTAGTTGCCCAGATATAAGCTCACTATTCCGGAAGCAGACAAAGCCATCATTGGGACACATTGTTTCTCCAGATTTGCTATAGATTCTTTCCTTGACAGTAAGATTTAGGAAAACTTTTGTGTGCGCATTAGGTCGTATAAGAACACTAAATAGTTGTTTCCCAGTCCAAAGTTCTATTGGCTACAACAGGAACAAATATCCATGAAATATCAGGGTGAATCATTGGACACATTTAAGCAAAAAAATCAGTGACAATGTGATAGTAGATGATACACAATTGTATTTGATTTCTAAACAAAAAGAGTCAACAGAGTAAAGCATAAACATTTTCTGAAGCAGGAATAATTATCAAGGACATACAGTAACGGAAATCTTGCCGGATACAGAAATGGAGCAAAATGTACTGTCTTGTTGCACATTTCTTCATCTTATGGTAGTAACTAGCAAGGAACAAAAATATGCAGAATCAGATAAAAGCTGGCCAAGCCAGGTCACACTTGGTCAGTCTGATACAATTCCACTAGCCTTGTTGTTAATGAATGGTGGTAGCAACCGTTCAAACAGAATAACAAACAATAAAAGTCTAGCCTCCAAGGACCACGTCTAATGCTTATAGGGACCTTAGGCAAACCTATCCAGTTCCTCAATGGTTTCAGACATTGCAAACTGTTGAACCCCGCAAATTTGGGAGGTATCTTTGTAATTCATAAATAATTTTTAAAGAATCCAGTAATTTTCTGAGAATTTTCAGATGATTTTCAGAAATTTTCTAAGATTTTTCAGAAATTTTTAAACAATTTTCAGAAAATTCCAGCAATTTTCTCAGAATTTTCAGTAATTTTCTGAGAATTTCTAGAGAATTTTCAAACAATTTTTGGGGAAATTCCACACAGTTTTTTAGAAAATTTTAAACAGTTGCTGAGAAGTTTTGGAAATTATTAAGCGACACGAGACAATAAAAAAAAGCGTCGCCGTGAGTTAAACGCCCGTACAATTCCGACGGACGGGGATATTCACATAAACCCTACGTGTTCCATGCAAGACAATTTTGTCAAGCACCTCGCGGGCAGCATAAAACGATGTGCCTGTGGCAAAGAACAAATAAAATAACATCTCCCCTGACCTGCGGGGATCGTTCTCGATGCTTCAGAGTGTGGTCCCAAGCAGTCCAAGAAAATCGACTGCAAATCAGAGTCAAAGAAGCAACAAAACCTCACAAAGTCCCCACGTGCCGCTGCGTCCCTAAATCTCATAGCAGAAAATGACTACGAAGGAGACAAAATCAAACCCTTTTAAAAGAGTTTGAGAGCCACAAAGGGGGACAAGTGGTCGCCCACCTGCTCTCTCCTCTCCCTCGGTCTACGTGTGCAGGGAATCAGTCGCCTCTCTCTCTCTCTCTCTCTCTCTCTCTCTCTCTTCAGCCAGCAAGGGAGGGGAAAAAGAAGAAAAAAAGAGAGAGAGGGGGCCTCCGGTTGGGCTGGGCAGGCCTAACCAGGGAGGTCCCCCGGTTTTCACCCAAGGGCTAACCGGGGGAAGCCCCCTAGTTACGCCCAGGTGTGAACCAGGGGGACCTCCCCCAGTTTCCCCCATCTGGCACCAACAGGGGGGAATCCCCTCGATCCTCCCCCACCTGGCCGCAAACCGGGGGAACACCCCCCCCCCCAGTCCTCCCTCTCTTGATCGCAAACCGAGGGGGGGATCACCCCCTCTCAGGCACACACTCGGGGAACCCCCCCCCCCCAGTCTCCTTTACCTCTGTGTGGACCCCACTTGACCGCATGGTTGGCGGTTTCGGCCGAAACCGATACGTTTCGGCCGAAACGTATCGGTTTCGGCCATAACCGATACGAAAAGGCCATTAATTACTGTAGCAGACCGAAACATAAGTGAGGTATCGGTTTCGGGCGAAACCGATACTGGTTTCGCCCGAAACCCGTCGGTTTCGGCCCGAAACTAAAAGGTTTCGGCCGAAACACGATCCCTCACTTATGTCCTCCCCCGAAACCCCACTTAGCCGCTGCTGCCTGCTGAGTTTCGGCTGAAACCCTCCCCCTCCCCCTGCCGATGCTGTGCTGCTGCTGCTGGGTGCTGCTGCTGCCGCCGCCCTGCACTGCTGCGGGCCTGCGGCTGCTGCGCCTGCCGCCTGAAGCTGCTGCCTGCTGCGGCTGGTGCTACTGGTGCTGCTGCTGCAAGCTACTGCTGCTGCGCCTGCTGGAGCCTGGAGGTGGAGGCTCCCTCTCGCCTTGTTGTGCACACCGGGAGGTCGGGGCCAACACAAAGAGGGTTTTGATTATTTTGTTTTAGGTAAAGCTCATTGGGTTAATTTACGGTTTGATTATTTTTGTTGTGTTATTTTGGTTGGGTTAAAAATTTGGGGTGAGCAAGCCTTGCTTAATAAATTTCTTCTAAAGGTGATTAAGGCCTTAAGGGTTAATTGCTAATTATACCCTAATCAGTTTATAGAAATTGGGGCTTTTGTCTATTTTGATTTGCTTATGCTCAATTGAACTTAAATTAAGCTTCATTGAGGCATTTGGGGTGGGAGCATGCATGAAAATATATTTTTGCAAGGGTGATTAAGGGTTAATTGCTAATTAAGCCCTAATTAGGTCATAAAAATTGGGGCTTTTGTCTATTTTGATTTGCTTAGGCTCAATTGAAGTTAAATTAAACTTCATTGAATATTTTGGGGTGAGAGCATGTGGGTAATTACTATTTTGCAAGGGTGATTAAGGGTTAATTGCTAATTAAGCCCTAATTAGGTCATAAAAATTAGGGCTTTTGTCTATTTTGATTTGCTTAGGCTCAATTGAAGTTAAATTAAACTTCATTGAATATTTTGGGGTGGGAGCATGTGGGTAATTACTTTTTTGCAAGGGTGATTAAAGGTTAATTGCTAATTAAGTCCTAATTAGGTCATAGAAATTGGGGCTTTTGTCTATTTTGATTTGCTTAGGCTCAATTGAAGTTAAATTAAACTTCATTGAATATGTTGGGGTGGGAGCATGCGGGTAATTACTTTTTTGCAAGGGGGACTAAGGGTTAATTGTTGATTAAGCTGTAATTAGGTCATAGAAATTGGGGCTTTTGTCTACTTTGATTTGCTTAAGCTCAATTGAAGTTACATTAAGCTTCATTATAGAATGAGAGGTCGGAGCATGCGGGTAATTACTTTTTTGCAAGGGTGGTTGATAATTAAGCCATAATTTTTCTAATGTACTTACAACTATACTATTTTTGTTTGACTGTCTTAATACAGCATCATGCCTAGACGTCATCAAACACAGGAGCAGCAAGGGCAGGAGGATCCGGGGTGGGCCCACATGTCCTTAGTTATGGTAAGAGAAGGAAGGTTAAATGTAATTATTGTGGTAGGGAGATGTATGACGGAATTACCAGAGGAAAGTAACATTTGGCAGGGGTAAGAGGAGAGGTGAGACAATGTGACCACTGTCCACGAGAGGTGCGAGAGGAGATGCGCCAGTGCCTTTTGGGGAAAAAGGAGAGGGTGCAATAAAGGGCTGAGGATGAGGAGGAAATTGCTGAGGAGATTTCTGGCAGAAGGGTTAGGAGGGATGATGATGAGGAAGGCACTGAAGATTCTGATCCGGAGCTGACTGAAGCAAGGGAGCGTGAAGAAGCCGCTCGAAGGAAAGGAAAGGCACCCATGGGTTCAGGAGGGACCTACTCCAGTACAACTGCACGACGTCTTGATGTTGCTGCCCCGCCTCCGCAGACGCAGAGAGCAGGCGCCATGGACAGTTATCTCCACAGAAGGCCCCAAGCTACACAACCTAAGATCAAAAGTGCATTGAGAGGGGTCAAAAAATCTGCAGAAGTTGCAGGCCATGCATTTAAAAGTATTTGTAAATGATTTTTTCATGCAGGTGTCCCTGCACATGCTGCTGAAAGTGAATATTTTCAACCTATGTTGGATGCCATAGCAGATGCTGGCCCTGACTTGAAGGCGCCGTCACGTCGGGACATATACGGGAGTGGGCTTGAGGCAGAGGTTGAGGAGCTCCATGACTGGGTTCAAAGCTTCAAGCATATATGGATGGAGAGAGGATGCACTATTATGTGTGATGGTTGGACTGATACCACGAAAAAGTCCATGATTAACTTTTTGGTATATTGCATAGAAGGTACAGTATTTGTAAAATCTGTAGATGCATCAAATTTTGAAAAAACTGCCAATTATTTGTTTCATTTGATGGACAACATGGTAGACGAAATTGGTGAAGATAATGTTGTACAAGTTATTACTGATAATGAAGCCAGTTATAAGGCTGCAGGGAGGAAATTGATGCATAAGCGCAGGCATTTATATTGGCTTCCATGCGCAGCACATTGTCTAGATCTCATACTTGAAGACATAGGGAAGGACAAACATGTGAAGAAGACGGTTGAAAGGGCACAAAAGATTACCCAGTATATTTATGGCCATCCTAGGATATTGAACATGTTCAGGGAGCATGCAAGTGGGGGGGGAGATATCATCCGTGCAGGGCCAACCAGATTTGCTTCAAATTTCATTTCTTTGGAGTCTCTGCATAGGTATATTGTTGAACTAAATTATTACTTCTTTATCCTTATAGTTATGATCCGTATTTGATTCAAATTTTATTTCTTTGCACAGGTATAAGAATGAGTTGAAAGCTTTCATGTACCACAATACCCTGCGGGAATACATCGACAAGGGCAATGTTGATGCTCAGATGGATTATTTGGATGTCTGTCAAATCGTGGACGACAACAAATTCTGGGACAGAGGAACACGATACATGAAAGCAATCACCCCCCTCGTGAAGGTCCTAAGATTGGTGGATGGCGATGACAAGAATGATATGGGATATCTGTATGAGGCCATGGACCGTGCAAAATTGGAGTTGCAGGAGTCGCTTCCCAAAGAATATACAAAGTGGTGGAAGATTATTGACCATAGATGGGACACCACATTACACCACGACTTGCATGCAGCTGGTGAGTGATTATTTGTATTCATACATTATTGACCATACATTAACTATATACAAATGCAGGTTATTTTCTGAACCCTCGATTAATGTACAATGCCAATGCACATGTTGATGCCGAGGTGCTTCAAGACACTTTAAAAGTCATTGGTCGTTTATCGAGGACACCAGATAAGAGACTTCAGGCGGAAGTAGAGGTTGGCATGTTTGATTTCATGAATAAGAGGTATAGAATTTACTTAAGTAGTTATGCTAATCTATTATGTAATTTTTGTAGATGAACTCCTATAGAATGAGAACTGGGACGTATTCTGACTCCCAATTGCAATACGCAGTGGGAAGAGTGAGCCCAGGTATACTTCATCTTTGTGCTTTCTTTGCAATTACATCTTCCTTAATTAATTTTTAATTACAACTTATATTTATTTGTTTATGGTTGGTTGGTGTAACAGCTGACTGGTGGATCATGGTGAAGAATAGAGAATTCGGCAGTTCTGCATTGGCTTTCATTGCAATCAGGGTGTTGAGTCAAACCACATCAGCAAGCCAATGTGAAAGAAATTGGAGCACGTTCAGTTTATACACTCAAAGGTTCGCAATCGCCTAAAGGCTGATCGGTTAGAGAAATTAGTGTACTGCCACTACAATATGAGGTTGAGAATAAAGAATATGAGGTTGAGATAACAGCTGTGAGACAAACGCGTCGCTGAGGATGCCGCCGCAGAAATTGATGTGGATGCCTTGTTTGATGATGATAATCCCTTGCAGTCTTAGGTCAAGACACGGGAGCAGGTTGATGAGCCCGTTTTTGATGTTGATGATAGGGCATGGGCAGAGGGCATACTTGATGAAGATGAGGCAAGAGATCCCGAATTCAAAAGAACATCAAAGAGGGCTAGAGATACTCATGCGCACCAGTCTAGGGTTGTTGATGACACTGAGGAGCATTTCGAGTTTGAGCCAGCTAGACACTCAGATACAGATAGCAGGTCGGTCACTCCTAGAATGGTCAAGCCACCGGTCTCCTTTAGAAGAAGTACATCAGTGCATGGGCAAACTGAGAGGACAAATGCTCCTGCTCGAGAGGACCCGACAATTGAGCTGTTGAAGCAAATTTATGTGAGGCACACGCCAAGGGATAAAGGACTCATGTCAAAGATCACTGAAAAATTGGCACCACAAGAGAAAAAAGCATCCCCGAAGGCTAAAAAGCGACTAATTGCTTATGATGATGGTGATCATCCCGGAGGTGCTGCAGGTGGTACTAGTGCTGCAGGTGGTACAGGTGATGCAGGTGGTACAGGTGATGCAGGTGATGCAGGTGGTACTACTGGATACAGTCAGGGGGAGGGACGATATGATCCATCAGGTTACGGAGGTCGCCAACAGGAAGCAGCAATTTATGGGTCGTGGAATTATGAACTATCATTCCAGTTCCATCCATATCCGACTAGTTCCCCTTCTCTTATGATTCTTATGGTGATACTAGATTTGAAACAAGCCGACCAAACACTCCAAGAGAGATCCAAAGAGGGATGCAGGACTTGGCTACCTCATTGTTTGGTTATAGTGAATATAGACCATACATGCAACCTGGTTATGGGTATCAACATCAAGGGTCAGACGATGAGGGAGAAGGTTCTTCTAGTAATTATTATCCATATTAGGTAAGAATCAATGAATTTTTGTAACATTTATTTTGTCTAATTTGCTTTATTGTACTGCTTGTATTAATGTACAATAGAATATTAGTTTAAATTTCACATATTCAATGTTTGAACTTCGATGTGTAGTTGTCTACTTCAAGGTTATTGCACTAACTTATACAGTCAAATGCATGTGTAATAGTTTTTGTGATTTTAAGTGTTTATTTATATTTTTTATGATTTTTGGAGTGATTTTTTTGAATCTTTTAAATGGGTTTCGGCCGGTTTCGGCCGAAACCGATACCGATACCGAGTCGTATCGGTATCGGACTCGGCCGAAACCGAGACCGAAACCGAGTTTGCCATCCATGCTTGACCGAGGGTTCCCCCGATCTACTACAATTGCGCCTAGGTCTGACGGTTCCCCTGGTTCACTTAAATTCCCCCATTTGATATTCTAGAATAAATAAGGGGTGGTGAACTTACCTCCCTAAGTTAACCAGGGGAACATCCCCCGGTTCACCCTCATGAGCATCTAACCTACCCGACGAAACCACCCCCGGTTCAATTAGTGTGCACCCTAACTTAACTGGGGGAACCTCCCCCGCAACTGTGCCCAAGTTACCCGAGGGAACCTTCCCCCGGTCTCTTCACCTCCCTAATACAATAAATGCAGCCATGGAGTCCCCCCGGTTAGCCCCCTATAAAAGGAAGAGGGGAAGAAACAAAAAAAGAAAAGAAGACGGAGGAGGGAACACAAGGAAGTCAACTCAAGTCCAAGGAGCTCCAAGGAGAATCTATCCTTCAAGAACTCCAAGAACGTTTAAAGACTTGGGATAAGACCTAGTTCGCCCATCCCCCAAGAACTTGTATGTTTAGTCTGTTTGATCTTGTTAAGTGCCTGATAAAAGGTATGTTGGTGTTTTTGCACTTATACACCTCCTTGTGAAGAAATTATTTATAAAACCATAAAAACTCTGTAAAAATATAGAAAATGTGTAAAAATTCAAAAAAAGATGTAAGATCACGTGGGACTTATTTTCATGTGAGAAATTGCACACAAGTCCCTGCTCTGTGCGAAATTATAGAAAAACCATGTAAGTTTATGAAATTACACAAATATCCACAAAATTTGGGAAAAGTCCTGAAAATTCAAAACTTGAACAACCAATGTTCTGGTTTACATACATGTCCTCCAAATTGGGAAAAACCCCTATTTTTTAGAATTGCAATTTTACCCTAGATCTTTGCATAATTGCGTAAATATACAGGGTAATTACAAGGAAATTCAGAAAATCACAGAAATGGCATAAATATGTTCAGGTTATGCCAAAGTTGTGGTTCTACCCTCATGACTGAGAAAAAATTGTAAATAAACTCTAGTTTAAGATAAAATTGTGAATAAATCCAAGCTTGTGAAAGGATTTAAATGTATTGCTATTATACCCTTGCTTTAGGGCATGGGGGATTCTTTTTGGACTTAAGCCCTCTCATCACAACGAATGATGCAAGGGTTGAAGGATAAATCTAACAATTAATCAAAGGTGTTCGGACTTATATTGATGTAAATAAACACCGACTCCGGTCGGTGGAAAAATGTCCAACACCCGAACCCTAAATCGTCTGACCAATTAGACTCACAGGAAGAATTATGTGCATGCTAATTAATTAGCTTAAATATGTACATATTTATCCAACAAATCGATATTTTTCAAAAAATAAATTTTCTGAGTGTGAAACACCTACCAACATGTTTGACAATGACATGCCCTTTTTTATTTTTCCCGGTTTTTCCATCACCAAAGGCACAATAATATCTTCCACCACTGAGATCTCTAGTAGTGTCATACATATTTGTCAAACAAATTGATATTTTTCAAAAAAATAAATTTTCCGAGTGTGAAACACCTACCAACATGTTTGACAATGACAGGCCCTTTTTTTATTTTTCCCGGTTTTTCCATCACCAAAGGCATAATAATATGTTCCCCCACTGAGATCTCTAGTAGTGTCATTTCTCCTTCTGTAGCAACCCAATAAAATAAATAAATAAACAAATAAATAAAAAATTATTTACCTTGAAATTTAATGACCGATAAAATAATATAATATATATAAAGGTAAACTAAGCCATAATTTACTGGAGGATTAACGAGTATTAAAATATATTGGGTCTTAATTAATTAGTCTCCAATTATTAAAAATTTTAATTATTTTAACTTGAACGGGCCACAGATAGTCAAACCTGATTTTAATTGGGCCATAATAATAAAAGGACATATTAAAACCATCTAACAAACCCTAGGGGCAGTGAGTGGCAGCTGGCTTATTTTAGATAGAGCATGGAAATAGAGATAGGATCGCAAGATATAGTAACTTTTGTGTAGGACTCCTTTAATTGAAATTTTTAATCTAAGACTCTTAGGATTAGAGTCTATAAATAAAAACCTTGAGCCCAGCAAATCCCTATTGTTGCAGATTCAAGGGCGTATATTATGTGCTGTCACGCGAGTTCATGCGTGAAGGAGGGGTGTTTGTGTGTGTTCGTGCTGTTCGTGAATAGTGTTGAGCCGTGTTTTCCATCTTCACCTTTTTCTCTCCCAAAGGTAGGTGTTCTCCCAGGTAAAAACAAATTAATCGTCATGGTAGATAGAATAACATGTATTCTTCGTGCCCATGCATCAATTTTGATCGAGTATGATTCGAGTATTTGGATCTAGAATGCACCTGTGAACTGTTCATGAGAGTTTCTGAGAGTTTATTCAATTTAAATGGCATCTAACCAAGAAGACTTCATTTAAATAGCGCCTGAGTGAGAAGGAGCCAATTTCATGATTGGCGACCCTTCACTGAGGTGCTATATTTTTATCAACGTCTATTTGCAAAGACGCTATTTTTATGTATGTTAAGCATGATTTTCGGTAATAACCTGCTACTCACTTTCTCTAAACAGTACTTTCTAAAATATTAAATATGTAATTTGTTGAGATTTGAACGTGAAATCTTCTAAAAGCATGTATTTCCTGTTTTAAATCATAATCCGTTTACTATAAGTCTCTGAATATATATATATATATATACATACGTGTTTCACACGTGAAAATTTTTGACATCCATTTCGTTTGATAAATATGTGTATATTTAGACTAATTAGCATGCACATTATGATTATCACGCGCGTGATTTATTAGACGATTTAGAATTCGCGTATAAGGACCTTTCCCCACCGACCGGAGTCGGTGTTAATTTACATCGGACTGAATCCGAACACCTTTGATTAACTGCCTAAGATCTTTTTGTCTTTGCGATACCGGCTTTGCCAAAGTTTTAGTCCCAGGGAAGAATTCCCTTGTCGTAAGGCCGGACATCATTGTAATTATCCCCTCACGTGAAGGCTTATTTGTCATTTTCCTGCTATGAGAGACCTACTTGCGATTTTCCCTCTTTGGAAGGGTTTAGATGCAATTTACCCTCTTGGAGGGACTTATGTGCAATTTTCCCCTTTGGAGGGGCTTGTATGCAATTTTCCCCTTTGGAGGGACTTGTATGTAGTTTACCCTCGAATTATGGTGTATATGCCAATTTCCCTTTTGATTAGGGTTTTTTGAACAATTTGCCCTTGAATTAGGGTTTTTGTGTAATTTACCTTTGAATTAAGGTTTTGCATGCAATTTACCCTTGGATTAGGGTTTATTTGTAATTTGCCCCAAGATTAGGGTTTATCAGTTTCTAAGGTGCCATGTGCGACCCTCTTGATTTTTCTGAATTTCCTGCATTTTCTCATATTTTCGCAGATATGTACGCAATTTTGAAGAAATATGGGGTAAGAACGCCATGCACAATGCTTAGTCTTGAGCGGAGAAATTTCCATAAGTTGGGGAGTGTTCCATATGAACGGCAACATCGTCCTCATGAATTTCGATATTCCCTTCCATTTTTTCTTAAATAGATGGACTTTTGCACATTTTCAAAAGAATACGGGATAAAAATGTAATTTTCGGGCCACATAGGGGCCTATACGCAATTTTTCATAATGGAGTGAATATATTTTCATTTTTATTATTTATTGAACTTTCATAACTTTGTACAATGCATCTCCATAATACAATGTCTTTTTGCATACAACGGAGGGCGTTTTTGTCAACACATACCCTAAGAGGGTTTTTTTGAAACTTGGGGCTTAAACCCAAAAACCTAGACAGCAAAAGAAGGGATGCAGTCTTCCCTCTTGCTTCTTCTTGCATTTGGGCCTCTTAGAAGCTCACCAAGTCTTCCCTCTTCTCTCCTTCTCTTCGTCTCTTCCAAAACTCAAGTCTTTGGCCTCCTTTTATAGGTGGAGACTTGGTGAGCTTCTAAGAGGCCCAAGTGCAAGAAGCAAGAGGGAAGGCCGCACCCCTTCTCTTCGTCTCTTCCAAAACTCAAGTCTTTGGCCTCCTTTTATAGGTGGTGGAGGTAGAACAGAGACTAAGTGGCTCCGATGGAAGCTCCCCCTCCGATGGAAGTCCAAAAGGTAGGCACCCACCTCCTCACTCCTTGTCTTTTTCTTCTTTTTCTCTTCTTTCTCCTTTTTTTTGTGTTCTCCCTGCATAGCAGAACAAGGACCAGAGGGGCCCTCCGGTCAAGCGGCGACTGGAGGGGGGTCCCTCCAGTCTGAGAACAGCGGAGGGGGGGGCTCCTCCTCTGATTTGACCTTGCCGGAGGGGAGGCTGCACCCCTTCTCTTCGTCTCTTCCAGAACTCAAGTCTTTGGCCTCCTTTTATAGGTGGTGGAGATAGACAGAAGGATAGGTGGTGGAGATAGACCGAAGGATAGGTGGCTCCGGTGGAAGCTCCCCATCCGATAGAAGTCCAAAAGATATGCACCCCCCTCCTCCCTCCATGTCTTTTTCTTCTTTTTCTCTACTTTCTCCTTTTTTTTGTCTTCTCCCTGCATAGTAGAACAAGGACCGAAGGGACCTTTCTCTACTTTCTCCTTTTTTTTGTCTTCTCCCTGCATAGTAGAACAAGGACCGGAGGGGGGTCCCTCCGGTCTGAGAACAGCGGAGGGGGGGCTTCTCCTCCGGTTTGACCCTGTCAGAGGGGGTCCCCCAACTCGCGAACACCAGAGGGGGGTCCTCCCCCCTCCGATTGATGGCTCACCAGGGGGGCCCCTCTGGTGGCCCTAGACCGGAGTGGGGACGCCCCTCACGTGTTCGCGCGCTGGGGGTCCCCCCTCCGGTTCCTATCCACCAGAGGGGGATCCCCTCCGGTTTAATTGGTCGAAGGGGGTCCCCATCTGGCCTTGGCACCGCAGAAGAGAGGAGAAAAAGGGGAGGAGGGGGGTGGCCCTGCTCCCTTGGTCTTTTGACTAAAAAAGGGGCCTCTTGTCCTTTTCCAATCATTTTTTATTGTTGGGACTTGGTTGCAACACATGGAAGACTCCACCTTTGTGTGCTTTTGGCACCTTTAGCACGTCAAAGCACGTTTAACGCGGGGAACAACACCCCGACGATTTCAAAGACCATTTCTATAGTCGATTCCAGCGTGAGTGAGCAATTCCACTCCGTTCATCAACTATTTAATAAAATTTCTGTGCATGGCAGCAGGTATGTGTTCACGAACGGCCCCACCTAGTGGGCCCCACAAAGGCACCTATGTGATAAAGACGATCCACTGTCGTTTTGTAATCATCACATGGAGCATTTCATTTCTAAAAATTTTCTGAAAATATCATGAACCCTTTATAAGTTTTGTGGGGTTCAAAAAATACCCCCCACGGGGGGTCCGTCGGAGTCGAGGGTGACGGCGGGCGCCCCCGTGTCCCTTTAAATTTTTTCGGCTTCCACAAATGCTTTAGTAATTTATGAGCTTACTATTTTGTTGCTTATCACGTTGTTCTAACACTTTGCATTATCTCTATCTTATCTCTTTCTTGCAGGCCATGAACCACGCCTCGTGCTCGAAAAAGCTATGCACGCAGATCGCGAGGACATGACGGACACATCGCCCCCATTGCTTCCAACAGATTGATGCCTCCTTTGGGACCTCTGCGATTCACTGCGGGGAATTTATTTTCTCCCGACAAAGGGCAGAGTATTATTGCCTTCGGTCCACTTCCTGAAGAGAAATCTGTCGGCGGGGCAGTCGACTTGTCTTTGATTGTCAGGGTCGGCAATTGCTACAAATATGAGCCCCCGAAGGGCTATCCACGACATTTCCCATTGGACGAACATTTATTCCCTTCCATTCAAAATTTCGCCCCGGAGGACATGGAGGAGGATAAACCCTTGTTTAGTGTCCGAACGTCGCCAACTTGAGAGAGCCATCTTAGTGGGGCGTGACAACATGCTGGGTAGCTGTGGGACTTCTTTTCCGAGCTTTCCTCTAGGCTTTACATGCCAGCCCCAGTTTCCCTGCACTACTCAGCTGGGATTCTTTAGCACAGAGGTCGATTACTACACTAAGGGCTATGCATTTGCTTCTACTTCATGGGATCTTTTGGGCAAGCACAAGGTGGCCTCTGATTCGGTTTCTAACTCGTTTCTACTCCCTTCAGGCACACAATTTGCTTGAGAGGGATATGACAAGCTATGTCTGATCAACAAAATCATGAGTGGGCCTGCACCGAGTTCGTACGGCAAATGGTCTGTCATCCCCTCGCATAGATTTTACTTGGGGGCCACAGAATGGCTCATGGGCATTCTTCATCATTACGGTCGGCTCCTTGAGCATGTTGGCATTTGCCATACAGTAACGGTTGCATTATATTATTACCCTTGCTACAGTGGTCTTCTGCAAGCCCTGGCTGAAAGATTCAACCGTCAATTCAACACTTCTGCAACAGCTGAGGGAGAGAGAGCTCTTGATTTATGGAGCTTTCATCGATTTCTGGCCTTCCTATTTCTGGGCGCCCCTACAAGGAGGTATCTCTCAGTGGTTTGCACCGGAACTATTCCACAGGTTCTGGGGAATATGGGCTCCCTCTGAGCTTCAACATTTGATGAAGGTCTGGCGAGATCTAGCTCGCTTCGGGAAAAAGAAGACTCCTTCTGCTTCTGCTGGTGTTGTCAGGAGTCAGCTTAAATGCATGGATACGTTAAGGTCTGGCGAGATCTGGCTCGCTTCGAGAAAAAGAAGACTCCTTTTGCTTCTGTCGGTGCTGTCAGAGTCAACTTAAATGCATGGATACATTATTTGTATAATGGGCCCTTCTGTTTCTATGAGCAGTTTGCTGAGGACAACAGGCCCCTGAATCAATATTATCAGTTGCTTTTACATTCTCAAGAACACAAGCGGTATCTTTCTGCACCAGAAGATGAGGGATGGAATCCCCAGAAATTACCAAACACAGGTGGTATCTTGCAGCCTATCTTGTTTATTGGCTGGCAACGTTTATAGTACCTTATGGAGAGGAGGGCTTAGTGAGTCCTGAGTTGATAAACCCAGCTTGCCTCCTTGCCGATGGACACAAATTAGCTCTTGCTCCAGCTGCATTATGTAATATTTATCATGGCCTGGGGAATTTAACTTCTCAGAGCTCTCCCAGGGACAGAGGTGTACTTATGGCTACCCAGTTCCTGAGTGCCTGGGCTAGCCTACTATTGCCTTCATTGTGCCAAAGTGTGACTGTGGAGAATCCGACGGCACCGCTGATCTTTTTATTCAGAAATCGTCCAGAGCAGAGCTCATTGGAGCAGTTGTCAGGAGCACGCAAGCTCCTATCTTATGTCCCCACTCAGGGGGAGGAGGGATTACACTTTGCTCACAGTTCTTATGACTTCAACCCCTTCATGATCGAGGACCCGAGTGGGATATCATATGGTGTTCCTCATTATTCATCCTCAACCTTTCTTTTTATGAAGATTGACTTTGTTACATCAGGCCAAGTGTTCTTGTTTTTAGAAAAGGTAGCACCACCTTCTTAGAGCCTTACTATCCGCACCGCTTCGAACGAAACTTTGGTTATGATAAGTCGGTCCCTCCCGACGTTAACTTTGGCTTGGAGGGAAGAATTTGCAGAAACCACGACACCCACTTAGTTGTCGGTTGCTGGTAGGATTTCTTTTTTAGGGGCGTGCCAACCCAGAGGTGTACTCTCCCCAACAGGATCGGGCAGGTTGACATATATTATGCTCGATGGTGGTTTAAGCACAGAAATATTTTTAGACAAACTCCCAGAGGCTGAGGGAAGCAGAGGAAGCCCACTTAGGGAGAACTGACTTGCCACCCCTCTTGATTGATAATTCATTTCTTTATGCTCAATTTCCAAGAATCACCAGGGCCGTCAGGGACGTCCGTTCGCAGTGGGAGACTAAGAATGGAGCTATCACAATAGATTGGAGGCCCTATGTCGGGGCGATCAGACCTTTGAGGCGCCCAGTTGACACTTCATCAGGACAAAGCGGGACCCCATCAATTTAAAGAGTATATTCATGGTGGACCCATTTTCTATCAGATTGTGGGTATTCTCTTAATGTTGCCAAGAGTATAGAACTTATACCTGAGGGATTCAATAATAATTTATGGCCGCAGTGGGAGAAGCATCTTATTAGCTCCACCATCTGAATTGGCCCATTCGAATACATTTCCCTTATTGAAAATGGAAAGACCCTGCAAGACATTTGGGATGCCATCGCAAATGTAGGAAAGGTTGTAGGTCTCCGGCCTGAGCAGGTGGTATTACAACCTGCTTTTTCACCAGCTCCAAAGGGTACGTAGTCAATTTTCTTGCTTTCTTCTATCTTCCTTCACTTACCGGGTTTATTTTGCCTTACAATGATGCTTGACTTTCTCTTTTTATTCCCTTCACAGCGAGCTTCATTACGAAAAGTGTTGCAACCCAAGGGAAAAAGGTCCCTGGTTCTTTAAAAAGGCCTAGGCCGAGTAAGGACAAGGGTCCCAGCCAGAGGATTTTTCGTCCCCGTACAAAGGGAACTACCTCATGTGGGCAGCCGGCAGGCAATTCTTTTGCAGCTTCTCATTCACCATGCCAAAGCGACCCTTACTAAATATCACATGGCCCCTACTTTGCTTCCAGGGTCTTCAGCTGCTGAAAGAGGGAAAAATATCCCTCGTATGGATGAAAATATCTCTTTTGAAGCAGAGGCAACTGAGGAAGAAAGCGAATCACAAGATTGGGATCTTACGAACGATGATTACAACCCAGTTTCAGGCGCTTCGCCGCCATTCTCCAGTGGAGGGCCTACTGGTCATACCTCAGTTGGTATGCTTCTCTTTAATGCCCTGTTATCACGTGCATACTTATCTTCTCCTTATCTTGGCGGGCCTTTAACAGTCCCCTTTCCCTTCCTTTTTTTTTTTTTGCCTTTGCTTTCCAACGGAGGTTTTCAGGACTGAAAGCGAGACAACACGCCCTGAAGAGGGAACGGGTTCATGTATTGATCACTACTCCTTAGGTAGGCCTCCATGGGGTATCTTTTTTTGCCTTTCTTTCTTGCCTACATACGAACTTACCATGAGATTTACTTTCGATTTCAGACCCTCTGAACTCAAATATGGCCATGTTTGTCAAAGAATTCACCGCCCTTTTGGACTCTGGGCTAAACGGAAACTTGCCAGAATTTTCGGTCAATCTTCCTTCCTTCCGATGGGAAAATGGTGGCCCAGTATTCGGAAGCCCTCTTGGCTGAAATTTGTGGGGAGGAAGCTCTTGCGTCGGCAGCACAAATATATGAAGCTGGACACCCAGCAACCCTTGAGACCTTAGCGGTAGCTCAGATTTCTCACACTATCGGTGAGTGCACCCAGCCCTCAACTTTCAGCTGTCCTTTGTCTTGTCTAGATGTTCATATAAATTTCTTTTTGTCTCATGCCTAGGGGTGATCATTATTCGGGTTCAACCGAAAACCAAACCGAACCGATAGATTTGGTTCGATTTAGTTTGGGTTGAAATTTAAAAAATTCGGTTTGGGTTCAAACCGAACCGTATTAAAAATTTTGGTTTGGTTTGATTTTGAAATTTAGGAAACCAAACCGAACCGAATAACCCGAATTTAAAGATATTTTTGTCAAGTTAATATAAATGTATATGTAACTATAAACTCTAATTCAAAAAGTCCAATCCCCGCCATCCTGATGGGACTTCCGACTCTATGAAATAGGTTTCAAATCACCTTCCATTTTACTGTAACTGAAGTTCTTAATTTTTTATGTAAAAATATTATGGAGCTTCTCCTTACAAGTTACAATTTTTATGTTATATTTTTAATATTTATTTTATTTGATAGAAATTTTTCTACCCTATCTTTCTCTACTCTTATTTGAATCCAATCTAATTTCTAAAAGGAAGACGAATATGGTTCAAACCGAACCAAACCAAACCAAACCGAATTAATTCGGTTTGGTTTGGTTTGGTTTCAAAGTAATTTGGTTTGGTTTGGTTCGGGTTGAAGTCTTAATTCGATTCGGTTTGGTTTGAAAAAATTTCTCTTCAAACCAAACCGTGCTCACCCCTAGACATGCCACAGGTGGTCCTCTTGTCCCAAATCCCTTCGGTAGCCTAAAAAAAGCTGGTGGGAGTACTCCATCAATGGTGTCGAATGTTGATGCTTTAGGGGTCAACCCCGAAGATAATGGGGTTGTCAGAGCCAAAGGCGAGGAAGCCGAGGGTTTAAAGGAGACTCCAACTTTGACCCCAACAGAAGGGGAAATCACAAGTCATGTGGAAGCCTCTCTTTCTGTCCCGGGGTCTACAATTCTACTCTCTGACGAGAATGACGCCATCAGATCGCAAGGTATTTTAGCTTTAGTTTCCTTTCATTGATCCTTAGCTCTTGGGCACACCTAATTTCATGTTCTGGGCCGGCCTTTATTATTCCCTCCTCTAGAGGATCTCGAGGACATCAGTAGACCCGAGGGTGACCCGAGCTCAAAGGGGACTATTCCTCATCCTGTTAGCACAGATGGCGCGACCCTCACTTCATCGGGCGATGCAGACCTTAATGCATTAGGTAATTGACTTCTTTGAAATATTCTCCTTTAGTACATTTATATGCTTCTAACCATCATAGTTTTGCACCATTCCTGGGCACAGTGGAGCCTATCAGGAGAAAATCAGCACCCTCTTCGCATGTTGGTCATGTTGTCATGAGGGAGGAGGTGCCCGAGACCACCCAGAGGGGCGACCCCTTAGAGGAGCCCGCTTTGCCAGGTAGAATACAACCTCTCTCCTGACAGGCGCTTTGACTCCGACTTTGTTCTTCTAGGCCTGAAGATAATCATATTATTCATCTTCTTTCTTCTTCTTCTTTTGTCTTCCTGCTTTGCAGATTTGCGAGAGAAGGCCCTTCTGAGCACAAGGAATAAAAGTGGAGATGCGGCATTGGACTTTGACTTCCTAGCCCACGAAGTTGACTGGCCAAATGGTCCCCAGCCCGTGCCTTTTGTGGGGCTGAAATGATGCTTGACACTCTTATTAGCGGTGCCCAGACCATGCTACAGCGGGAGACCCTCCCCTCAGTAGAGGCCATGCGAGACGTCCTTCAAACTAGGACACGAGACTACCACACAATAGGGCTGCCAAAAGAGCCTTGAATGGCAGCGGTGGAAAGTGTTTGAGGAGAATTTCGACAGTTGTACGAGTCCTCAACCCGGGAGGCTCGTCATTTGCAGATCCAACAACTTGAAGAAGAAATAGACGCTCTATCGAATGAGGCAAAGGAGCTGGACTCTCAAGTTGAGGGGGAATCCTTCGAGGTGGCTGAGGTCGAGAGTAAAAATCAAGTTACACTACTTCAACAGACCCATCCAAGCCATATTGTAAAGAATTAAAGGACTACAAGCATCAGCAGAGTCAAGTGCCAGGGCAGCACAATGGGCACGGGCAAAGGAAGGTTCTCTTCTTGTGTGGCGCTCGAAGGTGCAGGCGGCTATTGCTGACAAGCGGAGCCAAGTCAAAGACTTAGTAAAGAAAAGGTCCCGCTGTTTATGAGTTGTCTCTGTGACTATCATGGTATTTTCCCCCATATATCTTTTGTGTTTATTTCTTCATTTGTTGTTTTGTAGTCACCCCGCGGGCATATCTCGGGCTCCAATTTTGTAGATGAATATCATAAACAATTCATGAGCCAGTGGAACTGTGGATTCATTTATTCTTTGATTGTTGTTGCTCTTCATCATGATACTCTAACCACATTGTTGTTGTTGTGCTCTCTCTCTCTCTCTTTCTTTCTTCTCTTTTTTTACCCGCCTTAGTGCCCTTTTGGGTTTTCGCCAAAAATAACCCCCCTTTAGCTTTCGCGATGAGGGGTTATCTATTTTTGCCTAAAGTGTCCTCACGGGTTTTCACCGCAGTCAGGTTATGACCTTTTTGCCCTTGAGTAATCGATAAACCGACTGCCCAAGTCCGTCGGGGCACCTCTATTTTTAAGCCCCATTTCTTTCTCTCTCTTTTTTGAGTGATTGAATGAGGGAAGTGATCCTTCCATAAGCTCGAAGTTGATAGTTGAATCTCGTGATGAGTAACTTTGGGTCCATTCCCTGGCTGACCTCTGGTAGGCTGAAAAAGTCAAGGATAGAAACTTAAAGTGTTGACTTCGAGAATTTGGGGCCAATCAGCTAAGTGATCTGGAGCCAAACTTGGAGTTTTGGGTTTGGCAATTTAGGGCAGACCAATGGTGGTTTGGAAGTCGGAATTTAGAATTTTTGATTAGGATTCAGGGCTGACCAGTGAGTGATTTAGGAGCCGACATTTGAGTCTTGGGATTTAGATTTTGGGGCTGACCATTGAATGATTTAGTAAGCCAGATTTCGAGATTTAGATTTGGGGTTGACCAAACGAGTGGTTTGATAAGCTAGAATTTGGGATTTGTGGGGCCGACCATTGGAGTGGTTTGATAAGTCAGAATTTGGGATTTGGATTTGGGGTTGACCACCTGAATGGTTTAATGAGCCAAAATTTGGGATTTAGATTTGAGACTGACCACCTGAGTGGTTTAATGAGCCAGAATTTGGGATTTGAATTTGGGACAGTGGAACAAGGACACGGAATATTAGAAGTAGCCACACTAAGTTTCTCTCTTCTCTCTTTTTTTTCCTTTTTTTCTTCTCTTTTTTTCTTCCCTTTCTTGTTCGTTTTTTTCTCTTTCCCCTTTTTTCCCTCTCTTTTTTTTCTTTTTTTTGTTGTGTTTTTCTTTCTTCTCTCCGTTCTTTTAACCTCCGTCGGGAGTGGGGACATCCAGCGACGATCGCTGCGAAAACTCATGCTCAGGGCCATGATACAACTTTAGGTGTTTACCGTTTAATAAAGGGAAAAGGTTTTCTCCCTTGTGGTCAACGACCCTGTAGGCACCTCCTTCATAGACCTTGGAGACAACATAGGGCCCACGCCAATTGGGTTAGAGTTTGTCGCTAGATTTACCAGCCATGACTTCTCTTTCCTTGACCATAAAAAGGTCGTCTCTTTTAAATACCCTTTACTTCACAAGCTCATCATAAGCTCGTGTCATTCGGGCTCGATATGCTTGAAGGTGCTTGTAGGCTTCTAACCTTTTGCCCTCTAAGTTAGATAATTCTTCCAGCCTTCTTTCTATTTCATCTTGCTCCTGAGCTTGCAAGCCAGTATGCACGGCTATCCGGTAAGACGACATTTCAATTTCGATTGGCACCACGGCTTCCGCCCCATATACCAAAGAGAAGGGGGAACACCCGGTGGGTGTCTTGTAAACTGTTCGATATGCCCAGAGAACTTCATGTATTTTTTCACCCCAATCTCTTTTGTGGCTGCCGACTATTTTAGCTAAGAGCTTGCAAAGGGTTTTGTTAAACGCTTCAGCCAATCCATTAGCTTGGGGGTTGTAAATAGTTGAAGTTCTCCAATCTATGTGGAACTTGGCGGCCAATACATATATTGTTAATATATTGTTATATTCTTGAACGACGTGCCATTATCCGACATAATTTGGTTAGGGGTACCAAATCTATAGATAATATAATAATGCTTGACAAATTGGGCAACGGCCTCTCCCGTGACCTCCCGCAGAGGGATAGCTTCGACCCACCTAGAGAAGTCGACTGTTGCTGCCAGTATGAACTTGTTGCCGTTAGAGGATGGTGGAAGGCTCCCACAATATCCATTCCCCATTCTGCAAGGGCCATGTAAGAGCGGTGGGGTGCAACGAGCTTGGGGGTCTTCTTGGCACTGAGCCAAAGGCTTGGCATTGATAGCATGTGTGGACGTATCGATTACAATCCGCATACATGGTGGGCCAGTAGAAGCCTTTAAGTTTTATGTTGTTGTTTATCTTGTCCCCTACTTAATGGGTGCCGCAGAGCCCTGAATGACTCTCGTGCATAGTCATTTTGGCTTCCATTGGTGAGAGGCAGCGCAGGAGAACAGACTTGTCTTTTTCATGGACAAGCCTGTTGTTGCACCCAAAATTATCTCAAGTTATTTTGAGAAGTTGTTGCTATGCAACGTTCGACGAGAAGAGCGACGTATCGTCAACACCGTCGAACTACGGAGTATTTCCGTGATCTAGGGTCTATCGACCCGACAATATCATCATGGTCGACATCGCAGCAAGAAGGTTAACAAGGAAGAAACATGCGTATACCGATCGGAATAGCCGAGCAAGTGTATCACACGGCACATACGGGCGCAAAGGTTCCTCCCTATGCGGCGACGAACGGCCAGACAAACAAACAATACTCCTTCCACGGATGCGATACTGCCACGCGGCGAAGGAGCGATCTCCACGAGATATATAGCTCCACCACGGCTCTTCTCCAACCCGGGACGACGAAAACGGAGCGAAACGGCGCAAAGAGGAGCCAAAACGCACGCCCGAGGGTCAAACGACCCCTCCCGGGTCAAAAGGGAGGCCGCGGCCCCGCTAGGACCCAGCGGGGTCGCGCGACCTCCCCAGGTGGCCCCGCGGGGTCACGCGACCCCGCCGGGTCGCGCCCATCCCCGGGTCGCGCGACCCCGCCCGGGTCCGCCCCCACCTCCGGGATCCGGGCTTCAAAAAAAAAAGAATTAAAAAAAAAGTTTTTTAACCCCCTCAGAGGGGTCATTTGACCCTTTTTGGTGGCCAGAGGGGTCAAAATGACTTTTTGCCACCCCACCTTGATAGAATTGGGACAAATTCACTCATTTGACCCATCTGGGCCCTCCCACATTCTATAAATAGACCCTAAGGGTCCAAGAAAAGGGAGGAGATCAACTTACGTACGAAGCACTTCTCGCACTCGGAGCATCCAGCATTTGGAGTTTGTTCGTTTGTTTCGACCCGTGTGGGGTAAGTCCCCGGGTCTTGTATTTATGCCCCCACGGGATATATTTACATTTACGCCCCTCAGTGGGCCATGTTTGTAATTATGCCCATCAGCGGGCCATGTTTTGTAAGTCTTTACGTCCCGGGACGACTAAGTCAGGTGTTTCTGTCCTTACGATGGTGGAATTACAAAAACGTCATCCCCGGGACCGTAAAAGACCAAAGTCTTGTAATTTGCAGTTATACCCTGCAATCTTTTGTAATTGGGACTACGTCCCTGTCTCCCGCTCTAACGCGGACTTTTGTACAGTCGACAACTCGCCGACAACTCTTGTACTCGTTCGGACTATAAAAGCACTCAGCATGTTCTATGTATGTCCTCGGATGGGAAAATTATAAGAAAACCCCCCGACTTCTGAAAATTACATATATACCCCTCCTTCGACCAAATTGACAGATGTGTGCCTTCTATGAAGCCCCTTGTCACTCCTTCGGTCCGGAAGTGTTGTCAGCTCAATCCGACACCTGGGTGCCACCTCACACCTAGGTCTGCATAGGATGTGGTAAAATTACCGAACTACCCTTTTTGACCCAAAAATGGCCTCAGAGCCCTTAAAACCCTCCAGAAACGGCCTCCATGCCTTGGGAAGTCAGGAATTCGATCCTACTTCCATTTCAACCAAAGAATTCTAGAAATGCCCCTGGCTTGGTAAATTACCGAAGTACCCCTGGGGTGTAAAATTGCCAAAATACCCCGCGTGGTCCAGAAATCTCTCTCTACTTCTAAAACGCCTACGGCTTTTGCATCTTTGCATCCCTACTCTGAAATCCTAGGGTTTTGCCCAGACTTAACCCTAACCTAGTCAATGTGTTGGTGGTGAACGAATGGAGAGCTCCCCGAGCGAGAGTGCCCTTAACATCCGAGCCTATAGAGAGGAGTTTGGGGATTTCTTTGACAGTTAAACAAAGGTGTTCGGACGTTAGGCCGATGTAAATCAACACTGACTACGGTCAGTGGGGAGAGGTCCAGCACTCGAACCCAAATCGTCTGATACGATGCACACACACGGAATCACCCTCTATACTTAGGGGGAGATGTTTCTTTTCAAGAAGAACAAAAATCTACCTTTTCTCTACGATAAAAGTCGATTTAGATTTTTTCCGTGTCTCACAGATTGGCACGCCCGGTGGGACTTTTCCCGCCTTTCTTCTTTCTGTCAAAGAAAGTCTCTAAACCTTTTACAAGGTTCTGATTTCCCTCCTCTTCCTTTTACAGGACGGGAAGAGGAGGGCACATCTCTCTGTTCATTTGAGAGTTCTTTGTGCATCTGCACGCCACTCCTTTCGTGCTACGCACCACCACCAACACCAGCAACAGCGATGGCTGCCGTTACCTACGGCCCCGAGATCGTCGCCAATCACGCCAGGCTCGGATTCCTGGCAACCCCACTGGTCTTCGGCGACTTCCCACCTGTTGTCGGCTCGTCCTTCTTCTTGGGCGTGGTACCGGTGGCTGAAGCCAATTCAGCTATGCCTGCAACAACTGTCAGGGGCGTCAGGCCCTCGGCCCCATCAACTGGCCGGGTCCGCCCGATCAAGAAGACAGTCGCTGAGGGTGTCAGGCCCTCTACTGCAGCAACTGGCCGGGTCCGCCTGGTCAAGAAGACAACTGTCGGGGTGTTAGCCCCTCGGCCCTAGTCACTGGCCGGGATAGTCCAGTCAACAAGGCTGCTACTGGGGGTGTCAGGTCCTCGGCTCTATCAACTGGCCGGGTTCATTCGGCCAAGAAGACTACTGAAGGCGTCAGGCCTTCCGCTTCAGTTGATCGGGTTCGCCCGGTCGCGAAGACAACCGTCGGGGGTGTTAGGCCCTCGGCCCCCGCAGCTGGCCGGGTCAGTCCGGTCCACAAGCCGACTATTGAAGGCGTCAAGCTCTCCGCTTCAACTGGCCGGGTCCGCCCGGTCAACAAGTCAGCCGTCGTGGGTGTCAGGCCCTCGGCTTCAACAATTGGTCGAGTCCGCTCGTCCAACAAACCAGCTTCTGAGGGTGCCAGACCCTCTATTGTAGCAGCCGGCCGGCTTCGTCCAGTCAACTTTTCATAAAACCAAGGGTGTCAAGGACCTCTGTCTCAGCAAACGACCGAGTTTTCTCGGTCAACCAGATTACTGTCGGTGCTGCTCCTGCTCAACGGGGGCAACGCCGTCGCCGTCACGGCCCTAACTCCACTGCGGCTACCCTCAGAGGTACCGCCCCTGCTCAACGGGGGCAACGCCGCCGCCGTCAGGATGATGCCATGCCTATGGCAGGCACCACCACCGCTGCACCTGCTCAACGGGGGCAACGTCGTAGCCGCAAGGGTACAAAGCCCGAAGCGGCTGTCTCTCGCTCCGGCAAGACTGTAATTGTCGGAGACATCCGCATCCGGCTTGATGGAGGCGAGCCAATCGTGCCACAGGATCGTCATGTCCCGACCATTCCTACCTCCAACCGCTTCGAGCTCCTCCGGCAAGTTCGGGAGGACGGAGTGAAGAAGAAGAAGTATGTCGTACCGGCGGCAACCCAGGGCCCTCTGCAACGGCCCAAGCCACGAGTTGTCCGGTCAAGGACAGGGGGCAACAAAGTGGAGGAGCGTCAGCTCCATCTGAAGAAGATCTCGGTCACCAAGGAGGAGGCCCAGATTATAAGGCGCGCGAGGGCGGAGGAGCCCTTCCGCATGTCGGAGCTTCAGCGGATGCGGAGTCCGCCAAGCACTGAGGCCTCGACGTCTGCGAGGTTTACATCTCAACCCCTACGCCGGCAAGAAGGTGCGGCCGACCTCCCCGTGGGCTAGTTCCACGCACACGGAGGAGGATCGCTCCCCTCAAGCATCTACATCCCGAGTGTCTGTCTTCGACAGACTTGGGAGGCCGCCCAAGCCGGAGCGACAACCGCCCAAGAAAAAGCGGGTGGTCCAGGTGACCGATGACACCGTCAAAGTGTTCACCTGTTACGCCACCTCCGACGAAAAACAGCCCGAAGGCACCTCGGGGGAACTCAATCAGCCTCTTCAATACTCGAGGAGGTCAAGGTCCGGATCCCGGGGCCTGGCACAAACACAACAAGCGTCGGCCGCCGGTACAGCTCAGCCCGAGCCGGAACGGCAAGAAGAGCGCCAGGAAGACGTCCACAGTGTTGATGAGGACAGTCACTCCCGGCACGAAGAAGAGCAGGGGGAAGAGCCACAGGCCCCCGCATTGGAAGAGCTTCGACGGGAGAACCAAGAGCTCAAGAACCTGCTACAGTCGCTTTTGCGCGAAAAAGAGGTTCCTGCCCCACCTCAGGCGGCACCGGCTGGAGCAGATCAGCAACCTTCTCCCATTCCAGCAGTAGCCAATGCCTCTGTCACGGCTGCAAGACTTCCGCTGGCAGTGGACTTCGAAGTCCCGCCGCATGAAGCCAATGCGCGGTCATCTGCTACTCCTGCTGCAGAAAGCCTCATGGCGCAGAAGCAAATGATTGAACGCATTGTAGAGGCGAAGTTTGCTCAACATGGGGAGGGAGTGGCTACCATTGATTTATACAGCGTGCCTTATCCCCTCCACCATCAATTCAAGAAGCTTCCGCCTGATTGCCCGAAGGCCCCGAAACTCCAGAAGTTCAACGGGCAGGGTTCTCCGCATGAACACCTGGCCTATTACATGACGGCCATGGGTGAATTAGCTCTAGAAGAGGCATATTTGCTGCTGTATTTCGCCACGTCCTTGACTGGCACCGCCTTCAAGTGGTATTCAAGGTTGAAGCCCAACTCAGTATCTGATTGGGCTGATATGCAGAAGAAGTTTGTCGACCGCTTCCAAATGGTCGAACGCAAAGTCTCTCTAGCAGAACTTTGTTCCCTTCGACAGAAGAAGGGTGAAACAGTATTGGACTTCATCAAGCGATGGAGGGACGTCAACATGCGCTGCGATAACCCTCCGACGCCTGAAGATGCGATCACCATCTGCCGTAGGGGTCTCTCGGCAGAAGTCAGCGAAAAGCTTCTCGGCTCAAACATCAGAAGCTTCGACCAACTCAACACGGTGGTCACGGAGATTGAGATGTTCTTCGCTGATCATCCTAGACAAGCCTTTACAAAAGGCAAATCCTCCAAAGACCGTCTGGCTAGCGGCAAGGAGGTAAATGCCGTTGACTTCTCCCCGACAAATGGAGATAAAGGGGAAGGAAAGTCCAAAGGAAAGGGCAAGAAGTCTGATGACAAGGCAAGCGCGTCTCAGTTGACGGAGAACATGAAGACGCCTTATTCCTTCAGGAAAGAGCATACTAAAATGCTCTTTGATCTATGCATGAAAGAGCAGCTCATCACCCTGCCGGATCCGCGGAAGCCCGCGGAGGTGGATAAAACTGATGATCCTACCTATTGTGTGTATCACCGAAGGTTGGGTCACACCATCGGGGATTGCTATGTTTTCAAAAACATAGCAGAAGAGCTCATTCAAAAGGGCTTAGTAAACATGCTGGGCCATGGAGTCGACCCACCACAGCCGCATGCTTGGGGTCGATCGAATCGGTCGGCTAACGTCGTCCACATGGTGGCGATGGTTTCGAGCTCCAACGCCTCCGAGGCCGGGCCTTCAAATCAGCAGTCCCACACTGGTCCTAGAGCCACTCCTCCCTCATTCCCTGAATATTTAGCACTGCGGAGAACAATTCGAAAAATCCGAGGGGAAATCCGACAATTGCAATTGGAACAGAGGCGCCTGCTGCAGTTCCTAGAGAGCATTGATCAGCAGTTGGTCAGCTTCCCGTTTGGCCCATTTGCCAGGGGGTTAGCTCCAGCCCACATACGGGATGGGAGGCGGGTGTATCACCTACCGGCCGGGCTCCGCTCAGGGGTTGGCTCTCTGAAGAGTCCTCAGATTCATCTGAAGACGAGGAGGACTCACAGGAAGGCGAGGAGGCTCCACTTCAAGTCGAGCTCCCAGAGAAGTTATACTCCTTCCCTTGCGAGAAGACTCCAAACATCTTCTTCGCTTGCCAGCGGGCTGGACTCATAAGCCTGTCACCCATGAAGCAGACACCAGGTGCCGCCTTTCGTGAGGGCTATTGCCCATATCATGAAGTTGTTGGCCATATTATCCACAGCTGTGAGCCGTTCAAAGACCTCGCCGAGGACCTAATCAGGCGAGGGAAGGTCAGTATGGGCGAATTCCTAGTCGACCCACCGCAGCCGCATACACAAGGGAATCTTCATTTCTCCGTCAATGTCATTCACGCTGCAGCAGCCTTCCAGTTCCCCGAGTCACAGGAGGAGGGAGTCAGTTCCCAGGGAGCCAGTTCCCAATCGCCCAAGTCCACACTATGGTATCCAGGGTGGCGACCATCTCATCAGTGTTCTTTTCCTAAGGAAGACACTGAGAAGATTTTTGACAAACTTCTGGAGGATGGCTGGGTGCTGACACATGACCCGCCGTCTTATTACAATGAGACGGCCAAGAGTCACCCCCGCTATTGCAAGTATCATGCAAGGGTGTCTCACCCTACGCGGCAATGTCCAGAGGTTCAGGACTTCATCGAAGCCCTCATCCAGAGAGGGGTTGTCGATATTCAGGGGAACTCCATGAGGACCATGACAAGGTTGTGTCTTGCAGAGGCCACCAGGGAGACTCTCCAACAGGTTCGACGAGAAACTGAGGCTTTCTCCCGATTAGCCCGACCAAGTGAGCCAACGGAAAATGATGAATTTCCATTACTCACTAAAGGCAAGGCCACCTATAAAGGGCCTAAGGTCCAAAACCCAGGATGCCAAGCCGTGGGAGAGAGTCCCAGGGTCTGTCCAGGTCGAATCAGCCTGGCATCGTCATAAGAGAGAACTCTCGGCCAGACAACAAAGGCAAGGCCAAGGCGTCAGAGCCTTCAGCCAAAGTTCCTGCCAAGTCAGCAAGGCCATTAATCGTGGAGAGGACTCAACCTCTTGAGCCTGTGAAGGCCCCAGTTAAAGCTTCTATCAAGCTGGCACAGCCGCCAATTGTAGAAAGGCCTCAGCAGCTCAAGCAAGCCAAGCCACCAGCCCAAGCAAAGTCGGTGGAACCACAAAGCCCCCAGAGGCCCTATAGTGGACTGGCAGAGTTCCAGGAGTTGCCTCCTGAAATAATTGCCCAGGTAATCAATGCCACCTTCCAGCCTCACCGGAGGAGGCCATTTGGACCAAGGTTGTCCCCAGAAAAGCCGCGGCAGTAAGGCCCCTAAAGTGCCAGCCCGAAGCAAAAAGCATGATTCTGGGGGCAAGCGAGTCCCCACCGTCGAAGCAAACTCCTCTCTCTTCTCAAGAGGCTGCCCGCCAAAAGAAACAGGAGAAGAATCGCAGGAAGAATTTGAAGAGGAGGTTGAAGAAGCAAGCGAGCAAGCAGCTGCTATGGAGGCTCCTAAGGAGCCAACTCCTCTACAAAGACTTCAAAAGCTCATAGATGAGCTGGAGGAGTACACTCCCCCTCGTCCCACCAGGGTCGTCACTCTAGACGAATATATTCCCTGGGACAAGCTTGGGCGCAAGGCCCGCCTTCTGCAATGGCTCCGGGAATGGCCCACCGTCTTGAAGAAGGTGAAGACTTCCCGATCCCGGAGGAGCTCTCCTTATTCTACAAGGATGAGGAGCTCACTGTCGAGATACTCGAGGAAATGCTGTAAGAGCTCTCCTGCAACATGGTGGCGATCCCGCCACCTGACAACATTTACTGTCCCACGGCTGATAGCACTGGAGGCAAGACTCCTATAGCAACATATCAGCGTCGCTCGGCAAGAAATGGCCGAGGACGTGGCCGAAGACGTGGCCGAGGACGTGGACGTGAAGGTCCCCTGACTCTTGACCGGGTTATAATATTTAGAGGGGAAAAGCCGGGTCCTGTCCCGGAAACTCAAGTTCAGGGAATCCCTTTCATCCTCAGCCCCTCAGAGGGTTCAGGCCTCACCTCAACAGCTAAGCCGGGTGGCGTCCCTTTTACAATCACATCCTCTGATGAAGAAGAGGAGTCAGCCAAGTCGCCAGTGCGCGAGGAGGCGTCAGAGCAAGCCGGCCCCTCCAATAGGGTCGAGACCACAAGCCCAGCAGGTCCTTCTAATGAAGACCAGCCTGAGGAACCCTTGCCACCTCCGGAAGAGTCTTTGGCTCCGCTATTCCAGGAAGATGCGGAAGGCCAGCAGGACGGGGAGCGTCCTTCTAAACGGGAGAAGCCTCGCCAGGCGCCGAAGACCCTGGCGGAGATCATCCCGCCATTTGACAAGACCCGTGCTCGGGCGGACCGCAAAATCATTCATCATATGAAGCGGTTCCCAACAAATGTCACCATCTGGGAGGCCATTGCTTGGAGCAAGGATCTTCGGGAGGCTCTTGTCAAGATACTCCAAGACCCGACGGCATATGAAGCCCATGTTGTAGAGTTGCAAGCTCAGGCATATGAAGCACTCACAGCCAACATCTCCTTCACGGACAAAGACATGTTGTTGTCCTCTCCGTGCCACAATCGCCCCTTATATATGAGGGGGACGATCAACGGGCATGATGTGAATCGCAACCTAGTTGACGCCAGAGCAGCCGTCAACATCATGCCTTTGAAGACTTTCAAGTCTCTATACTTGGCACCTTATTTGCAAAAGGTGACCGATGTCAAGATCTCGGGATTCAATCAGGGTTCCGAGGAGGCGCTTGGTCGGGTTGTGGTCAAGCTAGCTTTGGGCGATTTTGTCACCCAAGCGACATTCTATATTATCAACTCCGACACATCTTACAAGATGCTACTTGGAAGACCCTGGCTTCATGAGAACTGGGTTGTTCCTTCAACTCTGCATCAGTGCATTAAATATGCCAAGGAAGGGGAGCAACATACGGTCTTCGCAGACCAGGCCCCGTTCCACCCCAATGAGTGCCATCTGGCCGATGCTTCACTATATTTTGGAAGCCCACTTTAACAATCCCGAGTCTTTAAAAGACAAAGGGAAGCAAAAGGTGGACCATGAAGTTGAGGAAGGGCAGCTCTTCATTGTCAACCAAGATATGGTAAAGCTGCACAGGCTGAGCCTCAGTGCCGCCTCCAAGCCGACTCAACCAGAAAGGCGGAATGTTGACTTTGAAGCCAACCTCATCAGCCGGGTCATAGACGGGAGTATCTCCTTACCGCCTAAGTGCCTTCAACTCTCGTCCCAACAGGAAGAGCATGAGGTGGAGCAATTGAAGACCTTCACAGTCTCCTATCAACGAAGAAGGAGACGCAACAAGAGCAAGGGGAATAAGCCGATCATCTTTTACAAAGGTGACTTAGTCCCGCCGTGCCCTCCTGAAGATGACTTCGGCTGGGATACTCCCACCGATGTGGCGCCAGAGCCAGTCCAGGAGATGGACGATATGCCTAAGGACATCAAGGAGATGTGTAAAAAGCAGCACATCCCGCAAACTCTGGACCCCGCGCGAGCGGCATATTTCCACCAGTTGTGGAACCCTCCACAGGTCCGCGGGCAACCTCCTTTCTCCCGCAACGATACGCGAGGACTCGGCTATGACCAGGAGACGGACTTCGAGGTCCATTTTGCAGTCAATGCCATAGGGCTACTGCCTCTCCCTAACGAGCAAGCTGAAGTTGAGCCTAACATTGATAACTCTGTAAAGGAGTCTGGTGATGTGTCGACGACACCATCACCTTCATCGGGAGTCGACAACGACCACCCCTCAGAGGGAAGGGTAGCCCAGCCTGCTAACCATCGGCAAGACAAAGCAAGCTCTTCGGCTTCAAGCCACGAGCAAGAGTGCTTCGAAGAATTTGATGTCTATGAAGCCAACACTGATGATGAGGGAGACTTCGTCGACCTCCAACCAGCTCCACCAGAGCTTGAAGGCGGTAGTCAAGCAACTGTGGACGAGTTGATTGAAATCAATCTCAGAAGCAAAAGTGACTATCGTCCCACCTTCATAAGTGCCCTCCTCAGCGAGGAAGAAAGGCAGTCGTATCGACAGCTTTTAGAAGAGTTCAGGGATTGTTTCGCCTGGACTTACAAAGAAATGCCCGGGCTCGACCCTTCTGTGGCTGAACATGAGCTGGCAATACTTTCAACAGTCAAGCCAGTCAAGCAAGCTCAAAGGCGTATGCGCCACGAGCTGGAGCTGAAGGTCAATGCTGAGGTTGACAAGATGCTCAATGTGGACTTCATAGAGCCTTGCATGTACCCTGTGTGGCTCGCCAATATAGTCCCTGTCAAGAAGAAGAACGGCCAAGTTCGAGTCTGCATCGACTTCAGGGATTTGAACAAAGCATGCCCGAAGGACGACTTCCCTGTCCCGATCACCGAGACAATGGTTGATATGACCACTGGTCACGAAGCCTTGTCTTTCATGGACGGGTCGTCGGGCTATAATCAAATCCGCATGGCCATCAAAGACAAAGACCATACGGCTTTCCGATCTCCTAAGGGGATCTTCAACTACAAAAGGATGCCGTTCGGTCTGAAGAATGCCGGCGCAACCTATCAAAGGGCAATGACCAAGATCTTCGATGAGATGCTACATGACCTTGTCGAATGCTATGTTGATGATCTGGTCGTCAAGACAAAGAAGCGGGAGGATCACTTAGATGACCTGCGTCGAGTCTTTGAAAGGCTTCGACAATTCCAACTCAAGATGAACCCGATGAAGTGCGCCTTCGACGTGTCCAGCGGCAAATTCCTTGGCTTCATCGTCAGGTACCGAGGCATAGAGATCGATCCTGACAAAATCAAAGCCATAAGAGGACTACCTCCGCCCAAGAACTTGACAGAGCTCAGATCTCTTCAAGGAAGGCTCGCCTATATTAGGCGATTCATCTCTAACCTCTCCGGAAGATGCCTACCTTTCGGTAAACTGATGAAGAAAGACGCACCCTTCATATGGGACGAAGACTGTCAGAAAGCCTTCGAGCAAATCAAGGAGTATCTATTGACTCCTCCAATCTTAGGGGCACCTGTCAGAGGGAAGCCCCTTATTCTCTACATTGCTGCCATGGATGCCTCTTTAGGGGCTCTACTAGCCCAGATCAATGACGAGGGCAAGGAGCAACCGTTGTACTATCTCAGCCGGAAATTGATAGGGCCTAAACACCGATATACTCCTATGGAGAAGGTGTGCCTAGCCTTGGTGTTTGCTGTCAAGAAGCTGAGACACTATCTTCTAGCTCATCAGGTGGAGCTCATCTCAAAATGTGACCCACTCAAATTTCTGCTCAGCCAGCCTGTTCTCTCCGACAGGCTCGGCAAGTGGGCGCTTATCCTCATGGAGTTCGATATTACCTTCGTCCCCCGCAAAGTGATCAAGGGACAAGGAATGGCGGAGTTCTTAGCAGCGCACCCTGTGCCAGAAGATTCGCCACTCAACTTCGAGCTACTCGATGAAGATGTGCTGGTACCTTCTCGAGAAGTTGGAGAGCATTCTGAAAAAGTCCCACCACAGATGGAGTCGGGTGTCCTCACCCTTGACCTCCCACATTGGGAGTTATATTTTGATGGTGCCTCACGGACAATCAAAAGGGCCGGCGGCCTTGCAGACTATGTCTCAGGTGCGGGGGTAGTCTTTGTATCTCCACAAGGCGACATCCTCCACAATTCCTGTGCACTCATGAAGTCGCTGACTAATAATGAGGCCGAATATGAAGCGCTAATTATTGGGCTTCAACTGGCACTGGAGATGGACATCAAGTGCATCAAAGTCTACGGGGATTCTCAGCTCGTCATTCGACAGGTCCTGGGCGTCTATGACGTCCGGAAGGAGGAGCTCATCCCCTATCATGCAGCCGTCATGAGGCTCAAGGAAAAATTCTACCTATTTGAAATAGGTCATGTCCCCAGAGGCAGCAACTCCCAGGCTGATGCTCTTGCAAAATTGGCAGCGGCCCTAAAACTCCCGCCTGAGGGAGAATTAAATATTACTATCAGACACCGAAGGCTCATGCCAAGTGTGCTCGACAAAGAATCCGACCTCACTGTCTACGAGGTCGACAACATTCAAGAGGAGAATGCTCCCGAGGAAGAAGATTGGCGTGAGCCGATTATAAAGCTAAAGAATGGCTGGCTCCCTCCTGATCGGGCTCAGAGGGTGCAACTGCTACGCAGGGCCACATCCTACCAGCTGATTGACGGCATGCTCTTCAGGCTCGTCCATGAAAAGGATCGGTCGGTCCTCCTCTGTTGTCTTTCATCCAAGGAGGCCAAGACTGTTATGCATGAGGTTCACTCCGGATTGTGTGGAGCTCATCAAGCAGGAGCTAAGATGAAGAATAGCATCAAACTCAAAGGGTTCTATTGGCCTACCATGTACGAAGATTGCAATCAATATGCTCGTACATGTCATCAATGCCAAGCATTTGGCCCAGTCCCTCGGCGGCCACCTAACCCGCTCCATCCAACAGCGCCTACTTGGCCGTTCGCGGAATGGGGTATGGACATTGTGGGACCATTCCCACCATCGTCCCAGGGGCGCAAGTTCATACTTGCTGCCACCGATTACTTCTCCAGATGGGCGGAAGCCATTCCACTACGGGATGTTACAGGGGAGATAGTTGCCCGTTTTGTGCGGCACTATATCATATACAGATTCGGCACCCCAGTCGGATTATATCCGATAATGGCACGCCGTTCAAGAACAAGATTGTTTATGCTCTGGCGGCCAAGTTCCATATTGACTGGAGAGCGTCGTCGGTCTACAATCCCCAGGCCAATGGGTTGGCCGAGGCCTTCAACAAAACCCTCTGCAAGCTGCTGTCCAAGATGGTGGGTGGTCCGCAAACAGGATTGGGGCGAGAAGGTCCACGAAGCCCTATGGGCCTATCGGACTATTTATAAAACCCCTACGGGATGTTCCCCATTCTCTCTGGTCTACGGAGCTGAAGCAGTGATCCCTGTAGAGATCGAGCTGGCATCATACCGCGTTGCTGTGCACGTCGGATTGCCAGGCCAAGACCAGTCCGAGATAGAAAGGAGGCTTGAAGAGTTGTCCAACCTTGAAGGTGAAAGACTCAAAGCCTACAAGCACTTACAAGTGTATCAAGCCCGCATGACACGTGCCTATGATAAGCTGGTCAAGCAAAGGGCGTTCAAGAAAGGTGACCTCGTCATGATTAAGGAAAAGGAGGTTCTCGCAGGAAAATCCAGCGGCAAACTCCAGCCTAATTGGCGTGGGCCTTACGTCATTCAGAAGGTCTATGAAGAAGGGCTTATACGGTCCTTAGCCACAAAGGAGATAATCCCTTCCCTCCTCTCAACGGCAAGCATATGAAGCTCTACCATGCGCCACTGCAGGAGTTTCCATAGCAGTCCTCACAGGACAGTACCTCCTCAGTGAAGGTTCAAAAAAAAAAGGGGGGTTAAAAATACTGATACCCCGGCGGACTCAGTCAGCCTTCAACGGTTGGCTGAGGGTAAAAAGGCCACAAACCCGGTCGAGGTGAAAATCCGAAAGGACGCCTCGGGCAAAAATGGGCAACCCCTCGGTGTGAAAACCCGAAAGGGCGCACCTGAAAAAGCTAAAGGGGGCCAACCTCAGCGAAAATCCGAAAGGGCGATGAGGTTGGTAATGCGAAAAAAAAAATCCTCTCTCTGCTATTCTAAGGGTGGTTCTAAGTCAATGACTCCACCCCATCATGACCAAAACATCATATTGATGCCATGGCTACGCCTTGCATGTCATCCTATGACACCTAGTCCCACCGACATTCTGAGGTTGTCATACTCTGTCCCATCAGGCTCGGTCTATGTATGCCCCTCTCGGGATACCGACCCATTTCCGCCTATCGGCTTCCAGGTTTACTCTTTTGTCCTACTGGGATTGGCATATGTATGTTCTCTCGGGCTGCCAACTCATCATGCCTTTCGGCTCGTTTTTCCCTCTTGGGATTGGTCTCAGTATGCCCTCTCGGGCTGCCAACTCATCATGCCTTTTGGCTCACTTTTCCTTCTGGGATTGGTCTCAGTATGCCCTCTCGGGCTGCCAACCCACCATGCCTTCGGCTCACCTTTCCTTTTGGAATTGGCCTCAGTATGCTCTCTCGGGCTACCAATCCATCATGTCTTCTGGCATATGTCCCACCGGGTCTGGCCTCAGCATGTCCTCTCGGGCTGCCAACCCACCTACTCGCCTATCGGCTTTCGGGTTTGACTCTCACGTCCCACTAGGGCTGTCAAATCTATCTTTGTCCCATCGGGAATGGCCTCAGTATGCTCTCTCAGGCTGCCAACCTACCTCGCCTATCGGCTCTCGGATTTGACTCTCACGTCCCACTAGGACTGTCAAATCCACCCTTTTTCTTCTTCTGGGTCTGGCCTCTGCATGCCCCTTTCGGGCTGTCAACCCATCTCGCCTCTTGGCTTTAGACTTGACTCATATGTCCCATCGGGATCGTCAAGTCTACTCCTTCGTCCCCACGGGTTTGGCCTTTGCATGCCATTCTCAGGCTGCCAACCCTATTTGCCTATCGGCTCACGGATTTGACTCATACCTCCCACCCGGGCTGTCAAGTCCCCTCCTTTCATCGCTACGGGTCTGGCCTATGTATGCTCTCTCGGGCTGCCAACCCATCCCGCCTATCGGCCTCCGGATTTAACCCGCATGCCCCTTTCGGATTGTTAAACCTCCTCCTTTGTTGTCCCAACCAGGTTTGGCACATGTACACCTCTCTTGGGTTGCCAACCCGTTCAACTTTCGATTCTGGATTTGGCTAATTGCGTCCCACTAGGGCAGTCGAATCCACCCAATTGTCCCACCTCTGTGGCACACACATCCCTACGGGAGTGCCACTTTCTCCTTGCCTTTTGGCACTATAGGACCCAAAAAAAAAAGGAAGAAGAAAAAACGGGGTTAAAAATATTGATGCCCCAGCGGACTTGGTTGTTTCCGTTAGGGAAGCAACCAAGGGCAAAAAGGCTTTAACCCGGCTAAGGGGAAAACCCGAAAGGGCGCCTTAGGCAAAAATGGGTACCCCTCAGTGTGAAAACCCGAAAGGGCGCACTGGAAAAAGCTAAAGGGGGCAGTCCTGGCAAAAACCCGAAAGGGCGGTAGGGCTGGTAAAGTGATAAATATATATATATATATGCAAAGAAAAAAGAGACGTGTGCAAGAGGATGGAAGCAAAAACAGCTATGCTAAGCTCTGTCCTTTATTCACTAATGTCATCAATGGAGCCCGAGACAAGCCCTCGGGAGTAACTCAAACAAAAACGGGTCGTGAGAGCCCTATGTACAAGAAAGTGCCAGAGCTCGTCAACCACTGCGCTCATCCCTCCGCAACTCTGCAAGGCGAATCCCCCTCTGGAAGATCTCCTCCCGAAGCTCATCAGATCGGCGACGGCAGGTCTCCACCTTTGCCTGGACAACACGATGCTCCTCAGCAGCCTCCTGAGCTCTCTCTGTAGCTCCTCCACTCGGAGAGAGGTCCTCCGGCTATCCCCCTCGAAGCTCGCAAGGTGGAGGTCGGTCTCTGCCTGGGCCGCTCGAAGCTCACGTAGCTCCTCCTCCTGCTCCTGGATCTGTAACTGGGCTCTCTGTCTCTGCTCCTGTGCAAGATGGAGGAGGGCAAACTCACGCCATAAGTCTTCCAGCTTCGCGGCCCATGCATCCCGGGGAAGACTCAGTCCGTGGTAGCTCCTGGTGAACACCTCCAGATCAGCCCTCAAAGCCTCCACGGAGGGCAGTGGATCAGCCTGGATCAACTGATCAAGACCCTGCAGGAGCTGGTCAGCCATAGCAGCATGCAATGCCGTCCCAAGTGCAGGGGCGTCAGGCCACTCAACTCCAAGAGCTGGGAAGTCTACTGGTACCCTTGGGGCTCCCTCCTGAGAAGCTGCAAAGAAAGGAGGTGGAATGAGTGCTTGTTCATAGCCAAATGGATATGCACGAATCACTATAAAAAGGCACAACATGGTCATATACCTGATGCTGCCGCAGACTCCTGCCCTTTCTCAACAGCTGAGGAAGAATCAGTGACAGAAGCTGAGCCTGGTCCGCCAGGCAGGACGTTTGTGTCCCCATCCTCGGCAGTTAAGCAATAACATGTAAGTGCTTATCTATAAAGTGGCATGCACAAGATGTCAAAGTCCAGAGGACAGCTATGTACCTGTCTCAATAGCAGCCCCTTCTTCAGCTATGCTAGGAAGGGCAGACTCTGTATCAGGAGCCCCTTTGGAGCAAGATTGCTCTGTCTCAGAAGTCAGCCCTGTCTCCTGAACCTCCTCTCGCGGGGAGGCCGTAGCCATTGGCTCCGCAGAAAGGGAAGCTACACGGAAAAAACAAGAGAGGGGTCAGTGCCACGAATAAAGTGCACATATCATTTGATGTGTTAGTTGTCAGAAGCGAGCAGTACCTACAGCATGGGTGTCTACTACTGAGGCATTCTCCCCTGGAGTCTGCGGGCCCTCTGGTGCGCCCTGAGAAGCTTCCCTTGCCGGAGCTATCTCATCAGGGCGGGATGTGCTTTCTTCAACGGCCTGGCATGTCACTGTCCATGTAGCATATGTATTAATCAGTTGGGTAAAAACAGATGCAAAACGGCAAAGAGGTCTATCATTAGCCTCTGATATCTCTTACCTGAAGGATCAGCTATGCCGTCCTCAGCCATGCCGTCCTCACCGATATCAACATCGGAGGAGCCCACTGGCGTAGGATCTCCCGGTGCTGTGGTGTCAACACCTGCCACCTCCATGGCCTTTGTGCCTGTCGAGGCACTGCCACCTGTCAGAAGGTCCACAAATGAGCCAGATTCCAGAAGTTGTGAGAACTCCTCCATGGATCTGGCTAAGTCCACTCCTGTGGGACAAACAACTATATGAGTCAAGCAAATCTTTATAAGAAGGACTCAATCAAACAGAATGTATGTCGCTGCATTCACCTCCGGTATCTTTTAATTCTCCTTCCTCTCGAGAGTCACTCTCACTGGATGAAGAACTGGAGGTCGTAGCGCTGGAAGTAGGGCTCGAGCTCCCGTTAGGGAGAGAGTCTGTGGCCGCGGAACTCCCACTATTAGTAGTGGATCCACTCCCAGAAGCGGATCCGGCCCCGGAGGAAGAGCCGACATTACCTCCTGCTGACGGACCAGGTGGAATAACCTCAGGAACCCCTGCACAGCCAATAAAACACTAAGGGGTTATTGCTGTTCAAATCTTCATGTATCAATGGAGAAAACAAGGCTGAGCATGCTACCTGGAGCCTGACCTCCTGTGGTCCCTGCTGTAAGAGGCGAGGGAGAGTTAGCCGTCACCGGCATATAATAGTCTGAGGGAGACATCAGCTCTTTGAAGCTGAAAGTAATGTCTGGCACGGACTCATCCAGTGGCATGTCATCTCCCGCTGGAGGGGGAGAGAAGCTCATATCAGCCCTAGCTTCTGGGGGAGCTGCATTTAATGAAGCAAGCATGTGTTTATAACACTACATATATGCTCAGAAATGACCAGTATCTGGGGGAGCTACTTACTGGACACAGCCTCAACTGTAGGGGTTTCAACCTCAAGCCGAGGACGGGATGCTGACCTCACATCCCCCTCATCAGGAACCTCGGTCCGGGGTCTCTTGGTGGCAGCAGAACCCCTCCCAATCTCAGCATCAGGAGGATCCCTCAGTGGTGCAGCACCGGCTACCATAACAGCCCCACCTGCAAGTGTCACGGGAATATATAAATGCATGCCCCAGAATATAAAGACACATGTATATATTAAAGTCAGGAAGGACAGGGATTACCTGTAGCCGCAATGGGCTCCATCGGCTTTAATACTATCTGCTCCGGCTTCACTCGGAGGGCGCGTGCAACTGCCTTTACAGCATCGTAAATGGCAAGTGGAGTCATTGCCAACTCGAGGCCAGAAAGGTACTCCAGGGGACCTGCACAGCCCACTGCGTTGATCACATGGGCCCTCCACTCAGCAAAGGTACTGCCCCCAAGTGCTCCGTCAGGTATCGACTGGGACAACTGGAACTTTTTCCTCACCCCGCAAGATGTCTGCAAATCCTCCCACCAAGAATAGGCCTTTGAGGGGCCTGAGGCTACGCCTGTGGTGGAGGAAGAAGGGACTCCGAGAGCCAACGCCGTCCTGCTCTTCAAGGGCTTCAAAGCCCCATTATACTGGCTCCTGTCAACAGTGGGTGTCCAGCCTTTCGCTCGCCATCGCCCTTCAATGTCACTCACAATTCGGGCGATCCCCGAAAAATGAGACCAGAGGAAAGTCGGGTCGACACACAAAGGAGGCAGATCCTCCCGCCCCAAATGCTGCTCCTCAGCCGTACGAATGGCATCTCGGCGCTCCCGGAAGAGGTTGCTGGCTTTGAACCACCAGCGAGCATAATAAATGTCAAAGTCGCCTCTGCGCTCCTGCTCTGGGACTAGGTACCCCGGCCCTGCCTCGCGGCAAAGGAAGTCCTGCCAAGCTGCCGCGACCAAGTGTATATCCCTGTGCCTGTAAAGCCGAGGGGCAAAGAAAACTCTCCACTGGAGGGGATAGCCTGATCATACCCAAAGTTCCTGGCGAACCGATGTGGGTAGTAAGGCTCAAATATCGCCGTGCTGGAGCGTCGATATACAAGAACACTGGGTTGGATGCTGACGACCCATTCTGCTAAGCCCTGCGGGGAAGGTAGAGCATGGGTGGAAACCCGGCTGACGATAGCATCTCCCTCCTGTCCGGCAAAAGGGCGGTGATGGTAGGAGAAGTAGTCAAGGGCTATGCCCTCTCCCCTCTTCACCGGAACAAAAGATAAGGCCCGCCTGGCCCCTACTAGCTGTGCCACTGGATCCTGGGATGGCTGCCCGGCAAACCAGAAAATCAACGGTGCTGCTGGATTCACAACCGGAGTCCTCCTGGACAACTCTGGAAACAGTAGCCCTGCCCAAGCACTCAAATAATGAGTGGGCAGCAATATGCCTTTCTCCCGTGGCGATGAGTGGGAAGACAAAGCCCCAAGCGAATGAAAGATATTCGCCAAGGCTGCTGGTGCGATGGCGAGTCTCTGTCCACAGGCGAGCATGCAGGCTGGATAGATCACCTCCGCCCGCAAGACCCCCTCCTCTCCATGAGGGACTACAAAGCTGGAAAACCAGTACGCCAGATAAGCCGCCAGATAAGTAATAGGATGCAGCCCCCGCGCGGCGCAGGCAGGTGGCGGGGATGTGGAGGAACGTCCACTCTGACCTCTCGGTACTCATCTCAGGTGGTGCCGGACTGTGCAAATTCCTCATGGAAACAATAAGGGCCGCTATAAAAGTGGCTCACCCAGGCATTCAGTGTCACTCGCGGTGTGCGTGGCGGCCGATCTGTGCCTACTCGGGCTAAGTCCCTCCAGGTCTTCATCAAGAACCTGAAGCAATAAGGCAGAGTATAGTGTCCTGCCCCGTCAGTGGAGCTGAGGTGCAAGTCATCTGGCGATAGCTCCTCGTAAGGCCTCCCGTAAATCGGAAGACCAGAAATCCTCTGGAAGGCCCAGAGGTCCAGGGAAGTCTCCCCGCCAGCTGTGACAAAAGTGTTCCACCGGCGGCTGAACCTCTCTACCAGAGCCTGTAGCAGGCCAGTGTGACAAGGATGGGAGTACAGGGCGGCAGTCACTGCATGACGAATCCCCACCCTATCCAACAAAGACCGGTAAACTAGCAGAATGCCCCAGAGCCACTCTGTCGCGCCCCGGTGATAATGAGAGGGAATGACGGACCACTTCCCATACCAGCTGGGAGTCTTCAAAGCCAAAACCCTCTCCAACATGCAATCATGGATGTACTCCTCCTGTGCGAAGCTAACTCCGGTGGGTGCCAAAAAGAGGCCATCTATAACCTGGTCTACGGCTTTGTGCTGCCCATGCAAATGCCAAGCCGCTGGAGACATCGATGTAGCCCGGACGGCAAAACTCTCATGTCGCTGAAAAGAGCCCAGACTCTGCCTATCCAGGTACTGCTGCTGCCGAGTAAAGCCCTTCGGGTAACTCAGATAAGTCAGGGAGCACAGTCGCTGCATGCCATCTCTCCCCACTAGTATCGCCCTCTCAAGGCGACGCCTCTCCTCTGGAAGTGACGGATCGTCGGCCTCCATGCCGACAGGAGCGAAACTCTGGAGAAAACTGTAAAGGTGGCGGTCCAGGGGATAGTGACGCGGGTAGCCCCCGGTGCAGTCATATGTGTAAAGACCGTTTTATTCTCAGAAAGCATGTGAAATATGCAAAATATGAGAAATCGTGTGAAATTACGTGACAGCCCCCGTCGCTGCACGATATGTTCTGAGAATTCAAAATCATAGATATATCTCCACCATGGGATATTTCTTGAAAATCAAATATACCCCTATCATGGGATATTTTCTGGAAATTAGAATTGCAAGCATACCTCTGCCAGGTGGTATTTTCTGAAAACTAAATTTGCAAGCATACCCTCATCACATAGCACTATCAGAAAGTCTAAGTATTGCAAAAATATCCAGAAGTTCCAAGAGATTGAAAATAAACTCTGGGAAATTTGTAGAAATTCCCGTGACTGGTGAAAAAATTGCAGAAATACCCTCGTTTGTGGGGAAATTGCAGAAAAACTATTGCTGGTCAGAAAATTGCAAAAAAGACCCCAGAAGGTCCAAAAAATACATAAATACCCCTGATAGCAAAAAATTTATAGAAATGCCCCCATGGTGGAGAAATTGCAAAAATATCTCCGATGGTGAGAAATTACAAAAATACCACCGATGGTGAACAAATTATAGAAATATCCCCGATGGTGGACAAATTATAGAAATAACTCCGATGGTTGAGAAATTGTAGAAATACCCCCGATAGTGGAAAATTTACATAAATACCCCCGATGGTGGAAAATTGCAGAAATACCTCCGATGGTGAAAAATTGTAGAAACACCCCCGATGGTGGGAAAATCATAGAAAAAAATCTGAAATATCAGAAAATTGCAGAAATACACCCATTTGTGGGGAGAGTTGCATGAAAACCATTGTTCAGTCCAAAAATTACACAAAATTCCTAGCTTGTCACATAATTAACAAAATGTCCTTGTTTTGGTTTACACAGTTTGCACGACTCAGTGGAGCAGGACCACGCCACCTCCCTAAAGCGGTGTGCGCTCTCCTGAGTTCAGCTTATGGCTAACCATCTAAATCTATGGCCAAGACTTATCATGTCTGAAAAAATCAAAGAAGGATGAAATTACAAATAAACCCTGACAAGTCAAGAAATGGCATAATACCCAGGAAGTCAAGACATGGTGGAGATATCTCCGAAAAGTCAAGAAAAGTTGGAATGCCCAAAAAGTCGAGAAATGACAAGACTATCTCGAAAAGTCAAGAAAATTAGGAATGCCCAGGAAGTCAAGAAGTGACGGGACTATCTCAGAAGTCAAGAAAAGTCAATACCCAGGAAGTTATGAAATGGCAGGGCTATCTCCAGAAATAGTATGAAATTGCAACAACACCCCAGTGTTTGGGAAAACAGCAGAATACCCTGATGGAGGGAAAATTACGAATATACCCTGCCTCAAGTGAAAATGTCTTTTATGGACACCAAGTCAACTTAAGAGTCCGATCACAATCAAAGGAGTGGTCATGGCCACGAAGCAGATCCATCGGATTGACAGCGATCATCTTGGCGATCCAACAGTCCGATCGTGATGGGATTCAAAATCAACCGTCCGATCAGGTGACAGAAGCAAATCCAACAGCCCTCTCGTGACAGAAACAAATTCAAAGGGTCTGGTTGCAACCAGATGTAAGCCCGAAGGAAATTCAAAGGGTCTGGTTGCGACCAGATGTAAGCCTGAAGGTCCGATTACATAATTGGGACCATATGTAAAGGTCTTGGAAGACCGATTGTAATTCAAATTACACATGATTAAAGAAACAAAGTCTTCAAATTTCTTCACAAGAGCATGTACCCATAATGGGGGATCATAAAGATCATTTATGTCACAACGTATAGAGGCAAAAGGCGTTCTTTGACAACTAATCAAAGGTGTTCGGACTTTTATTCCGATATAAATTAACATTGATTCCAGTCGGTGGGGAAAAGTCATGTACACGAACCCTAAATCATCTCATAAACCTAAAACGTGACATAAATAAATGCAAATAAACATGTTGATGATAACCGAAACCCTCAAATTTTAATTCATCATCAACGTGTCCGCACTTTTCGCGTGTAAACAGGAGCATTACCTTTTCATGCTTCCTTTTTTTCCTCAAAAGTAGATGGTACCACATACACAAGGAAAATTAAAATAAAGAGGTCTAGGAGTATATGTTGATGGGAAGGGAGGGAGGAGGAGGAGGAGAGAGTGGAACCCAAGGACTCACAAACAAAAAAGATACAACAAAGACCATCTTCCCCAAGAAGAATCCAACTTTATAGAGCCTTCCCCCAAAAAAGGCTTCTATACTAAATCCACAACAAGGTGATTGCAAATGCAAATGTTTTTTGGAAGGTGGCATACAGCCACATTTCATTAGAAGAAAAAAGAAGAAGAAAGGTTACATCCTCCAATCAGCAAAACAGGAAAAATCTATCAAGAGGGTAGATCAGCTGCAAGAGAGAACAGAATTCCCCACAACAGAAAATTACAAGATGAAATGTTTCCACCCTGATATTCTGGAGAGTAGAGAGGATTGATGGCACGATAGTCCTTTAACAGTAAAGTGCCAGTCCATTAAGCACTTTATACAGTTTTGGATGATGGCAGACGGGTGTCTAAACTGTTCCCTGAACACTATTGTTCCTTTCCCTCCAGATAGACCAAAGCATAGCAGGAAAACACATTCCCCAAAGATCCTTCTCTTCCTGTCTTGGTTTAGGAGAATCCATTCTGTGCGCCATTCCTCCAAGCAGCAAGGATGGCAGTTTCAGTTTCGGACCCGGTTTCGGTCGGGTCCGAAACCAAAACAATATCGGTTTCAGTTTTGGTTTGGGCCCGAAACATAATAAAATAATGTTTTTAAGAGGGGAGTTGGCGTCCGGTTTCACCCGGTTTCGGGCGTATGGTTTCAGATCGTCTAGGTCCGAAACCGATACGTTTCGGCCGAAACGTATCGATCTCGGCTGAAACTGTCATCCATGCCAAGCAGTTCAAAATATGCCACTGAACCCTGGTAGCTTCGAAAAATAGGATCCACAGTGTGTATAATACCACAAGTAAAGAAAAGGTGGTCCAAATTCTCGGGAAAGCAGCCACAAAAAACACATTGGATGATCTTATGTCAGGTCTGGACTTGTAGACTATCTGCAGTTGAAGTTCTCCTCAAAGCCATTTTCCATAAGAAAATTCTGATTTTGATGGGGAGTTTGACATTCCACACTTGCACAAGGGACTTTCCTACCACCTTGCATCAGAATTTTAGTGGCAGAACTGACCGAGAAATTCCCAGATTTCTCCCATTTCCAAGTTCGAGTCCTTAGAGCCTAAATATAATCTCTTGTTATCCAGTAAATAAGAAAACTGTAAATATTGTTGACACTCTACTTCATTCAGACTCCTGAACTTTATTATCCATCCTGGGCTGTCTGCTGACTGCGACCAAACCTCAAAAACATTGACCCCAGTCCTACAAGCAAGTGCGAAGAAATTAGGAAAATATTCCTTGAGAGATGAATTCAGTAGCCACGATGCCTCCCAGAATTTAGTTTTTCTCCCATCCCCTACAGATATTGAAAATGAGCTACTGTGAAAATCTCTAAATTTCATGATATTCTTCCAGATGCTGGACATGTGGTTGTTATAGTCCTTCAGAAAACCACCCATTCCACCCCCCTAAGTGTTTGTTAACAATTATAGATTTCCATAGACCCGATCCATCCATGTCTGCTCTCCACAGCCATGTCAATAACAAAGCTTGATTAATGGTTTCAATGGATGTCAACCCGGCTCCGCCTTCCTCCTTAGACCTGTGGTTGTTATACGGTCCTTCAGAAAACCACCCATTCCACACCCCCCCAAGTATTTGTTAACAATTATAGATTTCCATAGACCCGATTCATCCATGTCTGCTCTCCACAGCCATGCCAGTAATAAAGCTTGATTATTGGTTTCAATGGATGTCAACCTGGCTCGCCTTCCTCCTTAGACCTGCAAACAAATTTCCACGGAATAGGGTGAACTACTCTCTCTCCTGGACCTATCCCTTTCCAGAAAAAGGATGCTCTCAACGCCTCAATCTTGAGACGGATATTCTTTGGGGCCTTGAAAATGGACAAATAATAGATTGCAATGTTGCGCAGAACTGTTTTGAACAGTACCCACCATCCTCCGGCTGAAAGTAATTTGCCTTTCCAAGTCGTTGCAGTATCCTATTTTTTTGACAATAATGTTCCAATCAGAAGATTTCAAGCTGCCAGCAGTAAGAGGTAAACCCAAATATGTAATAAGGAACTTACGCCATTGGGCCCCAAGAAGGTGAGCTATGGGATCCTTATCGCCATCTATGATGTTGATTCCGACCAATTCACTTTTCAAAAAATGGGACCTTCTCATTGAGGTCTGCTTACTCCATTATCTCTGATAGAGGGGTGCGCCACAACCTTGCCCCTCACGTGTGGAGGCCGTTGAGTCCGCTGAAGGTGAAGCTGCTCAGTTGGAGGATTTCTCACGAGAGATTGCCCACTCGGGACAGGCTGTTTCATTTCCTTCTGAGCATCCAACTGACCTGCTACTTATGTGGTCAAGAGGATGAGACCCTGGACCACCTGTTTGTAGGTTGTACCTACTTACAAGAGGTGTGGAAGGTCCTTGCTAGGAGAGTCCACTATGCCATCGTCAATCAGATAGAGGTGCATGACTTCATTGGGTCGTGGGGTAGAAAGTGGCCCCATAGAGGTGATAGGTTGTGTGGTGGCTGATCCTACATGCCACCCTGTGGTCTTCGTGAGGCGAACAGAACAATAGGACTTTTAGGAGGGAGGCTCTAAGGAATCTCTTATATCTTTCATTTGTGATAGAGTGGAGGAATGGGGGGAGTCGCTTTGTAATGTGATTCCCTCAACTCCCCTCTTTTTGTTCTGCTGGGGGGTTAGCGTCTCTCACATTGTCTTAGGGGACCTTTTGTACAGGGATTTTTTGGGGAGCTCATTGAATACTTGTACATCCCTCTTTCATTTAATACAATTAGTGGTACTACCCACTTTCAAAAAAAAAAATCCTTGAACCAGTCACTGCCTCTAACAGCCTTATCAAAATTCTCAAGTTGAGTAGCTTATCCAAATCAGCTGAAGTGACAAGGATAGCGGCACCTGCGAACTGCAGATGGGTGACCTATTCCCTATAGAAGCCCCACATATCAGATTTGAAGCCCTCGCTCTCTTCCACATAGCACTTGACACTTGCCCTACAATGACAAAGAGCAAGGGGGAGAGAAGGTCCCATAGCCTCAGCCCTCTAGTGCTTCCAAAGAAGCCATGAGGGGCTCTGTTCAGCAAAATAGAAAACCTAGCGGCCTGAACACATTGCCGGATCCATTCAATCCACTGATCTTTGAACCCCATGCAGTGAAGGACATGAAACAAACGGTCCTAGGTGATCCTATCATAAGCTTTCTCAAAATCTTATTTAAACAGTACACATTCTTTCTTCTTTGCCTTCTGTTCATGCAAGCATTCATAGGCAGCCGTGAAATTATCCAATATATATCTACCCGATATAAAGGCCGACTGATTAGTGTCCACAAGACTACTGATCACTTCTTCCAACCTGTTAGCCAGAGCTTTGGTGATGATTTCGTAAATTCCATTTAGCAAACTGATAGGCCAAAAATCATCAAGGGTTCAGCACTATCTTTCTTAGGAATTAACACCACATAGGTGGAGTTGAAGCATCTCACTGCTGCAGGGTTTCTCTGAAATTCTAGCGCCGCCTCCATAACCTCACACTTCACCACTTCCCAAAAGTGTTGGTAGAAGCCCATTGAAAAGCCATTGGGTCAAGGGGATTTATTAGGGTCCATGCTGAAAAACAGAGTTTCTAATTTCCTCCTCGGTGAAAGGTCAAATAAGATTAACAGTATAACTTCAGAGATCTTGCTGAAACCATCACTGCAAATGAGTGGCCTCCACTCCTCTTCTTTAAAAAGTTTCTCATAGTGTTGTAGAATAACTTGCTGAATATGTGTCTCATCATGCAAAATCACATTTCCAATTTTTAGCCAGTGGATACTTATAGAACTTCTCTCGATGCTTGCCATTGCATGAAAATAAGCTGTGTTTTTGTCCCCTTCTTTGAGCCGATGTTCTTTAGCTCTTTGTTTCCATTTAATTTCCTCTCTCAACGACCACTCTTCATAGTCCTTTCTCAGCACTGCCCATTATTGCTCCCTTTCTTCTTCCAACATCAGCCCCTGGTCATTCTTGATGTCAAATTGTTCAATATTCTATAGCAACCTTTGTCTCACTGAAGATGCTTCGCCAAAGATTACCTTGCCCCAGATTTTAAAAGGAAGAGCAAAGCCTTTTGTCCTATTGTAGAGATGCTCCTGATGGAAATTGCAGCTGGGGGATCTTCATTTGCAATTGCGTTAGAGACTGGGGTTCTGGGAGGTGTAAATGCCTAAGGGTCTAGCATTTTGTGTAATTATGTAGGGAACATTTGCATTTGCATCTCAGTTTGTTTTTCAAAGACCATCTCTAAAATAGGATAATACAAAAGGCTTTGCTCTTCCTTTTAGCACTTCAAAATTTTCCCATTGTCTCTCATGGGAGATTCTCTAGACAAAAATAATGAAATCTTTCAAAACATCTGTGCATATCATTTTGGCTACCAGATTGAGAAATAATAAATGATCCCATCTGTGTGTTTTGTCCACCAGTGCATCTCTCCTGGATGAGCTCCTCAGCATGCAACCCTTTCACCTTTACATTTCTAATGAAAGCATAAATGGGAATTAACCTTGTGATGCACTTCCAAGCCCATGTTTTTCGCAGTGGATAAGTCAAGAGCCAAGCAATAAAAAATGACTACCCGTGGGAATGCATAATGCCACAGCATGGAGCCATCACTGGGACTACGTCTAGGGTAAGAATGAACTGAATACCTCAACATCAAAAAGGGGAAAGGAAATAGCTATTGGAATGATATGTGGACTTCAGATCCAATACTAATGTAAGGTAGGACCAAATCGGACAATACCTCACTCACAAGGGCTGGAACAAGTCACGACACTGTTGAATAGGAGCAGGACACTGGCTGTTCAAGGGACGAATCAAGCAGAGGCTAGAGGGCATGAATGGCCCAGTCATTTAGTCACCATTCTAACAAGTGGGGTAAAAATGAACTAAATAATCTCATATTACAAAGAGGAAAAAGTTATGGAACTTGAGGTTTGAAACCATAAACTCATGAGGTGCCAAATCACTGTCCTGTATCCAGGTTAAGGGAAGAAACTGCAAGCTCATATTAGTCCAATCTTCTCTTAAACGCTGTTAATTCTAGCCACCTTTTGAGGATACCCAACTGCTCCCCATCTTTCCTGTGAGCCAATTTATAACATTGGAAATCTGTCATACTTTTGCAACCCTGGTTGTATGCTCCCAACAATTTGAGCATCGCAAGAGCTAAATGTAATGTCAAGAGAAACTTGCACTCATCAGGATAAAAACTGGCTTTGGACACAGATATTGTGAAGTGGCCTAGTATGGCCTAGTATAGCATAGTTGTCAAATAATTTTGGCAGATTATTAAGTATATGTTACCAAACTGTAACATGTAACCTGACCAGAATCAAAATATTTTACCTTAAGTAAGGCTGGTGTTGGCAAATCAATTGAATCCATCCCATCACTCATATATGAACACATAAGAGAGAATGTAGCCCTGTCATAAAAGGTGTCCTTCCTTGTAATTAGAAAAGAAGATGTCAGAAAATCCTGAGTGGATGCAACTAAGATTTCCCCATTCTTTGGTGTGCACAAGTTATTTTGCACCTGCAAAACAAAAGCGTAATTCAAACTGAAGCAAATTCATGGTGAAACAGTTAAGCAATATTTCTACATATAAAATAAAAGGGCAATTTGAACTGAAGCAAACTCCTGGTGAAACAGTTTTCGAGCAGTACTTTTATAGAAAGAAGAAAAAAAACAACTATACGCTGACTCTTTGAATCCATAGGGACTAGCTGGAGTAAGTTATAGAAGTAAAGAAAGAAAATCAAAATGGAATAGACATGTCACTGCAATAATTGTATCCAACAGTCTACAGACTATAACTACTTTACATCCCTGATCACAACACAGAACCCAAAATTTCCAGGTTGCAGGGTTCTTATGTGATGCATTGCCATCTTTCAAGATCTCTCTAAAATCTGTCTCTAAGGTCTGAAGATGGTTTCTCTTCTCCAAGATGGCAAGTTGCTTCAGAAAGCAACTCAATCAACCTCAATATGTGTTCTCTTATAACCACCCACGATGCTACCGAGAATCAAGACAAAGTGGTGAGAGATTTTAACAGTGGGCATATTCTTAATCATTGGATGGTCCTTTTGTTTGGTTGATCATGGATACACGACAGGATATCTCGGCTTTCATCGAAGGCCCATTGTGATGTCCTAAAAGCTTGCAGTAAACTGCATTTCTTTCATTTGTTTAAGAGTGCAGTCAAATAAGGTCCATCAGGCAAGGTCTGCAAAACAGAACCTTATGGACAAGCGCTTTCCTTTTTGAAAGGTGGATAGTACCACAGTTTTGTTAAAAGAAAAGAAGGGAATCTACAACTTTGCGAGTGCCTAAGATCTATGCTCTCAAAAAAACCCCTGCACAAAATAACTACGGAATAAGAACTGAATAGTTTTTTAATAAAAAAAGGGGTAACTCTATTATAGGATAAGTTGGCCAATTCCAATCCCATCTATTGTAGAAGTATACCATTTTCATGTAGGTTCATGAGGTTTCTTACGTGACTATGATGTTAAGAGTTCTCTTGATCCTCATTAGAATGCATAGTCCTGAACAAAAAATTGATACATAAAAAAAAACCTTTCCTAGCCTAAATCATAAGACAGTTACACTAGCATAAAGGAAGAATATTGTTTCCTTTCTTTCTTTCCTTTCCTATGTGATGGAACAACAGATTAACATCATTTATTAAAAATAATACCACCTAAAACCATAAGATGCGGCGACAAGTCATATAGAAAGCCAATGGTACCAATAACAAGAGGAACCTTAGGTTTCCTGATCCTATGATGACACATTTTGATACTAAACCATTCCTTAAAGTTCCAATGAAAAAAATGGATGTAACATTATGGTATCATTTTATGAGACCCCTTAACCCCTTTTCTTTTTGTTCTGGTGGAACATATCCTTCAGTAGGATGTGGTCGAGAGCGGAGTCGGTGGGATTGATTAGAGGTTTCCAGGTTGGTCAGGATGTCACCACCATCTCCCATTTACAATATGCGGATGACACTACTTTGCTCCTAGCAGAGAAGGTGTCTCAGCTTCATCAGGCCAGTCTTTTGTTAGAGCTGTTGGAGGAGGTCAGTGGCCTCAAGGTGAACTTCAGCAAGAGCCTTATTGTGGGTATCAATCAACATGGACGAGAGAGCTCTTGACAGGGCGGCTTTCATTCTGGGCTGCAAATCAGGATATTCCCTAACTCTTATTTGGGTCTTCCATCGTCTCCAGGGGCTCTTCCGTGAAGTGGATGATGGCAGCCTATTTTGCAGAGATATGATGCTAGACTCGCAGGCTGGAAGGCCAGACTCCTTTCCTATGTGGGGAGATTGGCGCTTTGCAAGAGTCAGTGATAGATAGCCTTCCCATCTACTTCCCGCCTATCTATGATGACACATTTTATGGATACTAAACCATTCCTTAAAGTTCCAATGAAAAAATTGGATGTAACATTATGATATCATTTTATGAGACCCCTTAACCCCTTTTCTTTTTGTTCTAGTGGAACATATCCTTCAGTAGGATGTGGTCGAGAGCGGAGTCGGTGGGATTGATTAGAGGTTTCCAGGTTGGTCAGGATGCCACCACCATCTCTCATTTACAATATGCAGATGACACTATTTTGCTCCTCGCAGAGGAGTGTCTCAGCTTCATCGGGCCAATCTTTTGTTAGAGTTGTTGGAGGAGGTCAGTGGTCTCAAGGTGAACTTTAGAAAGAGCCTTATTGTGGGTATCAACATGGACGGGAGAGCTCTTGACAGGGCGGCTTTCATTCTTGGCTGCAAAACAGGATATTTCCTTAACCATTATTTGGGTCTTCCATTGTCTCCAGGGGCTCTTCCGTGCAGTGGATGGCATCCTATTTTGCAGAGATACGATGCTAGACTCGCAGGCTGGAAAGCCAGACTCCTTTCCTATGTGGGGAGATCGGCGCTTTGCAAGTCAATGATAGATAGCCTCCCCATCTACTTCCTGCCTATCTTCTGGATCCCAAAGAAGGTTGCTAAAAAGCTTGAGTCTATCCAGACTAGATTCTTTTGACATGGCAGTAGTCAGTCTTGCAGGGTTTGGCATGATATAGCTTGGGAGAAAGTTTGCAGGAGCAAGGAAATGGGAGGTGTAGGCTTGTACATTAGAGACTTCAATTTAGCCCTCTTGTGTAAATGGCTTTGGAAGCTTGGTTCGGGAGATCAAGGTTTATGGGCTCACCTCATTACTCAGAGATATTATGGCAGGGGCCAGATTTGGAATTTGTCACCACCTTTTCAGCATAATATTTTACCTATTTGAAGCATCCTGACCATGGATGGTAGTTTCGGCCGAAACGTTTCGATTTCGGCCATACCCGATTCGAGGTCGGACCTATTTACTATAGCAGGTCCGAAACTTAAACAACATATCGTTTCGGGCGAAACCGATATGGGTATCGGGCGAAAGATACATGTTTCGGTCCGAAACCGGACGGTTTCGGCCGAAACCCACGTGAACCCCCCTGAAACCCAGTTGCTGTTGTGTTCTCCCCCCCGAAACCCCATCCCACGGCCGAAACCCTCATTGCGGCTGCTGCGAAATGCGACCTGCGCTGCTGCTGTGACCTGCTGCTGCGACCGAGGTTGCGAGCTGCTGGTGCTGGCGTGCTGCTGCTGGGAGCTGCTGCTGCTGCGAGCTGCTACTGCTGCTGCGAGCCTGCGACCAAGGCTGCTGCGAGCCTGCTGCTGCGCCTGCTGGAGGTGGACAGGAGAGGCCGAGAGGGAGCTGCACTGCGCACACCGGGGGCCAGGGTTTGATTGTTTTGTTTGAGGTTATTTTGATTGGGTTAATTTAGGGTTTGATTGTTTTGTTGTGTTATTTTGGTTGGCTAAAAATTTGGGGTGAGCAAGCCTTGCTTATTAAATTTCTTCCAAAGGTGATTACTGATTAAGGGTTAATTGCTAATTAAACCTTAATCAGTTTATAAAAATTGGGACATTTGTCTATTTTGATTTGCTTAAGCTCAATTGAACTTAAATTAAGCTTCATTAAGGATTTTGGGGTGGAGCATGCGGATAATTAATTTTTTCCAAGGGTAATTAAGGGTTAATTGCTAATTAAGCCCTAATTAGGTCATAGAAACTGGGGCTTTTATCTATTTTGATTTGATTAGGCTCAATTAAAGTTACATTAAGCTTCATTGAAGATTTTGGGGTGGGAGCATGCGGGTAATTATTTTTTTCCAAGGGTGATTAAGGGTTAATTGCTAATTAAGCCCTAATTAGTTCATAAAAATTGGGGACTTTTGTCTATTTTGATTTGATTTGGCTCAATTGAAGTTAAATTAAACTTCATTGAAGATTTTGGGGTGAGAGCATGCGGCCATGCGGGTAATTGATAATTAAGCCGTAATTTTTCCAATGTACTTACAACTATACTATTTTCCTTTGACTGTCTTAATGCAGCATCATGCTTAGACGTTAGCAAACACAGGAGCAGCAAGGGCGGGAGGATCCGGGGTGAGTCCACCTGACCTTAGTTGATGCTAAGAGAAGAAAGGTGAAATGCAATTACTGTGGTAGGGAGCTACATGGCGGAATTACAAGAGGAAAGTAACATTTGGCAGGGGTAAGAGGAGAGGTGAGACAATGTGACCACTATCTCCGAGAGGTGCGAGAAGAGATGCACCAGTGCCTTCTGGGGAAAAAGGAGAGGGTGCAACAAAGGGCTGAGGATGAGGCTGAAATTGCCGAGGAGATTTCTGACAGAAGGGTTAGGAGGGATGATGATGAGGAAGGCACTGAGGATTCTGATCCAGAGCTGACTGAAGTAAGGGAGCGTGAACAAGCCGCTCGAAGGAAAGGGAAGGGACCCATGGGTTCAGGGACCTACGACAGTACAGCTGCACGACGTCCTGACATTGGTCCCATGGACAGCTATCTCCACAGAAGGTCCCAGGCTACACAACCTAAAATCAAGCAAGCATTGAGAGGGGTCAAAAAATCAGCAGACGTTGCAGGGCATGCATTTAAATCTATCTGCAAATGATTTTTTCATGCAGGTATCCCTGCACATGCAGCTTCAAGTGAATATTTCCAACCTATGATAGATGCCATAGCAGATGCTGGCCCTGGCTTAAAGGCCCTCTCACGTCGAGACATATACGGGCGTGGTCTGGAGGGAGAGGTTGAGGAGCTCCATGATTGGGTTGAAAGCTTCAAGCATATATGGGTGGAGAGAGGATGCACCATCATGTGTGATGGTTGGACTGGTACCACGAAGAAGTCCATGATAAAGTTTTTGGTTTATTACATCGAAGGTACAGTATTTGTGAAATCAGTTGATGCATCAGATTATGAAAAGAATGCAAATTATTTGTTTCATTTGATGGATGACATGGTAGAACAAATTGGAGAGGAGAATGTTGTGCAAGTGGTGACTGATAATGAAGCCAGTTACAAGACTGCAGGGAAGAAATTGATGCAGAAGCGCAGTCATTTATATTGGCTCCCATGTGCGGCACATTGTCTGGATCTGATGCTTGAAGACATAGGGAAGGAAAAACATGTTAAGAAGACAATTGACAAGGCACAAAAAGTCACACAGTATATCTATGGCCATCCTAGGATATTGAATATGTTCAGGGTGCATGCCAGTGGACGGCGAGATATCATCCGTGCAGGCCCAACCAGATTTGCTTCCAATTTTATTTCTTTGGAGTCTTTGCACAGGTATAAGATTGATCTCAATTCTTGATACTTTATCCTTACTGATATGTAACAGTTGATGTAGCTTCAAATTTCATTTATTTGCACAGGTACAAAAATGAGCTGAAAGCTTTCATGTACCACAATGCCCTGCGGAATACATCGACAAGGGCAATGTTGATGCTCAGATGGATTATTTGGATGTCTGCCACGTCGTGGACGACAACAAATTCTGGGACAGGGTGTCACGGTACTTGAAAGTAGTCACACCCCTCGTGAAGGTCCTAAGAATGGTGGATGGCGATGAGAAGAATGATATGGGCTATCTGTACGAGGCCATGGACCGTGCCAAATTAGAGTTGCAGCATTCCCTTTCCAGACATTATGCAAAATGGTGGAAAATTATTGACCAGAGATGGGACAACACATTACACGACGACTTGCATGCAGCTGATGAGTGATTAATTGTACTGAAATTGGGGTAATGCATTTCTGTTATTTTATAAATTTCATTTAGTTAATTATACACAAATGCAGGTTATTTCCTCAACTCTCGATTTCTGTACGATGCCGATGCACATGTTGATGGCGAGGTGCTCCAAGGGACTTTAAAAGTCATTGGTCGTTAATCGAGGAATCCAGAAAAGAGACTTCAGGCCGAAATAGAGGTTGGCCTTTATTTGATTTTATCAATAACAGGTATAGAATTTATTTAAGTAGTTATGTTAATGTATTACTTTATGTTTGTAGATGAACAATTATAGAATGAGGACTGGGACATATGCTGACTCCCAATTGCCAAGGATGGCAAACTCGATTTCGGACTCGATTTCGACCGGGTCCGAAACCGATACAACTCGGTATCGGTTTCGGTTTCGGCCGAAACCGGCCGAAACCCAGATAAAAGGTTAAAAAAATCATATTAATCCTAAAAAATCTGAAAAAAAAAATCATAAAAAATATAAATAATCACTTAAAATCACAAAAATCATTACACGTGCATTTGACTGTATAAGTTAGTGCAATAACCTTGAAGTAGACAACTACAGAAACTGAACTTCAAAGTTCAAACATTGAACATGTGAAAGTTAAAGTAATATTCCATTGTACATTAATACAAGCAGTACAATAAACCAAATTAGACAAAATAAATGTTACAAAAATTCATTGATTCTGACCTAATATGGATAATAATTACTACAAGAACATTCTCCCTCATCGTCTGGCCCTTGATGTTGATACCCATAAGAAGGATGCATGTATGGTCTATATTCACTATAACCAAACAATGAGGTAGCCAAGTCCTGTATCCCTCTTTGGATCCCTCTTGGAGTGTTTGGTTGGCTTGAGCCGAATCCAGTATCAGCATAAGAATCTTGAGGAAGAGAAGAGAAACTGGCCGGATGGAAGTTGAATGATGGTTCATAACCCCACGACCCATAAATCGCTGCCTCCTGTTGGCCACCTCCATAACCTGATGGATGCCCATATTGACTCTGTGACTCATGTCCTCCCTCACCCTGACTGTATCCTCTGCCTGTGTCTGCGTGGAAAGAGGAAGGACCACCAGCATCCCCACCGCCAGTAGTAGCACCTGTAGCACCTGACACGTACGAAAATATAGAATTTATCTCCTACCAAAACCTTTTCTGATTCGAACTGATAATAAGAATTTAAGTTACTTTCAAAAATAAAAAATCAAAGGATCACGAAACCTGCAGTCTCCAGTCGCCTTTTGACCTTTGGGGATGCTTTTTTCCTGTGCCGGTGTGCTTTCTTCTTGCACCCTTGACATGAATCATGTTCCCCTTGACGTGTGCCTCAAATAAATCTGCTTCAACTGCTCAATTACCGGGTCCTCTCGAGCAACAACATTTGTTCTCTCAGATTGCCCATGCACTGATGTACTTCTTCTTAAGGATGTAAGTGCCTTGCCCATTCTAGGAGTGACTGGCCTGCTATCTGAGTCGGAGTGTCTAGCTGGCTGAAAATCATGCTGCTCCTCAGTGTCCTCAACAACTCTAGACATGTGGGCATGAGTATCTCTAGCCCTCTTTGATTTTCTTCTTAATTCGGGATCTCTTGGCTCATCTTCATCTAGTATGCCCTCTGCCCATCTTCTATCATCATCATCAAAAACAAGCTCATCAACCTGCTCTCGTCTCCACCCAAGACTGCAACGGATTCTCATCATCAAATAAGGCATCCACATCAATTTCTGCGGCGGCATCCCCGGCGGCGCGTTTGTCTCGCAACTGTTGTCTCAACCTCATATTCTTTATTCTCAACCTCATATTGTAGTGGCAGTACACTAATTTCTCTAACCGTTCAGCCTTTAGCCGATTGCGAAGCTTCGAGTGTATAAGGCTGAACGTGCTCCAATTTCTTTCACATTGGCTTGCCGATGTTGTTTGACTGAGCACCCTAACTGCAATGAAAGCCAATGCATTGCTGCCCACATCTCGGTTGTTCACCATTATCCACCAGTCAGCTGTTCCACCAACCATAAACAAATACATTTTAGTTATAGAAATATATATTCATCAGGTTAAGAAATCCAAAAAATAAAATATACCTGGGCTCACTCTTCCCACAACGTATTGCAATTGGGAGTCAGCATATGTCCCCGTCCTCATTCTGTAATGGTTCATCTACAAACATAAAGTAATACATTAACATAACTACTTAAATAAATTCTATATATGTTATTGAAAGTATCAAATAAAGGCGAACCTCTACTTCAGCCTCTAGTCTCTTTTCTGGATTCCTCGATAAACGACCAATGACTTTTAAAGTCCCTTGAAGCACCTCGCCGTCAACATGTGCATCGGCACCGTACATAAATCGAGGGTTGAGGAAATAACCTGCATTTGTGTATAATTAACTAAATAAAATTTATAAAATAACATAAAGGCATTACCCCAATTTCAGTACAATTAATCACTCACCAGCTGCATGCAAGTCGTGGTGTAATGTGTTGTCCCATCTCTGGTCAATAATTTTCCACCATTTTGCATAATGTCTGGGAAGGGAATGCTGCAACTCCAATTTGGCACGGTCTATGGCCTCGTACAGATAGCCCATATCATTCTTCTCATCGCCATCCACCATTCTTAGGACCTTCACGAGGGGTGTGACTACTTTCAAGTACTGTGACACCCTGTCCCAGAATTTGACGTCTTGTTGTCGTCCACGACGTGGCAGACATCCAAATAATCCATCTGAGCATCAACATTGCCCTTGTCGATGTATTCCCGCAGGGCATTGTGGTACATGAAAGCTTTCAGCTCATTCTTGTACCTGTGCAAATAAATGAAATTTGAAGTTGCATCAATTGTTACATATCAGTAAGGATAAAGTTAATAGAATTGAGATCAATCTTATACCTGTGCAAAGACTCCAAAGAAATAAAATTGGAAGCAAATCTGATTGGGCCTGCACGGATGATATCTCGCCGTCCACTGGTATGCGCCCTGAACATATTCAGTATCCTAGGATGGCCATAGATATACTGTGTGACTTTTTGTGCCTTGTCAATTGTCTTCTTCACATGTTTTTCCTTCCCTATGTCTTCAAGTATCAAATCCAGACAATATGCTGCACATGGTAGCCAATATAAATGACTGCGCTTTTGCATCAATTTCTTCCCTGCAGCCTTGTAACTGGCTTCATTATCAGTCACCACCTGCACAACATTCTCCTCTCCAATTTGTTCTACCATGTCATCCATCAAATGAAACAAATAATTTGCATTCTTTTCATAATCTGATGCATCAACTGATTTCACAAACACTGTACCTTCGATACAATAGACCAAAAAGTTTATCATGGACTTCTTCGTGGTACCAGTCCAACCATCACACATGATGGTGCATCCTCTCTCCACCCATATATGCTTGAAACTTTCAACCCAATCATGGAGCTCCTCAACCTCTCCCTCAAGGCCACGCCCGTATATGTCTCGACGTGAGGGGGCCTTCAAGCCAAGGCCAGCATCTGCTATAGCATCTATCATAGGTTGAAAATATTCACTTGAAGTTGCATGTGCAAGGACACCTGCATGAAAAAACCATTTGCAGATAGATTTAAATGCATGCCCTGCAACTTCTGCTGATTTTTTGACTCCTCTCATTGCTTGCTTGATTTTAGGTTGTGTAGCTTGGGGCCTTCTGTGCAGATAGCTGTCCATGGGACCTGTTCCCTGCGTATGTGAGGCAACACCAACGTCAGGACGTCGTGCAGCTGTACTCTCATAGGTCCCTGAACCCATGGCTCCCTTCCCTTTCCTTCGAGCGGGTTGTTCACGCTCCCTTACTTCAGTCAGCTCTGGATCAGAATCATCGGTGCCTTCCTCATCATCATCCCTCCTAACCCTTCTGCCAGAAATCTCCTCAGCAATTTCAACCTCATCCTCGGCCCTTTGTTCCATCCTCTCCTTTTTGCCCAGAAGGCACTGCCGCATCTCTTCTTGCACCTCTCGGGGACAGTGGTCACATTGTCTCACACCTCCTCTTACCCCTGCCAAATGTTACTTTCCTCTTGTAATTCCGCCATACATCTCCTTACCACAGTAATTGCATTTCACCTTTCTTCTCTTAGCATCAATTAAAGACATGTGGGCCCACCCCGGATCCTCCTGCCCTTGCTGCTCCAGTGTTTGCTGACGTCTAGGCATGATGCTGCATTAAGACAGTCAAAGAAAAATAGTATAGTTGTAAGTACATTGGAAAAATTACGGCTTAATTATCAATCACCCTTGGGAAAAAATAATTACCCGCATGCTCCCCCCCAAAATGTTCAATGAAGCTTAATGTAACTTCAATTGAGCCTAAGCAAATCAAAATAGACAAAAGCCCCAATTTCTATGACCTAATTAGGGCTTAATTAGCAATTAACCCTTAATCACCTTGGAAAAAATTAATTACCCGCATGATCCCACCCCAAAATCCTCAATGAAGCTTAATTTAACTTCAATTGAGCCTAAGCAAATCAAAATAGACAAAAGCCCCAATTTCTATGACCTAATTAGGGTTTAATTAGTAATTAACCCTTAATCACTCTTGGGAAAAATTAATTACCCGCATGATCCCACCCCAAAATCCTCAATGAAGCTTAATTTAAGTTCAATTGAGCTTAAGCAAATCAAAATAGACAAAAGCCCCAATTTTATAAACTGATTAGGGCTTAATTAGCAATTAACCCTTAAGCCCTTAATCACCCTTGGAAGAAACTTAATAAGCAAGGCTTGCTCACCCCAAATTTTTAACCCAACCAACAAAACACAACAAAACTATCAAACCCTAAATTAACCCAATGAAATTAACCTCAAACAAAACAATCAAACCCTTGATGTTGTGTTGGCCCCCGGTGTGCGCAGCAAGGCTCCCTCTCGGCCTCTCCCTGTCTACCTCCAGCAGGCTCGCAGTCATAGCAGCCGCCAGCCGCACTGTTGGCACAGCAGCAGTAGCAGCAGCCGCCAGCCGCAGGCAGCAGCCGCAGCACAGCTGCACGGCAGCAGCAGCTCGGCAGCAGCAGAACCACAGCAGCGACAGCAGCGGCAGCACCATAGCAGCGGCAGGGAGACCGAGACAGCAGCCAGCAGGGGGAGGGTTTCGGCCGAAACCGTGGCTAGTAGTGGGGTTTCGGGGCGGGAGACATCAAAGCATAAAGGGGTTCACGTGTTTCGGCCGAAACCGAATGGTTTCGGGTCGAAACCGACCACTTTCAGGCGAAACCAGTATCGATTTCGCCCGAAACCGATACCTCCTTTAAGTTTCGGATTGCTACAGTAATAAATGCCCTTTTCGTATCGGTTATGGCCGAAACCGATACGTTTCGGCCGAAACTGCCAACAGTGCCAATTGCAATACGTTGTGGGAAGAGTGAGCCCAGGTATATTTTATTTTTTTCATTTCTTAACCTGAATATATATTTCTACAACTTATATGCATTTGTTTATGGTTGGTGGAACAATTGACTGGTAGATAATGGTGAACAACCGAGATGTGGACAGTAATGCATTGGCTTTCATTGCAATTAGGGTGCTCAGTCAAACAACATCGGCAAGCCAATGTGAAAGAAATTGGAGCACGTTCAGCCTTATACACTCGAAGGTTCGCAATCGGCTAAAGGTTGAACGGTTCGAAAAATTGGTTTACTGTCATTACAATATGAGACTGAGAATAAGAACATGAAGATAAGACAAATGCTGAGGGACAAATGCGTCGCTGAGGATGGGAGTGCAGAAATTGATGTGGATGCCCTATTTGATTATGAGAATCCGTTGCAGTCTTGGGTGGAGACACGAGAGCAGATTGATGAGCCTGTTTTTGATGATGATGATGATAGAAGATGGGCAGAGGGCATACTAGATGAAGATGAGCCAAGAGATCCCGAATTCAGAAGAAAATCAAAGACGGCCAGAGACACTCATGCACACCAGAGAAGGGACCCACCTGGGTTGTTGATGACACTGAGGAGCAGCATGATTTCCAGCCAGCTAGACACTCAGACTCAGATAGCAGGCCAGTCACTCCTAGAATGGGCAAGGCACCTACATCCTTAAGAAGAAGTACATCAGTGCATGGGCAAACTGAGAGAACAAATGTTGTTGCTCGAGATGACCCGACAATTGAGCAGTTGAAGCAGATTTATTTGAGGCACACGCCAAGGGGAACAGGATTCATGTCAAGGGTGCAAGAAGAAAGCACACCGGCACAGGAAAAAGCATCCCCAAAGGCCAAAAGGCGACTGGAGGCTGCAGGTGCTACAGGTGCTTGCAAGTGCTACTACTGGCGGTGGGGATGATGGTAGTCCTTCCTCCTTCCACGCAGACACAGGCAGAGGATACAGTCAGGGTGAGCAAGGATATGATTCACATACTCAATATGGGCATCCATCAGGTTATGGAGGTGGCCAAGAGATTGATGAGCCTGTTTTTGATGATGATGATGATAGAAGATGGGCAGAGGGCTAGATGAAGATGAGCCAAGAGATCCCGAATTCAGAAGAAAATCAAAGAGGGCCAGAGACACTCATGCACACCAGAGAAGGGACCCACCTGGGGTTGTTGATGACACTGAGGAGCAGCATGATTTCCAGCCAGCTAGACACTCAGACTCAGATAGCAGGCCAGTCACTCCTAGAATGGGCAAGGCACCTACATCCTTAAGAAGAAGTACATCAGTGCATGGGCAAACTGAGAGAACAAATGTTGTTGCTCGAGATGACCCGACAATTGAGCAGTTGAAGTAGATTTATTTGAGGTACACGCCAAGGGGAACAGGATTCATGTCAAGGGTGCAAGAAGAAAGCACACCGGCACAGGAAAAAGCATCCCCAAAGGCCAAAAGGCGACTGGAGGCTGCAGGTGCTACAGGTGCTGCAGGTGCTACTACTGGCGGTGGGGATGATGGTAGTCCTTCCTCCTTCCACGCAGACACAGGCAGAGGATACAGTCAGGGTGAGCAAGGATATGATTCACATACTCAATATGGGCATCCATCAGGTTATGGAGGAGGCAGCGATTTATGGGTCGTGGGGTTATGAACCAGCATTCCAGTTCCATCCGGCCAGTTCCTCTTCTCATCCTCAAGATTCTTATGCTGATACTGGATTCCAATCAAGCCAACCAACACTCCAAGAGAGATCCAAAGAGGGATGCAGGACTTGGCTACCTCATTGTTTGGTTATAGTGAATATAGACCATACATGCATCCTTCTTATGGGTATGAACATGAAAAGCCAGACGATGAGGGAGAAGGTTCTAGTTATTACCCATATTAGTGCCTCTTCATTTAGGTAAAGATCATTTAATTTTCGTAACATTTAATGTGCCTAATTAGGTTTATTGTAATGCTTGAACCTACTTTATGCTTAGTATGTACTCAAGAATAATAGTTTAACATGTTCAATGTTTGAATTTCAATGTCTACTTCATGTCTATTGCACTTAATCTAATTTCTTTAGAATCAAATGCATGTCTAATGAATTAAAAAGCCTTTTTATGTGATTATTAACTTTATATCTATTTATATCTATTTGTTTATGAATTTTTAGGTCCATTTTCAAATTTTTTAAAGCTTTTGACTGGGTTTCGGTCGGTTTCGGACTCGGCCGAAACCGAGTCCGAAACCGAGACTGCCAACCTTGATCCTGACGGCTAGGGACTTCAGTTTGGGAAGGGGAGACCGTTACTTATTCTGGAAAGACAGATGGTGTGGAGATTTCTCCTTAGAGGAGACTTTCCCTAGCTCTTTGTTGTTGCTACTGCTCCATTGGCTTCAGTTTCCCAATGTTTCAACTCTCAGCTACTAGGAGGGATGTGGGCACCGGCTTTCAAGAGGAATCTCAAGACAGACGAGATAGACCACTTGGAGGGGCTATTCACGCTCCTTGCTTTTGCTCTAGAGGTAGACAGAGAGGACCAATGGTGCTGAAGATGGGAGGAGGGCCACTTTTCTGTTAGATCATCCTATTCACTCTTGGCAGATGGAGACTGCGACATAGCTTGGGCTTCACAGATTTGGGCTCCTCGGAGACCGTTGAAGGTGAAGGTGCTTATCTGGAGGATCTCTCGTGAGAGAATACCCACGTGTGATAGGCTCGCTCCCTTCATTCTAGATATTCCCCATGTGTGCCGTTTGTGTGGGGAAGAGGAGACTTTGGATCACCTCTTTGTTGGCTGCTCTTTCTCACGGGAGGTGTGGGCCGAAGTCACTAGGAGGATCCATGTTTCCGTCGGGATGCGAGAGATGGTTCATTTTCTAATGAGTCATTGGCAAAGGAGGCGGAACCTCAAAGGGGACAAAGAGATTTAGTGAATTATCCTGCATGCTACGCTATGGGCTTTATGGAATGAAAGGAACAACATGTCTTTCAGAGGATAAGCTAGAACTGCGGTTAGAGTGGTGTCATTTATTTGTGAGAAAGTTAGAGAGTGGGCGGTGTTCCTTTGTAATGTGAACTCTATCAACTCCGTTTGTCACGGTATTTTGGGGGACTAATGCCGACCACTCCGCCTCAGTGTGGACGGCCTTTTATATAGGGGTTTTTGACAGCTTTTTGCATACTTTTGTACATCCCTCTTTTACTTTAATGCATTAGTGGTACTACCCACTTTTTAAAAAAACATCATAATATCATTTAAAAAGGGCCGTGATCCAATAAGGACAAAATATGACACAAGTTTTTATATATTATATCTCAAGTAGAGGACAAAGTCGCTGCACAACATGGACTGAAGTTAATCTTCTCATTTTAATATAGGATCAGCTATGAATACTGTCAATATAACACCAACAACAGAAGGGAGGGGAAGGGGGTTACCGTCGATATAACACCAACAGCAGAAGGGAGGGGAAGGGGGTGCATTACCTTTCCTGCATACTTAAATGAAAGTAACCCCAACTAAACCCTAAACAAATCAGCAATAATAGCACATGGTTAAATAGATGGAGACAGATCAAAAGATGGACCAACTCTTAATGGACAATAAGAAGCCTTGAGGATTCTCCTATGTTCTACCTTTAACAATTGCCAGAAAATGAACAGTGCAAACATCATGGAGTTTATTCATAGTGGAAATGTGCAAGGTACATTTGCTGTGAGAAAAGGATGCTCTCTAGAGTGTGAGATAGTCTTCCTGCACACCAAAGGACAAAGGTATTATGGCAGGATTAGGATGTATACAAGAGCATTTTCCCATCCCATTTAAATGTGAATGTGCATGCCCTGTTGGGGTCAACTATTATCATAGGAGTCTAGCAGTGAACTACCCAGCTCTCCATGATATGTTTTCATTAGTGGCATGAGATGTTTCTTCTTTTTTGTTTTTTCTAATGAGAAGATGCAGGTAAAACTGCAGGTGGGGATAAGACAAAACTCATGCACCCTTCCCCACACATTTTACGAACTACTTGCTCTTGTTGGTTAGATTGTCCATCTCTGGAGTGCCATTGGGAGTCATAATCTTGCATATCAACTGTTCCACAAATGGGTATTGGTACTATACAACACCCAAAGAAGTTTTTGTGAAGCTTCTGTCATTTTTGTCGTCTAAACTTCTCCAATTCTCTCCCCTTGTTTCCGTGAAACAAAAAATGCCTCAACACTTCAACATAAGACTTCCAATGAAAAATAATAATTTTGAGTTGTGTTATACAAACCATCATCTTAAAAAAAAACAATTAAACAAGATATTACCCCCATAAGCATAAGTGCTTCCGTACGGGCTTCCTCCGTTTGAGGAACATGCAAATTCATCTCATCCCCATCAAAGTCGGCATTATATGGATTGCAAACAGACTCATTAAACCTCAATGTTCTCCAAGGCATTACCCTTGCCTACAAACATATCATCAAAGCCCAATATATCAGACAAAAAGGATACATAAGAACATGCTTTTAAGTCTGAAACATGAACAAGTGGAATTACCCTATGACACATGATTGACATTCGATGCAAGCTTGGCTGCCGGTTAAAAAGAACACAATCCCCATCTTCCAAATGTCGCTCCACTATATAACCATACTTCAATTCATTGGCAACATTTTTTCTCTCAACATACTTCAGATGCCTGCAAGATTAATCCAATAAACAGCCCAGTGTACGGAAATAGCAAAATGCTCAGGCACATAACTAAGCGGCATCATATTACTTACAGCCTTGTGCCATCAGGATGTGAAACAAAATTTGCTCCTGGATATTTGGTGGGACCATTTCGAACACATTGCCGCAATTTCTCTATGTTGTGCTGAGAAACTCTTTCAGGATATGTCAAAACACGGGCCATCAGAACAGGAATTGCTACCTAAAAGGAAAGCATTTAGTTGGCCGCCTTAGCCCTTAGAATAAGGAGAAAGGAACAACACACTGTCACTGTGAATGTATTCCCTGCAATGACTGACCTCTGTGATTTTCAAATTGGGATCAGGGGAGATGACAGTCCTCCCAGTGAATTCAGTCCGCTTTCCAGATAGGTTACCACGGAACCGCCCCTGCTTTCCTTTGAGACGCTGAACAAACCCACGGGATTGTGGATCGATAAGACCAGGAGCTTCACTGTTTACATACTCGGCAACTTTTGATTGAAGATTGTTCCAACAGCCCTGTACAAGCAGCAGCAATTGAGCATCACCAACTAATAAGATAGACAATATGTCAATCACAAAATAAGCAAAAGGAAATAACTGCAAATAGTCATGAGTGTCAAAGCTCCATCAACTAAAGAGCATTATCACTTCTTTGACCAAAAGTTAAGATGGAAAGCAAAAACACTATTAACAGGAAGGATATGATAGACAATATGTCAATCACAAAATAAGCAAAAGGAAATAACTGCAAATAGTCATAAGTGTCAAAGCTCCATCAACTAAAGAGCATTATCACTTCTTTGACCAAAAGTTAAGATGGAAAGCAAAAACACTATTAACAGGAAGAATATGATAGACAATATGTCAATCACAAAATAAGCAAAAGGAAATAACTGCAAATAGTCATGAGTGTCAAAGCTCCATCAACTAAAGAGCATTATCACTTCTTTGACCAAAAGTTAAGATGGAAAGCAAAAACACTATTAACAGGAAGGATATGGATCCTCTTGAATTTGCTGCAGCCCCAATTTTCAGTTTCAATCTTCCAGATGCCAGGGATTGTCGAGATAAATTGGAAGCACTCAGTTTCATTCTTCCAAAGTGTTATCAATATCCCTGGCAGCAGACCTTCCAAAAAAATAAATAAACACCTCCTCAAAGAAAACAACCTTGACAGGAACATTTTCCATAAAGATCAATGAACCACAATTACAACTCAGGACAAGGGCATAGACACAGCAGTTTTCAAATAAAACCATCAATAGAAAATGAAATAACAAAGCAATATTGACTGAAAAAGAAAGAAGAAATAAAAGGATAACATCCGCAGTTGACCTACCAAGCACTTGAATGCAGGTGCTGCACCTTCCAAGTCCTCTCGAAGAGCAGAATTAAAAATAATTATGTTCCGCAGAATACTTGTGATACTATCTTCATTGCTGCAAACCAATGTTATCAATTGGTCCAGATTCTCATATAAGAAGTTATAAACATGTTAGCATATGGTATCATCAAAGTAAATCCACTAGAAAACCTTGATTTTAAGCCCACAAAAACAGAGGGGCGAATAGCCACAGGAGGTACTGCAATGTCTGTGACAATTAGTTTCTCAGGCCTATCACAAAGATGGAGAACTTCACAGTCCTGTTGCAAGAAAAGGGAATAATTCATGAAAACCACAATAAATACCTACCCTTGTTTTGTTCACACAAAGCGTTCTAAAATGCTTCCATCCTCAAAGGTGTTAACATTTGAAAGGATGTACCTCATCAACCATTCTTTTGAAAAGAGTGAGGACTTTGTCAGGGCTAAGAATATGAGTTTTACGGAAGCGCTCCTTGTCCTTTATGTGAGACAATGCTGAATGGAATTCTTCAAGACTCTCGTCATGAATTTTAGTAAAATCTTGTACAATACCTAATGAACAATACGAAGATTGCCCCTTCTTGACAACACCTGCATTTACAAGCAGGTCATTTGGAACAATCTACCAATCAATTCATTATAATAACAAACCACAAACATTCATTCCAATGTAGAATGAGATAAACTTCTTATCCTCATGGATGTCTTTAAAAACAATCTGCTTCGTATCCAACTGGAAATGTAAAAAAATAAAGTACATTATAGCCATAGATGACAACAATACTTTGAAAAAATGGTGGTGCAGCATTCCCATTTTATCAGCTGTTCATGGGGAGAAAACGAAAGTCATAAATCACTAAATTAACAACCTGGTGGAGCCATAAAGCAATCAATCAATAAGTAACTAGAATTAAGGGACCAGATCAACAGTGACACAAGGTCCATCACATCAAAACTAGAATTAATGATTTCCACGTGTTAAATTAACGAACACTAACTTCAGTTTGTAAACCAAACAGGGTCCACACTACTCAACTAGATAATTTCGATGGCCACAAAATGGTTTTGCTCCCATTGATATGATTTCACAAAAAAAGCAGGTCATAATGCCTTGTTCTTGCCTAGTTAATACTGTCTAATGGACAGTTCCACAATGCCATCTGTACCACTCTCTACACAATGTTCCAGAAGATCCCTAACATGGAAACAGACAGGTGAATCTCTGTTTACATTCACTTTTTTCTTTCAAATTTAATGGACTTTTGGTTCTTCCAACCTCTCCCCACCCACCCAAAAATGTCAGCATTAATATCAAATAATTTGGCAAAGCACACTTAACATGCATCACACTAGCATTTAACTCAATCAGGAGAGTTGAGAACTTGCCGCAAACTGAAGTCCTCAAATTGAGCTCTACTATGGCATTTACCTCTACAGAATCAAATGAATCAATTATTTCCTTCAACAAATAGCAGCATATAACATCTCAACATCTCACATAAGACTTATCATTGACCCTTGTTCCATCTCAAATCATATAGTTTCATCTTACATCATGTTGGACCCCATAATTTTTGCTGAATGATTTCAACCAAATAATAATAATTAAACACGGGGTGGCATGAAATGGTGTTCAATCATCGCCCTAAAATTTCCTGATTTAATTCAGAAAACAAATATTGTTACAATCCTAGGACGGCGTCGAATTATTGCCGTTCAAAGACATCCCAAGAATTAAATTCACACTTTTTTATTAAATTCAAAGAAATAAACATTTTATTTTAATCTTGTGACGGCACGAAATGATATAAAATCACTACCGTCCAATCACATATACGTCCCGGCCATCCGTCAAACGAGGAAGTATACAAAGTCCGGGCGTAGTTCATACGCCATAATTGTATCAAACACCTCACGGGTGGCATAAAGCCATGAACCCGTGTATAGACCAAATAAATGACGTCATCTCCGACCTTGGGGATCGTGCTCAACGTCTCGGGATGTGGTTCCCGTAAATGCAAGAAGCCCGGCAACAAGTTAGAGTCAAGATTGGGGACAAAACCCTATAAAAAAAATCTCATGTATTGCTGTGTCCTTGAAACCCGCGGCAGAAAACGACAAAGAATAATGAAGAGGATAGGTCAAAACCTTTTTATTATAGGGTTTCCTGGGTCCACGCAGGGAAGGAAGAAGCTGTCGGTTCCTTTTTTCCTCTTATCTCAGTGTGTGTGCAGAAGGGAGCAATCGCCCCTCATTCTCTCTTCTCTCTCTCAGACCCGCGCAAGAAAAAAAAAACGAAAAGAGAGGAGGGGAGGACCACTGGTTAAACATGAATGCTAACGGAGGAACTCCCCTCAGTTATGCCCAGACAGGTAACCGGGGGAAGCCCCCCCGGGTTCCACCCAGGGCGTGAACCGGGGGAGCTCCCCACGGCTTCTGCCTAGGTAGGGGTTCCCTGCTTTGTCAGACCGAGGGAAGTCCCCCCGATTACCCCTCCACCTAGCCCACCAGACCGGGGGAAGCCCCCCCCCCCCCCGGTTGAGCCCTCTGCCTGACCCACTTAATCGGGAGAAGCCCCCTCGATCACCCCTCTCAGCCGCGCACCCGGGAACCTCATCTGGTCTCCTTTTGATCTGTGTGGACCCCCCCACTTGACCAAGGGAACCTCCCCCAGTTCACTTTAAAAAAAACTTTAATTTCTCAAGAAATAAATGGAGGGAGTGAGCTTACCTCCCCATGTTAACTAGGGCTGCCTCCTCCATTCCTTGGAGTTGAACTTACCTCCCTATGCTAATCGGGGGAACCTCCCCCGATTCACCCATGAGCACTAAAACCTTAATCAAGGGAACCTCCCCAGTTCACTTAAATTCTCCCATTTAATATTCTAGAATAAATGAGGGGTGGTGGACTTACCTACATGCTAACCGGGGGAGGTGGACTTACCTACATGCTAACTGGGGGAACCACCCCCGGTTCACCCATGGACGTCTAAACCTTAACCAGGGAAACCTCCCCCGGTTCACCTCCATGCGCCCTAACTGGATACCATAGCAAAACTTATAGTCCTCTTCCCTTCCTGAAAGAAGACACCCAGAGACTGCTCAATATCCTTCTGGGTAGGAATGAAATTTTGGTGCGCGACCCGCCAAGAAGTCACTTCAAGGCGAATCCGAGGGCCCATGCCATTGCACGCCTTTCTCACACGCAAGCAACAAATACTAGGTGGTCCGAGAAGGGATTGAAGATCTTGTTCGATAAGGAAAAATCAACTCGCCAACAAATGAGCTTAGGAAAACCACTGAAGAGTTGCTTAGTCAAGTTTCCTTGGTCAAAAATCCATGCCAAAGATGTGCGGCAAAGCCACTTGCCCATCAGGGTGAGTCAAGCACCTCAACAAGATGCTTAACCCCTTAAAATCGGCCACTCCTCCCCCTTTTATAAGGGTCTTAACCAGGGGGACTCCATGGCTGCATTTATTGCATTGGGGAGGTGAAGAGACCCAACCAGGGGAGGTTCCGGTTAAGTGGGATGCGCATAAAGGTGAACAGGGGGGGTTCCCCAGTTAACTTTGGGATGCATAAAGGTGAACCGGGGGAGGTTCCCGTGGTTAAGGTTTAGGCGCCAGGGGTGAAATGGGGGAGACTCCCCCGATTAACATGTGAAGGTAAGCTCACCACCCCTTATTTATTCCAGAATATTAAATGGGGAAATTTAAGTTAACCAGGGAAGGTTCCCCGATTAACTTGGGAGCTCATGGAGGTGAACCGAGGGAGGTTCCCCCGGTTGGCATAGGGAGGTAAGTTCACCTCCGAGGAATGGAGGAGGTACTCTCGGTTAGCATGTGGAGGTAAGTTCACCCCCTCTATTTATTTCTCGAGAAATTAAATAGATTTTTTAAGTGAACTGGGGGAGGTTCCCCTGGTTAACACTAGGCACAAATGAGGTTCAGAGGTTCCCCTGGTCAAGCGTAGGCGCGATTGGAGTAGACCGGGGGAGGTTCCCCCAGTCAAGTGGGGTCCGCACAGATCAAGAGGAGACGGATGAGGTTCCCCCAGGTGCGCGGCTGAGAGGGGTGACCGGGGGGGCTTCCCCCAGTTAAGTGGGCCACGTGGAAGGCTAAACTGGGGGGACTTCTCCCGGTCTAGTGGGCCAGGCGAAGGGGTAACCGGGGGGGCTTCCCCCTATTTGACAAACCAGGGAACCGAGGGGGCTCCCTCCGATTTGCACCAAGGCGAAACCCGGGGGGAGCTCCCCCAGTTCACGCCCTGGGCGAAATCCAAGGGGCTTCCCCCGGTTGCCTGTCTGGGCATAACCGAGGGGAGTTCCCCCGGTTAGCATTCATGCTTAACCGGGGTCCCCCCCTCTTTTTTCTTTTTTTTTTCTTACGCGAGTCTGAGAGAGAGAGGAGAGAATGGGGGGCTGCTCCCCTGTGCACGCACACCGAGAGATGAGGAAAAAAGAACCGGTGGCTTCTTCCTCCCCTGCATGGTCCCAAAAAACCCTATAAAAAGGTTTTGACTTTGTCCTCTTCGTCGTTCTTTGTCGTTTTCTAGCGTTGGTTTCAAGGATACATACACGAGATTTTTTTGTAGGGTTAAAGGAGCTATTGAGCAACTCGAAAAAGCCCGGGCACACTTACGTAAAGTGGAAACGGGAATTTCACAGTCGAACTACCAAAATGGACTAGAAATAGGCATCTTGCACTTACGGGAACCACATCCCGAGACGTCGAGCACGATCCCCAAGGTCGGAGATGACATCATTTGTTTGTTCTATACATGGGTTCATGGCTTTATGGCGTCCGTGAGGTGTTTGTTACCATGGTATTCAATATTGCCCAGTACGTATCATACCGGGCCGATATGTACCGGTTCCGACCTTGGCCAATACAGTTCAATTTCTTCATATACCAGGCGGTACATGCAGGGTACGGCCGGCATGTACCAGTACCGACCCTATCCGCTACTGAAACCGGTACCGGGTTTGAAGACCTTGTTTGATACACTTACGGCATATGAACCACACCCAGACTTTGTATACTTCCTCATCTGACGGATGACTGGGACGTATATGTGATTGGACGGCGATGATTTTATATCATTTTGTGCCGTCACAACATAAAATAAAAACATGTATTTCTCCAAATTAAATCAAAAAATTGTGAATTTAATTCCCGGGATGTCTTTGAACGGCAATAATTCAACGACATCCCAAGATTGTAAAAATATTTGTTTTATGAATTAAATCAGGAAGTTTTAGGGCGATGATTCAACATTATTTCATACCGCCCCGTGTTTAATTCAATTTTCTTTTTGTTGAAATCATTCAGCAAAACTTATGGGGTCCAACATATCACAAATATTTTTATAGCTTCTCCTTCATAGCAATAGCAAGATCCCCACCACCATTCATAACCATCATAAACACATCCACTAAGACATATAAGAGGATGTCTTATGGCAATCAATCAAAATTTAATGGCGTGCCACATGATGGGCAGATTTGTGGACCCTATGGTGTTTGGATACTCATTAGAATGTCCCAGGATTGATTGCCAGACAAACTCAATATGAGTGATATTTCCATTCAAGGTATAGCACCTAGGTAAACGCCCAAGCATATCATCATAGATAACATTCAACCAAGAATACCTGAGACCTTCATTGTCACATATGAGGGAGAATCTTTTTGTTTTTGCACTATCACAGCAGTTGTTATCTAGTTAAGTCATGGACCCTCCTTTTGGCAGTATACTATTCACCAGTTGGTGGTTTCCATTCTACCTCCCCTAAGACACATGCCTACAGCCAGCAAATAGTTTCCCTAAATGCAAGATTGCAAGTTAATCAATACCTGCAACTTCTATGCAAGGCAACACAGCAATGAGGACTATGCCCATTTCATAACCTATCCTTGGCAATTCCGGCCAAATCCCCTGTGTACTTGACTATGGTCAAACATTTGATACAATTATTGATGTTCTCTAGCCTTTACCACATCTTCCATGCCATACTGGAAGTTGGACACATTTTTTCACTTCACAATAAGATGCGCACTCCAATAGCCCTTTTTTTTCTGAAGTTGCTAGTACCACAATTTGCGGTACTATCCACCTAAAAATGAAAAAGAAAGAATGCAGCTGCATTGTACAGACCCAATCACCCCCCTGCTTCAACATCCAAAAAAACTATGTACATTTATAGCAAATGGACCTGTCGAAGTTCTCAAAAAAAGCCTCAAACATAACAGATGAAAGGGGAAATTTTTTAATTAAAATTAAATTAAAGACCTTCACAATTGACTAATTGAGTGTGTGGGTGTGTGTGTATGGGGGGGCGCACAGATGATAGTAACATCTTCAAATGGTGCATCCAAATGATGGCCAACCGACTAAAAGGACAAAAGGTTTCGGAATTCAACAACTCAATCTTATTTGCAAACAGATGGAGCACTATAAAGACTAAAACTTTTTGAAATGGAATTATTTCAAAACAAAATAATGATCTCTTCAGGTTCAAACCATTTGCAATACATGGAATTATTTCCAAAAAAGTAATGATTTCTTCAGTTCAGGTTCGAACCATTTATATATCCACATCGAACACAACGGGAGGCTTTACACTTGTCCCTGATTGCCTTCACATAGGCATTCTTTAACGAGATATCAGCTCTAGGATTTCTCATCTTTTTCAGATACTCTCTGCGTAGCTTTTCTGGAAGAAGTATCCTAGCACAAGACTAACAATACATATTAAACAATGAGCAATGATCACAGTGATAGAAATAACAATTGCTCCAACTATAGCATCAATAAATACTATGTAAGCAATGCATATGTTGAATCTGAATGGCCATTTTTGGGGGACTGAAAATGCCCCCATGAAAAGACATATAGTTAATATATCCAGTACCTTGCAGATACACTTCAGGATATTCAAGATAGAATTGAAATAGCCAATATTAAAAACAGGAAGTGTCAGCTTTAGGAAGCCAAAGTGTCCTGGGCAATCAGTGAAATTCCCATGACAAGTAGCGCAGAAACCCATCTTGCTGGCAGGTCCCTGAAAAAGAATAAGAACAGGATATTCAAATGAAAAAAATGGAAAACAGAACTTGAATCTCATCTAACAACAAGAATGGTAATTTTTAAATGTATCCATTGTTATCACTAGAGCAACAGCAAATTTTACAATGCATTGCGCAATCTGCTATGACCTATTTCCAAAAGAAGTTACACAAGCATATAATGAAGAAGAAAGTGTCCACATAATGGCATTGACTGTTAAGCAAAAATTTTCATCATCATCTTTCCAATCTAAAATAAATGGCATTATGTCGAGTGGCAAGTTTGAATGACTTCAAGTCCTTTGACAACTGAGGTTGTCCTTACTTTATAATTGTAGTAGTATCTTGCATATGTCAAATGATGAGTGGAAAGGGAGATGCAAGTACTATCATAGAGCAGTCTGTTTGATTTTTCCTTTTTTAGTGAAGCAAAGGAACCTCTCCTCTCCTCCATTGGCTATTATACCTCTGTTTATTTTCTAAAATTGGTGGTACAGTTCACCTTTTCTCCCAAAAGAAAAAACATAACTGCTTCATGAATGACGTAACCGTTAAGCATAAACCATGAAACGATTACTGTTAAGTGGCTTCCAAGCCTAATACAACAACTTCCAGTCCTTTCACAAATGGCATTATGTCGAGTGGCAAGTTCAACCCCTGTAGCAAAATACAATTGCTTTGTGAACAACTTCCAGTCCCTTGACAACTACTTGTCATTATACAGCAGTCGGTCACAACAAAAGGATCAGACCTATGTAATTGTTGCAACGCATCTCAACTTTGAAACAAAGGCATTGGTGGAAAGAAGGGTAAATCCATGTCGATTGCAAGATCTGTCTACCCTGACAACGTTGCAGAATGCTGCTACTAATATCTTTCAATGGTGAAGAACAAGTGGCTACGGTAGAATTTTGAAATATGCATACTCCCCACAAAAATATGATGGTTTTTTGTTTAAATCATGTTCCATATAATAGAAAATGCCATTGCAGATACATCTCAAAATAATGGGATGAAAATTTATGGGCATATATGAATGACACAAGACCTAAAGTATGATCTTATCTTTAATTCAAAAATTAGGGGAAACTTATTGAAAATTATTAACTCTACAATCCATAAGAAGAAATGAAAAATGAGAATAAAATTTTATTAAAAAATACTGATAGATGTATAATAACACATCTTCCAAACATTTGACCATTACGTTACATGCAAATTAGAGCCTTGAGAAAAAGTATGGCACTGTAGACGTTCTGATTCGAAACCTCAACTTTTCACTCAACCATCACCCATTTACATAAGAGGTTCAATAAATTAAATCATGTGGTAAGGCATAGTGATAGACCAAGTCACCATCAGACTCTTTCAGCTACCTCACTGATGTTTTTGAAAAATCCCTCAACCACAGTCATTGAAACAATTGCTCCATGCAAGGAATTACTGCATAGTAGTTGTTAGGGAAATCTCAACGGTCGCTGCACCAATACCTTCTCATATAGAAACCACAATAATATGTAGAAATTGCAATTGAACATGTGGCATCATGAAGTCTATTGTTAAACCCGGTGCCAGTGGAGCCACCACCGTCCTACCTTATATTTTTACATATTCTTCCTCTAATTTAAAGAACGGTTTCATGTTTTCTCAATTTTCTGGAAGTGATTTTATGTTTCTCAAAAACGGCACCAGAAGAGTCTATAAAATTTCTCATGCAGCATACATTCCATTCCTAGAAGCTTGTAACGGGTAAACAGGAGAACCGGCGAATCGGAAGCAGTTTAGGCCGGTCCAACAGCTACGAACCGGGGACAAAGTTGGTTAAAGTCGTTTGAAGCCATTGTTTTGTTTCTTATAGTTGGTTTTGTTACAGTAGTTTTGAATTTTCTTGTAATTCTTGAGGAGATTAGTTGCATTCGGTTGGGTGATTCGCCAGGAGGTTATGTGACGCAACCCCAGCCACTAGTTGTATTGTTCTTGAAGCCTTTTTTTGAGCATTATATATAGTGGATGGAATGATCAAAGGGATCATCATCCTTCAAACCCAAAGGCTCGTTCCTGTGACTATTAGCACTATGTTCTTTAGTTTTTCAATTTCTCTCTGTAGTTAGATCGATACAGGGTCCTGGGATCTACTTAATTCCGGAGCTCTGTTCTTGGCTGTTCTTCCCAACTCATCTGTCCTTCTCCCTGCGAAGTTGGAGCAGAATCCAGAGATTCTCTGTTCTCTGTAACTGGTTCCTGCTGCATTCGAGTTTAACAGAAGCTGGAGCCCGCGCTTGGAGGCCAGGACCAGGAGTGGGTGGACGAACTACCCTTGATCTACAGGAAGAATTGTTCTAAAGCTCACGTATAAATTGCGAGTGCTGAAATAAAAAAGTAGAGCACATACCATTCGAAGATCGAGCAGTCCATGCTCAACTGGCTTTACATTGGCGTCGTAGAATTTGCTATTCCACACCTGCACTTCAGCTGATTTTCGTATTTCCTCCCCAGAAAATGTGCTGAACCGGATGCTTTTTCTGTTTGTTTCAAAATAGGGGTGAAAAGAAAATAAGCGCAATCCCAATAGTGCAAAATCGCACATATTAGAAATTTTTGTCTCGTAGGACTGCATCCTTCGTAAAAGACAAAACGTAGAAACAGTTCGACCCAACCTAGATCAGCAAACTATGGTATAACAAGTCCCTGCAACCAAACAGAAACGGACTACAGACGCGATTTTAACTGGGGACGACGAGATCCTTACATCTTCCGTGGGCCGACGTCCTCCATGAAGGGCTCCTTCGTGCACCTCAGCTTCTCCTCCTGACGCGCCATTCGGTGAAGACGACCGCAAAACTCTCGAAGGTCGAACTAGGGTTTTTTGCACGGGGAAGCGGGCGGCACGGGGAAGGGGAGGTTGATGCCTGTAACAAGGTGGGAACGGGAGAAGTAAGGTGACGCAGGCAGCGGAGGTGTCGTTGCTTCCAGGAGAGCACGGATGGCTATTTCCAGACGCAGGAATTGGGGGCAGCTGGTGGAGGCGGCGTCCAAGGGAGAGCGGCGCGCAGGGGAGAGGTAGCGCCGACACCGAGAGAGGGTTGGGGTGTAACAGAGTTGTAAGTAGGAGAGGGGCAGCGGCGATCATGGGAGAAGAAGGGAAGTGGGAGAACTGCTACTGAGGAACCCTTGGCGCTCCTATTTATCGACGCGCGACGGGTATGTTGGGGTTTTCTAGCCGTTGAGAGGGTTTTGAGTACGTTTCAGGGTGTACGCGCGACGGCGTGACCCCCGCCCCCCCCCCCCCCAACCCCCCACTCTTTACGACAAGGTAAGGGCTATTTTAAAGTCTAATAATACTCTCTTCAGGTTGAGTCATTAAAAATTTATATTAAGTCTTGGTATGAAAAATGATCATTTAAAATTTAATATTTCTCTCTTCATGTTAGATCACTAGAAATTTCTATTTAAGTCTTGGTATATTTTGATAGTACCAAGGTGAATGACATATTTTGATTTGTGAGCTTCTTCCATAATTAACTTCTTAGTGTCGACATGATTCGACACACAAATTCGAACTTTGAATAGTAACCTTCCATCGGTCGAGATAGAAAAATCTGACCGTTGGTCAAGATTGATTTTGATTTTCACCAGCATGGGGTCATTCTCTTGCAATTTAACTAGGTCTTATATGAATGTGGGTTGTGACCGGATATTGGCATTCATACACCCTTCTTCTTCTGTATCAATATCTAAGTTCAAAAGTGTAAAATATTTTATAAGATTAGTCATACCTTCCCTGATGTTTGATAAGGTTGTCATTGGTTTCCTGTTGAGCGCATCAACTACAACATTCACCTTGCGAGGATGGTATTGTATAAAAAAGTCAAATTCCTTTAAATATTCTTGCCATCTCATTTGCCTGATGTTTAAGTCCTTATGGGAGAAGAGATATTTCAAACTTTTGTGGTCTGAGAATACAGTGAATTTCTCCCTATAAAGGTAATGTCGCCATATCTTCAAGGGGAAAATAACAGCAGCTAACTCCAAATCGTGCACAGGATAGTTCTCCTCATGACACTTCAATTGTCTCGAAGCATAACAAATCACCTTACCATGATGCATAAGGACACAACTAAGGCCAATGTATGATGCATACGTATAAACTTAAAAGTCACCACCTTCAATTGATAGTGTTAAAATAGGTGCAGTAGTAAGATGTTCCTTAAGAGTCAAGAAACATTCTTCACAATCCTTTGACCATATAAAGGGGTTTTCCTTTCTTGTAAGCCTGGTCAGAGGTACGGTGATCTTAGAGAAATCTTTGATGAATCGTCGATAATAGCCAGCCAAATCAATAAAACTCCTAATTTCAGATACGGTCGTCGGTCGGCTCAAATTCTTGACAGCTTCGACCTCAGAAGGATGTACAACGATACTTTCCTTTGATATGATGTGGCCAAGGAATGAGACCTCCTTTAGTCAAAATTCACATTTGTTAAGTTTTGCAAATAGCCGATGCTCTCTTAATGTTTGCAAGGATATTCTTAAGTGTTCTTCATGTTATTCCTTGGCCTTGGAATATATGAGAATATCATCAATAAAGACAACCACAAATTGGTCAAGATAAGGTCTGAAGATATTGTTCACAAGTTGCATGAAAGATGCAGGGACATTGGTTAACCCGAACGGCATTACCACGAACTCATAGTGCCCATATATGCTACAAAAAGAAGTCTTGGATATATCTTCATATTTAATCTACAGCTGATGATAACCAGACCTGAGGTCAATATTTGAGAAATATCTCGCACCAGAAATTTGATCGAACAACTCGTCGATACGCGGCAGCGGATATTTATTCTTGATGGTGAGTTGATTTAATTGCCGGTAGTCGATACACGGCTTGAGAGATCAATTCTTCTTTCTGACAAATAAAACTGGCGCACCCCAGGGGATGTGCTAGGTCAAATAAAGCCCTTCTCCAACAACTTTTGAAGTTGCTTCTTCAACTCCTTAAGTTATGTGGGGGACAACCTGTAAGGAGCTTTTGAAACAAGTGCTGCTCCAGGGATAAGTTCAATGGAAAAGCTCACTTCCCTTACGGGTGGTAAACTGGGTAATTCGGAAGGGAAGACATCTGAGAATTCTCTTACAACAGATATTTCTTCTAGAATGAGTTCCTTAGACTCGATAATGATTACGGAAGCAAGGAAAGCTTCACAACCTTGCAAGATAAGTTTGCAGTCGTGAAGAGAAGAAATAAGGATAGGATGCTTTCTGTATCTGATGCCAAGGAAATAAAATATGGAAAGATCCGATTTGTGGAAGGAAATTCGCCTATTACGACAATTAATGTTGGCATAGTGGTCACATAGCCAACCTACACCTAGGATGTCATCGTATCCTTCCATATCAGGGCATACGAGTCTTGATATGTTTTCCCCCCTCCTCTCCCTTACCTTTCTATATCAAGATATAAAAATCGAAATAAAGGCTAAAAGGGTGGAGAGGTGTGTGCATGACCGTGATCGCCACCAAGACACGAGGTACCGAAGAATACTACGTACCTTGGAAAGGGGGAAGATACTTGCCCAAAGTGCAGCGCTGGCAGTTGTACACGGTTCAGTGAAGATCGCTCAATGACGTGGACGACTGCTCGATAGGCCGCGTACAGCGCTGGAGAGAGAATGCGGGATGAAGACTGGTTGGCTTCAAACGGTCTGTAGCTGGCCGCAAGAAGGCGTTGCAGGGTCCTAGATAAGCCGTGTACACCTGCCAACGGATGGAAAACGACCGCGCTATGCCGCCAGACCCCAAGTTGTAGAACTTAATCCTCCACCCCTTCCGACCGGCCAGAGGGGATGGGCCTTGTGCTGACCTGCAAAACAACGTAGACAACAAGAAAACAATGCCCAATTCAATCCTAGAATACATAGTAACTATAAAAGAATGAAAGAACACCCATGTAATTGGAATGGGGAATATTTGGGGGTTGGGTTTTTAACCCCTATAGGGCGTGAAAAGTAATAGGGAGGTGTGAAAAATGAGAATGATGGTGGAAAATGTGGATGCAAGGGGAAAGAAAATGAGCATGCAAGGGATGAGAGAATGACTTAAACACTTAGACCAAAACACGAAATAAACACTACTCCCTGAACCGGAGGCTCAAATGGACGTAGAGAGCCTCCCTCCCTGACTATAGTTCGCTCAAGAATTCGGCAGCACTTCGTCGCGAACGCTGAATCTTCCCCCTTTTCAAGCTTGGACTAAGGGTACTATTTATAGAGCCCTCAAAGTCCAACCCCGAAATGGGATTTTCCACTGAAAATTAGGGCCTGATAATAAAAGATAAATCGTAGATAATATAACCAGCTCTCACCAGGATCAAATGGGTACCCATTTAGTTGAGGTTCTACGGAGAAAATGGTGGGAGAAGTCAGGGATTTAACCATGGAGAGAGAAAAAAGCTAGCTTGCCCGCAGATATCGACCCGTTACACGGTCGTTCGATAGGCGGCCCAGCCCAGTACACGGTCCATTGCTAGACCACCTACCGCTGTCGGTGGTATATAGATAAATCATTAAATTATCCAATTATCCCATCGAACCGGCCGGCTATCACGGCGCTGGAATCTTTAGGATAAAACGGTCTAATGCTAGACCACTCAATAAATGGCACGATCAATGCTAGGCCGTGCAAAACGTGTCGGTGATAAATCCAATAAAACAGGATAAATAGATAATTATCTGAAAAATCAACTGACTTAGGACTCTTGGAGCTGAACGGTCTAAAGACAGACTGTTTAAGGGGAGTAAACGGCTGAACTCAGACCGTGCAAAGGCTTGTCGGTGAAAATTCAGGAAAATCAAATAAATATCCAATAAATCGCTTAGAGTATGTAAACGGTCTCCAAAAGGACTACTCAGCCACTGAACGGCCCATCGCTAGACCGCGTACAGGCTGGGCATTTGAAATTAATAAAAGGGGGAAAAATGAGCCCATTTACCCAAACAACAAGTGAAGTCAAGGCCCAATAAGCCCAATTCCAAGAGCAGACCTAGCCAGGGAGGGAGATACCTATAGAATAAGCCCAAAGACGTGCCTGGAAATGGCCCAATGAGTAATGGACAACTCGAGGCATTAACAAATGGTGATAAGAGGAATGACCCAACTCATAGGTAAAAAATGGGTGTCAACAGATGCCCCTCCTTAACGTCCTCTTTGCTGGGGAGCGAGCGGAGGTGAAGCAAAAGCGAAATGGAACATGGAGATGAAGCGGAGTGGACTGAAAAATGGGCGTTAAAGTAAAAGGCACCCGTTTCATCTCCAATGAGCGACAGGAATCTTCCGGAAAACTCCGAACCAAACACAAGGAAAGATCGGACCAAACTGATGCCAGTCTGGAGAAACTAACTAAATAAAAGGAAAACACTCGATCAACCTCGTGGGGGACACAATCCCTCGGACCAATGAGGGGACCGGAGCAAGCGGCAAAAAGCAAAGAAGTAGACTAAAAACTCCAGACGGGGACCCTTAGTCAATCAAATCAGGTGAACAGACCCGAGAAAACCCTCAAACTCTAAGTGGAATAGTTCCTCTTACTCAAACACTGAACGCACAATCATCCATCACAAACGAGACATTTTCAAACAAGCCATGAGTCGTGAATGCTCAAAAGATGCGTATGATGCATGCTGGGCTAAAAATAAAAGAAATCATTAAAACAAATGCAAAGAAAGTCATAAAATAGAAAATACTCGAGAATAATATTACTAAACTTGGAACGACTAGGGTCAAGACATTATCTGCAACCACGGCGTGTAAGATAGAACCATCGTCCCCAATTTTTCCAACCTAACGGCCTATCCGATGATTAAACACGCGAACCTAGATCATAATCGTTTTTGTTATAGAGGAACATCAGATTCTGGAACACGTGAGCAACCAACTTGTTCTCGAGGTAATATAGCATAGATACCATATAGTAGTACAATAAGGGATGCAGGGATCGAAATACTTACCTGACTTACCTGACGGCAATGAAAGGCAAGATGGAGTGATGCTGCAAAGGAATCGTGAGCAGGGTTTGCAATATCATACCACGAATTAGTCATTCAAGCCAAAATGTTGTCAATCAATCCATAATGCAGCAAAATGGGGCTCAAAAGGCATTCTTCATCATTACAGCAAATAGGCAGTCTCTATTCAGACTGCTAAAAAATCTACACGGTCCAGAAAGGGCCGTTCCGGTATTGCCAATTTTGAATCTGATCGTAAAACTACATGGCCATATATTAGGCCGTTCAATGATATGTACGGCCATACCATGGCCGTTTAGTGGAAGCGCACCTTTAGAGCTTAAACAGTCAGACCCGAGACCGTTCAAGAACTGGCGGTTTTAAAAAAGAAGCCGGCCCACCTCCTCCCTCTCCACCGTAACCGACGGAGGAGGAGAGGAGAAGACCCACGTTCTCTCCCACTCTCATTCTCCCATCTCCCCACTCTTATTCTCTCCCTCGCTCTCGTTCCTCTCCCACGCCCTTCCTTTCTTCTATGCGATTCAAGCGTCAGGCGATACGCTCGAGTATGGCCGGTGAGGAGGACCAAATGCCGCCGCCGCCGGCCGCCGCGAGGAGGCGGTAGCGCCACCGCCCGTGGCCGAGGAAGAAGCAGGGGCGATCGTTGCCCAAGAAAAAAGGACGCCGGGGAGCCACCGGCGGCGACAGACAAGCCACTGAAGTCCTCCGAGGTAGGTCGCCTAGAACCCTCTACCATCTCCATTTTCGATCCATGCAAGTAGCCTTAGGAGATTGGATAGGGGCGTACGACCCCTTTAGGGCCGGTTGGGAGGCCCCATGGGCCCTCACCGCCGGCGGGGAGGGAATGGACGCCGTTGGGCATGGCGATCATAAAACGGTTCAACAGGAACCGCTCACAAAACCACACGGTTCAAATAGAACCGTGTAATGATAGCACGACCCATGGGTGGCCGTTCCAGGGGAGTTGAACCGGCGGGGTATTGGGGAGATAGCACGGTCCAAGGGTGACCGTGGAGAAGTGGGACGGCCAGATTGGGTCCGTTCATAATTTGAAGCGTTGAGAACAGGACGGTCTCCAACAGACCGTGGGCAGCGACACGGTTTAAGGAAAGACCATTCAAGTTGGGCTTGAGGGGAGAATGACACAGTCATGTTGGGACCGTGAGCTTATTGGACGGCCAGGAAGGAGCCGTTACAAGGGTAGTCGCAGGAAAATGGCACGGTCCAAACTGGGCCGTCCAGTAGGCAGAACGGTCAGTGGATGACCGTGGACTTCTTGAAAGGGGTTTATTGGAACGGTTGGAAGCCAACCGTTGAATTGGTAAACGGCCCATATATGACCGTTCATTTCATTGAACTGCATTTTTCTTTCTTTTTTCCTTCATTTATTTATTTAATGAAATGCATGATTTGCCATGAAATGTATGACTAATGCAACTATTTTAAATGTATGTAGGGAAAGCGTAGGACTCGGATCTCCTGGCTTCAGGTCCAAGCGGTGTACCTCGCACTGTCAAACTTTCAGCGGGAGAGGCTCGCGACGATGGGCTTCAGCGAGTTCCTGAGCGTAGAGGTGACTTGGCTGGACACGCCACTCCTCTATGCTCTGCACGACCGCTAGGATCCGGTGAGCCGGGCGTTCCTTTTCCCGTGGGGCCATATGGTCCTCACGTTAGAGGACGTCGCGCGCATCACCGGATTGCACGTGCATGGGACACCGGTCAGCGGGAGGACCTACCCCGACTACTGGGAGCTGGCCCAGAGTCTGCTAGGGCTGGAGCTACTGCACCTAGAGTGGCAGTCGACGACCCTGACCAGAGCGAGGCTGCAGGAGAGCCTCGGACTTCGAGGAGCGGGGATCGCGATCGGGGAGCTGCCAGAGCAGCACCTGCAGAGGCTCGTAGACCGAGCGTGTCCGAGAGTAGCAACCGAGCCAGGACCCAAGGCGGACGTGGTCCTGAGGAGGTTCTTGATGCTGCTATTCGGGCGACTGCTGTTCGCGACCATGGCCGACGTCATCAGCTGTCGGTTCTTGCCGCTGCTCGAGGACGTGAACCACGTCGGGGACTACGCTTGGGGAGCGGCAGTCCTCGCGTTCCTCTTCGACACACTGAGCTCGACCAGCCGGCGGACGATGCTCGGTGGTTTCTCTCCCCTACTCCAGGTATGACTCAACTTTCTAAAATGATTATGCAATTTGTTATATGAACTCTATATGATGTATGTTGACATTTAATGAAATGCAATGCAGGTGTGGGCCTACGTACACCTACGTGGGCTAGCAAGAGGTGAGGAGACACACCCGGACCGGCTGCCCATCGCGAGATGGTGGATGGCCCCACGGGAGACTGGGTTCCTGCGACGACAGGTCCGGGGGATCCAGGACGACTTGGACACACTACCCTATGCCTCGGTAAGACCTAAACTTGAACTTTACATTAAATGCAACTTATATGCTTATGATGCTAATGCGACTTTCCTACTCGACAGGTCCGGTGGACATCGTACCAGAGCAAGGGGCACGAGGTCCAGCCTTGGGTGGTGGCGGCCCTCGCCTACGCCGGACGTGACATTTGGCTTCACTGCATGAATGTAGTGGAGCCCCTCTACTACAGACTGGTGATGAGGACCCTCGGGGTCCATCAGGCGGAGGTGGAGTTCTCGGCACCCGAGAAGCCGGAGGAGCGAGTCGGTCGGCACACGCGCGGACTAGCGGCGGAGATCGACTAGACCAGCAGAGCGACGAAGCAGATCCGCAATTGGACAGGGCTCGGACGAGTGGTGCGCACCCGCCTCGAGAGTGATGAGGCATACCTCACAGCGTACGCCAGGTGCTACGGAGACCAGGTATTCTGTGGCACTCGACGACCGGTACGGTCCTAACCCTATACTTCCTATTATGCTTTATGACTATGATGCACTGACACTACATTCCTATATGCAGCTCGACCCCCAGGGGCGGATCGCTGAGCTTCAGGGGCTCCTACACTCGACCATCCAGCAGCGGGACGAGCTTCAGCAGGTGCTGGACCTCCTGGTGAGTAACGCTGAACCCTAGACTTGGTTATGCATATGCTTATGACTAACCTGGAGCTCTAAATGCAGCGAGCCGAGGGGACCCAGCGTCGGAGAGCTGACGCACCTTCCTCCTCTTCCCAGACACCCACAGATTGTGCTGAGCGCGAGGCGGAGTTCGCGAGGATGGTTGCACGGGCCAAGGCGGCCGAGGCTGCTCTCGCAGAGAGGGTAAGTACACTACGCCTTCCTTTAATGATTATGATTACGAAATGCAATTAGTTAACCATGATGTGTGTATATGCAGGCAACCAAGCTGACCCAGCTTCGGGAGGAGATGGAGCAGATCTATGCAGCAGCGCGGGACGAGGTTGCCCATCTCCGGGAGGAGATGGAGCGGAGTCGTCCGACCAATGCGATCGAGGTGGCGCTCCTCCTCGCGGAGTTGGAGCATCTCCGGGCTGGGACCGTAGAGACGGAGCGCTACCGAGCTGAGGCGGAGCGAGCCCGACTTCAGGCGACGAAGCTGGAGGGCATCGTGGAGGGGATGAGCCGGAGATCCTACCATAGCGGAGCTTTGAGCGGCACACACGGTACGCACGGATCTACATGAGTTACTTCATGGGCTCCTCCGGTCGCCGGAGGAACGAGGAGGAGGAGCGGCGCTGACGATCCCGAGAGGAGGTGAGCTCAGCGATGCCCCGCCAGCGAAGAGGCATGAGGGTGCAGGTGAGAGTGGCGGCCAGGGAGAGGGACCGGCCTGATGTACTTAGATATGACTTATGTACATGTGGTTAGTATGGCATGATAGTGATAGTGACATGACATGTTTTTGGTTGATTTTCTTTTACGAATGAATGTGTGTGAATGAGTGTATGAATGAATGAGTGCTAACTAACTAATAACAGACCCTAGAGGGACACGAGAGAGTGAGGGAGGGAGAGATAGAAAGCTTTGAGTGGAATGATGCAAGAAGGACCAAAATTGGAGTGGTAGGGAAGTAGACGGTCATTACAATGACTGCTCCAAGATTGACACGGTCCCCTGATAGACCACTGAAATTTGCTCGGTTAAGCCTCAACGAAGCAAATAAACGGTCCATGATGGTCTGTTCAAGGAACCATAACGGTCGTGTTTTGACCGTGTTGTTGTAGAACGGCCTCTCCAAGACTGTGCAACTATCAGGGATCGAAGCATGTAGAAGGTTGGTACACGGTCTGTTTCAGACCGTGTTCATACTCTAGCGGTCTATCGACAGACCGCGTACGAAGATGTGGTGGTAGTCCGATCGGGACCCCCTTAGAGAGTCCTAACCCGAGAGTGAGAAGTTTTAAACCAACCCAAATTCTATCCTAACCCGATCTAGAGTTATCCTACCTCGATTCTAGAGGGTTTAGGCCTCTAACCAAGTTCTATAAGTAAGAAGGGACTCTAAATTCGTCCTTCACACCACATCCCTCTCTCAAACCTTGAAAACTTTGCCAACCTTCCTCAAATCATCATGGAGAGGGCCTTTGAAGGGAGCTCTATGGAGGGGGCGGCTTATGAAGGGCCAAAGCCGGCTAGAAAAGAGCATGGAATGCTACAACGGCTGACCACCATCCCGAGGCATTTGAGCTCCAGCTCCTTGAGAGAGGTAAGCTTGTACAATTTTATTTCATTCAATTTCATTCCATTTTATTCAAAAATCTTACATGTCCTCTCTTCTTTCTTCTCTTTCTTTTCATTTATCACCTCAGCTCCTCCCCGGTCCTAGGCGCTATTCCACCTTGAAGTGGATGGCTCCCATGATCCATGAGCTACCTATATCCGTGACATCCGTCCTTAGGTCTTGGCACCCGCACCCTCTTCTAGTGCTAGACAAGAACTACCCCAAGCTTTCATTAGATTGGCATATATAGTATCACAACTTTGATAGAATTATGGCATCCACAGACACACACTTTCATCTTCCCTTCCTTTGAGGCCACCATCTTGTGAGAGGAGGTAGAGACCTACCTATCCCTTCCTAGGTCCAAAGTTGGGGAGGAAGACTTGATTTGTCACACCGTTGCCCCTGTAGATCCTGCCCTCATCCTAGGGGAGTTCCTACCTAGTGCCAAGGATGTTCGCACCATGATTGGCCCTCACCATATCCATTTACTACCTTTGAGCATGTGGGTGCTAGCTCATTGCAAGAATAAGTGCGGGTGGAATGAGGCCATAGCCAAAGCTGTCTCCATTTGCTTGTGCGGTGCTATACTTTTCCCCTCTGCTGACCATGTCATAGACATTCCTACCCTTAGCACCATTAGTGGCTTGTGGCAGGGTCTCTCCATCTCCCAGGCCATCCTCTCCTACTTGTATGAGGGCCTTAGCTCAGCTGCCTTAGGAGGCCCACTCTTTGGCTCAATGATCCTTTTGGAGTGCTGGATGGGTGTTAGGTTGAAGTTCATGCCAAGAGAGGATATCACTTCTGTCAGTCGGATCTTCGGGAGTCATCCACTCTTCTTTATAGGTGGTGCCTTCGGATTCTCTCAGCAGGTGGAGTGCCGGACTGCAGATAAGAAGACTAGAGACGAATGGCGCCTCTACATCAACACTTTGCCCCTGGATCGATTTGTGATGCACCCTTCCTTCTTCATCGACACCACCCTTAGGCTCCCTAGGGGGGTTGGGCTAGACTTGAGGCTTGTGGGAGACACGTCTTGGCGATGTACAGCCCCCACAGGTGCTTCCTACAGGTCGGGCTTCTTCGCACTACAGTTCCAACGCTTCCCCACCTTCCTGCACTATAGGCAAGGCGGTTCGACATGGAGAAGGATGAACATGCGGTCAGGAGTGCGCTAATCATGTGGGGGATCGCCAGGACCCGCATCCTTGCTGCGGAGGTGACAGAGCTTCAGGAGGGCTATCAGGCTTATGTGAGGGAGCTTAGAGAGATCAGGCCTCGCGGGGATGCCCGACTAAGGATTGAGTGACTTTTAGCATTTATGATGTATGGAGACCATGGATTTGACATTGATTAATATTTGAATAAAGAATATAATGCTTTGCTTAAATGAGGTTGGCCTTTGGTCTCTTGTGCATTTGTGTGGATTGAGAAGGTTCTCTAGCAAGGACACGGTCTTCCATAGACCACTGGGTGACTTAGACGGTCTGAAATAGACCGCTCCATAGACGGATAGCAGGAGTTCAGAACGAGGGTACCGGCGGTCTATCGAGGGACCGTCTAGGATAATCAAACGGTTAGTGATGAACTGTTCAGGAATAAACGGTCATAATCGGACCGCGGAAATCTGGACGCAAAGAAGGGTCACTAGACTTGTGAGATATAATGAAGGCCGTCTAGAACCTAAAGTGGTCACATTATGACCGCTTAAAAGATTGAGATGGTCTTAGAGAGGTCGTGTACCTGTAGATGCCAGCATCATTTGCAAAGCCTGCCCATGCACACACACTCAGACAGAAAAAATAGGTTAAATATGTTTTAGGCTTAACCCCTTGCCTGTAGCAAGTTAGGGAATGACCCATCCTTGATTTTTGGTCAAGGGGATAAGCCTTATTAAATAGGCAAAATGACAACAAGGAAAAGGATGCAATGCATGTCATGAAAAATGCAAGTGATGATTTTTGAAAATGTTTTTGTAGTTTTAAAGATATTTGATTTTTTTGATTTTTGAAACATTTGAATTTTTTGTCGGATGTTGAAAGATTTACTTTTTTGAGTTTTGAAATATTTGATTTTTTAGTTTTGAAATATTTGACTTTTTTTGGATTTTGAAATATTTGATTTTTTTTGGATTTTACAATATGTGATTTTTTTTGAATTTTGATAAGCCAACTCTGTCCTAGCAACAAGAGCCCTACCCGTCCCACTAGGAATCACCGGCGCCCGGCGTGCTTTAAAGGTGACAATCCCTGGTCGAGGGCCGTTCCTTACAACGGTGCTTCTACCGAGGTCATGCCCGGGGTACAGTGTCGGTCCCTGAAAGTAAAAGCGAATTAAGGAGGTAAGCCTAGGCCAGGTGTAGGAGCTTTCAGGGTTTTGAGTCCTTCTCATGGCTACCCTTTTAGAGGTCTAGTCTGTTGCGCCGGGGCTTTGTGTCCATCATCGAACCTTCATCCACGCTAGGCATGCATACGATCGGACTCATAACGTCCCGCGGGAAACTGTACTGCCACTCTTGCCATGCCTAGTTTTATTTTATTGGAGCATCAAGATTTTTGAGTTTTGAGCCTATAGACAAACTTTTCAGTTTTTGTCTTTGGTTTTGCTCCATTTTCTTTCTTTTCTCTATTGTGGAATGAGGTCATAACGGACTGCCCCTATTTGAGACTTTTTCCCATCAGATGTCTAGATCAGTCGTCGCTCCCTTACTCACTACTTGCCCCCAGAATCAGCCAAAGAGAGAAACGTACAAGGGTCTTTACTTCCCACAGGCATGGTCAGGGAGAAACATTGTTACACCGGGCTAGGGTACCTGACCAGGGACGTCGTGAGGTGTGTGAATGCCGAACACATGATCTTTCTTTTGTGATCGAGGCACGGGTCATCTTGCTGCCAGTCCTTCATTGGCTTGACTATAAGCGAAAAAACGGTTAAGATACAACCCGTTCCACAGATTAGACAATTCTTCACCCTCGGTGTTGACTAGACGGTACGCATTCCCAGGATAAACCTCCTTGATAACGAAAGGACCTTCCCAATTGGGCTGCAGCTTAGACCTAGGACCTCCAGTTTTAATAAATTTGCACTTCAACACCATGTTACCCACCTGAAATTTACATTCAATGACTTTCTTTTGAAAATGACGCGAGACCCGCTTTTGACAAACAGAGACATGATTAGCTGCGTTAAGTCTCTTCTCGTCCAAGAGTTCCAACTGTACGAGCAACGCCTCTCGACGTTCATCGAGATTAAGTTCCTTGTCTAGCTGCACTCTTAGGGAAGGGATCAGTATCTCGTATGGAAGTACCGCGTCCATCCCATAAGTCAGGGCAAACAGAGTCTGCCCAGTGGGAGTGCGGACGGAGGTGCGATAAGCCCATAGAGCTTCAACAAGTCTTTCAGGCCAATCATCAAATTTGTGCGACTCGCAAGTTTTCTTGATAATTTTCAAAAGCATCTTGTCAGTGGCCTCGGCCTGGCCGTTGTCTTGAGGGTAGTAAGGTGATGAATGATGCAATGCAATGTTAAATTTCTTACAGAGGTCCTGGAGTTCTTGAGACACGAATTGTGGTTCGTTGTCGGTGACGATGTCGCTTGGCACTCCAAACCGTGAAATAATGTTCTTCAGGATGAAGCGACATACTGTGGTGGCTTTGATTTCTACATATGCTTCAGCTTCGGTCCGCTTGGTGAAATACTCCGTAGCTGTAAGGATGAAGGATTTCTGTTTAATATGGGAGTTGGGATCACCTAGCGGGCCTACAATGTCAAAGGCCCACATGGAGAATGGCCAAGGAGCATAAAGGGGATGGAGTGATGAAGCAGGAGCGTGGATTTTGTCGGCGTGGAGTTGGCACTGGACGCACCTACAGACATAGGTGGAGTAATCTTCCTCTAGGGTTGGCCTGTAATAGCCCTGCATAAGGATCTTTTTCGCCAGCGCCTGCCCATTGACATGCCCGCCACATTCACTCGAATGGACAACTTCTACAACCTTTCAAGCCTCATCATCGTCTAGACATCTCATCAAAACTCCATTAAGAGCTCGTCTATACAACTCTCCTGCAATGATGGTGTATCTGGAGGTGATTCTTCTAATGGCCTTGCGTTGCGCGGCGTTGGTCGATTCTGGGAATGACCCGTCCCTGCAATACTGCTTGATCTCATGATACCAAGGCAATTCCTCTTCTTCTAAAAGTTCCTCGAGCTCAATTAACGACACTTCTTTCAAATCCTCCTTTTCAGCCTTCTTCTCTACAGTTTTCCTAAGGTTGTCAAACCACAGATCCTGAAGGGAAGGAGCGTCTAACCGCTGGACCACGATAGTCTCAGTGGCGCGACTGAGAGGAAAGTAAAGGGAAGAAGCAAGCGATGCCAGAGCATCGGCAAGAATATTCTGTGATCGAGGTGTGTGAATGTAAATCAACTTACGAATTACTTAGCCAAGATCGTGACCAAATCTTGATAAGGTTTAAGCTTAGGGTCACGGGTGCGCTAAGTGGAAAGAACTTGACGCAGCACCAACTGAGAATCTCTTATGATATTTAAGTATCGCGCGCCCATGATATAGGCGTGCCTCAATCCGGCAAGGAGAGCCTCATATTCGGCTATGTTATTGGTAGCAGGAAAAGAGAGCTGGTATGCGATGGGGATGGTCACCCCCTCTGGAGTGAGAAGAATAGCGCCTATCCCTCGGTCCTGAAAATTGAGAGCACCATCAAAGTCTAATGACCAAAACGGGTGATGAGTGAGCACAGCCAGGTGTTCATCAAGAAACTCGTCCTGGATAGAATCTGTACAAGGGATAGGTAAATGAGCCAGAGGTTCAGCGATAGCATATCCCTTGATAGCTTTCTGAACGACAAAGGTAATATCGAATTGGGAGAGAAAGCTCTGCCAGCGAGCTAACCTACTAGAAAGGATGGATTTCTCTAAAAGATAGCGAATTGGGTCCATTCAGGAGATCAACTTAACCTCATGGGTAAGGAAATAATGTTTGAGCTTCTGAGCTATCTAAACTAAGGCTGCGCAGGTCTTCTCTATGGCAGTGTACTTTGCTTTAGCAGGATTAAACAATTTAGGGAGATAGTATGCTGCCCTTTCCTTTCCTTGGTCGTCCACTTGATCCAGGACAGCTCCTAGGGAGTCCTCGATAACAGAAATGTATAATATCAGGGGTTTCCCAGGGACAGGTGGTTGCAGAATCGGGGGATTAGATAGATAAACCTTAAGATCCTCGTAGGCCTTTTGACATTGCTCGTTCCATTCAAACTTGCCCCCCGCCTTCAACAATTCATAAAATGGGTGGCATCTTTGCGAGTGTTGAGATATGAACCTTCGAATAAATTTCAAACGCCCAATTAGACCTCAGAGCTCGGTAATGTTCTTTGGCGGAGGCATGTCCATAACGGTCTTTGTCTTGTTCGGATCAATCTGAATTTCCCGCTTGCTAACTATGAACCCTAGCAATTTCCCTGACGCAACTCTAAACACACATTTCTTTGGATTCATTTTTAACTTGTACTCCCTAGCCCTTTGCAACACTTAGGCTAAAATGACGGGGTGTTCTTCCTTGGACCTCGATTTCACCAGAATATCATCCACGTAGGCTTCCATATACACATGCATCATGTCATGGAAGATAGCCATCATTGCCCATTGATACGTGACACCTGCATTCTTTAATCCAAATGGCATGACAACATAGCAGTATGTGCCCCAGGGCGCGGTGAACGAGGTTTTCTCTTGATCCTCGAGAGTAAGACAGATTTGGTTGTATCCAGAATAGCCATCCATAAATGAGAGGGCTTCATACCCGGCCGTGTTGTCTACTAACACATCAATGTCAGGAAGCGAAAATCATCTTTCAGACATGCCTTATTTAAGTCCCTGAAATCGATGCAAATTCGAATTTTTCCATCCTTTTTCATCACAGGGACAATATTCGCCACCCATCGAGGATATAACACAACTCTAATGAACTTGGCCTTGTGTAAGTTGTCCACTTCTTCTTTTATCCTTAAAGCCATATGAGGGTGGAATCTTCTTGATTTTTGTTTAACGGGCATTGCCCCTGGTTTAAGTACCAATCTATGGTCTACCAAAGTGGGGTCAAGGCCCGGCATGTCCTCGTAGGACCAGGCAAATGAATCGCTATACTCCCTCAAAACCTTGATTAGCTCTTCTTCAACCTGAGGAGGGAGATTATCAGAAATAATTATGAGCCTGGGATCCTCTTCAGTTCCAAGATTAATTTCTTTCGTGGGTTCATCCACTGCCGACGATGGTTCATCGAATCTCTTCAAACCCTGTGCGTACAAGTCGACAGTGTCATCCATGTCGCTATCCTCATCATCGATAGGGTCCTTCTCATCTATGATTTCATAAACCCCTAATCCATCATCGCTCCACACCCCGTCTAGCTCTTGATCACCCTCCAAGACAATTGTTGTCTCTACAAACTCAGGACACCTAAGGAGGGCGTGACAACGCTGAGCAAGGTCCTGGAGGAACCTATCAAGAATAGTTTTAGCATGACGCGTCATCGGGCGCGTAGCAAGTGTGGAAGGGCTGGAACAAGACCCTGATTCACTAGACTCTACCGACTCTACTTCTCTAAGCTCAACAAGTCCTACATCTAACTTAGAAGACAGAAAACCTACAGGAAAGGAAACAGGGGCCTCGTGCCCCTGGGGAGCAGACTGACAAAACATAGCATAATCCTCCATTGAAATCTCTGTTTTAAAATTGACGTTTTTTTTGGAGATCGGAGGAAATCATACAGCAAGACGGACTAGAGGAGGAAAGGGGAGGAGGAAGCTGGCGGGGAAAGAGAGATGGGAAAAGAACATCAAAGAATGGATCGGATGACGAAAACCACATCTGATAGAGATCAGAGGAGGGCGTAAACATGGTTGAGAAATCAATCGGGAGGCAGCGCCCACGTGCACATGGCACAAACAGAACTTCTAAGGGTCTTTTCGTGAAAAACGGATCGACCATGATAGGAGGCGAGCGAGGTATGAACTCCAGCTCTTGGAAAAAAGAGGCAATGCGGGAATGAGACCAAGAGAAGGTGGCAAGGGAGCTCCCCTCTTCCCGTAGACTTGGGTAAACTGGCTCCGCTGGAGCATACCTCACCAGCTACATCTATGGTTTCTTCGGACAGACTTCGTCTTCATAAAACAATCTTTCAAAACAACTGCAAAAACCTTCCATATCACCCACCAGCCCCTTCGGTGGCGGCGGCGGGTCAACAACTGTACAAGCGGCATCACTTCTCGTAGCAGAACAAGGCGACATCATCGTCTTCAAAGTGCCAGGCTGCAATGGTCCTTTCACAAATTGCTGACGGTAGTCCCACGTCAGTGGCCCGAAATCTCCCAGAATTGACAATGCCGACTCTCAGTAGCCGAGGCCTCTTCTGCTCATCTTCCTGCCCCTTGGGATGGGCGTAGTTCGCCCCTATAACTGGGCTCCGAGACCCATGCCTGGCTGGTAACCTAGCTTCAGAATCATGTTCCAGCCCTTGGAGTCTCTGATCTTGGACTTGGCTCTGACGTTAATAGGTGTAGTGGCAGGCTTGCATGATGCATATGCCCAAGGAAAATCCAAGTCCATCACAGAAAGGACCGGCTTATTGCTCGGCCATAGAGTTGGCAGAATCTTGTCGGTAATAGCTTCAACTGTTTGTACTATGGAGATACTTTTAACCTTGACCACCCGCCCTTGAAATGGAAATTTGAGGCATTGGTGGGCGGTCGAAAGAACAACATGAGGGCTGTCGATCCATGGACGGCCTAGAATAGCTTGAAACATTGGATCAATATCCAGTACATAAAATTCCACAGCCATTGTGAGAGGCCTAAGCTCGGCCTGAATAGTCACGACCCCGTGGCATGCTCTCCTAGAGTTGTCGTAGGCAGCAATAGTCATCGGAGTTGACTTTAGCACGCAGAGTGCTCAAGGGACAGACATTTATCGACGCTCCCGTGTCCACTAGAGCTGCGTCGATCGCCATCTTATTTAATGTGATTGAAATGCAAAGTGACATCTGGCGTGTCTCAGGGGGTGCTAACTCTGACTCAGAAAAGGAAATAGACGGCCCCTTTGTGATAGTGGCCAATACCGACGGCAAACTGTTACCGCCACGTCCTCGCTAACCATGACTTTCTGTAGAAAAGCCCTTAGGACATCTTGGTGTAGCGTGGACCTCTTGATTAACTCCAGGACTGAGATCTTGGCCAGCATCTGGTCCAAGTGCTGTAACAAATCATATTTCGTGCCAGGTAAGGGGTCTGACTCTTCTGCTTCAACTGCTGAGGAAGGAATTTGGGGATTGGGTACAGGTGCACCAGTAGAGGGGTAATTTCTCTGAAACAAGCGCCCACTCCTGAGGGCAAGATTATGTGCCGGCACGGCACTAGATGGACTCCTGATTGGCCCAGTGGAATGAGTAGAAGGGATAGAAATGGGGGTGATGATGGCGGAGGCGGGTCGGACATGCCTTGGCAGAGGGACGACGGGTGAAAGGTTAAATGGAGGGGTGACGATGGAGGGTATGGCGGGTGATGGCGTGAGGATTGGCGGAATGGTGCGTAATGTGGTGGGTGTAATAGGTGACCTGGAGAGAATAGTGGGTGTGATGGGAGTTAGAGTGGCGGGCCGGATGATGGAAGGAATAGAAGGCGAAGAGGAGTTGGTGTATGTGTGGTGGAAGGCCAGAAGATGAGCGGGAGTCTCATCGTCGTAAGACCACCCAGCATTGGGAGCTGGGCGGTGAACCACATTTACTTAGGCCAGTGCCTGCGGCTATTGTTGCGGAGCGGACTGGTGATTTGGCATGGGATTTTGGTGAATCCCGAGTTCAGGTGCGGGCTGCTGCTGCTGAGGTTGATGTTGGGGCTGTTGAAGTTGCTGCTGTTGCGGCGCCGACTGCTGCGGCCTGGGCGCCTGTCTTCTTCTCTCCTTGATGTCTTCTATCAACTTATGCATATGGGCCCAGTCAATCCTTTGCCCTTCATGTAAATCATACACTAAATCATGGAATTGATAGCACCTTTCTATAGTGTGCCCGGGCTGCCGATGATATATGCAATACCGGGATTGATCGACGGTCGGGTTCCAGTTCTGACGTTCCGGAGGGAGCTAAATGTCACCAATGTACATTAAGACCGAGAAAATATCTGGGAGATTTTCGGGAAGTGGAGGGTAATGAACTCTCTTGGGACCCGGCCGAGCAGGTGCGTAACCATTGGGTGACGGGACATTATGGTATTGCGGCGGCTGTTGTGGCTGTTGTGGTGGTGGTGGTTGTGGACGAGGAGCAGGAAATGATGGTTGGGTATTTGATGGAGCGGTGAACTGGGGATTGCGGGGATGTTGCTGGAAGCGTGGTGGAGCGGGTTGGTTGGGGAATTGGACAGCCTGTACCTGCTCGTTTGTCTGGACTCCTTCAGTGACTGGGCCTTGAGGCTTTCTGGCGGTTTTGGGCTTTTGGGCCTCCAACAAGGAATGATTGGGAGAGTCCTTAAACTGGGTTTGGATAAAATGGGCCCTGCTGTACAACTGGTGCATATTTGATATATCATTCATTGCCAGAATGTTCTGGAATGTAGGTGTAGCATTTGAAATCAACAATTTTACCTTCTCTTCTTCCGGGATTTGCCCGGGCACACGGGAGGCCATCTGCCTCCATCTATCTGCATAAGTTGCAAAGTCTTCATCGACCTTCATATTTTCGGCCACTAAGTCGGTGAATGAATATTCCGGGTCAACCCGGTCTTGAAATCGCTGTATAAACTTTTCCTTGACAATCTTGAAACTCTCCGCCTCCTCCAATGGCAGAGTGCAGAACCATTCTAATGTAACCCCATCCAACGACCGGCGGAAGAGATACGCCATAAGGCGGTCGTCATGCTGGAACTGCGTCGATTCGTATAGAAACTCCCTTACATGAATGAACGGGTTGCCATTCCCGTCGTACTTCCGGTACGTAGGGAGCTCAGACTGCGGAGGGAAACAAATGTCCCGAAAGTTAGGAACGGGGACATCAGCGAGAGACTGTGGGCCGACCCGCTTATGAAGGAGGTCAATCTGTTGCTGCATGGCAGCCCACTTATCAAGAAATTATTGTTCCCGGGATGGGGGAGGCAAAGACGGGAGGGCAGACCCGGCATATGGGGCCGAAGGATAGACCGACGGAGGGGGAAGCCCGTAAGAAGGATAGTGAGCCAAGGAAGGGCCCATATCCGCATGAGCTAGCTGGGCACACCTGGATTGAAGACGAACAAAATCAACCGGGGCCACAAGAGCCTGCGGCGCTGGTGAAGCAGTGATATAAGGATCTAGATAAGAAGACGAGGGGATCTGGGTCTTCCCCTTATCAGGAATCTGATGGGCCGAGCTAGAAGCTTGGCCCACTTCCATGGTAGGAAATCAGAGAGTCGGGGATGAACGGGAGTAAGGTCAATGGGCGCAACAGAAGGAGCCCCTAACCTAACAACTGGAGAAGATGTGGCGGCAACAGATACGCCATGAGGAGAAACAGAAGACGGGGCATCCAGCCCCTGCAAGGCCTGACGGAGGATGTGAAGCTGAGTCAGATCTAACTGGACCATCACGTGAAGAACATGATTGGCCGAATTATGAGAAGAGGAATCAGAATGAGAGGGTTGGTGTAACGACCCGAGAATCCGATTACCGGGAAAGCTAGATAACCCGAGACTCGTACCGCCACCCACGAGCCCGAAGACTCGGAAGGGTTAGAAGGATGGTGTGAAAACTACACAAGTATCATAAACAATTACAGAAATTAAACAGTTTATACAATTAAGTAGGAAAAGAATTAACAATTTACAAGGTCCACAAGATAACGACAAAATAACAACAGTAGTCCACAACTAGTACAGAGACAAGAAAGAAAAGTACAGCTACACGGGGCATACCCCGGCTCTGACCTCTCGCACTAATGCTGGGCACCTGAACCACGCTGAGCCTCAGACGAACTCCCCTGAAGCCTCGCCTCGCCTGAAACACGGTGAAAACACGCATGGAATGAGTCTCGGAACAGACTCAGTAGGGATCACCCGAACCCTACCTCGCGAACGAAGAAATCGCTACACTAGCAGTAAGCGAGTACCTCGAAAAGGAAACCCTGCCATCTACGAATCACCTGTCTCACGGCAAGAAAACCGACACACGTGCCACGGTAAAAGAACCGGAACACACGGCTGACACGACAAAACCCGAAGGTCTAAGTCACAATGACTGACAGTCTGACACTCCCGACTCGACAAGAGTACCTCCCACTAGAAGCACAGTCGGTAGCGTCCCCTGACGTCTTACACCGCACCGCAGGTGAACTGCCTAACGTGGTAGCGCCTACCAAAGGCACGGACACCGACAAGTACCACGAACAAGTAACTAGCTGGGGTCACGCTCGTCAGCGTGGGTCCAACCGTCCCCAACCACGTGTGCACACACAGACCGTGCGTCCCTGGTCTGGTCCTCTGACCGGTTTTCCCCTCAGCCGGACTCTGGCTGCTAGACGCGGGGCCCGACGGTAACCGGTCCACAAACCATCTCTAAGGGTCGGCCCGTACACCACTCCCTGGTGAGACCAGCACCGCGTACTGGTGGGCTACGACTAGTGGAGGGTCGCTGAAGGAGTAGACACTCAAGTCAACGAAAAACCACGTCCGCATCCGACGATGTACGGGGACCACCCCACGTACCGGTACCGTCGCACGGCGACCACGGTCGGACAAGAAAACGGGACTGCGAACCTCCCGGTGCAGTCCAGAGCATGACGGTCTACCCTAGACGTGTCACAGGCTCTGACGGTCTAAGTTGGACCGTCACAGGCACCTGACGGCCCAACGCAGGCGCGTCACACTCTAGGTGGAAAACAACGTGTAACACACCTGCCCTGGTGCGTTACAGTCTGTGACGCGCCTACCCTGGTACGTCTTGTAGGTGCGTCACAAGACAGTAAGAACCAGCTGTAACACGTGCCACTCGGTGCGTCACAGCATCTAACGGTCCAACGCTGGAGCGTTACATGATGTGGGGTTCGTCGACTCTGACACACCCACACTGGGGCGTCACAAGGATGTAACGCACCAAGCCTGGCACGTCACACGCCTGTGCCCCAACGGTCAGAAATCAACGGTCATACCAACGGTCAGGACGCCTCTGACGGCCCAACCCAGGCGCGTCACACGCCTGTGGCGGTCTATCGAGGGGCCATCACAGCCCACAGACCCCCAATTGGCATCACAGGGCTATAACGCACCCACCTAGGCACGTTACATGATGTGACGGTCACTGGAAGGACCATCACACCCGCCCGAGGTCGGAACGACGGGAAAACGCCCAAAAATCCAACCACGTCCCCATGCCTCCATCGGAGAGGGGGAAATCAAATGGGAAGACCCCTGGGGACCCCTAGCATGATACTAGGCTACCAAAACACGAAATCGCGGGCTAAATCCATAGATCGGGTGAGCTCTCCCCAAATCATGAAAACCCCAAACCCGCTCAAACACACCCCTCTCGGCCTCCCCTCGGCCTACGAATCACAGAAATGAACGACGGGGAGCTAAGGAACGTCACCCTACCTCAATGGAGCGAAAGCTCCGCCGAATCGTTGCCGAGATCGCAAAGAACGCTTTGTAAACCCCGCTCCTTCACGCTTCCCACGAACACCGCACGCCCACACGACCGCCTCGCCGCCGCCCACGTCGCCACGCCATCGTCCCGCCGCCGTCTGCAGCCGGAGGAAGGCTCGTCGCGCCGAAATGGGAGAGAGAGAGGGGAGAGAGAGCTCACGGTGGGGAGGAAGAAGAAGAAGAAGGGTGGGGGAGAGAGAGAGAAAATGAGAGGTATTTATAGAAAATCCAAAAATTCTGGAAAATACCAAAAAATAGAAAATTATATTTCCGGGATCCTCAGAACGCACCGATCGCAACGGTACCACTCTCGCCTAGGCGAACGGCCCGGTTCACCCGCAACGAGGTTCCGGAGGAATTGCCGAAACAACACCGGAAATCAGAAAACACACGTGGAAAAACCGCGGAACGCTTCCGGGCCTCCGAAACAACTACGGATCGCGCCAATCCGAACACGAAAGATGTCCGAAACGAAATTCCGGACACAACGGAGCTGGACACTCTGAGAAACCCGATCCGGGACCCACGAAGAAGGATCCGAAAGGTCCGGGATACTACACCCCTCCCCCCTTAAGGAATTTCGTCCTCGAAATTAAGAACAACCCAAGGGGAAAGAAGAGGAAGACTCACTCAAACAAGAAGGGGAACTGCTGACGCATCTCGTCCTCACGCTCCCAAGAAGCCTCACCACCAGAGTGCCGCTGCCACACCACCTTTACCAAGGGGATGACCTTGCTCCGCAGGCGTTGCTCTCGCCTGTCCTCAATGCGGACGGGAAACTCTGGGAGAGAAAGATCTGGAGTCACCTCGGGCCACACAGAATCCTCGAGAACATGAGAGTCATCGGGCATATACTTCCGCAACATCGAGACGTGGAACACGTCATGCACCGACGCCAACTCATGAGGTAATTGCAACCTATATGCTACCTCACCGATGCGCTCCACAATAAGAAAAGGACCAACATAGCGGGGACTCAGCTTCCCACGCCGTCCAAAGCGCATTACCCCCTTCATCGAAGAAACTCTCAAGAACACACGATCGCCCACGGCGAACGCGAGAGGCTGCCTCCTCCGGTCAGCATAGCTCTTCTGCCGACCTTGGGCCGCCAACATGTTCTGACGAACTAGGTGCACAACATCCACACACTGCTGCACCAACTCCGGTCCCGTCAAAACACGCTCACCAACCTCAAACCAGTCAAGTGGAGTCCGACACGGACGCCCATACAACGCCTCATAAGGAGCCATGCCGATGCTCGAATGATACCTGTTGTTGTAGGCAAACTCCACCAACGGTAGGTGGTGAATCCAACTCCCCTGTCACTCCAGGCAGCAGGATCTCAGCATATCCTCCAAAGTCTGGATGGTCCTCTCAGACTATCCATCTGACTGAGGATGATACGCCGAGCTAAAAGCCAACTCCGTGCCAAGAGCTCGCTGGAAACTTCTCCAGAATCCAGAAGTGAAGCGCGGATCTCGATCTGACACAATGGAGATGGGAATCCCATGCAATGGAACGATCCGCTCCACATAAAGACGAGCTAACTTGGGCACACTCCAGCTGACTTTGACTGGTAACAACTGAGTCACCTTCATCAGCCGATCTACCAACAACCAAATACTATCCTACCCACTCGGAGTCCTCGACAATCCTACCATGAAATCCATGGTCACGTGGTCCCATTTCCACGCGGGAACATCCAAGGGTTGAAGAGTACCTCTCGATCGCTGATGCTCCGCCTTCACCTGCTGATAGGTCCGGCACCTGGCCACAAATTCGGTAACATGTCTCTTCATGCCAGGCCACCAGAACTGCCTCCGCAAGTTCTGATACATCTTCGTCGCACCCGGGTGTACGGTGTACCTGCTCCCATGAGCCTCGCGTAACACCGCACGACGAACTTGTTCATCGACTGGGACGTACAGCCTACCGCGAAATCTCACAGCATCGTCCTCGTCGAGCTCCACCTCAGCCAAGGCCAAAGTCCGGGGCAACTCAGGGTCCGCATGCTGAGCCTCTGTCACCTGACGGCGGATAGCTGGATGGACAGTTAGACTCGCAAGCACTGCCAACCCTGGCTCCTGAGGAATCTTGAAGTTATATGAAACTTCGGGCACTTGTTCCCAGAGCCTCCACTTCCTCAACATCAAGGCACTGACCGTGACCTTCTGACTCAAAGTATCGGCAACGACATTCATCTGCCCGACTGATAAGACATGGTGAAGTCATAATCCTTCATGAACTCCATCCAACGCCTCTGCCTGAGGTTAAGGTCTCTCTGCGTGAACACATACCTCAAACTCTGATGGTCAGTGAACACCTCGAACCTCTCGCCGTACAGATAATGCCTCCATATCTTCAGCGCGAAGACCACAGCCGCCAGCTCCAGGTCATGGGTAGGGTAGTTCTCCTCGTGGTGCTTCAACTACCGAGATGCATAAGCCACCACTCTACCATGCGGCATCAACACAGCACCCAATCTGACCCCGGAAGCATCTGTACACACTACCAAACCTCCCGATCCAGAAGGCAAAACCAACACCGGAGCCGAGGTGAGCAATCTCTTCAGTTCCCTGAAACTCTGCTCACACTCATCAGTCCAGACAAAAGGCACATCCTTCCGCCTAAGTCTGGTCATCGGGGCCGCAACGTGAGAAAAATCATAGATAAACCGGCGATAATAACCCGCAAGCCCCAAGAAACTCGGATCTCCGTCACTGACCTCGGCCTCGGCCACTGCATTACTGCCTTGACCTTGGCAGGGTCCACGGAAATACCATCACCAGAAATCACGTGCCCCAAAAAGTGCACCTCACGAAGCCAGAACTCGCACTTACGGAGCTTCGCATACAACTGGTGGTCTCGCAACGTCTGCAGCACCACACCTAAATGGTACGCGTGCTCCTCGGCAGACTGCGAATAGACAAGGATGTCGTCCACAAACACGACCATGAACTGGTCCAAGTACGGACGAAACACCCTCTGCATCAAGTCCATGAAGGCTGCAGGGGCATTGGTGAGCCCAAATGGCATCACCAAGAACTCGTAATGCCCATACCTCGATCTGAACGCAGTCTTCTCCACATCGGACTCGCGAATTCTCAGCGGATAGTAACCGGACCGCAAATAAATCTGCGAGAACACTCGAGCAGACTAAAGCTGGTCAAACAAATCATCAATCTGCGACAACGGATACTTGTTCTTGATGGTCACATCATTCAGCTGCCGGTAGTCAATGCACAACCGCAAGCTACCGTCCTTCTTCTTCACGAACAACACTGGCGCACCCCAAGGGGAAAAGCTAGGAAGAATGTACCTCTTGGCCAGCAATTCCTGCAACTGTGCCCGCAACTCCCTCAACTCAGCGGGGGCCATACGGTAGGGAGCCTTCGCCAAAGGTCCCGTACCCGGCACCACCTCGATAACAAAATCGATCTCCCGCTGGGGAGGCAATCCAGGTAAGTCCTTCGGAAAAACATCGGGAAACTCGCACACCACCGGAATGTCCTCGACATCCGGCTCCATGCGGTCAGTCACCACCACGGAGGCGAGAAAACCCTGACAACCGGCATTAAGCAAACGACGAGCTCGAATTGCCGAAATAAGGAAACGGGAAGAGGAAGACCTGATACCTTGGAAATAAAAGGTGGGTCCATGAAGTCGCCGAAAATAAACCATCTTTGAGCCGTAATCCACCAACGCATGATGTGCCTCGAGCCAATCTATGCCCAAAATCACATCAAAGTCCTGAAGCGACAACGCATAGAGCCTAGCCGGCAAACTCCGCCCTTCCACCCACACAGGAACCTCATCAAAGCAATACGGAGTGATCATAAAATCACCCGAGGGTAACTCCATTGTTAAATCGCAGGACAATTGGGTCACCGGCTCCTCGATACCCAGTGTGAAATCCTCTGAAATAAACGAATGAGACGCGCCAGAATCAAATAAAACACGAGCCGCACAACCCAAGATCTGAACGGTACCTTCCACGAGCTGCGACGCCACTGCCTCTGCCCTGGTCATGTGTGTAATCTGGCCCCGAGCTCTCTGCCTACCTCCCACACTAGCTGACCTGGGTAGCGGCGGATACTGTCCCTGCTGCTGCCTCTACTGCGGGGGAACCTGCTGTTGCTGAGGAAACTACTACTGCTACCTCTGAGGACAGTCACGCGCCATATGCCCTGGCTGGTCACACTGAAAACAGATAATCGGCGTTGTGCACTGCCTGCCTGGGTGATACTCGCTACACCGTGGGTATGGTCCTCGCGATCCACCCACTGATCCCTGACGCTGAAACGGGACCGACTATTGTACACTGTCCGATGAAGCATGCCCCTGACCCGTGGACTTCTTACGGAAACTCTTCTTGAGGAACTTATTGACCTTTGAGCTAAAAGACGCGGATCCTGTCACTGACGCCGTCGGTGCCGGCGCTCCAGAACCACCCGACGCATGCTGGAAGGAACCATGCTGCTGGGTAGCTGACTGCTGGCTGCGACCTGACAAAGACTGTCCCTGGCTAATCGGTCCTCGAGTCCTCTGCATATCCAACTCCAAAGAAGCCGCAACGCGAGACGCCGTCTCCAAATCGGTGGCAGCATTCGCGATCAAGTGGTGTCTCAATTCCTGCCTCAAGCCCTGAACGAACTGTGCGGTCTTCACCTTCTCATGCTCCATGATATGAGGTGCATACCGACCCAGCTCAACAAATCCGGCCCTGTATTGCAACACGGACATGTCGCCCTGGACCAGCTCCAAAAACTAACGAATCCGCTGTGTAGCAATAAACTCTGGACAGTAGGCACGCTCAAAAGCGCTGACGAAGTCGCCCCACGCGATCTGCTCAAGGGGACAAGACTGAAAATACGTCTTCCACTCGGAAGACCACCACACTCGACCCGTACCCTGTAACTGGTTGTAGGCCAACATCACTCTGTCCTCTGCAGCACACCGCGCGGAACAGAACACCCGCTCCATCTCGTTGAGCCAATCACGAGCCACATCAGGGTCTGGCTGACCGCCATAGCAAGAAATCCCTTACTGCAAGAAATCCCTCACTGCTCAGCTTGGCCCACCCCTGGTTGACGAGCCCTCACCAGCCTCTCCGCCGAACTGCTGCGACATAAGTTGGTACATTTCACGAAAGAAATCCTCGGCCCCCGGAAACCTCGCAGTATCCACTGTCCCGGTGGCCGCAGGTGGCACTCTACTCTGCTCCTCCTGCTCCTACTGTACCTCCTGCTGGATCTCCTGACCTCCAGCCGACTGCCCCTGCTGAGAGCGAGTACTCCGCCTCAGCGCCATACTCGCGCCTAAAGCAAAAGACAGAAAACACGGAACAGCAAGGTTAAGAAAAACACACGATGCCCGATGCCAATGTCAACTGTACATCATCGCTGTGGACTAGTGGACCCCTACAATCACTTATGATTCTTGTATAACTCTACAACCGCGCTCTGATGCCAGCTGTAACGACCCGAGAATCCGATTACCGGGAAAGCCCGATAACCCGAGACTCGTACAGCCACCCACGAGCCCGAAGACTCGGAAGGGTTAGAAGGATGGTGTGTAAACTACACAAGTATCATAAATAATTACAGAAATTAAATAGTTTATACAATTAAGCAGGAAAAGAATTAACAATTTACAAGGTCCACAAGATAACGACAAAATAACAACAGTAGTCCACAACTAGTACAGAGATAAGAAAGAAAAGTACAGCTACACGGGACATACCCTAGCTCTGACCTCTGGCACTAACGCTGGGCACCTGAACCACGCTGAGCCTCAGACGAACTCCCCTGAAGCCTCGCCTCGCCTGAAACACGGTGAAAATACTCAGGGAATGAGTCTCAGAACAGAATCATTAGGGATCCCCCGAACCCTACCTCGCGAACGAAGAAACCGCTACACTAGCAGTAAGCGAGTACCTCGAAAAGGAAACCCTGCCATCTTCGAATCACCTGCCTCACGGCACGAAAACCGACACACGTGCCACGGTGAAAGAACCGGAACACACGGCTGACACGACAAAACCCGAAGGTCGAAGTCGCAACGACTGACAGTCTGACACTCCCGACCCGACAGGAGTACCTCCCACTAGAAGCATAGCCGGTAGCGTCCCCTGACATCTTACACCGCACCGCAGGTGAACTGCCTGACGTGGTAGCGCCTACCAAAGGCACGGACACCGACAAGTACCACGAACAAGTAACTAGCTGGGGTCACGCTCGTCAGCGTGGGTCCAACCGCCCCCAACCACGTGTGCACACACAGACCGTGCGTCCCTGGTCTGGTCCTCTGACCAGTCTTCCCCTCAGCCGGACTCTTACTGCTAAACGCGGGGCCCGACGGTAACCGGTCCACAAACCGTCTCTAAGGGTCGGCCCGTACACCACTCTTTGGTAAGACCAGCACCGCGTACTGGTGGGCTACGACTAGTGGAGGGTCACTGAAGGAGTAGACTCTCAAGTCAACAGAAAACCACGTCTGCATCCGACGATGTACGGGGACCGCCCCACGTACCGGCACCGTCGCACGGCGACCACGATCGGACAAGAAAACGGGACTGCGAACCTCCCGGTGCAGTCCAGAGCCTGACGGTCTACCCTAGACGAGTCACAGGCTCTGACGGTCTAGGCTGGACCGTCACAGGCACCTGACGGCCCAACGCAGGTGCGTCACACTCTAGGTGGAAAACAACGTGTAACACACCTGCCCTGGTGCGTTACAGTCTATGACGCGCCTACCCTGGTGCGTCACAAGACTGTAAGAACCAGCTGTGACGCGTGCCACTCGGTGCGTCATAGCATGTAACGGTCCAACGCTGGAGCGTTACATGATGTGGGGTTCGTCAGCTCTGACGCACCAACACTGGGGCGTCACAAGGATGTAACGCACCAAGCCTGGCGCATCACACGCCTGTGCCCCAACGGTCAGAAATCAACGGTCATACCAACGGTCGGGACGCCTCTGACGGCCCAACCCAGGCGCGTCACACGCCTGTGGCGGTCTATCGAGGGGCCGTCACAGCCCACGGACCCCCAATTGGCATCACAGGGCTGTAACGCACCCACCTCGGAGGAAGAAGAAGAAGAAGGAGAAGGGTGGGGGAGAGAGAGAAAATGAGAGGTATTTATAGAAAATCCAGAAATTATGGAAAATATCAAAAAATAGAAAATTACATTTCTGGGATCCTCGGAACGTACCGATCGCAACGGTACCACTCTCACCTAGGTGAACGGCCCGGTTCACCCACAACGATGTTCCGAAGGAATTGCTGAAACATACACTATGAGCGATGTCACGCGGTTCAGGGAAGAGCGGAGAAGACGCGGAGCGCGCGGGCTCCCTTCTTTTTGTTTTGGTGTTTGTTTGCTGCAACACAGAAATAAGAGAAGAGAGAGAAGGGGCCACCACGGGAGATTGCTCCGGCGGGGCGAGCGGGACAAGTGTGATATAGCAAGATATGGGGGTTAAACGGCCATAGCGGGAAGTGACTCGCCGTGGCCTCGGGGGGACGGGAATGGTGCAGAAATTAAATAACAAGAATTGAAACGGCCATTGGGGAAGTGACTCGCCGCGGGCTCGAGAATATGAGCAGATAATAAGATGACAGAATATAAAGAGAATACAAAGAGCGGGAATTTAAACGGCCATTGGGGAAGTGGCTCGCCGCGGCCTCGAGAACATAAACAGATAAGGATATAACGTATAAAAACGTGAATTTAAACGGCCATTGGGGAAGTGACTCGCCGCGGCCTTGAGAATATGAGCAGAATATAACAGAATATAAAGAGAGTATAAGAACGGAAATTTAAACGGCCATTGGGGAAGTGACTCGCCGCGGCCTCGAAAACAAGATGTGATCGCCAGGGGCCGAAAGACCCCAAAATAAGAAAGTGATCGCGCCTACCTCAAGAGCGGGAGATGGCGGGTTGCTTCTTCCTCTCCCTCCGGCCGGCCGACGGAGAGGGCTTTCCTCGGCTACCCTTGCAAAACAATGACAAACAAATGACAAGTGGATTAGAAAGATGGAGGTGTAGTATTCAAATCCTTGCGATAAAGATAATGAAATGATGGCAAGACACACACCTGGTTGGTGTTATCTTTTAAACCCCTCTCGGACTCGAGTAGGAGGAAAATGAGATGATGAATGTAAGAAGTGTATAAGAAAAGGCGCCTTTATGAAGGGGGATAGGGGATGCAAGATGATGAATGCAAAAGAACTACGAAGAAAAGGAAAGAATTGACTTATTGGATGTGTCGATGGTGAAATCCGGCGGAGCTCCGGCAGCGTGGGGACGACGTGGAAGCGCGGTGGATGAAGACGACCTTCCTCTCGCGAGCGTGAGCACCCGAGAAACCGGCAGAACCTCCACCTACAAAAGAACCCACGGGTTAGAAAATGACTCCGTAGCCTCTGGGCTCCGGCAGCCTATCGGATCACTTCGAAGCTCTCCCAGAACTGAGGGGGTGGGCCTCTATTTATAGGGCTACGGAGGGTGGAGGCGTCCAGGACCCTGGACACCTCCATCAGGGCCGAACTAATATTTTATTATATTTTTATTAATTTTTTTGGAATACTTTAGTGGGGGCGTCCAGGGTCCCGGACGCCTCTAACAGGTCCACCGAAAACCGACGACGACCGCACGCGGTTTGGCACAACGCGTGGTTTTGTGACCGGCGCCTCGTGATTCAGAAATGGACGCGTCCAGAGGCCTGGACGTCTTCAAAATTTAGATTTTTTCACACACGACAAGCCGTCGTTCGGTGACCGGCGCCCGTGAGAGAGTTCAAAAATATATTATTTTATTTTTTTTATTTATCTTTTGTGCCAAGGCTGGCATTTTGATTTTTTTATATTTGTTTTTATGGAGGCGTCCAGGGGCCTGGACGCCTCCATTAATATATATATATATATATATATATATTTGTTTTTTATGCCAACTAGCATTTTATACACATTTATTTATTTTTGTTTTTATGGTGGCCTGGACGCCTCCATTAATATATATGTTTATTATTTTGTTTTGGGCCCTGAGAAAATAAAATAAAATAAATTAAAAATATGGGGGCGTCCAGGGTCCTGGACGCCCCCATTAAGACCCACCCGGGTCCTCAAATCAGGCGTCGGCGGCCGCCCGTCAGACACCCTTCCTGATTCCGGAATCTCCTGATGCGTCTGACTGGTGTTGACGCTGTCCGAATGCCGTGACGGGACGATTCCGAATGCCGAAAAAGGCAGAAGAAGACCCAAGAAAATGAAGCACTCGAGTGATTCAAAATGCGTAAGCCGTTGCGGGGCGTCGTATAGTAATATGAGACTTTCTCAGGAGGCGTCAAGAATGACGTGTCTACAGCTGCCCCGCCTTGGCGTCTGCTTTGCAAGGGAGCGACATGTAGTGGAATGGTATCGAAGTGGAGTGAAATGAAGTGGGAGCGGACTGATAAGTTGATGCCAAGGTGTGATGAGACACGCTTTTGACGTTACTGTTTAGAATCTTTCCTGAAGTTTCAATGAGGCGACCTTGAAGAAGGTCTTTCAAATATTGACGATTGCTTGGACGGAGATCAAATAAGGGAGGGTGAGATGTGCGCTCAGGCAGGAAAAGGAGACCAACTTCTTGGTGTGGAAGTACCTGGGTCATAAACCGGAGGTTTAACCTTTGGGGAGCGGTTACCAACCAGTGTGGAAGTGCTGCGGCCAAGGTGGGTCAAACAAGGTCAAAAAGTAAAGGAATATCTGAGGGTCTGTCCAAACAAGGGTCTCCTTTGGAAGAGCAGCGTAGGGCTGTCTCAAGGAAACTCGGTATTTCATTCGGAGTGGAATATCTCATATTTGTAGGAATTGAAACACAACGGCTTTCACAATTGAATCACTTGAATGATCTTCCGCAATAAATCAAAGTCCTATATGAATGCATGCTGGGTTTAAAGAAAAATTTAAAACAAACTAAAATAGAAAATAGCCAAGGATAATATTGTCAACTTGTTAAGAACGGGTCAGGATACCGATCCGGTGAGCCGACACTGGGCTGGGGCCCGTTTATCCGCGCACCAACTCACTGAATGGAACCGTCGTCCCCATGCTACCACAAATTAAAGGTCTATCCGTACAACCCAAATTCTCCCGGGATCATCACTGTTTTTGTTGAAGGGGAACTCAAATCCCAGATTTGTTCGGGTCGCAAGGTCCTTGACATGTTCTAGTAGCGTAGGTATCGTATACTATGATACATGACATGGTGGGACCAACCATTGAAAGGTGGGACATGAGACGTCCGTTAGTAAAACCTGCACAGACCAGCATGGATTAATAACATCAGAAAGTAGCAGAATCATAGTAGAATCGCACCACAATGGAAAGGAAATCTAGCCAAAATCCTGACACTGATTGCTGATGTGACATGTTCCGTCCTGTAGCGATCTTCCCTTCCTATAAGAACTCCCCTTAGGCTAGTTCATTCAGATGCACTAAGGTGGGTTTTGGAAGCTCAGGAGAGGAAGGAGAGGAGAATCTAGAGATTTCAGGATGGAAGGAGAGTCTTCCCGCGTTATGAAGAGGAGCAGGCCTAGCAGCGAGATCAGGCGACTCTCCGACCTCGAGGGTCATCTGAGTGGGACGATCATGTCGCATATGGTAAGCTGATTCATTTCAAATTTTCCATGTGATCCTTCTTCTTACTTCCTTCATTTCTTTTTTTCTTTCCTCTTCCAGCCATATCCACTCTTCCCAGGCCCGAGGAAGTTTTCCAAACTGCCATGGCTTTCAAAGCTAACTTCCAATATCTCCATTGGCATGAGGGCCATACTCTCGAAGTGGCATCTGTAGGGGCTCCTTATTCACGCCAAGCATTACGAGAAGATTCGTATGGACTGGGCGGCTATGGGCCCACTAGTGGAGATCTGGCATCCCCAGACCCACACGTTTATCTTCCCGACCTTCGAGATTACCATCCTCCTCGAGGAGGTGGAACTTCTGCTCGGATTGAAGAAATTCAAGAGTGACGGGAAGGTGAAGGCTATGCGGATGCTGACACGGGGGACTTCTGAAAGCGTCCTTGGAAGCTTCATGCCGCCCGACGCAGCCCGAAAGGTCCGTACTCAAAAGGGGATCGATCTCCAAAAGCTCGCGGAGTGGGTCATGGACGCCCTGAGAGGGTCACCAGACGATGACTATTTGGAGGGAATCATGAAGGGGTTCACTATATGTCTGGCGGGTGCTCTCTTGTTTCCTCATACCGACAACATAGTGGAGGAGGATCAACTAAGTGCCATTCGCGGGATCTGGAGTGGAAAGAGGGTGGGACCCGCCGTCCTTGCCTATCTTTACAGCGGCCTTACTGCCTCGAGCATGGGTAAGCCTCCTTTTGGTTGCGCACTTGTCTTGAATTGCTGGCTTGATTTGCACTTCAAATTCGACCACCGCGAGGGAATGCCAACTGCTTCGAAGCTCTTCCAACAAAGCCCGCTTCACCACATAGCCGACGTGTTAGGCTTCGGTGGTACTGTAGTGAACTGCGTTCCGTGGCTGAAGAAACGTGAAGACTGGCGGTCTCACTTCCGCACCGTGACACAAGGCTTCTTTACTTGCGCACCGGCATGTTTGCTTTCGCTAGATCTCCTCATGAGGCCTTCTCCCGAAGTTGATCTTCAACTGATCGGCGCGACCGAGTTTGTCCTTTATAATGCGCATCGGTGCTGCCTCCAGATTGGCATCCCACGCCATTCGTTCCCGCCACCGACTGTCATCGTTCCTTTGAAGAAAAGGGAGTTGGGCACTGAAGCGGACGCGAAGGAAGCGAAGGCCATTAAAACTCCTTGGAAGACAAGTGTTACGGGAAAGGCCTTAGCGCACGTGGTGGAAGAATGCGAGCCGTGGAGGGCTTATGTAACCGAACTGGGGAAGTTAAGGCCTAAGGCGCCTAAGCCCCAGATGTAGTTCACTCTGCTTTCTGATGGAAGAAAATCTGGCATTGATGTTTTGGGACCCCGTCCACTTAATTATTATTATCTTTTTTGTGATTTTTCTTTTTTCTTTGTGTTTTTCTTTTGTTTGGATTATATACATAATCTTATCTTTTTTACTTTTATTATATATATATATACTTTTTTTGAAAATTTTTTTATTACGGGGGCGTCCAGGGGCCTGGACGCCCCTAATTTTTTATTTTTGACTTTTTAAAAATCTTTTTTTTTGTTTTGGGGGCGTCCAGAGTCCTAGACGCCCCTAATTTTTTATTTATTATTTTTTTATTTTTTTTTGTTTTGTTTTTTTTTTGTTTTGGGGGCGTCCAGGCCCCTGGACGCCCCAAAATTTTTTGAATTTTGAAAAAAAAAATAAAAAAGATGGGGGCGTCCAGGCGCCTGGACGCCCCAAATAGGCTGGATTCAATATATATTGGGGGCCTCCCCCCTTTGCTCAATTACTGTTCATTCAAACCGCCCAGTCAATCCAGACGACCCATTCTTCGTCCCAATGGAGCGAGGAGGATCGAGCCAGGGTCCACAGAAGCGGAAACGACGGGCTCGTCGTCCGAGGAGGCTGAGGGATGATGCCGAGGAGGCTGCTACGGAGGAGGAGATTGCCGCGGGTGAGGAGGCTCTTCCTTTGGCCTTGGAGGCTGCAGTGGACGCTGGCGACGCGGGAGAGGACGAGCACGATCCGGTAAGGCCCTCGGAACTCTCACTCTGTGGTTCAATAGGCTAAACGGACGGGTGAGAGGCTGTGAGAGAAGGCCGGGGAGTGAGGGAAAGGAGGCGTCCAGGGCCCTGGACGCCTCCACATTTTCTTTTTTTATTATTATTTATTTATTTACGAACATAATAGAAATATAATTAAAAATAAGGAGGCGTCTAGGGCCTGGGACGCCTCCATGATAATATATATATTATTAATATATTTTTTGTTTTGGTTTTGGGGTTTTTCTAAAAATAAAAGAAAATAAAGGAAATGGAAAGGAGGCGTCCAGGGGCCTGGACGCCTCCACAAAAAATAAATATTTTAAAAAAAAAATAAAATAAAATGAATAAGTAGTATATACAGTGTTATTGTTTATTATTATTCATGATGCTGATGTGTTCTCTGTTGGTTTTGTGGTGTGCAGGGCGTGATGAAGGGCCGGATCAGCTGGTCCCTGGTGGTGGCAGCATACCGCGGGCTGCCGGACTTCCAGAGGGCGCGTGTGGACGCCATGGGCTTTGGAGCTTTCCTTAGGATCGAGCCCTTTCGGCTCGACCTTCCTCTTATCCAGGCATTGAGGGAGCGGTGGCACGCGCCGAGCCGAGCGTTTCTGATGCCCTGGGGGCACATGGTGCCGACACTAGAGGACGTGGCTCGGATTACCGGACTACGAGTTGACGGAGAGGCAGTCAGCGGGGTCACCTACCCCGACTACCGAGAGAGTGCCCTGGACCTGCTGTGGTTAGAGACGAGCGTGACTGATAGAGACAGCAGGGTAGTTGGCCGAGTGGAGATCATGGAGGCGCTCGGATTCGTCGACCCGCGCCAGCGGGTTAGCGAGACTGGAGCGGAGTTCTTGGCTCGACTGGAGGGGGATGCTCGTGCAGCTTTCACCCAGGATCCGAGCGAGAGGGAGCTGGTGGATCTAGACCTTCGGAGGTTTCTTTTCTTCTTCCTGGGCCGCCTTCTGCTGGGGACGAAGGGGGATGGCATCCACTGCCGTTTCCTCGGGATCTTGGCGGATCTGGACAGAGTGGGACACTACGCGTGGGGAGCGGCTCTGCTTGCCCATTTGATTGCTGATCTCTCCCAGACTTCGGAGAAGGAGACGACAGTCAGCGGCTTCGCACCTTTCCTCCAGGTACACAATTTATTTATGCATTTTCACAGTTAAATATGCAATTATTGTACTAATGATGTATGATGATGCAGGTGTGGAGCTATTACTATTTCCCGATGGGGAGGGCTAGGCATGGGAACAGGAGGGCCGTGCCTCTGGCGCGGCGGTGGAGGCCGGTCGTGGTTGCAGCACCCCACGGCTACCAGCTGGCGTCGCTTCGTCGGGAGCTGAGCGAGTATCCCGAGGCCATGGTATGATGCGTATGATTTTTTTGTGTTTATGCATGTGACTGAATGGTAACTAACATGATGTATGTATGGTGATGCAGGTGGTGTGGAGACCCTACCTGGGCATGGGCGACGCTGGCCAGCCTTGGGTTGTAGCGGGTCTTCCTCGTTTCAGGAGGGACGTGTGGGTCCATTGCCTGAACGAGATCGAGCCGCTTCGGCTGAGGCTGGTTATGAGGACGTTGGGGCTAGCCCAGGAGTGGGTTGATGTAGAAGAGCCGGCCCGCATTGGGCGGAAGACCAAGGGGAAGGCGAAGGTTGTGGACTGGCGTACGCGCTTTCCAGCACAGTACCAGGACTGGCAGCAGGGCGGGGTCCCAGTGGTGTCCCATGTACAGGACAGCACAGACTACATGAGACGGTACCGAGCTACGTATGGGGACCGCCTCTTCCTTGGTGGTATGGCAGGGGTAAGTGAAATGAGAATGCTTCACTCTTTTATATGTATATGCATGTGGTACTAACTTACGTGCAATGCAGGATGCTCGTGATACCATGATCGCCGACCTGCGGGCCCAGTTGGTGGACGCCAGGCGACAGTTGGTGGCCATCCGACAGGAGTTGGAGATCCTGGTGAGTTTATGTGATGCATTTTTTGTGACCTGGATTTTTGATACTTGGCCTCTAATTGTCGTTCGCTCTGTGTTTCAGCGGGCCCACCAGACAGCGGCAGCCGAGACGGCTGGTGGAGCGGGTTCCAGTTCGCGAGGCCCTCCTCCGGAGGTTTCTGCCCTCCAGGAGCAGTTGGCGTATGCGGTGGCTCGGGCTGAGGAGGCCGAGCGTGACCACGAGGCTCGAGTGAGCGTTTGCCTGACCTCGACTCTCCTTCTAGCTGCCCTCCTTCTATCACTATTCTTTTACGGTGCATGCGTGCTTTGACAGGTGGCCGAGATCGGAGAGGCCCTGGCGCGTACTGTTCGTGCCGAGCAGGAGCGCGACGCTCGGGTGGCGGAGCGTGACGCCCGGATTGCGGAGCGTGACGCCCGGATTGTGGAGTTGGAGGAGGAGCGTTGACGGGAGGCTGAGGAGCTCCCTCGTGACGTGCTGGATCTGCGGATCGCCCTCGAGCTGTCGAGGAGGGAGGCGATGAGAGAGAGAGAGGAGAGGGAGAGAGAGAGGGAGGAGCGACAGCGGGGTCAGACCGAGAGGAGGGCTCTGGAGGTCCAGCTGCTGGAGCTCCGATTGAGTCTCGGCACGGCGGAGGGGAGGCTTCGGGAGAGCGAGGAGCGGTACCAGAGGGCGAAGGAACGCGGGGCGCGACTTCGTCAGTCTGGTTCTTTTTCCATGGGCAGCTATCTGGTCTCTTCGGCCGAGGAGCGTCGTCGCGCCTTCGAGGCTGGAGTGCCACCGCAGGGCGAGGCGAGCACGGCTTCTCAGGGTTCGCAGAGGCCCCCTAGGGATCCCCGACAGAGGAGGGAGGAGAGAGATGACCAGGAGGGTGATGGTGAGAGTTAGAGAGTTGCTTGTACACGTCACCATTCTCACTGTATGATGTACTTTCGGCTATTATATGAAATGGCTTTCTTGTGTTGTGTGTACTTTTCTCTCTCCCACACTTTCTTCTTTGCACTGAGTTGTCCTTCGAGGCACGCTCCATGAGACCTTGCCCTGAACAGTGGGGAACTACGCTTTGCACGGGGGGATTATGTTTCCTTTCTCCTCCTTTTGGGCGCGTCCAGGCTCGAGGACTCGTCTTAGTCCTTGAATTCAAATTTAAAGCGTCGGGTGGCCTTTCTTCTCCCGTGCCTTACCCGCAAACGAGCCCGCCTTCCGCCGAAACTCGCTTGCCCCTTTTTCGTCTTCCTCCTCTTTTGATTGATGGAGTTCGGTGGGCCCGATCATGGTGAAGGTGGAGAGGGGCGAGGAACTCCTCGCCCGAGGAGGGACGCGCCAGAGCACGGAACGGCGTCCATGGAGGAGGAAGGGCCACTTCGGGCCCCCGAGGGACCCGAGGGGCCCGATGGCGTGGAAGGAGGTGAACACGGCTCGGTGAGTGCTTGGTTTTCCCCCTCTTTGATCCATTTTGAGTTTTGAAGCAAGCCGTGCGAAGGGGGAAAGGGTTCGGCTAGTGTCGCACTTAAATGATGGACGCGTCCTAGACAGGGGACGCGTTATTTTTGACTGATGTGGGACCCCTTTCTTGGTGCAGGACATGGCAAGGACCCTGGGCCTGGCCGATGAGTGGGCGAGTGCGGACGAGCCGAGCCACGTCAGGAGGGAGAGTCGCGGCAAGGCGAGGCTCGAGGACTGGCCCGTACGTCTCCCTGGACAGCAAGGGGGTGTACTGGTGCAGGACAGTGCCGACTTCCTGCGGCGGCAGAGAGAGAGTTACGCGGGGCTTCCCCAAGCTGGGGACACGCGTGGCATCGGCGGCTCGCGCGCCCAACTGTCAGAGACTAGGCGGCAGCTGGCCGTCGCTCAACATGAGCTGTCGCTCCTGGTAAGTTACGTGCCGCACTTTTAACTTCAGATTTTGGAGTTTCACTGACGGCCGTTGTTTATTTTGTTCCAGCGTGCCCAGCAGACAGCGACGGTGGGAGTGGCTGGCGGATCTTCCAGCTCCTCGGCCCCTTTTCTCGAGATTGCCTCCCTCCGGGAGCAACTTGCCGGTGCGGTGGCCCGCGCGACCCGGGCGGAAGAGGAGCGTGACGCCTGGGTGGCGACTGTAGCGGAGCTGCGGCATCGTGGTGAGGAGAGACCTTCTCCAGACATCCTGGAGTTAAGGGTTCTTCTGCAGATGATGAGGAGAGAGGCAGAGAGAGAGAAAGCCGAGAGAAGGTCCGAGCGACAGCGGGATCTGACCGAGAGGAGGGCCTTGGAGGCCCAAGTGAGGGAGCTCCAGCTGGGCCTTCAGGCCGTCGTGCAGAGGCTAGGAGGGATGGAGACGCGCTACGAGAGAGCGCGAGAGTTCGGGGAGCGACTCCGCCAGTCCGGTCGCTTTGCCGCCAGTGGCTTCTTCGCCACGCCAGGGGAGGAGCAGCGAGTCACTGCTGCGGAGCAGGCGCCCAGAGGCGAGGCAGGTGCTACTGCACGGGGATCCCGGAGGCTTCTGAGGGACCCTCACCTCGGGGGAGAGGAGGAGAGTGCCCAGAGAGATGAGTGATGGTGAGGATTGGCGAGCTAGTGGACCCGCCACCTCTCTATGATTGTAGTGTTTGTGACAGCTTATGTAGAATTATGAATGGAGTGATTTGATTTTCTGCTGTTTATTTGTTCTTTTGTGCGTTCCTTCTTCCCTACACTTCTTCTCCTTTGCACTGTTCCCATGTGATGGGTCTGCCGAGACTCCGCCCCGAGCGGAGAATCGCGTCTTGTGTGACCATTTTCCACGGGAATCTGCCGTCGAAGTCAAAAATGACGGCCCTAGTTCTTTTCCCGAATGCTGTGTCAAATTTTGCGGACGTCCTCCAAATCATGATAGGGTATCCCTAGACAACATAGGGGCTATTCGTCCTATTCTTCGTCCAGTCAATCACCCTGTGCGAGCGGTGAAGCGACACATGGGACCGCTTGGCAGGTGCCTCATTGCGAGGGCTATCATTGACAGGTGATGGAGGCAATCTTGGCCCGCACTCCTTCCATTTCTATAAATTCTTGTCCCTTTTATCTTCCCAGGTATATCGAGGACTAACTCGAGGAGCACAAGTTCTCACGGGAGAGGAGGAGTTCAAAATTCTGAGAGTTGGATGGAGGGCGAATCTTCCCATTCCTCGAAGAGAAGCAGGTCCAGTGGTAGTAGTTCCAGGAGGCTTTCAGACCTTGAAGGGCACTTCAGCGAAAGGGCCCAATCACAACTCGTAAGCCAAGTTTTCTTGCCCTTTTTTCATTCTTTCTTCCTTTCTTCTGACCAAACCTCACCCCCATTCTTGTATGTGTAGGTTGTGATGAAATCACAAATCTTATGGGAGTTGGTAGTAGCAGCGTACAGGGGCCTCCCAGATTTTCAGAAGGCGAGGCTAGACGTGATGGGATTTGGTACCTTCCTTCGGATCGAGCCGATCCAGCTCGACCTGGTCCTGATCCAAGCCTTGTGTGAGAGATGGGACCCAGTGAGTCGGGCATTCCTGATGCCGTGGGGGCACATGGTGCCCAGCTTGGAGGATGTGGTCCGGATCACAAGCCTGAAGGTAGAGGGCGAGGCAGTGACCGGAGTCACTTACGCGGACTACAGAGAAGGTGCCCAGAAGTTACTGGGTTTGGACCTAGATGGTCGGAAAAATAGGTCGGTAGCTAGGGCGTCCCTCATGGATGCATTAGGGCTCACCGACACTCGTCGGCGGGACGATGAATCCTCAGAAGAGTTCATGGAAAGGATGGAAATAGGATGCCGTGCCGTGTACTGCACAGATTTCGGCGACTGGGAAAGATGCAACATAGATTTGAGGAGATTTCTCCTCTTCCTTTTGGGGAGATTGGTACTGAGCTCGAAAGGGGACGGTATCCAATGTTGCTTCCTGGAGCTGCTGTCAGACCTTGAAAGAGTAGGGTATTATGCCTGGGGAGCCGCCATGCTGGCACACTTGTTTGCAGGCCTATTCCAAGAAACGGATCGTGAGATGACTGTGAGTGGTTTCACACCATTCATCCAGGTATTTTTTTGGTTTTGCTTGTTTTGTATTTTTTTGTGTTTTTGCAAAGTACTGATGACCTGTGCCGAGCAGCTATGGAGCTATTATTACCTCCCTATGGGGAGAGCTCGGCATTGGCGACCCGTGGTGGTGCCGTTAGCCAGGCGGTGGGAACCCATCATGAGTGCGGCACCCCTAACCTACCAACTGATGGTGCTAAGGCGGGAGCTACAGGAGTTCCCTGCAGCGATGGTAAACTGGAGGCCCTACTCAGACATGGTCGATGCCGACCAGCCGTGGGTTCTAGCAAGTCGTGCCCGGTTCGGACGGGAACTGTGGATGCACTGCCTGAATGAAATCGAGCCGCTTCGGCTACGATTAGTTATGAGGACTTTAGGACTGGCTCAAGAATGGGTGGATTCAGCTGCGCCACCTCGTGTCGGGAGAAAGACGCGGGGACCGGCGACCTGCATTGACTGGCGCGTGCGATTCCCGAACAGTATGAGGACTGGCAACGGGGTGGCACGATTGTAGAATCACAGGCGCGGGATAGCGAGGACTACTTGCGTCTATATAGGACAAAGTACGCAGAACGGTTCCAACCCCGGGGACTTGTGGAGGTAGGTTTCCCCTTTTCTCTTCTCTTCTTTCTCCTTTTCTTGGTTTTCTGGTGAAAATGCTGACTTGTAAGGCTGCAGGATGTCCGGGATGCCATGATAGCGAATTTACGAACTCGCTTGGCAGAGATGGAACAACAGTTGGGCGATGCCCGCGGAGCTACGAGCGCCTTGGTAGGTGTACAGTACGTTCCTAATTAAAATCCCAGATTCCAGATGTTGGCTGCTAATTCACGCGGTCGTAGCATGCCCAGATTGGCGCGGCTTCCCCAGCGATGGGAGTGGGTGGTGCCTCTTCCAGCTTGTGGATTCCCACCTCAGAACTTGACTCGCTTCATGAGCAACTTGCTCACGCCACGCAGCGTGCTGCGGAGGCAGAAGGGATGCTCCGTATACAGGTAAAAGTTTCAGTGTTGAGTTCTCTTGGTTTACGCCTTATCGCGTATCTGAGATGGTACACTCGGCAGGAAAAGGAGACGGAAGAAGCGCTTGGCCAAGCTGCGCAAAAGGAGGCTAGGATAGCAGAACTGGAGAGGGAACTGCGGCGTCATCCTGATGACGACTCCTCTAGGGATGCTGTGGAACTGAGGATCACTCTCCAGTTGGAGAGGGAAGACCGCGAGAGAGAACGTGCAGAGAAAGAAAGAGACGCAGAGAGAGAAAGAGCCAACAGATTGACTGAAAGGGAGGAACGAAGGGCCATGGAGGCCCAACTATTCGAACTCCGAATCAGCCTTGGTCTTGCTGAACAGTGGCTGAGAGATGGTGAGGAGCGCTACCGAAGAGCACGAGAGCGTGGCTTTCGTGTTGGTAGCTTCTCTGCTGCTTCCGTAGATCAACGCCGGGATGTGGGAATAGGAAGAGGAGTACAGAGCGGTAGGAGTACCACTTTTCATAGTTGGGTAACACCTTTGAGAGTGTTTTGTTCGGAGAGTAGTGGGACGAGTAATGCAGAGAGAGAGGGCGGAACTTGATGTAATTTTTTTGGTTTTTTGGAATAAAATACAAGGTTCGGTTTGTTTGGTTTTCACCTTTGCTTCTGTTGCCTGAATCCCTGCACACATCACTGAAACAAACAAATCAGAATTTCTGTTCTGACTTGGCCCCTTGCTCAATAAGCAAATGGTCACTGTGACTGTCCTTGATAACTGGTCAAGGGGCCAAGCCTTTATTTTAACGAAGGCAAGGGAAAGAAGTGGTGATGATAAATGCGACAGGCAAGCACACGAATGCAAGCGGTATTAAAAGTGAGATGCTGCACGCAAATGCAATCATGCAAAATTGATTTGTTTTCTTTTTTATATTTGGCATTTTTTTTATTTTATAAAAAAGATTTTTTTGTTTGCAAATATGTACATTTTCTCTTTTCCATTTTTTTGTTGTTTTTATCATTTCAATTTTTTTGTTGCTAACGCCCGGCAAGCACCCAAATGGCACCTAACCTACGTGAGAACAGGGGTTTCTTACTAACCTCCCAGGTATCCTAAGTGCACATCTAGGTTGATTTGGGCCTCTAGACCCCTCGAATGATGATCCCGCCGGCTAAGACTTACCCTGATGACAATACCGTCATGCCATGCTTAGGCTCCCAGTCGCTTCCGACCACAGGGATTCACCCAAAAGGTGTTTGAGGTAAAAGATTTGCCCGACCCGGGTCTGTTTCCTCACAACTCTAGATGGTATATGATGGAACACCCTGGAACCCTAACGACCAACCGCGCGACGCTGACCCGGAATCAGACGCCGTCGCACCCATAGGTGACGCGCTTGCATTGGCCTAAGCCCGAGGTTAAACAAGAAGACATCAAGGTGGTAAACAGGGGTCTTGACCAGCCAGAAACACAGAGACTCCTTCGCAGCGATAGCTTTTGCTTTTCAAAGTAGGCAACCAAATGTGTATATTAAAATAAGGTCGCAGACCCTAGGCAGTTTTCACCTTCAGAAACTCCATCGAACCTTCATCTTTAGAGGAAGAAGGAAGAGCGTAGGGGATAAACCTCCTGAGAGGACCGGCAAAGCCGTTAACCCGGCGAGCGAATAAGGGCCCATTAACTCTTTCCTTTCGGACAACTTCGGACCAAATCTCGAGCATTTACATTCCACGGCCCCTTTTGTGGATTCAGACTTTTGCTTTGAGGGGTTCCGTTTATCGCAACAGGCACGGTCACGACCAGGCTTTTCTCTTGATTTTGATTTTGTATTTCTTTTTGTGAGGGAGATATAGTCGTTTGACGTTTGTGGGCTCCCTTTTCGTATGCCTGCGGGGACACTGCCCTCTTCTCGTGCTCTGATCGATGCTCGAGGAAATGGATCCTACTCTTGCCTTTGGGGTTTGAGTTTCGGTTTCTCATGCTCAGCGTTTTAAGGGCGCCGACTGTCTCATTTGGTCGAAGAGAAAAGAATAAAGATTACAGCTTCCGGAGATCTTCTGGGTGGGGCCCCACCGTAGGTGATGCTACCGACTTTTTTGAATAAAATACATAAGTGAGCACATGTTGGCTTCCTTCGAGCGAGCATAGGCCGACGTGGCCGGACAGGGATCTCCACGGTTCTGGCAAACCAAGACCCGGTGCCTACCAAGTCTTAATGGGCCCTATCCTAACATGAAGGTTAAATGCAGGGACTTAACTACATGGTGACTACCGGGCATCGGCATTTTGAATTTTTCATATTTTTAGTGGTTTTCAATATTCTTTGTTTTTGATGTTTTTATCTTTTCGTCACTTTTTTTGTTTGTTGTGCTAAGGGTAGTATTTCTTAAGATAAAGTCCATTCCAAGGGTGGGATAACTCGGTCCCTTCGGCGTTGATTAGCTTGTAGGCGTTGCCAGGGTACACGGCTTGAATTACAAATGGTCCTTCCCAATTGGGTTGGAGCTTAGAACGCGGACCTCCAGGTTTGACAAAAATTCTTTTTACGACCATCTCACCGACTTTGAATTTTCTCTCAACGACTTTCTTTTGGTAAAAGCGAGCGAGTCTATTTTGATACACACGCGCGTGTTCGGCAGCGGCCAGCCGTTCTCATCCAAGAGTTCCAACTGGGCGAGGAGTGAATTACGACGATCGTCGAGGGAAATTCCTCGTCCAATTGTACCCTGAGAGAAGGGATCAGAGTCTCGTACGGGACTACCGCTTCCATACCATAAGTAAGGGCAAATGGAGTCTGCCCGGTGGGGGTACGGATTGAAGTGCGATAGGCCCATAGAGCTTCGATAAGCTTTTCTGGCCAGTCTGAAAACTTACTAGACTCGCAGGTTTTTTTGATGATTTTGAGCAATGTTTTATTGGTGGCCTCCGCTTGGCCGTTACCTTGTGGGTAATATGGCGATGAATGATGCAATGCAATTGCGTACCTTTTGCAGAGGTCCTGTAGGTCCTGAGAAATGAACTGTGGCCCATTGTCGGTGACGATCGTGCTTGGGACGCCGAATCTGGCGAGGATGTTCTTCATGATGAACTTGCAGACTGTTGACGCCTTGATTTCCGCGTAAGCTTCAGCTTCGGCCCATTTGGTGAAGTATTCCGTCGCAGTAAGGATGAAAGATTTCTGCTTGGTGAGGGAATTGGGATCACCTAGGGGACCAATGATGTCGAATGCCCACATGGAGAAAGGCCACGGGGAGGATATTGGATGAAGTGAGGAAGATGGTGAATGGATTTTATCGGCGTGAAGTTGACACTTGACACACCTACGGACATAGACAGCACAATCTTCTTCCATAGTGGGCCAATAAAAGCCTTGGCGAATGATCTTCTTGGCGAGCATCTGACTATTCACGTGGCCACCGCACACACCCGAGTGCGTCTCTTCTACACATTTCCAAACCTCATCGTCACCAAGACATCTTAACAGAATACCAGTAAGGCTCCTCCTATAGAGTAGACCTCCAACCAAAGTATATTTCTGAGCCACCCTTCTTATGGCTTTCTTGTCCTCTGTGGTGGCCCCTTCAGGATAAGACTGATCTTGGCAGTATTTGACAATTTCATAGAACCATGGTTTCTCTTCATCAGCCAGTTCTTCTTCGGCCTCTGCCAACATGATTTCCCTCTTCTCAAGGATATCTTCCTGCAGGATCTTCCTTGCTATCCTGTCTTTGATATTTACGTAGGAAGCATCATCGATTGCAGGGGCGTGAAGTTTGTAGATGGAAATGGACTTAAACCATCTTCCTAGAGGGAACCTTATGGATGATGCCAACGAGGCGAGGGCATCGGCGAGAATATTCTGATGACGAGGGACATGAACAAAGATCAGTTTGGCGAACAGTTTGGCAAAGGCAGCAGTGAGTTCTTGGTATGGCTTGAGTTTGGGATCGCGAGTGCGATACTTAGTGAGCACCTGGCGAAGGATGAGTTGACTATCACCTACGACTCGCAACTCAGTGATACGAAAAGAATGAGCGAGTTCTAGGCCAGCTAGAAGAGCTTCATATTCGGCTATATTGTTGGTGACTGAAATTTGAGCTGGTATGCCAATGGGAATGTGAGGCCTTCAGGCGACAGGAGGGCGATGCCGATTCCTCTCCCTTGAGAATTCAGAGCTCCATCAAAATATAGCGTCCACATTGGCTCATCTGATTGGTTGATGGACATTAGTTCCTCATCTGGAAACTCTGATTGGACGGGATCGAACTTGGGAAGAGGATGGTGAGCGAGATGCTCGGCTATGGCATAGCCTTTAATCGCCTTTTGCTGGATGTAGGTGATGTCGAACTGAGAGAGAAAACTTTGCCAGCGTGCTAGCCTATCCGTAAGGACGGATTTCTCCAGAAGGAATTTGATAGGATTCATTCGAGCAATCAAGTGGACCTCGTGAGCCAAGAAGTAGTGCTTCAATTTCTGCACTACCCAAACGAGGGCAGCACAGGTTTTCTCCATGCCGGTGTACTTCTGCTCACAGGGATTGAGAAGTTTGGACAAGTAATAGGTTGCCCGTTCCTTGCCTTCTTCATCAGCTTGTGCGAGGACGGCTCCCACGGAGTCATCCAAGACTGAGACGTAAAGGATCAGAGGTTTTTCTGGTTTGGGTGGAATGAGAACGGGTGGACTAGCCAGATATTCCTTCAACCCTTCAAAAGCTTTCTGACATTTAGAATTCCAGTGGAATTCTACTCCTGGCTTGGTCAACTCGTAGAGAGGTCTACACCTTTGTGAATGTTGGGACACAAACCGACGAATAAACTGTAACCTCCCGATTAAACCTCGGACTTCCCTCAAATTCTTGGGAGGCGGCATATCCCTGATAGCCTTGGCTTTGTCGGGATCTATCTCGATCCCTCTTTTACTCACGATGAACCCCAGCAATTTACCTGACGACACACCAAACACACACTTCTTCGGGTTCATTTTCAATTGGAACTCTCTTGACCTTTGCAAGACCTTAGCCAAAACTTCTGGATGTTCCATCCTGGTCCTTGATTTCACCAATAAGTCATCCACATACACTTCCAGATATATGTGCATCATGTCATGAAATATGGCCATCATCGCTCTTTGGTAAGTAGCTCCAGCATTCTTTAATCCGAACGGCATGACCACGTAACAATATGTTCCCCAAGGGGTAGTGAATGACGTCTTTTCCTGATCCTCTTCTGCCAAACGAATTTGATTGTATCCTGAAAATCCATCCATGAAAGAGAGGGTTTCGTAGCCTGCCGTGTTATCAATCAGCACATCAATGTGAGGTAAGGGAAAATCATCCTTTGGACACGCGCGGTTAAGGTCCCGGAAGTCGATGCAAATCCTGACTTTCCCATCTTTTTTCATGACCGGGACAATGTTCGCCACCCATTGAGGATAAAGAACGACTCTAATGAACCTGGCTTTGTGGAGCTTATCGACCTCTTCCTTCATTTTCAAAGCCATCTGAGGGTGGAAACGCCTTAACCTTTGTTTTACCGAGATGGACCCTGGTTTTAGGGTTAAACGGTGTTCGACCAAGGTTGAATCCAGACCCGGCATATCCTCGTAGCTCCATGCAAACGTGTCCTTATATTCCTTGAGAACCTCAATTAATGCCTCTTCTTCAGAGGGTGGTAGGTTGTCACTTATGAGGATGATCCTAGGGTCTTCCTCAGTTCCCAAGTTGACTTCTTTGGTGGATTCTTCTACGGCGGTTGACGGCTCGTCGAATCTCCTCATTCCACTAGCGTATGCGCCCGCCGCATCCTCATATTCTTCACCCTCATCTTCAGTGGGGCATTCTTCATCCGTGATCTCGTAGACTCCATACCCTTCATCAGATGCACAGTCGCCCTCGCATTCTATTTCGGGTAGCTGGATGGGATTTTCTAACAACTGGGGGATGGCAAGAAGGGCCTGACACCTGGCGGCCAAATCCAGAAGGAATCGACGAGGGATCTGCCTACCCTTGGATTTCTTCCTAGGTACTACCCTTGGCCTATCATTCCTAGATTGACTGACAATATTTACAGAAGAAGAGGAAGACGAAGAGGATGGTGTAGAATGTACAGGAGAAGACCCCTCAGAGGAGGGGTAGAAAAGGTCGCTCATCGGACCTTGGACGGGTGGTCCGCAAGGCGGTACGCACCCGTGGGAGATGTAGGAGGTTTCCTCAACGAAGATGTGTTGTTGGGGAGTTTGAAAATTGACGTTTTTTTTTCGTTTTCATTTTTAATGACAAAGCAGTGAAAAGAGATTGGAGGAGAGAGGAAAGTGGTTATGGCTAGAGGATTGTGAGGCTCATAGAGCAGATCATGGTTGAAGACCTGGCGCGGGTTGAAAAGCCCGCGTAGGTATGTAAGCAAAGAAGGGGACCTGGGAAGATCATCAGACAATTGTCTGGCCCAGGAAGAAGATATCAGCAAAGGCTGAGACGAGTGGATGGAGAAGATGGCGGCTAATGAGCCGTCGACGGCAATGTTGAGGACGGATGAAGATCCGTCGATGACAGGGTCCTTCTGGCGAGGACGAGGATAGTTTGGAACCTTGGCAAGAGTGGTAATATTCTCTGGTATTTCGGAGATCAATGGTGGTCCTTCAAGCTGCGGAGACGAGAACATCCTTTCCAGTGCAACGGAAATGTCCCGTATGTCGAACCATTTGTCCCACTCGCATTCCGGATCTTTGATCTTGCCTCTTTTGGTGATCCTCGGACATTTTTCAGCCAAATATACAGCATGTGATCCCCCATATGCTTCTCGTGGGTGATCTCCCATCTGAACAACGGGCCCTCTGTTGAAGTGGTTTGATAGAGTCCACGTGAGGGGCTTCCAATCTGCCTTGAACGGTCCTTTGAAGCCTAGGCCAAACCTGCGGTTCGGCCTAATTTCCTTTGGCGGTTTGAGCATACCCTGTAACTGTGCGCCCAGACCTTTTCCTTGTTGATAGCCGATGTTCCTCATAATCTCCCAACCTTTGGAGTGAAAAGGGAGACATGATGTTGTGGTTGCCCTGACCGGCTCCTTTGGTGCTAGTGGAACATGAGATGGATCACGTACGTCCAGCAGTGACAATATGGGCCGATGAGACGGCCAAACAGAAGGCAGAGAGGTGTTGATAGCATCCACTGTGTGAAGGACAGGTGTACTGACCACTTTAATAATTCTCCCATTGTAAGGAAACTTCAGGCACTGATGGTTGGTGGAAGGCACAGCGTCCATGGCTTCGATGTAAGGGCGACCCAGTATAGCCTTGAATGTGGGGTCCATGTCGAGGACATGGAATTCCGTGGGAATTGACATGGGGCCTAGTTCTGCCTTCAGAATAATCATCCCCTGCGGCGGCCTTTTGCTATTGTCATAAGCCGTGACCGTGATCGAGGAAGGTCTTATTTGTTCCTCGTTGACCCCACACAACTGAAGAGTGCTCATGGAGATCACATTTATGGATGCACCCGTGTCCACAAGACACGGGTTTATGGATACCCCATTAATTTTTATTGAAATGCACAATGCATATTTCCGAGCTTCCTTGGGAGCGAGCTCGTAGTTGTGAAACATGATGGCTGGTTGTGTGTCTGTTGGGGTCAGGACGGTCGAAATCTTCTCCACGGGGAGGTCTTCATTAACCATGACCTTTTGAAGATATTCCATCAAGGCCGCCTGGTGGGATGTGGATCTTTGAAGTAGCTCTAGGATGGAGATCCGGGCAGGTGTCTTGTCCAAGTGTTTCAATAGATCATACTGTGTTCCAGGGATAGCTCTTTCTGGTTGTTCTGCATCATCCTTCTCTGGCTGAGATTGCTCGGGATTCTGACTGTTGTGGGGGAAAACCCTGTGGAAAATCCTTCCACTCCGGAGCACCATTGCCTGCGGCTTTTGTACCTCTGTGGGGGTAGCAGTGGGTTTTAACAGGGGTTTGAGGGGTAGTAGTGGAGGAATGGTTGATGAAGCAGGGGTGATGACGGGAGCAGGGATTCTGATGAGGGGTTTGTTAGGTGGCGGCATGGTGGAGGTAGAGGGGATATTGCGCGGATTATGAAGGATAAGGGGTCTAGAAGGTGGCGGTGGAGACGAAGTAGGAGTGGGTAAGGTTTGAAACGGGTAATGGTTTTGAGGTGGATGGTGGTGATGAGTGGTTTTGAAGGCATTAGTGGTGATGTGGTGGAGAAAGACGGGGTTATGTATGGTTGACGGATGATAAGGGGTTTAGAAGGCGTAGGGGTAAATGTGGTAGAGGTGGATGGTAAAGTGGGGGAGTGAGAGAAGATGAGAGGGTGTGAAGGCGTAGTGGAGAGTGTCGGTTGATAGGAGGTCGGGGTGCGGATGAGAGGGCGTAATGGTAGTGGAAATGGTGATGGTGATACTGACGCGGGTTGATGAGAGAGAGGTGCTACCCGGGCAAGGTGAGGGGGTTGCATGACGATAGGGTTGGAGGTAGAAAGAATGGAGGTACTTTCCTGGTGCCACACCTGCTCTCTCCCGACTTCCGGGAAGGAGGAGATGGGGTTAACCTGATGATTGGGCTGTTGGTGCTCCGGTAATGGATTCTGGATTATGCCCATGTCGGGCTGTTGTTGTGGGGCCTGCTGAGCCTGCTGTTGTTGTTGTGGTTGCTGTTGCTGTTGCTGTTGTAACTGCTGCTGTGGCCTATGAGGGGGTCTCCTAGCCTTGAGAGCCGCGACGTATCGTCTCATCTCATCCCAATCTATTTGATGTTCATCATTCATATCATGGATGTAATCTTTGAAATGGAAGCAGTAATCTACTGTGTGTCCCGGCTGCCTGTGGTAGACGCAGTATTTGGAGGTATCAACATTGGGGGGCCACGCGGGCCTTTCTCTGGGTAGGGCGAGTTGGTTTGATGCCATGAGGGCATTAAAAATGTCTGCTAAGGTTTCCGGCAATGGTGGATAGTAGGCTCTCTTGGGACCGAGCGGCCTCCTTTGTTGCTGTTGGGGACCATAGTTCCCCGGGGGTGGAACTTGGTTGTACTGAAGTGGTGGTTGTTGTTGCTGAGGTTGTGGTTGTTGTTGCTGGGGTTGGCGTAATGGAGGCATATTATCCTGGGGTGGATTATTTTGGGGTGGAGGACGAAGAGGGAAAGGACCTGGTTGAAGGGGAAGTCGGGGCATTTGTGGAGGCCTTGGGTTGACTGCATAGTTGGCATTGTTGACCGCACTGACTTGCTCATTTGTCACGACCCCTTCTGTGGCTCCGCCCGGGACACCAGCGCCTGTCTTTCTGACCACTTTGGGCTTCGGCGACTCAAACATGTTCATGATGGGGGAGTCTTTTAGCTGGGTTTGGATGTACCGGGCCCTTTCATAGAGTTCCTCCATTGTAGTAAGTTTATTCATGGCCAGGACATGTCTGAACTGTGGGGTTGCATTAGACACAATCATCTTCACTTGTTCGGGCTCGGAGAGGGTATCCCTTATTCTTTCCGCCAGAGACCTCCATCTATCAGCATATCGGACAAAATCCTCGTCGGGTTTCATCTTTTCGGCCACTAGGTCGGTAATGGAGAGTGAGGGACCGACCCTATCCCTATATTTCTGCAAGAACCTTCTCTGGACTATTTCAAAATTCTCGGCCTCGCGGGGCTCCAGAGAATAGAACCACTCAAGCGCGGGACCATCCAATGATCTCCGAAAGAGGTATGCCAGGGACCTCTGATCGTTTTGCCAATAGGAGGATTCATACATGAAATCCTTGAGGTGAATGAAGGGGTTGCCGGTACCATTGTATCTGCGGTACGTGGGCATTTCGGAGGGAGGAAGATGAATGACGGGAAGGATTGGCAAAGCAACCTCCGGGGTGGCTTTCACGTCCACCATCCTTCTCAGATTTTGAAACTGCTCGTCCATGCGATTGAACCTATTGAGGAGCGATTGGGCGAGCTCCTCTGGAGGTGAAGGTGGCACTTGCCACTGGGGGAGAAACTGTCTCCCGGAGACTTGAGGGGGGAACCCGAATGAGAGGGAGCTGTCGGACCGCCGACAGTTGGCCCTGGCTGAAGCGGTGTGTGGGGAACAACGGGAGTTTGAGATTGTGACGGGAACTGGAATGAGGGTGGTTGTTGGCTCGCTTGTCCTTGAAGCGAGGGAGACTGGATGGCTTGCGCCAATGAGGGAGATGGAATGGCCTGCACGGACTCTTGGAGAGGTGCGATGACCGGAGTTGATTCCTGGGGCGTGGGGGAAACAGATTTCCCCTTTAGAATGGCCTGGAAGGCCCGGAGCTGTTCAGAGGTAAGCTCCGTGTTGGCGAGGACGCCCAGTAAGAAGAGATATCCTGTGGTGGGGACGTGTCCCCGGCAATAACCTGCACCTCATGCGAGGGGTCATGAGAAGGACCCGAGTCCATAGCATAGACTCGCGGGTCGGCTGACAAACCACGGCTAGGGTGGTTCTCCTCAAAAGACTCGTGAGACATGCTCACAGTTTTCCCAGAACGTAAAAACATACACTAGCAAGTAGGTAGCAGAGATTATCAAACAAGTGGATGCCTTTACGCCCTTTTTTGTGTTTTGATTTTGATGATTTTTTTGTATTTTTAGCGAGATCCGAAGTTCACACAAAATGGGGACCCTAGTTTGTTTTTGTTTCACCGCCGTGTCAGCTAGGGTCTCTCGTCTCACCACGAATGAAATGACTAACTCCGGGGAACTTCAATGGTACAACCAGCCCAGTGAACGAAGAGGAGATTCTTCGATGTCGGGGACTTACGGAGGTCCCAGTGTAGGAGATTCTAGTCCGTTGAGAGGAATTCCCAAACGGAGAGTCCTTCCTTCACCGGGAAAGGGTGATCCTCAAAAAATGAAAAAAAGGATAGAAAAGAGGAATGGATGTATGCAATGGAATGCTGACAGATATATAGAGTAAGAAAACAACAGAAATAACAGACATATAATAAACAAACAACCAATCACAACTGATAGTGCTGCCGTGAGCACAACGGGGGCGCGCGCGGGCGCCAAGGTGGAGAGGCACGGATGGTGCCGAACTTGCAAGGGTAGCCGAAAGGAAGCAGTAGAGGTCCCACCGTGATCGCCAATCTGTGAGCGACGTCACGCGGTTCGGGGAAGAGCGGAGAAGACGCGGAGCGCGCGCGGGCTCCTCTTTCTTTCGTTTGGTGTTTGTTTGCTGCAACACAGAAATAAGAGAAGAGAGAGAAGGGGCCCACCACGGGAGATTGCTCCGGCGGGGCGAGCGGGACAAGTGTGATATAGCAAGATATGGGGGTTAAACGGCCATAGCGGGAAGTGACTCGCCGCGGCCTCGGGGGGACGGGAATGGTGCAGAAATTAAATAACAAGAATTGAAACGGCCATTGGGGAAGTGACTCGCCGCGGCCTCGAGAATATGAGCAGATAATAAGATGACAGAATATAAAGAGAATACAAAGAGCGGGAATTTAAACGGCCATTGGGGAAGTGACTCGCCGCGGCCTCGAGAACATAAACAGATAAGAATATAACGTATAAGAACGTGAATTTAAACGGCCATTGGGGAAGTGACTCGCCGCGGCCTCGAGAATATGAGCAGAATATAACAGAATATAAAGAGAATATAAGAACGGAAATTTAAACGGCCATTGGGGAAGTGACTCGCCGCGGCCTCGAAAACAAGATGTGATCGCCAGGGGCCGAAAGACCCCAAAATAAGAAAGTGATCGCGCCTACCTCAAGAGCGGGAGATGGCGGGTTGCTTCTTCCTCTCCCTCCGGCCGGCCGACGGAGAGGGCTTTCCTCGGCTACCCTTGCAAAACAACGACAAACAAATGACAAGTGGATTAGAAAGATGGAGGTGTAGTATTCAAATCCTTGCGATAAAAATAATGAAATGATGGCAAGACACACACCTGGTTGGTGTTATCTTTTAAACCCCTCTCGGACTCGAGTAGGAGGAAAATGAGATGATGGATGTAAGAAGTGTATAAGAAAAGGCGCCCTTATGAAGGGGGATAGGGGATGCAAGATGATGAATGCAAAAGAACTACGAAGAAAAGGAAAGAATTGGCTTATTGGATGTGCCGATGGTGAAATCCGGCGGAGCTCCGGCAGCGTGGGGACGACGTGGAAGCGCGGTGGATGAAGACGACCTTCCTCTCGCGAGCGTGAGCACCCGAGAAGCCGGCAGAACCTCCACCTACAAAAGAACCCACGGGTTAGAAAATGACTCCGTAGCCTCTGGGCTCCGGCAGCCATCGGATCACTTCGAAGCTCTCCCAGAAATGAGGGGGTGGGCCTCTATTTATAGAGCTCCGGAGGGTGGAGGCGTCCAGGACCCTGGACACCTCCATCAGGGCCGAACTAATATTTTATTGTATTTTTATTAATTTTTTTGGAATACTTTAGTGGGGGCGTCCAGGGTCCCGGACGCCTCTAACAGGTCCACCGAAAACCGACGACGGCCGCACGCGGTTTGGCACAACGCGTGGTTTTGTGAGCGGCGCCTCGTGATTCAGAAATGGGCGCGTCCAGGGGCTGGACGTCTTCAAAATTTGGATTTTTTCACACACGACAAACCGTCGTTCGGTGAGCCGGCGCCCGTGAGAGATTTGATGGAGGCGTCCAGGGGCCTGGACGCCTCCAAAAATATATTATTTTTTATTTTTCTTTTGTCTTTTATGCCAAGGCTGGCATTTTAATTTTTTATATTTGTTTTTATGGAGGCGTCCAGGGGCCTGGACGCCTCCATTAATATGTATATATTTTTATTTATTTTTTTGTTTTTTATGCCAACTGGCATTTTACACATATTTTTTATTTTTGTTTTTATGGAGGCGTCCAGGGCCCTGGACGCCTCCATTAAATATATATTTTTTATTTAGTTTGGGCCCTGAGAAAATAAAATAAATTAAATTAAAAACATGGGGGCGTCCAGGGCGCCCCCATTAAGACCCACCCGGGTCCTCAAATCAGGCGTCGGCGGCCGCCCGTCAGACACCCTTCCTGATTCCGGAACCTCCTGATGCGTCTGACTGGTGTTGACGCTGTCCGAATGCCGTGACGGGACGATTCCGAATGTCGAAAAAGGCAGAAGAAGACCCAAGAAAAGGAAGCACTCGAGTGATTCAAAATGCGTAAGCCGTTGTGGGGCGTCGTATAGTAATATGAGACTTTCTCAGGAGGCGTCAAGAATGGCGTGTCTACACACACTGGAAATCGGAAAACACACGCGGAAAAGCCGCGAAACGCTTCCGGGCCTCCGAAACAACTCCAGATCGCGCCGATCCGAACACGAAAGATGTCTGAAACGAAATTCCAGACACAACAGAGCCAGACACTCTGAGAAACTCGATCCGGGACCCACGAAGAAGGATCCGAAAGGTCCGGGATACTACAGTTGGCCACCCTCAACAACAATAGTCCGAAGAGGAGGGGCGGACCCCTCTCTCCCCAGCACATTGGTGACCCTAGGTGGGTCCTCCAAGAGTCCCTGGGGAAGAGAGTCCTCACGGGAGTGAGAGAAATCAGGGAAAGGCATGTTGGAAGGAGAATCAAATAATGGATTGACGTAGGAAATGAATAGGGAATTGCCCCTAGGAGAAGATCCTGAGGGTGTGAAGCAACTCCACATACAACGGACACCCTGAAACTAGAGGACAACACCTAATAGACACCTAAATGGAGATGGCTAACAAACAAGCACAATCAAAGAGGTGATGAGAGGCAACCAATTATCAACCAAGTTATGATGATGCGCGAAAGTTTCTTTATGTTCCTCTTTTAGAACCTTAATGAATTGAATTAAATGAGGTCCTCTCAACAATAAGGTTCCTAGTAGGAGTGGAATGGGGACCTGATTGACTCTAAGTGTACTCTCTCTCTCGCGGATGCAATCCTAGACTCGGTGTGAAAAGATACAACCTGCCCGGCGTCCGTGTGAGAATCCACGGCTCACGGGGACTTACGGAGGTCCCGGGTAAGGTCACCTAATCGGCTCCAAGGAATATGGAGACGAGAGGATCCCCTACCAAGGTAGGTATGCAACTACTATAGAAAGATGTATGGTCCAATGTGCACCAGAGTGCATGTAAAGTCTAGCCCAAATCTGACAACAATGATCAAACAATGATGACAAGTATGGCAATAATCATGCAGAGATAAATGACAACCAAGAGAGATAAATGGCACCAAGAATAAGTGTAAAATGATATGAATCAACACACACAAAATAGCAATCTCTGGTGCACTGTAGCACAACCGCGGTCTGATGGGAGACCGCTCAGGGAGATGAACAGCCCTGGGCAGAACCGTGCAGCGACAGGGAGCAGTAAAAAAACTAAAGACACAGAACTAACACGAACTGAAATAATCAGAAACTCAACGTACCTGAGGGGACTGGACGGTCTATCGATCGACCGTGCAAACTTTGGAGCGGCCCTGGACAGACCGCAGGAAGTCAGTAAACCCACAAGAGTATGAAGAACAGCACGTACCTGAGCCAGCAGATGTGCATGGCCTATTGACAGACCGTGGAAACCAGTGCACGGCCCAAGGAGGACCGCTGAAACTATCAGGCTCACAGAAACGAAAACGCTCGTGAGATGGAAAGGAACGATCTATCGTCTGACCGTGGAAACATAGGAGCAGCCTAAAGTAGACCGCGCAATCAATAACAGTGTGACAGAAACTAGAACAGGAACGCACCTGAGACCAGACATAGCGGCCTATCGCCCGACCGCGGGAAGACGTGAGCGGTCCTGGGAGAACCGCGTACAACTTCGGGAACAGAAACCCGCAGTGGACGAGATAGCAACCTAAAAGAACTTGAAACAAAACCCTAACCAAACACAGGAACGTAGGTCAGCAAAATAACAACACGATGGGCACTAGGTGTCCCACCGTGATCGCCAAAAAATGGGATGTTGATATGTTTTCCCCCCTCCTCTCCCTTACCTTTCTATATCAAGATATAAAAATCGAAATAAAGGCTAAAAGGGTGGAGAGGTGTGTGCATGACCGTGATCGTCACCAAGACATGAGGTACCGAAGAAGACTACATACCTTGGAAAGGGGGAAGACACTCGCCCAAAGTGCAGCGCTGGCAGTTGTACACGGTTCAGTGAAGACCGCTCAATGACGTGGACGACTGCTCGATAGGCCGCATACAGCGCTGGAGAGATAATGCGGGATGAAGACTGGTTGGTTTCAAACGGTCTGCAACTGGCCGCAAGAAGGCGTTGCATGGTCCTAGATAAGCTGTGTACACCTGCCAACGGATGGAAAACGACCGCGCTATGCCGCCAGACCCCAAGTTGTGGAACTTGATCCTCCACCCCTTCCGGTCGGCCAAAGGGGATGGGCCTCGTGCTGACCTGCAAAACAACGTAGACAACAAGAAAACAAAGCCCAACTCAACCCTAGAATGCATAGTAACTATAAAAGAATGAAAGAACACCCATGTAATTGGAATGGGGAATATTTGGAGGTTGGGTTTTTAACCCCTATAGGGCGTGAAAAGCAATAGGAAGGTGTGAAAAATGAGAATGATGGTGGAAAACGTGGATGCAAGGGGAAAGAAAATGAGCATGCAAGGGATGAGAGAATGACTTAAACACTTAGACCAAAACACGAAATAAACACTACTCCCTGAACCGGAGGCTCAAATGGACGTAGAGAGCCTTCCTCCCTGACTATAGTTCGCTCAAGAATTCGACAGCACTTTGTCGCGAACGCTGAATCTTCCCCCTTTTCAAGCTTGGACTAAGGGTACTATTTGTAGAGCCCTCAAAGTCCAGCCCCGAAATGGGATTTTCCACTGAAAATTAGGGCCTGATAATAAAAGATAAATCGTAGATAATATAACAAGCTCTCACTAGGATCAAATGGGTACCCATTTAGTTGAGGTTCTACGGAGAAAATGGTGGGAGAAGTCAGGGATTTAACCATGGAGAGAGAAAAAAGCTAGCTTGCCCGCAGATATCGACCCGTTACACGGTCGTTCGATAGGCGGCCCAGCCCAGTACACGGTCCATTGCTAGACCACCTACCGCTGTCGATGGTATATAGATAAATCATTAAATTATCTAATTATCCCATCGAACCGGCCGGCTATCACGGCGCTGGAATCTTTAGGATAAAACGGTCTAATGCTAGACCACTCAATAAATGGCACGATCAATGCTAGGACGTGCAAAACGTGTCGGTGATAAATCCAATAAAATAGGATAAATAGATAATTATCTGAAAAATCAACTGACTTAGGACTCTGGGAGCTGAACGGTCTAAAGACAAGCCGTTTAAGGGGAGTAAACGGCTGAACGCAGACCGTGCAAAGGCTTGTCGGTGAAAATTCAGGGAAATCGAATAAATATCTAATAAATCGCTTAGAGTATGTAAACGGTCTCCAAAAGGACCGCTCAGCCACTGAACGACCCATCGCTAGACCGCATACAGGCTGGGCATTTGAAATTAATAAAAGGGGAAAAACGAGCCCCTTTACCCCAAAACCAAGTGAAGTCAATGCCCAATAAGCTCGATTCCAAGAGCAGACCTAGCCAGGGAGGGAGATACCTATAGAATACGCCTAAAGATGTGCCTGGAAATGGCCTAATGAGTAATGGATAACTCGAGGCATCAACAAATGGTGATAAGAGGAATGACCCAACTCATAGGCAAAAAATGGGTGTCAACAACGAGGTTTGTGGGGAGATTATGGCCTTATATCGTTACCTCACTATTAGGGTTGTGTGTTTTGAGTTCCATTCCAGAACCTAAGGCCTCGTTTGGTACGGGATTAAATAAGGGATATCCCTATTTAAACCCTATTCATCATTTGGTATGCATATTTCTCCCGGGGATATCTAGGGATAAAGGTTTTCGGTATATCCCTGAAAACGGGGTTGGGAATGAGAATAACTCATTCCACCGAAATGATGGAATGAATTATCCCCGCCCCATTGCCCCCGTTTTCGTCTCTCTCCTCACCTCCACTCGATCGATCCTGCCCCCGCTCCTTCTCCCTCTCTAGCGGTACCCTCTCGTTCCTCTCCCTATACCCTCGCTCCTTCTCCGACGGTGGAACCCGTTCCTCTCTTCCCTCTCCCACGGCCCTCGCTCCTTCCCTCTCCGGCGGCGGAACCCTCGTTCCTCTCTTCCCTCTCTCACGGAACCCTCCACCCTCGCTCTTCGCGATCGTGCCCCCGCTCCTTCCTGTCCCGGCTCGTGGGTACGAACAAACCGACGATCTCCGTCCCTCGCATGCTTGTTGAATGCAGTTGTCTGCTCGTGAATCTCCTGTCGCCTGCGCTCATCTACTATCGCCTGCGCTCGTCTGCTATCACCTGCGCTCGTTTCCTATCGCCTGCGCTCGTCTTCCCGATCGATCGCGCCATCCTCAAAAGCCCTTCCAGGCTGCTGCCATCGTCTCCTCGCCTGCCGACAGAAGCGCTCATTCTGCAGCGAACCCCAGCTCCCTCCACCGCGTCATCTCAAAGGCCTTCCATCCTCGACCGAATCCTACCTCCCTCACCACCTCTCCGGCCAGGAAAAAGGTATACAATCTATATCGTGGTAAGAGGATTAATCTTCCTTATTTTTTCATTCTGGTAATATCTTGACTCACCATATGTATTGCTGCTCCCCTGTCATGTTTATAGCATTCATTGGTATGCAACAAATACATGATGTTTGTGGTGTTTATTGGCTGTTAACGTATCATCAAATGTGTTTGTTCTGAAATAAATATTCACTAACAATTTCATTTTCAGTGTGTGGTAAGAAATTATTTTTAAGAGTTTTAGTTTGAAAGTCAAAAGCAACTTCAAAATTATATAAATAGCTCTAAAAAAATTCCTAAAAGTTGTCTCCACTGTTACACACACTGAACACACACACACACACACACACACACACACACACACACACACACACACACACACACACACACACACACACATGGCTTTCTCCACTGCATGCACAGACACACACAATGAACACACATACACAACTTGGCTGTCTTCACTGCATGCACACACACACACTGAACACACAATTAAAACTATGCCAAGCATGGCCTTACAAGAAATAGAGAAAAAGTGATGTTTTGTTATTGGCTGTTAACCTTGGTATATAGCAAATACAAATGATGTTTGTGGTTTTTATTAGTTGTTAACCTGTCATCAAATGTGTTTGTTCTAAATTAAATAATCTCTCACACAATTTCATTTTTAGTCCCATGTAAGAAACTAATTTTTAGAGTGTTAGTTTGAAAGCCAAAAGTAACTTCAAAATTATATAAATAGCTCTCAAGGACTATCATCCTCTCCTTAAGATGACTTGACTAAAATTGTTAGAGGTTCTAAAATTTTTTTCAAGTTGCCTCCACTATCACACACACTGAACACACACACACACCCCGGCTGTCTCCACTACATGCACACACACACACACGCATTGAACGCACAATTAAAACTATGCCAAGCATGCGCTTACAAGAAATAGAGAAAGATGTTTTGTTATTGGCTGTTAACCTTGGTATGCAGCAAATACAAATGATGTTTGTGATTTTTATTGGCTGTTAACCTGTCATCAAATGTGTTTGTTCTAAATTAAATATTCTCTCACATAATTTCATTTTCAGTCCCATGTAAGAAACTAATTTTTAGAGTGTTAGTTTGAAAGCCAAAAGCAACTTCAAAATTATATAAATAGCTCTCAAGGACTATCATCCTCTCCTTAAGATGACTTGACTAAAATTGTTAGAGGTTCTAATTTTTTTTGAAGTTGTCTCCACTGTCACACACACTGAACACACACACACACCCTGTCTGTCTCCACTGCATGCACACCCACAGACACACTGAACACACATTTAAAACTATGCCAAGCATGGCCTTACAAGAAATAGAGAAAGATGTTTTGTTATTGGCTGTTAACCTTGGTATGCAGCAAATACAAATGATGTTTGTGATTTTTATTGGCTGTTAACCTGTCATCAAATGTGTTTGTTCTAAATTAAATATTCTCTCATACAATTTTATTTTCAATCCCATCTAAGAAATTATTTGATAATTATGAAGATTGCTCCTTCCCTCCCTTGGTGTGTTACTTGCTCCTCCCCTCCCTCGGTGTGTTACCTGCTCCTCCCCCTCGGTGTGTTACCTGCTCCTTTCCCCTCAGGTAACCTAGTAGCATCATACTATGTTTGATTATTAATATGCATTTGTCAACCATATGTGTATAGTTGTTTATGATGATGATATCTAATAATAGGGCACTGTAGCTAAATAGTGTTGTTAATATGCCCTCAGCTTTTGTGTGTTATTGATTAAATTATGTTGTTCTTAAGAAAGTATGAGTGGATCAAAGGATGGTAAAAGTAGGGTGGCTAATTGGAAAACCGAGACAGACTTGTATTAAATTACGGTGAATGTGAATGTGTTGTGAATGCATGCGTTTCTTTTATTTTAGTACATCCGAGTGTGTGCTTTGATGTCGCATAAGTTTCTTTTATTTTAATACAGCCAAGTATGTGCTGTGATGTCACATGAGTTTCTTTTATTTTAATACAATAGAGTGTATGTTGTGATGCCGCATGAGTTTTTTGTTTTAATACAGTCGAGTGTGTGCTGTGAATAAATGAGTTTTTTATTTTAGTACAGCCAAGTATGTGCTGTGAATTGATGCGCTCGACACCCGTCGTTTAAAAATACCATGCCACACAAATTTCAAAATTTATACAACCGCACTCACTCACTTAAATGATTTTAAAAATACGAGTAAAGTGGTAAGAACGGGTCGATCCCACGAAGAAAAAATATAATATTTATAGATCAAGTTGGAAAATATCCTTATGTTTATAAACCAATTGTTGTCTTTTGAGTGCGATTATCACTAAAGAAACTTAAATTGTGACTTTAAATAACAAGAGATAAGTGAAGGAAATTTTAGCCAATAGATGAAGAACGCCGTCGTTTCCTCGCCGAGCCTTGGATGAAGATCACTCCGCCTTGAAATTCGACGCCGTGAGATGATCGGAAGATGACTAACCGTTTTGGGTGTGTGAAGAAACCGTGAAGAAATGGAGATAGATAGAAATATGAACAAAGACAAGTTGAAAACACAACAGAATTATATTGAAAATTGGGGTTTGGAAGGAAAAGAATAACTTAAAATCTAGAGGGAATTAGAAGAAATGGAAGAAATGAAAGTTGTAGAGAATGAAAAGATGAAGAAGTTTGATGAAGACCACAGAGATAGAAAACGAGAGGAAGAGAGTGAAAAATGTGAAAAATCAAGATTGATTGGTGCGGATGAACAGTAAAACGGCAGAAAACAGAACAGTGAAAAATTAATTATAACTCTCAAACTAAGAAGAATGAGAAGAAGTGGTAGAAGAAGAAAGGTTAGATCTACAAGAGAAGAACAACTTTTATTAAGAACTCAGAGTAAAAAGAGGATTGGAAAGGCTTCAAAACAGAAGAATACTAAAAGATATCACCTCGGATGAGCAGTAATAACGTAGAACAGCACTTAGGAAAATGGTAAATAACTTTCAAACTAGAAGGAATTAAGGGAAATGATATAAAAATAAGTTGAAGAACACTTAAAGATGAACAACTTTCGTGAAGACAAGAAAATGAAATTGAGATCAGAACAACAAGTAATAAGACTAAGAAAGGACTAAATTCTGAAACAAACCATTCATTAAAATAATATCAACTTACAAACTTGACATCAAAAGCTCTCAAAACATAACTCTCTAACTCTCCTATGAAGCTCAACTAAGGACAACAAGCAAGAACTTCAAGAACACAAAGCAATCACATTCCAACTCTTAGCAACTACTCCTAGCTTGCTACTCCTCTTCATTACATTTGAAACCCCTTTTATAGGGTTAACATAACAACCTTTAGCCAATGTGAACATCTCTTCCCTTTTTTGTTGACAAACACAAGCCATTGCTACAATTTTTGACTTAGGATTGTGTGCCAACATGTGTTGCACACTTTCCCATTTTTTTCTGATTTTTTCTAATATTTTTCTAGCCTTTTTCCTCTTCCTTTCTCTTCCTTCCTCTATCTTCCTCTCTCTTTCTCTCTCTTGGCCGGCCGTGTGCGCCCGCGAGCCGGCCGCCTTCCTTTGCGCGCGGGTGGCCCACGCGCGTGAGGCGCGTGCGCCGCGCCTGCCGTCCGCCGCGTGTGCACCGCGTGTGCGCCGCGGGGCCCGCCTCCACCGAACGCGCCTGCGAGGGCGCGTTGACGCGCCCATGGGCGCGTCAACGCCCGTGCCCAGCGAAGGCACGGGCTCGCGCCCGTTTCCACCTGCAAACGCACACACGCACACACATTTACTTAATATATATATATATATATATATATATATATATATATATATATGTATATATTATATATATAGACAATATATATATATTGATATATATTATGCATATATCTTATAAAAATCTCAAAAAATGTCAAATAAATTTATTTTTTTTTATTTTTTCTGTTCTTTTTGAACAACTCCATGGGCTTTTGGCCTTTATTATTATTTTTTTATTTTCCCTTTTTATTTTTTTATATTTCTTGTCACTTTTCTCGTACCGAGTGCATGCATAAATAAGTAAAAATCGTTATTAAAATTATTTAATTCTAAAAAAGTAAACATTTGACTCTAAATTCAAAGTAAGTGTGATATGTGCATATTTATTATTATTAAAGCTCATAAAAATGTGTAAATCATGAATTAATACATAAAAATACACACTTATCACACCTCCCAATTTACTTATTGCTAGTCCCTTAGTAATGCAAATAAGGTAAAATTTTAGGACCAACAAGAGTTTAAAAGATCCATGCCTCATTTCTAGAGCATCTTTCAGAGAGTCAACTAAAGATTAGGAATCTGGAATCATTATCACATACTAGCCTTATGTAGGAAATTCAGGTACATGATCAAGAATTCTAATCAAAATTCAGTAGCACTTGTGCATGTGTAATACTAAATTCACAGTAGAGACAATTGCGTCCTCCAGTTGCTATTCTGAACAAATACCTTTCAATTCTGCACTTCTTAATTAGAGCGTTCATCATACTAACTTTTTCCCTGCCTTATTACATTTATCCCTTTTGGGATCTATATTTTTTTCTTTTCTTCCCTTTTTTTTATACACACATGATGCTGCACTACCCTTCACTATTTTACGCGAATCTCAACACGTCTTAGGTGAAGTAGGTCCGGTTACATAGATCAAAGTTTCCTTTTCCTTTTGACACGAACCTCAACATGTCTTAGGTGAAGTAGGCCCGGTTACTCAGAATCGGAGCATTTTTCATGGTGTTTTTCTCATAATTTTATTTTTCAATAGATAACATGACAGAAAGCTTCTAAAAGATCTCTTCTTCAAAAAGTGCAGAATATCAGACAGTATGTCCAAAAATAGCAGAAGGCTTGTCCTACTTGTTTCATTAGCGTGCAAAGTGATTTTATTTTTCTAAAGTGCATATGAACTTTAAAGAGATTCTTAGATCAGTTTTCCATTACTAGATTAGATAAGGTTGTCATCATCATTTTCCCTAGTTTTTGTCTATTCAAGAATCACTTTCCATGAGACATGAATCAAGAAACTCCAAATTGGAAAAACTTTTGTTTAGCGTGACAATACAAGATTGCAAGAAAATTTTTTTTCTCCCCCCCCAACTTAAATGACATTGTCCTCAATGGCATAAGCATGAGGCAGATCAGAGAACAAGTAAATAGATAATAAGGGTGGGATGGAAGGATACAACCTGATGATCGGGGCAAAATAACGAGGCTTCGTTGCGTTGTGGCCTGACAACTGAAAAAGAAACACACTAAAACAAGATATCAAATTACAAAAACCGTGGGTTGCCTCCCAGAAGCCATTTATTAGCACACAAAAGTCACTAAAACTTTGGGTTGCCTCCCAAGAAGCGCTAAGTTTTATGTCGTCAGCCAGACACAAGGTAGATCACTAACCAACGTGTGGCATTCAGAATGAGCCACCACGTGATCTTGTCCTCCTTCAAATTCCAGCCCTTATGCCATTGGAAGACAAGAGTAACCATGTAGGGATTGGGGCTAGAAATATGCGGGTCGCGCACTTTATTGAAGTTTTCTGTAACCATAAGTGTGAGCCAGTTTTTAATTTTCGGGATCATGAAAGGATCAATGGCCAATAATATTTCAAGACTGAGGTGGAACCTTTGCATAATATCTACCCAGTGGTCCCCTTGTCCTATATCTTCTCTCCTGACGAGCCCTTTAGGAATGACTTCCTCCATGGTAACTTGTTCAGGCCCTGGTAGCGTAGGAATGAGATTGTCAACCTTAGCCACTTTCCTCTCAGTAACAGCCTCATGAACTTTAAGGGCATTGATCAACGTGTCTTCGTGAGAGGAAGTCAAATCAAAGATGAATGTGGTTGGCACATCCCCCTCAGGCCCTAGAATGTCAAATTGGAGAGGCTCAACTGGCAGGGGAATCAAAGTAGAAGGAAGCACGAGCCCAGTAGCTAATTGATCCAATGACTCAAACATTGTGGGAGAGCGCTCAGGGGTAAGATCAAATGTGAAATGTTCGAATATGACCCCATCATCAAACTCATCACCCAATTGAAGATTATCAACCAAATTACCCACTAATGGGGTGGATAGAGGAAATGTAAATGATTCCAGCCGGGCCCTTTCATCATAAGTCAGATCAAATGTGAATTTCTCTAAGACGGGCCCATCATCACACTCATCACTAAACCTAAAATTATCAATCAAATTTTCCAGAAATGGGTCGGTAGATGAAATGTAAACTTTTCTAATAAGGCCCCATCATCATGTTCTTCCAGGGGAGGAGGATATTCAGAATTTTGTTTCATTAAATTAACAATATTATTACTTACAAAGTAATCCTCCTCTTTAGTTATTTCCTCAATTGAGTTGTTTGGGCCATTATCCTTAGCAATATTCTCAATCTCAAAACATTCATAGAATGGGGTGATATGATCATCATTAACCTTGAAGCCACCCCCTTCTTCCTTTCCTTCCTTCATCATGGTATTACGTGCGCACTCCCCCTCACTCCCAATAGTGATATCTTGAGCCAAAATGACAGGCTGAAGATCATCATCATCATCATTCACATATTGAGGGGGTTGGTTGAATAGTGAAGGAGGGTCATGATAAGTAGACTGAGAGTACATGATTTGAGGTTCAAAGCAGTGGCCCGGTGAATCACCCTTAGTATCAATGTTGATTCCGAAATCTGGGTGAGATGAGTTGGGCGGAGGTTGAGTACACAAGGGCCGCTCGTGGGCTGCTTGGGGTGAAAGTTTAGACAGATGGGCTTGGAATGTTGGATCCGTCCAAGGTAAATTGGTGTGATTACTCCAGCCAAGATTATAATCATCTGAAAATGTAGCATGCTTGAGCTGAGATAACCCTAGGACATTTTGAACTTGAGCTTGGATGACCAGTGGGAGTTGGGCTATAGTAGGACACTGACTCACATGGTGAGTGAGACTAGCACAGAATTCACAGACTTCCATGAAAGTATAGATTGGGTTTGTAGCATGTTTGACATGTCCTACGGATTGTTGATGAGATGAGATGGAGGCACGATTTATCGAATTTTCACTCAAAATTTTAAACAAATCATATACATCATCTTCACCTTTGCTCATAAATGCCCCTCCGCAATATATGTCTACCATTTGCCTATCAAAATCGGATAACCCCTCATAAAATGTAAATATAATTTGCCATTTGGGCAACCCATGGTGTGGACATTGACTTATTAGATCCTTCAGTCTCTCCCAAGATTCATGAATTTTCTCTCCCGGACGTTGAGTAAATCTTGTAATCGCCTTTCTCATTATGTTGGTCCGGACTATGGGATAATTTTTTTTCAAAAATTCTAACTGCATATCTTCTCAAGTCCTGATAGTCTTTCCAAAACTCCTTAACCAACATTTGGCTTTTTCTTTCAATGAGAATGGAAATAAGATCAACTTAAGGGCATCATCATTAAAATTCTGAATTTTGATCAGGGAGCAAACTTTTAGAAAATCATCTAGATGCCTATAAGGATTTTCATTGAGATTCCATAAAAAGATGGGAGCATCTGGATGAGACTAGGGCGAATCTCATATTGATCAACGAGAATGTCAGGGAGTTGAATACAGGTTGAGGGTTTGTAAGTAGAAGGAATAAAGTGCTTCTTCATGGGCGTGGGTTTGTTATTTTATTTTTAAATTTTTTTTATGCAAACACAAACAAGTTAACACAAATTATCTAATGATCTAGATGCGACTCAGACCTACAAATAGGGTTTCACAAAGTAACTAAAGTGCAACTTAAGTTCACCCTCAATATTTCCACCGGCCAGGTAAGGGGTGGGGTAGTGGGAGGCTCCCCCTACTTCCGTAGGGACCTAATTATGTCAAACCACTAGCCCGCTTAAGGCGTTTGCCGTCCGACCGTCTTACCTTAGACACCGATTTTCACATGAGGGTAAACTCAAATCGTACTAAAATCACAGTGTGATCCTAGGACCAATGTCTAAAGACTTTTATTTAATGCGTAGGTTATGCAGATATGCAAGGGAAATGTGATTTGTGGGCTAAGGAAGGGTGATGAAATCTCCACCTTATGTTCTTTAGGGGTATGTCCCTTAGAATATTTTGAAATGAAATACACACCACAATTTCAAACAAGGGGTTCTTATGTAATATGCATGCAATAATAGGATAAGTAGAACGTACCTTGCCCCTCGCAATCTTCAAAATGCAATGACATGAATTAAACAAAGAAAAATTCTATGCTAAATGATGCATGACCTAGAACATGTTGTGTGGTTTCTAATCTTGAAATGGGAATTTTTTTATTTTGGTGCAAGTATTTTTTTTTTTTTTATTAATGAACCTATCTAGTCAGCAAAATTTTCTTTTGTTTTGATTTTTTTTGATTTTTATAGATTTTTCAAGGATTTTTCAGATTTTTTTGATGATTTTTCAGAAATCGAAAAATAGAACATGTTCCACGTTTCTGCCCTTTTAGCGACACTTGACTGCTACAGTACCAGGCTTTCAGTAACGCTTCATTTTCTTGGAATTTCAGGTATGATTTTCCTCTTTCTTTGATTTTCTGATTTATTTTCTTTTTCCTGCAAAATAAAAATAGAAAAATTAATATACAAGTATACACATCAAGCCCAAGAATATCCCAACATTCAAAAATTCATCCCCGGCAACGGCGTCAAAAATTTGATGCGCTCGACACCCGTCGTTTAAAAATGCGTGCCACACAAATTTAAAATTTATACAACCGCACTCACTCACTTAAATGATTTTGAAAATACGAGTAAAGTGGTAAGAACGGGTCGATCCCACGAAGAAAAAATATAATATTTATAGATCCAGTTGGAAAATATCCTTATGTTTGCAAACCAATTATTATCTTTTGAGTGCGATTATCACTAAAGAAACTTAAATTGCGACTTTAAATAACAAGAGATAAGTGAAGGAAATTTTAGCCAATGGATGAAGAACGCCGTCGTTTCCTCGCCGAGCCTTGGATGAAGATCACTCCGCCTTGGAATTCGACGCCGTGAGATCGGAAGATGACTAACCGCTTTGGGTGTGTGAAGAAACCGTGAAGAAATGGAGATAGATAGAAATAGGAACAAAGACAAGTTGAAAACACAACAGAATTATATTGAAAATTGGGGTTTGGAAGGAAAAGAATAACTTAAAATCTAGAGGGAATTAGAAGAAATGGAAGAAATGAAAGTTGTAGAGAATGAAAAGATGAAGAAGTTTGATGAAGACCACAGAGATAGAAAACGAGAGGAATACAGTGAAAAATGTGAAAAATCAAGATTGATTGGTGCGGATGAACAGTAAAACGGCAGAAAATAGAACAATGAAAAATTAATTATAACTCTCAAACTAAGAAGAATGAGAAGAAGTGGTAGAAGAAGAAAAGTTAGATCTACAAGAGAAGAATAACTTTCATGAAGAACTCAGAGTAAAAAGAGGATTAGAAAGACTTCAAAATAGAAGAATACTAAAAGGTATCACCTCGGATGAACATTAATCACGTAGAACAACACTTAGGAAAACGGTAAATAACTTTCAAACTAGAAAGAATTAAGGGAAAGGATAGAAAAAGAAGTTGAAGAACACTTAGAGATGAACAACTTTCGTGAAGACAAGAAAATGAAATGGAGATAAGAACAACAAGTAATAAGGCTAAGAAATGACTAAATTCTGAAACAAACCATTCATTAAAATAATATCAACTTACAAACTTGACATCAAAAGCTCTCAAAACATAACTCTCTAACTCTCCTATGAAGCTCAACTAAGGCCAACAAGCAAGAACTTGAAGAACACAAAACAATCTCATTCCAACTCTTAGCAACTACTCCTAGCTTGCTACTCCTCTTCATTACATTTGAAACCCCTTTTATAGGGTTAACATAACAACCTTTAGCCAATGTGAACATCTCTTGCCTCTTTTGTTGACAAACACAAGCCATTGCTGTAATTTTTGACTTAGGATTGTGTGCCAACATGTGTTGCACACTTTTCCAATTTTTTCTGATTTTTCTAATTTTTTCTAGCCTTTTTCCTCTTCCTTTCTCGTCCTTCCTCTCTCTTCCTCTCTCTTTCTCTCTCCTGGCAGGGCCGCGTGCGCCCGCGCGCCGGCCGCCTTCCTTTGCGCGCGGGTGCGCCACCCGCGTGAGGCGCGTGCGCCGCGCCTGCCGTCCGCCGCGTGTGCACCACGTGTGTGCCGCGGGGCCCGCCTCCACCGAACACGCCTGCGAGGGCGCGTTGACCGCGGCTGTGCCCGCGTTGACGCGCCCATGGGCGCGTCGTCGCCCGTGCCCGGCGAAGGCACGGGCTCGCGCCCGTTTCCACCTGCAAACGCACACACGCACACACATTTACTTAATATATATATATATGTATATATTATGTATATATATATAGATAATATATATATATATTGATATATATTATGTATATATCTTATAAAAATCTTAAAAAATGTCAAATGAATTTATTTTTTTTCTATTTTTTCTTTTCTTTTTGAACAATTCCATGGGCTTTTGGCCTTTATTATTATTATTATTATTATTTTTCCTTTTTATTTTTTTTATTTCTTGTCGCTTTCCTCGTACCGAGTGCATGCATAAATAAGTAAAAATCGTTATTAAAATTATTTAATTCTAAAAAATTAAACAGTTGACTCTAAATTCAAAGTAAGTGTGATATGTGCATATTTATTATTATTAAAGCTCATAAAAAATGTGTAAATCATGAATTAATACATAAAAATACACACTTATCACACCTCCCAACTTACTTATTGCTAGTCCCTTAGCAATGCAAATAGGGTAAAATTTTAGGATCAACAAGAGTTTAAAAGATCCATGCCTCATTTCTAGAGCATCTTTCAGAGAGTCAACTAAAGATTAGGAATCTGGAATCATTATCACATACTAGCCTTATGTAGGAAATTCAGGTACATGATCAAGAATTCTAATCAAAATTCAGTAGCACTTGTACATGTGTAATACTAAATTCACAGTATAGACAATTGCGTCCTCCAGTTGCTATTCTGAACAAATACCTTTCAATTCTACACTTCTTAATTTGAGCGTTCAGCATACTAGCTTTTTGTCTGCCTTATTACATTTATCCCTTTTGGGATCTATATTTTTTTCTTTTCTTCTCTCTTTTTTTTATACACACATGATGCTGCACTACCCTTCACTATTTTACGCGAACCTCAACACGTCTTAGGTGAAGTAGGCTCGGTTACACAGATCAAAGTTCCCTTTTCCTTTTGACGCGAACCTCAACACGTCTTAGGTGAAGTAGGCCCGGTTACTCAGAATCGGAGCATTTTTCATGGTGTTTTTCTCATAATTTTATTTTTCAATAGATAACATGGCAGAAAGCTTCTAAAAGATCTCTTTTTCAAAAAGTGCAGAATATCAGACAGTATGTCCAAAAATAGCAGAAGGCTTGTCCTACTTGTTTCATTAGCGTGCAAAGTGATTTTATTTTTCTAAAGTGCACATGAACTTTAAAGAGGTTCTTAGATCAGTTTTCCATTGCTAGATTAGATAAGGTTGCCATCATCCTTTTCCCTAGTTTTTGTCTATTCAAGAATCACTTTCCATGAGACATGAATCAAGAAACTCCAAATTGGAAAAACTTTTGTTTAGCGTGACAGTACAAGATTGCAAGAAATTTTTTTTTATCCCCCCCAACTTAAATGACATTGTCCTCAATGGCATAAGCATGAGGCAGATCAGAGAACAAGTAAATAGATAATAAGGGTGGGATGGAAGGATACAACCTGATGGTCGGGGTAAAATGACAAGGCTTCGTTGCGTTGTGGCCTGACAACTGAAAAAGAAACACACTAAAACAAGATATCAAATTACAAAAACCGTGGGTTGCCTCCCAGAAGCCATTTATTAGCACACAAAAGTCACTAAAACTTTGGGTTGCCTCCCAAGAAGCGCTAACTTTTATGTCGTTAGCCAGACACAAGGTAGATCACTAACCAACGTGTGGCATTCAGAATGAGCCACCACGTGATCTTGTCCTCCTTCAAATTCCAGCCCTTATGCCATTGGAAGACAAGAGTAACCATGTAGGGATTGGGGCTAGAAATATGCGGGTCGCGCACTTTATTGAAGTTTTCTGTAACCATAAGTGTGAGCCAGTTTTTAATTTTCAGGATCATGAAAGGATCAATGGCTAATAATATTTCAAGACTGAGGTGGAACCTTTGCATAATATCTACCCAGTGGTCCCCTTGTCCTATATCTTCTCTCCTGACGAGCCCTTTAGGAACGACTTCCTCCATGGTAACTTGTTCAGGCCCTGGTAGCGTAGGAATGAGATTGTCAACCTTAGCCACTTTCCTCTCAGTAATAGCCTCATGAACTTTAAGGTCATTGATCAACGTGTCTTCCTGAGAGGAAGTCAAATCAAAGATGAATGTGGTTGGCACATCCCCCTCAGGCCCTAGAATGTCAAATTGGAGAGGCTCAACTGGCAGGGGAATCAAAGTAGAAGGAAGCACGAGCCCAGTAGCTAATTGATCCAATGACTCAAACATTGTGGGAGAGCGCTCAGGGGTAAGATCAAATGTGAAACTTGCTAAATATTAGTGTGGATTGCATGTGTACGTACATTATTTGGTGCACCCGTACTCGTTATTTGGATTACATGTGAATTATTTAGCTTTTATGCGCACGTAAAATAATATATAAAGCATAATGTTTTAACCAAAGTAAAGAATCTAAATATGATAGTAGTTACAACATCTGTCACATTTTGAGTGATCAAAATGTGAAAGAAACTAATAAAATGAGTAATCAAAATTTAAATAATTTTTGCCCGATTTAAGGTAGAGTTTCAAGGCCCATTTCGACAAGGGGAGGGGGGGATGAAGGGGTAAACAAAATTTAAATGTGACACAAATAGTGCTTACATCTCTCTTTTAAGTCAAAAATTATTTTTTCATTATTGGGTCCTCAAAAACAAATAAAAACGGGGGACGAAAGAAAGAACATAAAAAAAAGAAAGGGAAAGAATGAAAAGGAAAAAAAGATAAGAAAGATTTGAATATATTTATTATATTGATGTATGTTGATGATGAATTACAAATAATTAAAACATAGAGCACAACATTAATTAATTATATTGATTTTAGTTAACAATAATAATTAGTTATTAAAGTGTATTATTATTACTAAGAATGTTTTTGAAGGAGAAAAAAATTTAAAGTTTTTTGCATAAAAATCATTGTTAGACGTGAATTTGTAAAAAAATCACTCTTGGAAATATATTAGTAGGTATATCACTCTGTAAGCTCTAATTGTGTAAAACTGCCATCCTAGTTAACTTCCGTTGATGGAAAGATGAATATTCCATATATATTCTGTTATCCCCATCAGTTAGATGTAAAATGATAAGAATACCCTTAGAGAGAGAGATAGGGAGAGGGAGACGTCGGGGGACTCACAGTGTGGGGGTGGGGGGGCTTACTCCGGCGGGGAGGGGGGCATGGTGGGGGGGGGGGGGGGCTTACTCTGGCAGAGAGGGGGGCAGGGTGGGGGGCGGGTTTACTCTGGCAGGAAGTTGAGGTGCAATGATTGGCCATAGTGAGGGGGCACCCGACGGACAGCGACGGGGTGAGGGGTTGACGCGCGTGTGCGACGTGAGTGTAGGAGAGGAACAGGGCCGCCGGAGGAGTGCTGGTGCAACGGAGAGAGAAGAAGAGAGAGAGAGAGAGAGAGAGAGAGAGGAGGGAGCGACGATAAGAGATGAGAGTGGAGTGGGAAAGAGAGAGAGGGATGCGTGAGGGGAGAGGCAGGCGCGGCGAAGACGCTGCCGGAGGTGTGTGACGGTGCAGATGGTGGTGTAGAGAGGTCCAGCGCCCTGAGGCTGCCCATTTGCTCCAGGCTCGCTGCCGCGATGTCCCCCACCAGGTCGTTGTGGGACAGGTTGAGGTACTCCAGCCCTGGTAGCCCGATCAAGCTATTGGAGATAGATCATCTCCCCCCGTAGCGCGTTGTCGGAGAAGTCGATCCCCACCGGCGACAACACGTCGTAGCCTAGCACCAGCTCCCGACCACTCCCGGAGGGATCCACCGCCGCCGTGGTCCGGTATGCCTCGCCGCCGCGGAGGTCATCGTAGCGGACGGGCCCCTGGGGTTTCCTGTTGAACTCCACGCTGACATTGAAGTCGCCAGTGGGGATGAGGCTGCCGAAGCGGTTACCGGAGAGGTCGACCGTGCAGAGGTACTGGAAGGAGAAGATCTAGGCGGGGACGTCCTTGGAGAAGCCGTTCCTGGCAAGGGAGAGGTACCAGAGGTTCTGCCAGCTGGAGATGGCGCCATTGAGCTCGTCGGTAAGCTCATTGGACCCGAGGTCGACGACCTCCAGTGACTTGCACCCCGCCAAGGGGAGAGGGATCTCGCCAGAGATTTGGTTCCCGGAGACGTCCAGGATCCTGAGGCTGTCCAGAGCGTCCAGCTCGGGTCGGAGCATGCCGGAGAGGTTGTTTTGGTCGAGCTTGAGCTGCCACAGTTGGAAGCATGCCCCGAGGCTGGAGGGGATGGAGCCAGAGAGGAGGGTGTACTCCAACGGGGAGGAGGGCGCGCAGCCGCAGGGTGGAGTGGGGGAGGGCGTACTCCGGTGGGGAAGGGGGCAGGGTGGGGAGGGGGCTACTCCGGTGGGGAGGGGGGCGCTTAAGAGCATGGTGGGGTGGCGGAGGGCATACTCCGGTGGCGAGGGGGGAGCAGCGACAGGGTGGGGTGGGGGAGGGGGCTTTGCCCAGACGGGGAGGGGGTGTTAAAAGATATTTTTATGTTATTTTATTTTATTTTAACTAGGGATATCTTGGTCTTTTCTCATTTTGGGTTAAGATTAACTATGATTAAATTCTCGGGTAATAACAGATAGTTACGGAGATGGCATTTTTGCACAATTAGAGTTTACAGAGTGATACATATGCTAATGCATTTCCATGAGTGATTTTTTTGTAAATTCATGTCTAAAAATTTAATATCATTACTAGTAATTAAATTTAATGCAGAAAAAATTAGATTGATCAAAAGTCTCATTATTACTAATAAAGAATTCGAACTAAAAAATCAATTAGAAGTTTTATTATCACTAATCATAATTAAAGTAGTTTGATTTATGTTAATGATGATACGGTGTTTGTAGCGGTAGGAAAATGGTTCCTAGGCCACGTACCACCTTCTCTATTTATTTGTTGGGGAAGTCGTCTCGCGCCCGTGGAGCCCTGCACACACCAAGAAACCAGAAGGGCGTCAGAAGGAGTCCTGGGTGTTACCCCAGAGGACAACCCTCCGATGCTTAAGTCAGCAAGGGAACAATGAGCAATAGAGAAGAGCTAAGTAAGAGAGAAGTAGAGGCCATAGTAGATGATCTGAGAGGCGTGTAGGTCCTCCTAGGCCTGTCAACGGATACGGATATTATCCGGATTCGCTTCGATTCATATTCGTTTTTTCGGATACGGATAATATCCGAATTCGAATCGGAGCGGATACATATATTATAATATTCGCTTCGAAAAATATCGTTCGTAATATTATATATCATATAATACATATTTTTAAATAATGTATTATAAAATAAATGATATTATAGAGAAATTTAGATATTTTATAGTTGTATTTTAATTTAAAATTTATTTTATATATTTTTGACATTTTATAATTATATTTTATATACTTTTAATATTTTATAATTATATTTATATAATTTTACTATTTTATAATTATATTTATATACTTTTAAATTTGAATCGGATAATTCGGATTTTAAAACGGAGCGGATACGGATAGTCAGATATTCGCTTCGTATCCGAGTCAAATCAGAGCGGATCAAAATCGGATAATTCGAATAGGAAAACGGAGCGGATACGGATAGTCATATATTCGCTTCGTATCCGCTCCGTTGATAGGCCTAGGTCCTCCGCACGCGTGCTCGCGGCTCCTAGTGGGCTCTCGGAGAGTGCTCGTTGGGTGGTAAGGCCGTGCAGGAGGCGAAAGCTTTCTGGTTATAGCGGATGACCTCTCTATCATAGTTACAGGTTGGGTTGCTCCCTTCTCAGCAGGAAGCCCTAGTGGCCAGAGTGCTCACTGTGTCTCCTCTTGCGTAGTAGTATGGGGGTTTAGTAGAAGAATCTATCGTGCTCTTCTCTTCTGTCGATGTCCCTTTTATATGGGTTGTCCTGGAGCGCGGGGCCTTATCCCTTGATAGCGAAGGGTCCGTTTAGTAGAGTAACGTTCCCCAACTATGTTGGCAGGAATTTCCCGTTGGAGGGCGATAACCCCGGCGCTGGACGGTCCCTGGGCGAGTCTTACAGCACTCATGGCGCGTGCTCGCCCGTTACGGGGTCAAGGCCGACGTCGTGGGGGCAACGGTCGGTCGTCGGAGTGTCCTCCGGCGAGAACTGCGCTTGGGCCGGCCTTATCGGCGTCGTGGAATCCGATGCTCTGTTGGGCCGGTCATCCTCTTATTGGGTTGAGCGTGTATGTTCGCCCCTTATCTAGGCCTAGCTTGCCCAAGCCTTAATGGGCCTCTCGAGTTTGGGCCATTTCTGGGTCGAACCATTTTTAACCTCCTCACTACCCCCTACTCTTAGTTGCCGAGCACTCGCAGGGGACTAAGAGTAGCCCAAGTGAGGGTTCTTCTGAATGGTGTGATCCGAAGATGATTTCCTCGTACGATGGGAGGTGGTGCCTTCGAGAGCCTGCTTGGCGCGCAAGGCATCTCTGGCGGTGGCAGCGGCCACGCTGGCAATGATGACTTCGGGTCTTGTCCTATTCTGGGGATGTGGGCTCAGAACAGTTGCCTGACCTCGGTATCCATACCACCGTAGCGACAGGCGTCCCTTCGCCTGACCCTCAGACGACAACTGTCGAACTATAGTGGGCGGTTTATAAGAAGTGCCGTTGGGCCTTTCGCAAACCATACCCACGTCTTGCTGGTCATCGCACTCCATCGTAGGCGTCTTTCTCCCTTTACCTGGTGAGGATCCTTCTTTCTCTGTTCTTCTTCTCTTCGGTAGCGATGCCTCCACGTAGGAGAGTCCTTAGCGTCGAGTCTTCCTCTTCGGAGGAGATGCCTGAAGGTCGGGGTGGTATGCCGAGCACCTCGGGTGCGGGCACTAGTCGGCCGTTTTAGTACCGCATCCCCCCGTTGGCTTGAGTCGGTCTGCTGGTTCCCTGTAGCGGGTGGACCTTACTGTCCTTCTTCCAAGCAGGGGCGGCCGGAGCCGCTAGCCTAGTTTTCATTGTGCAAGCCTTCTACCAGTGGAGTCTTTTGTTGGCCTGGGGGGTTTTGTCCCTCTTCTCTGGCATAGGAGGCTTCTCCGTAGGTACCCTCCCACAGAACAAAAATGGGTACCTGGCGCCTGCTCAGAGATTCAACATGATCGTTGGCAAAGGACGACGCTGAGGAAGCGAGTCGCTGGAGTCGTACGTCGCCATCGTCAAGCACGTCTTGTCTCTCCTTGTACTTGTATTTGGCCCATGCAAGGGTATTTTTCCAATTTCTGGCAGCTTGTATTTTGACTAAAGAAATATAAATTCTTTATTCCGAGCCAATACTGTTGTGTACCTTTCGTTGGAGTGCTTCTGCGTGCTTTCTGGGAGATCCTCCGTGCTCGCATTCCACAGCTTTTGCGTCCTTCATAGGAAGCCTTAGGTTTCCACTTTATTTTCAAGGGGAGCGGTGCTCGCCTTTAGGGAACCCTTAGGTTACCTCCTTATTTTCAAGGGGAGCAGTGCTCGCGCCTCTGGGGAACCCATAAGTTATCTTCTCATTTTCAAGGGGAGTAGTGCTCGCGTCTCTAGGGAACCCTTAGGTTACCTTCTCGTTTTCAAGGGGAGCAGTGCTCGCGCCTCTAGGGAACCCTTAGGTTACCTTCTCGTTTTCAAGTGGAGTAGTGCTCGCGCCACTAGGGAACCCTTATGTTACCTTCTCATTTTCAAGGGGAGCAGTGCTCGCGCCTCTAGGGAACCCTTAGGTTATCTCCTCATTTTCGAGGGGAGCAGTGCTCGCGCCTCTAGGGAACCCTTAGGTTACCTTCTCGTTTTCAAGGGGAGTAGTGCTCGCGCCTTAAGGGAACCCTTAGGTTACCTTTCATGGGTAACTTACCTTAGTGGGGTACGGCTGGTGACGTTTCACTGGAAGTATTTCCTGAGGTTGACGGAGTTCCACGTCCTGGGCACCTCTCTCCCCCCAGCGTCACTAGCATGTATGCTCCTTTGCCGAGTGCTTCGGTTACCCGATACGGGCCCTCCCAGTTTGGTGAGAGTTTTCCTGAGGCCCCCCGTGGGTCAGCCAGGCTTGCTCGCCATAGAACCAGATCTCCGAGGAAGAAGTGTCGCTCCTTAACCCGGGCATTATAATATTGAGCCAGCTTCTGCTGATATGCTGCAAGTTTTACCTGGGCGTTGGTTCTTTCTTCCTCGAGCAAGTCCAGGTTCTCTCGCATTGCCTTGTTATTCCTGGCCTCATCAAAGTGTCCCACTCGTAACGAGGGGTTGGATATTTCCACCGGAACCACTGCCTCAGCTCCGTAGGCGAGATGGAAAGGCGTCTCCTTGGTGGCAGCCCTAGCGGTGGTCCGGTGAGCCCATAGAATATTGGGGATTGAATCGAACCATGCGTCGCCTGCTTGGTCCAAGCGGGTCTTGATGCCATGAAGTAGAGTACGGTTGGCGTTTTCCACCAACCCGTTGGCTTGGGGATGCCCCACCGAGGTGTAGTGGTTCTAGATCCCCAACTCCGAGCACTTCTTCTGAAAGGCAGTGCTCGCGAATTATCTGCCATTGTCGGTAGTGAGAACCCTGGGGATCCCAAACTGGCAAATGATGCTACGCAACATGAATTTCCAGGCTGCTTCGCTTGTTATCTTCCCCAATGGTTCGGATTCAATCCACTTGGTGAAGTAGTCGATGGCGACTATGAGGAACTTCTTCCTTCCTTGTGCTTCAAGGAAGGGCCCCAGTATGTCGATCCCCCACCGAGCGAATGGGTGGGGCTCCATCAAGGCGTGGAGCTACGTCGCTGGTTGGTGGTGCAGGTGGGAAGACTTCTGGCATTGGGGGCACCTTCGGATATAGTCGAGGCAATCTTGTTGCAAGGTGGGCCACCAGTACCCTTGTCGGATCAGCGTCCTTGCAAGTGCTCGCCCTGCCACATTGCTCCCGCAGAGTCCTTCATGGACTTCTTGGGTGGCCTGGTCGGCCTCCGTGGGGAAGAGGCACTTGAGTAGAGGAGATGAGAGGGACCGGCGGTATAGCCGGCTGTCCACCATGGTGAAGTGGGCCGCTCTTGCCCGCGTGCGTCGCGCCTCGGCGTGGTCGCTCGGGAGCTGTTGCCGAAGGAGGAAATCGAGCAGAGGATCCATCCAAGAAGGTTAGTAGTCAATGGCATTTACCTGGAGCGCTGGATCATCTATGCTTGGTGCTGATAGTTCTTCTATCAGGACCGATCTCGAATTGTAAACCGTAGTGGCTGACGCTAGGCGGGAGAGGGCGTCTGCTCGGACGTTCTCCTCGCGCGGGATGCGGACCACTTCAAAGTGGGCGAATTCATTTGCCGCGGCCTTGGCCTTCTCTAAGTATTTCATCATGGAGGGATCGCGGGCTTCAAACTCCCCCCTGACCTGGTTGGCGATTAGCATGGAGTCGATGTATGCTCGTACACTTGTTGCCCCCAGCTGTTTCACCATGCGTAACCCGGAGAGGAGTGCCTCGTACTCGGCCACATTGTTCGTGGTCGGGAAGTTGAAACCCAAGGTGTACTGTAGCTCCACTCCTTCTGGCGAGAGAAAGACCAATCCCGCGCTACTGCCCGCAGCGCAGGATGATCCGTCGACATATATTTCCTAGGCAGAACCCGATGACTTCTCGGGTGAGTCTTCGGCGGGTAGGGTGCACTCAGCGATGAAGTCCGCGAGCGCCTGGGCCTTGATCACTGTCCTCGGTCAAAATTTGATGTCGAATTCTCCCAACTCGATGGCCCACTTGACTAGTCTTCCGGACGCATCAGGGTTCTGAAGAATTTTCCGGAGGGGCTGATCGGTGTGGACGGCGATCGGATGGGCCAGGAAGTATGGCCGCAGCTTGCGAGCAGCTGTAATCAGTGCGAGGGCGAATTTCTCGGTCTGCGAATACCGAAATTCCGGTCCTTGCAATGCTCAGCTGACATAGTAGACCGGCTTCATGACTCCCGTCTCCTCCCGTGTGAGCACAGCACTCATGGTGCTGGGCGTTACGGTTAGGTACAAGAGTAGCTGTTCCCCTCCTTGGGGTTTGGCGAGGACAGGAGGTGTCGTCAGGTAGCGCTTCAATTCTCTGAACACTTGCTCACACTCTTGGTCACAGTTGATCCATCCTTCTTCTCCGGCGCCATGTTGGCTTGCTTGATCTGCCGGAAGAAGGGTCGACATCGTTCGGCGGCTCGGGATAAGAACCGGGCCAGAGCGGCGACGCGCCCGGTGAGGCACTGTACGTCCCTCACCCGTTTAGGTCACTCCATCTCCAACACTGCTCCGATCTGATCGGGGTTGACTCGATTCCTCGGTGGGTGACGAGGAAACCTAGGAACTTTTCTGACCGCACCCCGAACGCACATTTAGAAGGGTTAAGTTTCATGTAGTACCTTCTGAGTGTGGCGAAGGTCTCTGCTAAGTCGCGCAAGTGTTCGGCTGCTCGGAGGCTTTTCACGAGCATGTCATCGATGTAGACCTCCATGTTGCGGCCGATCTATGAGTCAAACATATGGTTAACTAGGCGTTGATACGTGGCTCCCGCGTTCTTCAGCCCAAACGGCATGCAGGTATAGCAGTACAAGCCGTGGTCGGTGATGAACACGGTCTTGTCTTGGTCGGGTCGGAGGTGCCGTCGTAGGAGGCGAATGACGGCAGCTAGAGCTCTGGTGGGATGGGGGCTTCCATAATCTCTCTGGAGAAGGGAGCGTGGAAGTCCAGGTCGTCATCAAGGAGGCCGCGATTCTTCACGGCCAGGAGGACGTCATCCAGGTACCAGAACTTATCCTCCATTTCGTCGAACCTTTGGAGCCGGCGGTCCATCTCCGGGTTGGAATGTAGTGGGCTGCGTACCCTAGGCGTAGGCACGCTACGTGACTGTCGGGTCCTCGTGACGGAGGCGTGGGATGCCTCCCGCACCTGCCAGAAGTTCTCTCCGGCCTAGCCTCCTTCGCCCTCCCGTCGTTCGGGTCGGGCGTACTGGGGCCTCTGGTCCCGGAGTTCTCGACAGAATTCCGCCAGGGCTCGGACCTCCTGGCGGAGCTCATCTAGGTCACCCGAGGTGACCTCCTATCGGGGGTGAACGGAAGAAGCTTCTTGCGATCCCCGGCGAGAGTTGGGCCCTGATGGGAACCCCGCCCCCGGTTGATGGCATTGCGGAGGCTTCCACGGGACACCATAGCTTTTCGCTCGTCTTCCCACAGACGGCGCCAAGAAGTGTAGCGGCAGGAAAATGGTTCCTAGGCCACGTACCACCTTCTCTATTTATTTGTTGGGGAAGTCGTCTCGCGTCCGTGGAGCTCTGCACACACCAAGAAACCAGAAGGGCGTCAGAAGGAGTGCCGGGTGTTATCCCAGGGGACAACCCTCTGATGTTTAAGTCAGCAAGGGAACAATGAGCAATAGAGAAGAGCTAAGTAAGAGAGAAGCAGAGGCCGTAGTAGATGATCCGAGAGGCATGTAGGTCCTCCGCACGCGTGCTCTCCGCTCCCAGTGGGCTCTCGGAGAGTGCTCGCTGGGTGGTAAGGCCGTGTAGGAGGCGGAAGCTTTCTAGTTGTAGCGGATGGCCTCTCTGTCGTAGTTGCAGGTTGGGTTGCTCCCTTCTCAGCAGGAAGCTTTAGTGGCCGGAGTGCTTACTGTGTCTCCTCTTGCGTAGTGGTATGGGGGTTTAGTAGAAGAATCTATCGTGCTCTTCTCTTCTGTCAATGTCCCTTTTATATGGGTTGTCCTGGAGCGAGGGGCCTTATCCCTTGATAGGGAAGGGTCTGTTTAGTAGAGTAACGTTCCCCCACAATGTTGGTGGGAATTTCCCGTTGGAGGGCGATAGCCCCGGCGCTGGCCGGTCCCTAGGCGAGTCTTACGGCACTCATGGCGCGTGCTCGCCCGTTACGGGGTCAAGGCCGACGTCGTGGGGGCAACGGTCGGTCGTCGGAGTGTCCTCCGGCCAGAACTGCGCTTGGGCCGGCCTTATCGGCGTCGTGGAATCCGATGCTCTGTTGGGCCGGTCATCCTCTTATTGGGTTGAGCGTGTATGTTCGCCCTTTGTTTGGGCCTAGCTTGCCCTAGTCTTAATGGGCCTCTCGAGTTTGGGCCGTTTCTAGGTCAAACCATTTTTACCCTCCTCAGTATTCATATTAAATTGAACATTATTATTAATCATCGTTACATTATATAGATATGTTAAAGTTAAGTTATATTATTTAATTACTCGTAATTATGAAAAAATAATTATTAATTATTAATATACTTCTTATTAAATATTTTTAAAAGAAAAATTATCTTCAATAATATATTTATTTGTACTATTTTAAATTAGTAATAAAATAAATTTTATAATAATTTTATTACTAAAGTGTAATTAAGTAATTACTTTCACTAAAAAATTACTTTATCTTATCCCATCCAAACAAAGAATAACATCACGTGCTTTAACCCGGGATAAGAAGGACAATATGGTCATTTTTCAGCACCCATTCTCATTTGTATCCCCAATTTTTACCAAACAAAAAATAGGAATATTCTCATACTTATCCCTTCGCATACCAAACATACACTAGAATAAGAATAAGAATAAATTAACCCAGAATGACTTATACCTATTCTCCACTTAATTTATCCCGATACCAAACGTAACCTAAAGGTGTAGTAATAGCTAGGTCCGTAGGTAAAAGAACATGTGAAATGGGTAAGGTTTTAGTAAAAGCGCTAGATATGAAAGAATGAGAAGCACCAATGTCAAATAATACATAAGCAGGGTGCGAATAAACTTGGATAGTACCTTCCATCAAGCCATCAACCTTTGGCGCTTCTTCATCCAATACGGCATTAAGACAAGCTTGCCGCCGACGTCCACCATTGTTTCTAGAAGGTTGATCTTTCATAAGTGGGCAATCCGGCATGCGATGCTCCCGGCTTCTACATCATAAACAAGCGTCGAGACGCTTCCAACATTCTTCGGCCAAATGACCGAACTTCTCACAGAAAGTGCAAGCCGTCATGACTTGCTTCTCTTATTCCTTCACTTTCTTATTTTTGCCATTCCTGTTGCCATTACGGGACCGCTTCTTGTTGTCACGGGATCGGTAGCACCCCGCGATGTTAAATTTTTCTTCCTTCCTTCCCCGTTTATCATGTTTCCAACTGGATTCTACTCCTTTACCCTTGAATTTTTCCACCTTCTCAAGGGTCCTTTCACACGAGTGAGCTCTATGGACCATCTCCGCATATGTACGGATATTTTGAGGCCCAAGTTGTTGCACAAAGTCGGGTCTTAAACTGTCCATAAAGTGATTTGCCTTCAAGAGCTCCGTGCTTATAAGATGCGGAGCATATGGTGCCAGCCTCGAAAATTGTAATTCATATTCTGCCACGGACATCATGCCTTGCCTCAGAGATGTAAATTTCGCAGCCTTTCTTTCCCAAACATGCTCCGAGAAATACGTCTCTCGGAAGAGCTCGAGGAACTCCTCCCAGGTGAGTTGAGCATTGTGTGGATGAGCCGAGGTGGCTTTCCACCACGTACGGGCGTCCTTATTGAGCTGGAAAGTGGCAAGAAGGACATTTTCCTAGTTCGCACATTGCATAACATTAAATATACGGTCCATCTCGTCAATCCAGTTCTCGGCCTCATCAGGATTGGATGACCCCGAAAATCGAGGAGGATTCATGCTCCAAAAATTGCGATGAAGATCCCCAGCGCTCGCTCGCGCGCCTGCTTGTGCCACAGTTTGTAAGGCCTAGGTAAGACCCGCGACTGTTTGCTGCATAGCTTCCCAGTTTGCACGATTAGCGACCATTATGAGGTTCCTGAGAAAATAAACAATTAGTTATTTCCTTAGAATTTTATGAAGGCTAATCCTAAAGATTACTTTCTTCTAGATAACTATCTCATCCCGGCTCTACCCATTCTCACATGGGTTTGAAAATTTCTTTCCTAGTTCATAGGTGTAGGTCCTTAAATCTTGGACTTAACTTATGACTTGACATTTTCCGAGGACTTACTTAATCCTAGGCTCTGATACCAACTTAAATGTCACGCCCCGAGATATGTAGCGGAATTAAGTCGGGAACGTGAACAACCGGCAAATAAGCCTCAAGCTAGCATGATAATCAGAGCGTTAAACATTCACACACAAAGAGTGGACACAAGATAATATACTCAAAAATTCCAACTTTATTGAATCATAATCAAAAATTTACAAAAGAGACTTGATGTCACGTCCCGAGCGCGGAAGGAACCCGGGGTGCGCGACGAGTTTATATAGATCATGTCAATCAGAGCAATAAGATTTTTGACATAAAGACAGAGTGTGCAAAAGACAAGGTAATATAATAACAAGACTTAAATTTCTTATTGCTCAAAAATTCCAACTTTATTGAATCATAATCAAAAGTTTACAAAAGAGACTTGATGTCACGTCCCGAGCGCGGAAGGAACCCGGGGTGCGCGACGAGTTTATATAGATCATGTCAATCAGAGCAATAAGATTTTTGACATAAAGACAGAGTGTGCAAAAGACAAGGTAATATAATAACAAGACTTAAATTTCTAAAATAATACCAAGATTCCAAGATGACATTGATCCAAATAACCATCATGATAATGACCCAATTTAAATCATAAGACTACAAGCCTTAACATGTTCCGACCAACTAGACTAACATAACTGAAAGTGCAAAGGCAAGGACTCAAGGAAACAAAAGAGACACGACTAGACGATAGCTTGACGATCTGTGACTCTAGCACTCTTCACTCGATCTCATTCCCATCCATACGGTTGTCGCTATCTGAGTTACCCGAAAAATGCTGGAATGAAACTAGATGAGAGAATCGCCCAGTAGGAATTATATCTCAAGAACTAGCAATGCTTTAAGTAATTACATGTTACGTGAAATGCATGCATAACTATGCATGATGGACGAGCAAGATATCAAGAACTTTAAGAGATGAACATAGCAAGATTTCATGGTATCAATAAGGTACTATCGAATGTTTGCACAATTCTTTTCCAAGAAAGTAAGAACTAATATTCAAGCATGTAATATCAAGTATGTGTAGAATTTGGCTATTTCAATCAAGCAAGTACTCGCCCATTCCGGGCCACACAAGTCAAGTCAAGTACGCAAGTCATGTCAAGTATTGTCACGAGAGAGTGAGTGGAATGCCTTATATCTAGCAAGTCATGCACTTCGGTGCAATGCCACACCGTGATCAATATAGCTCCCATGGACACAAGTACTTTCGGGTGCTCCTCCCAGGACCAGATCGGGCCCCATTAACGCCAACATTGAGTCATGTATTTCTTTCGACATTCACTCTAGTTTATAGCCAATGTAGAATTCCAAAGGATTTAACCATCGTAGGAACATAAGGTGGATCTCATGGAACAGAGTTCAAGAGCTAATTTTCATGTAAGGATGAACTATGACTAAACGACATAATACGCACGATATATCAAAAATATAGGTGGACTTGGCGCCTCTAGGGCTGCCACAGATTACATAATTGGCACCCTTCTGGCAGCCATTTATTTCAGGAATTTTGCCCTTATTGAGGGGCGTTCATTCTAGAAGTACAGGGAAGAACAAGCTCACATATGCCAAACAACACACTGTGAGGGCTATGCTACCATGTCTCCTTTAGAGTGACATGGCATTCAAGGGGATCAAGGGTTTTAATCATCACTGGGAGTTGTGGGGTGTACGAGAAATGCCAGAAACATGGGACTGTATCTGCGGACTGAGATAACAGCACCTAGAATCCGCGGTGTGGGTTAGACAGAAGCTTGAGAAATCTTGAAAGCTGTCACTCAGGAAAATGGCGCCCAGACAGGTGCCATTTATTGATTAAATGGCGCCCAGACAGGTGTCATTAATTGAGGAAATGGTGCCTATTGACAGGGGCGCCCAATCCCCACAGATTCTTTCAAGAATTAGCGCCCAGGTGAGTGCCATTATTTGAGGAAATGGCGCCCACACAGGTGCCATTATTTAAAGAAATGGCGCTTGTTCAGAGGGGCGCCCAATCCTAAAAAATCCAATATTCATCTTTTTCTCTAAATGAATTGGCGCCTATTGGTAGGGGTGCCCATTACTTAAAATTCCAATATTCATTTTTTTTACCCTAAAAGAATTTGTGCCCCCTCACAGAGGCTTCAATTTATAAAAGGGCTCCCTTGACAGGGACGCCCATTCTTTTGGCTGATGTTACGCATCAGGTAGGTACATTATTAGATACAAAATACTATTCACAATTTCTGATGTTCACAGAATCAGAAAGTAAGGACATGGATAGACAGAGAAAAATATCAGGATTTCAAGATCATGCTCATGCAAGTATATTAGGGTTTCATTTCATAGATATAAATTTTCTAAACACGGTGTTTATTAATTACACAAAAAGGGATTTGGAATGGGCGCCCTTCACTGGGTCGCCCATTCAAGAATGGGCGCCCAAATGTTGGTCGCCCTTTAATTGATGGCAGCCTCTTAGGCGCCATTTACAAACATGCTTCGGTTTTCGTAAAATCCGTGTAATAGACTATATGTAACAAGCTATATGGAAAATGGATTTATACTAGTGCTACTCATGCTTGTTACCCTATTTTAGCTACGAGTTAGGCTAAATCTTGAGAACACGTACCTTTTGACGTGAATAACGAGGTACATGTAATAGTAAAAGAAAGAATAAGAAAGTCAAGCCCTTCACGTTCTCTTCAGCAAAGCTTCAGCAGCAGAAAGGAGAACGAGCAGCAGGAAGGAGAACGTAGGAAGAAGATGCCCTTCACGTCTTCTTCTCGTGAAGAAAAAAAGGAAGATCCTTCTCTTCTGCAGGTGGAGACGAGAACGGCAGCAGGATGTCGGCAGTAACTTATTGTTCGTTTGATGGAGGGAAATAATTTTAGGGAAAGCAAATGCTAAGGGTCCATTGCCAGTGAAAGCTTGCTGTTCGTGTTTCAAACCCTTCTAGAAGAATGGTCCTTTTTACATGTTAGGAATTGGCACCCAAGTAAGGGGCGCCCATTAAACTGCGCCCAAGCAAGGGGCGCCCATTAAACTGCGCCCGTGCAAGGGGGCACTCTTTAAGGGAATTGGCGCCCTTGAAAGGGGCGCCCATTACACTGGTTGACCAGTCAAAGGCAATTGGTGCCCTTGTAAGGGAGCGCTCATTAAGTTAAACTGCGCCCTCATCAGGGGGCGCCCATTAACTGGGTTGACCCAGTCAATGGAATTGGCGCCCAAGACCAGGGCATCCATTCCTTTGGTGTGGAAACATGGAAAATGGCTACACGTGTTATCTATGTGTTGGTCTTTAAGTGATGTTGTGCCTTTATATAGAGTTATTTATTTAGGAAAAAGTTAGTTTCTCCATTATTTTTATCCGGGGTGCTACACTTGTCTTGACTCTCTTGACTTACTAGACTCAATAAAAGAAAAATTACATAATATGATCAATTTCACCGCCTATTAAAGTGAAGGAACTAGATTACATTATGACTCATGACACTTGTACTATCTATGGCTTCTCTCTTCCATCAATCGCTCTCGCCCTCGGATCCGTCATTCGAGTAATCTGAATCCGACCCATTAGAGTTTCCTGAAAAAGATTGGAAAGTAGGGAATGAGCGCACTCGCCTAGTAGGTATCTTCGTATCAACATGATGACATTGTTAAAGTAATTAACATTTTTGCTTTAGAAGGAAAGATAAAGGGAATATGATTGAAACATGCGAATAAAACCATAGTAACAACAAGATATAGACAATAGAGATATGAGAACTCAAGTGAATAAGAGAATATGATCAAGCAAGAATATAATGTGACCTTTCAATAACGAGAATGTACTGTCATGTAACGAGAAAGTCATGTAACTAGAATGTACTTTAACAAGCATTTAAATATCATGAGATTGCCTCGTTAGAATTCATGGATATTCGTGAATTTCACCCATTTATAAAAAAAGTACTCCCGACGTAATGCGACGCCAGTGTTCATCATACCCCATGGTTTACAGTATGTTTCCGACAATCTGCTGAGGGGGCTAGCATGGAGTCCTTGGACACTATCCGTGCCCGCTCTTAGATCTTCAAGTTATAAATCAAGCTACTTCCACGAGAAATATAAATGTAGGCCAATATAATAATTCCAACAATAGTTTCATGAAAGCAAAAACCAAGGTATGAACGTACCAGAAATAAAAATCATGAAATCAAGGATGAATTAATTGGACATTATGCTACAGAGGAATTCTGACAGCATAACGGTACATTCATGGATTTCTATAGTTCATTAATAAATTAATGTATAAGATGTTGGGTTCCAAACAATCAGAAGACCATCTAGGAACAAAGTAGAATCAACTCTTGGGTCAAACCATGGGTTGGGCAGCATTTAGACAGAACGCGGTCTCAAGAGGACCATTTTCTTGAAGTAGCGGTCAAGTCAAGACCTCAATCAAGTGGAGTCGACGCAGAAAGAAAGAACAGGTCGACACAACAGAACTGTAGGAAAGAACGCAGTCACGCCAGGACCGCTATCATGAAGTAGTGGTTGCCTGAAGGCCGCGTTCAGTTCAGTTCACAGAAAATGTGAGTTTCACGAAGTACTTTCTAGACCATTGGACTTTTAGGGTACAACCAGCTCGGCGTCCTAGTGAGAATCTGATACGAGACGGGACGCGAACCTGGGACTGTTAGTACCTGGTGTTGATTCCCATCAGAATCTCAGGCTCGCGGAGACTTACGAAGGCCTTGAAACAAGATCACCTAGTCCGGCATATGGAATATCCGACGGAGAGGATCTCAAGTCCAAGAGAGTGTTCCTATCAAGTGCAAGTGATCTAATAGCCACGTACTGGAGTATGCCCTACAAGTGAACTAACAAAAACAAAAAGGGGGTGAGAAAGGAACGTGCCAAAGCATAAAACAAAGTGTAGGAACTTACATTAAAATCCTTTAAGTACAAAACTATAGAGTTTTGGCATGAAACTGCATATGTAAAAAAAACTTTAAAACATGTCACCATGAAACATGGTATAGCAGAAATCATGAATATAACGAAATAACATGAACTCCTAACATGATTACAAGCTAGATAAAATGAAATAAGATATGAATACTATTATTTATAATAGGGATATGAACATGGTTAAATCTCGTTACAGAAATCAAGTAGCGGTCAGGATGGGACCGCGACTAGCAAGTAGCGGTCTCTGAAGAACCGCCTTCTATCTGTAACAGACAGAAGTTAACACCCGCGTGCAGAGCCTACTCTAGAGTAATAAATGCATGTAAACTATAGAGAGCAAGAAAATAACTCATGATACTATGGTTAGGGCGAAGGAATGCATGAAATAGGTATAAATTAAGCCAATGTTCTTATCTTTTAGTCAAGGGTGCAGGGGTAACATGCAGTAAGAAAATAGATTGCACAGTCATATAAAAATATCAAATACGCCATGTATAGAGCATGAAAACGAGCAAGGTTAGAGGGCTGTTACTCCTAACACGTTATTTAAGCCATACATGAGATAACATACCTCTGGGTATGCTCCTAATCTGAGAATTTCTCGCCGGAAGACGATACTGGTTCCTGCACGTACTGTTTCTATGTGTTTTTCGAGGTTGACGTCAGGGATGCTCGGTTGGATTACCGAGGCTTCATCCCCATGGCTGGGTCGGGTTCACGACAGCGAGGTCGTGATGGTACCCGTGGACCAGGTGGTCCAGGCTAGGCCCCGTCTTTGCGACAGGCCTTTACGGCAGAGTTGTCGTGTGCTTTCTCTCGGTAGCTGTGGTGTTAGGTTGTTCGGTGGTCCCCCGATTGTGAGATCGGGGAGTGTTCCATGTACAGTAGGAGTAGCTGTAGTGCCGAGTTTTTACCGGCCACCGATTTGCTGTTCCTGCTGTAGTTACAGCTTTCTGTTACCGCCGTTGTTTACGGTTGGGGTTCCACGGGACCCCTACTGAAAAAGTGATAGGAGGCTTACCCCTGCTTTTCAGGTGCGGCGGTTCTTCCTCGAGGTTTGAGGGTCCTGTGCGGAGATTTTTAGTTGCCAGCTCGCCCGGCCGAGTGTTCACTCGGTGTTGGGTACGCTCTTCTGCCTTAGACTGTACTTTCTGTTGGACTAGACTCTGTTGTAGTTAGATTATTTATTTCTATTAATTATTGAATTGTCTTACTTTATTTTTTATTTCTTTGTACCTCCACACTCCTTTTAGCCCTTCTGAGCTCTCCGGCTCGTAAGCTACGAGCCAGGATTCGAATGGTATCGGGCTCTCCCCGATATCCGGATCTTGGGTCGCTACAAGCCGTGTCCATCCCTACCATCAGCAAAGATGATGGGAACAAGGAGGAGCACAAGAAGAAAGGTTGAAGAGCAAAAGAGAGAGAAAGAAGGGATGGGAGGGGAAGACCCCTCATGTCCCCGGAGGAGAGGATGCAACAAATGGCACGTTTCCGGGACCCCCCTTCTCCCTCCATGGATGGCGGATGGTGCGTTAAGACATACACGTTTATGTGTCCCCCCTTCTATTACGCCATCCACGCAGTTGTCCCCCATTCTATTACGCCGCATTGGTCCATCTGCTCCAGCGAACTTGGGGATCTTCATCTTCATCCGCAGGCTCCATGGCTCCACTGGAACGGAGGAAGATTAGAGAAAAAAAAAGGGGGAGAAGGAACAAGGAAGGCTAACGAACATGATACCAGATAGGTGGCCTTAGCCACGCTTCGATACCTTTTATAGGCAGAAGCTGAGGCGATACCCCCCATTTCGTGCCAGCACTCCTGCCATAATTACCCCCACTCCCGAAGAGTCACGAGCAATCTTCGAAAATACGCGTACAGATTCTCCCAGGCGCAGTTCTGCAGGCCTGGCATGGGGAATATGCGAAAGATAGGCTCCCTAAGTGCCACCAACACCACGCCGACGGGATGACCTGGATTTTCCGCTTAGGAGATCGTGGGCAGGGATCATCTGCTGACGTGTGTGGATACGAAGGGTAACAATCAGTTAAGGATCTTGCGAATCATTTGTTGCCTTTTTAAAAATTTTAATTTCCTTTTATACCATGGAGGGCAAAATGTACAAAAAATAGCAACAAACTGACAAAAAGGGAAAGTCAGAAAATAAGTACAAGCTGATCTAAATATAATGAGATGAGAGATGAGGAAGGGGGAACCGACTGTCTCTCGGAGGGCGCAAGAACCGAAGGATCCTCGACATCTGAGGCTGCATTTATGGCTGGCGGTGGCACATGCTCGACTCCCTCGGAAGGCGCTAGCTCGGGCACTAACCCCACTGTTGTGGGAATTGCCTCGACCAAGTGTTCTCCCGAAGCAATCAGAGCTAGCGACTCTTCCTCCGCAGGAGCGGAAATGTCCTCTCTAGAAACCCGATAAATAAAGATGAGAAATATTTTTTTCAATTTTATTCTATAATTAAAATTTTCATGAAATAGTTAAATTATATTTGTACTATAAGTAATAAACTAGAGAAATGCATTTACTTGAATTTACTTAAGGTAAATTGAAAATTAGATGCTTTAACCCTTAGATAAATCATAGGAAGCCCAATACAAGTCCATATAATGGACTAGGATTACAATTGGCCCATTGGATAATCCATAATGGGTTGGATTAATGGATTAAAAGATTTATTAAAGGATAATTAGACCAAAATTCGTAACACATATTTAATATGGCATTTAAGGGATTATAATAATCTCATTTCTAGAAGATTGACTCAAGAATCAACCCTTACTTAACATACAATTTTAGACCAGTCGAAATTACATTGTTTTCACACTAAAGATGGGCTAGATTAAGAAGAGAAATGGAATTTTTCTTTTAATTTAGACTTAATGGGTTAGGTAAAATTAGGTGAGGAATCTTGACAAAATTGGCCAAGTTTTAGCTATAAATAGAACCCCAATCAACCCACAAACTATCTATGGAGGCTTAAGTTATGCTGGTGTGAAGATTAAAGGAGATTTGAAGGAAGATTTGGGAGAAATCAAGGGTTTTATCTTATTTTGAGATTTTTCTTACCTCTTCCTTAGATCCGTAAAAAGGTAGGTATCACTCAGGCTAAATTCTAATTAAAGCATGCTAGATTGTTCCTTTTTCAATGCTCTTTCCATCGATACTTTATTCATTAAATTTCATTGAGAAATGAGTGAGTTATAGCCATTTTTGTGAAGAAAAATCGAAAGTAGCAGAAAAAATGTCGACTCCTTGAGTGGACACTCGGGATCGAGTTTTCTGCCTAAAAATCGAAAACTTAGTGAAAAGTTTCGACCTGCCGGGTCGACACTTTCTGCATACAGGGTATAAGTGTCGACCCAATGAGTCGACACTTTCTGCCTGTAAACAAATGTCGACCCCATGGGTCGACACTTTTCCTGTCATACAAAAAAAAATCATACAATATATATATATATATATATATATATATATATAATATATGAAAAAACAACCAACCACACCTCGACACGGCACGGCACAAATAAATAAATAAACTAAGATTTTCGTATCCATTCAATTCAACTCACAACTCGAGTCCACATCTTATGCCCCTTGGGTCCTGACCCAAATGTGAGTTCTCCAACATATAAAGTCATGAAAGTTTTCAAAACTTCCAATGTGGGACTAAAGATTAGTCACTATACAATAGAAATTATAACATTTGAAAATATACATTAATTGTAAGTATTTAGTCGCCAAAAGTAAGGAAAAGTAATATTAGCATGTTTTAATTCTTACATCATGTTAAAACATATTTTTTTTAGGATAAAATTATTATTTTTGCATGTAAAAATCTATTTTTAACCATATTAGTAAATTAATGCATGAAAAATATTTTCAACATGTTAAAAATGACTTACAGCATGATAAAATTATTTTATACATACTGAGATATAAAAATTATTTTCAGAATCTTAAAATCTATTTAAACTATTTTTTTGTGCATGCTAAACTTAATTTTTCCTATTAAATAATTAGTAAATTGATGCATGAAAATTACTTCTAGCATATTAAAATTACTTCTAGCATGATAAAATTATTTCCAGCACATTAGAATTATTTTTAGAATGTTAGAACTATTTTAAGCATATTAAAACTATTTTTCAGCATGATAATTTTATTTTCCTATCAAATAATTAGTAACTAAATATAGAAAAATGATTTGTAGCATGATAAATTTATGTTGCTATCAGAAAATTTCTATAATCATCATGGTAAACTTATCTTTATCATCCTATCAGTAAGTTAATGTATGAGAATTATTTTAGCATGTTAAGTATAAATTTTGGCATGTTAAATATTAATTTTCAGCATGTTAAAAATTAAATCCAACATTAAAAATTTATTTTTATCATCTTATCAGTAAAGTAACATACGAAAATCATTTTTAGCATGTTAAAGTTATTTTAAGCAAGTTAGAATTATTTTCGGCATAAAAATCTATTTTTTTATTTTTATAATAATAAATCAATGTTTTGGCTAAACTAATGTATCTCTAATGTACAAAAAACTTCCTGAAAATATGTCTAAATTTTTGTAAACCAAATTCACCTAAAGATTAAACCATAGAATTAAATTAATTCTATTAAACTCTAATTACTTGAATTTTCTTCCTAGTTACCGTTCTTTCTTGAATTCCACGACTTAATGTCGTTAAACATGATGCCTTAAAATTATTATTCACTTCTCTTGCTACTTCTGAGATTTTTGCCATATCTGAACCTTTTACAAATGAGCTCATTCTTAAAATTCATTGGCCATAGTGTTAAGTGGATGTCTAAACATACTTGGGATCTTATGATCCACCGACCCAATGCCTGGCATTAATGGGACCCGGTCTGGTCCTGGGAGAAGCGTCCGAAAGTACTTGTGCCCATGAGAGTTGATTGACCATGGTGTGGCATTGCACCGACGTGTATGACTTGCTAGATTAATTATGACATTCCACACTTCGTTATTGTACTTGTTTATTTGTTACTTGAAATTGCTTGAAATTACATGATATATTTGACTTGCATGAAATGGCCAAATTCTTTTATGATATTCTTTACATGTTCAATATTCAATACTTAAAATTATCTTGGAACCTTGTTATCATGTTATTACTTGAAATTTCGTATACAATTTCCTAATCACTCTTCATGATGTTAAAACACTTCCCGATTTACTTGGAAAAATGTTCAAAATGATATATACTTAAATATTACCTGATTATAGAGATATAAAATCCTACTGAGCTCTTTGCTCACCCTACGTTTTTTGTAAATTGTTGCAGGAAATGAAATTGAACAAGGGAATGGACAAGTGTGAAAGAGTGTTTTTCTTTTTCCTAGGATTTATGTAGATCATTAGTGTTTTTAAAAGAATGATGTATTTTGGATTGGAAGTTTGTATTTACCTTTATGGCTTATGAATTAGCAATATAAACTTTATTTTTATGGAATAAAAGTATCATTTTCCCATTCATTTCTGTATTTAGAAATAAAATTATACATGCTCTGATCGACATGCTTGTTTACGACTTGCTCATGCCCTCGATATTCCGCGTCGGGACGTGACATCCTCGCTTCCCCCCTCGCTATTAGATTCAGACGAGGAGGGAGAGGTCGAGCCCTCTCCTCCCGAGTCATAGCGTTGCCCGGGGTTGAAGACAAGCTCGTTAAGAACTTGCTCCTGCCCCTGACTTGCCGCCCGCTTGAAGTCCTGCGCGAAGCCCTTTCATAGCACACGCTTGTAGCCCGACTCGTAATAGGCGAAGGTGGTTTTCTTCAAGGCTTCTTGGTACTCTTCCGAGCCCAAGTATCGCTCGATCGCCTTCGCCTCGATTTTTGCTTCATTCATTGTGAGACCAGCCAACTTTACCTCGGTCTCGGCCAGTTTCACCTCGACATCCCTCTCGGCCCGCTCCACTTCTAAGAGGCGGCTCCCGAACTCTTCCCGCTCAACCCCCACTGCTTCGAGCCTGCCGGCCTGGTGCTCCTCCTCTAGGAGCCTACTTTTCAACTCGGCCGTGTACCGCGCCTGGGACAGTTGCTCGGATAGTGATCGAATCTCTTCTCAATTCGCCCGATCCTGCGATCGGAGCAATGCCGCTTCCTGTCGAAGGACCCCGAGCTTAGAGGAAAGTTGCCCGACCTTCCGGTCGGACTTGGCGCGAGCTCTGGCTTTAGCCACTTCACTCTTCCCCACCTGCGCTAGGCGATCTGCAGCCTTGGCTCCCAGTTGACCACGGATAGCCCTCCTTCCATAACCCTTTCAAGAAGCATCTGGGAGGGGCAACACTGGAATTCATCCCAAATAGACGGAGTCGCCAGCGCTCGACAACACTCATAGACGAAAGCTTGCAGGACAAATGTCCCCTGCCGAGGGCCGGGACTCCTCCCTAGATGACTCAGCGACGAGACCTCCCCCTCAGGGGCTCCCAAGCTCGGAACTGCAGCGCTTGGCTCGAACGGGACCCCTGGATCGACCTCTTCCTCTCTGCGTGCCTCATTGGGCTCGACGAGGGTCCCCTTAGTGAAAGCCGGTACCTCCGACAGAGGGATCGATGATGCCGAGCGACATGCACCCTAAGTTGAAGGCTTCTCAGCCGAGTGAGGAACCTTCGTCTTCTTCCGCCTACTCCGCTCAGCGGTCATGGCCTTCATTGAGGCCAACATCAGCCGTTCCTCGGGTTCTTTACACTTGGCCCCCCATCGTTCTGGCTCCCCCTCGAGAAGGACCCGCTTGCCCTTATCTCAGACAGAGGAGGGGCCTTCGGCGACCAAAGGGGCATCTTGAGCAATCGCCCCCACTTGTTCTCTGACCTCAGGTTCCACAAGTGTTTGGTGATCCCCGTCAACACCGCGGAAAGGCTCTGTCGACCAAGGACAAACTATTAAGAGAAAGCTTGGCAAAATGATGGATGTGATTAAACGCCCAACAGTCTTACCCCCAGGAAGCAGCGCGAGGTGGCCGCAGCGCTGGAAATTGGTCAGAGACATCAGCTCCGCAGTCGATCATCGATGACTCTAAAGGATCTTAATCTTCTCCTCAGTTTCCGAGGAGACCGCCTGATGCTTCCCAAGGAATAGGGCTGATAGTTCGGTATAATGGGAAAATTTCAACTGGAATCTTTGTTGGATCTCACCCAAAAATATTGGGTTTTCCACCCCTTATGCGAAGAATCCCGAGGGGAGAGGGTAACATAGCTCATCCCTCTCCTAGTCTGAAGGTAAAAGAAACTCTTCCCGACATGAGTATGCTCCTTCAGCTCGTAGAAGGCATGAAAGAGGTCAAGGGATGCGGAGAGGCTGCATAGGCGACAAAGGACAATGAAAGAGAAGATGAAAGTGTAAGAGTTAGAGACCAGTTGGACGGGAGCTAGCTGGTAAAATCCAAGCAATTTGGCGACAAAAGGGTGAAGAGGAAGACGAAAGCCACACTTCCAGGCCAAAAGGTAGCTACAGAAAAGGCCCGAGTGGGTACCCAAACTAGACTCATGGGGTTTAGCTGGAGAGAAGTAATATCGCCATTGGAGTTGGAAGCGGATCTCAAGTTCCTTCACCTCTGGTTCGGTCAGCTCACTGCGGAGATGTTGGCTGGACGCCGGGTCCAAGCTTCCTACCCCTTGCTCAATTTCCTGGCCTCCGACTTCCTCGTTGTGCTCCGCCATGGAAGATGGAAGAGAAGAAGAAGAAAAGATGCTAGAGCCTGATGAGCTAATAGGAGGAGGAAGTTGACGAATCGCCTCTGTGGTGATCTCTGCTAGCTCTGCGAAAGCTCTGACTATCTCTTGGTCCCTATGATCATCCGCTCAGCGCATAAATCTCACTATGTGCTCACAGAAGCGAAAAAGGGAGGAAAAGCCATAACGGAGGAAGTGTGAAGCGCAAGCACGAAGGGTATTTATAAGCCCTAAATGGCCCTGAGAAGAACCACCGCTACGCTTTAGACTCCAAGGAGGGCACCCTCGAACCGGCGCACAACACACCATCATTACGCTCGAGCCCTCATATGCTAGGGTAGCCGCACTCATGGCCCCCAAGAATTAAAGCAGGACAGCTCGTAACGGCCCATCCCCCCATCCAAGCCACAACCCCAGTCCGTATATTCTCTACTCTCTGAGCCTCTTTCCTGGCTCGAGAGTAGGGGGGCCAAGTGAAGCGGGGTAGATTCGCGGCCCAAAAGATATGCAACCCAATACGGCCCAACAAGACCCGCATAGCCTAACGAGTGACAGCCCCTTATTGGACCCACTCATCAGGAGGCCCAACTCATTCAGACCAACATAGCCCACGTGATTTCCTGGCTCGGGAGTCCGAATAACGGTGCCTCTTACGCGTGGGGAAAGTCCAAAGGGCGAACGAGCGTAACTGGCCATGGGGAGTCCAGGGGATAGGAGAATGGTAAAAGCCCTCGAACGGTGAAGAGTCCACACCCAGGAGATAACGCCTCCTAGGCTCTCCCTCTCCCCCTGCCCCAGAAAGAGAACGAGTCCCTATATAAATCCAGGAAAACTCTCCGGAAAGATAAGCCAACTCTAGCCACTTCACTGGTGAGGAGTAATCTCGTGCCCATCACCCCCTTGCCTCCTCACCCTTGGCTCTTACCATTGCTGACTTAAACATGAGAGGGTTTTTCCCGGGATCTCCACCCCGGGCCCCCTGATCGTTTCTTCCCATTGTTCGCAGAATTCTCTCTTGAGATGGTTACCTCCCACGATCATCTCAGATCCGACGATACACGGCTTGGCACGAGATCTCGTCTCTTCAGTTCTTTTTGTAGTTAATATTTCTAAAATTCAAATTTTGAATACTCTGTGTTACTAAGTTTTTTCAAATATTTGTTTTGTAAAGTCTTTTTGACAAATGAATGATAATTGGAAGATATTTGTAGAGGGTATATGTAGAAGTGTCATGGCCAAGATTGGACCGATCAAGCCAGAGCACCTGAGACCTCGTAAAAAAGCCTGCGCCAGCTCGGGTCCATGATGAGCATTACGCATGTTGTTTCGGATTGCGTAACTTCTGCCAGGCACATATAGTTCGACGTATTCTAAATTGATGATCCCTGATGCTAGTATTTTTTGATATTATTTCTCTCTCAAAATATTTTTTAAGAGAAGAAAACTCTATTAATATTTAATTAGGGGGACACCAAGGAAATGGCTGCACACCCGTGTCGACACTAGTGTCCAACTCGTGTCAACATTATTTTCCTATCTTTCGCAAGTGCCTCTTTTTTCGTTGGCAAATTTTTTTAGGTGCAACTTTTTATCACGATTAGAGTTGTTCACAGTCTGATTCGATTTATTTTTATTTACATCAGATCGAATTAAATTGAACAAATTTAGTTTTGTTCAGTTCAAATCGAATTTTTTAATCTTATTATAACATATATAAATTTAATGAAATATATATAATATTTTTTAGATTTTATACGTTTGTATGTGCATGTAATTAGATTTTTATATATTTTTATATAGTTATAATCTATAATATTAATAAAAAATAAAAAATAAAAAACTAATTTATTAGATTTGATTCAATTTCATGTGTTATGAAATGAAATAAAATCAAATCAAATTCAGATTCACATCGAACCGAATCAAATCGAATCAAACAATTTGATTTGATTTTTTAATTTAAACCGAATTAGGAATATCCCTGCCCACGAGTTAAAAGGGTGAGGCATAAGATAGATGGGTGTGTAGTGAGATCAATCATTATATAACATACCATTTGTTAACGAGCCTTTAAAGGAGGTCTTATATGTATTATATTTATGTTTAAACATCTCTAAGTTACTCTTTTTTTAGCTGTTTAACTCACTCTAACAAGTATTAACTTTTAATTTTCTTATAATTTAAATTATATAAAGTTAAAATTCAATAATCTAATCAACTTTGTATATAAATTTTTATTCGAAATTAATGAATAAACGTGCATAATTCTAAATATGTAAAATTATATTGCTTTCATTGTCTTGTGCCTTTTTATTTTAATTTACTGTGTTCGCGTCTACATTTGTCACCTATGTCCACATCTCACATATCATATATAATATTTACAGTTAAATAAACGTCTTAACTATTAAGTTGAAGCTTTAAATGGTTAATGAATCAATGTTTTAATTGAATTTTTTATACATGCTACAAACTAGATATACGAAACTCTCAACATACAAACTTATATAATCTGTGTCCTAGTGTATAGTAATAATTTGCCAACTCCGTGAACACTTGACATTCATGTCCGTGTCTCACGTACCATGGTTATAAATGTTGTTTGGTAAGACATCTATCAATCTTTGGGAGGATGTTGAACTTTTCAATAATCTCTCTCTCAAAAACATAAGTTTGCAGTTCTTTTGAATTTGAAAACCGCTGCGTGACTTTTGACAGAGAGTCCGAATGTGGAAGGGAATGATGACTTGGGAATGTGGTTTCAAAAATTATAAAAGTTACCAAACACAGGTAGCAACGTCGATAGTAGTTTTGAACTTAAAACAAAAATAGTTCATTATATAATATTTAGGGGAAAAGTAGTTTGAAAAGAAAAATAGTTGCCAAACAAGGTACAAATTTATAGTAAAAATCCCCAAGTCACAACAAATGAGACCCATCCAAGTTAGTCCTGGAATTTCTTAAAATTGAGATATCTAATCCTTTAGAATGTGTAAGTTTTAGCTATTTCATTGCAGAGAATTACTTGTGCAACAAGTAAGGTTTGTAGTACCGGTCACGGTATGATACGAGGCGGTATGATTGATACGGACAATATATTGGTATGGACATCGATAAGGAGTGTTTTTTTATTTTTTAAAAAATTTTATTTTTAAAAAAATTCTAAAATAAAATTCTAATAATAATTCATTTAAGTTGTAAAGTAATATATGCATTGAAAAATAATAGAATGTTGAGTTCTTTTTTTGTGATCATAGATGAATACTAAGTTACATAGGATTAGTTTTACTGATTCTTCAAAGTATTATTAAGATACAAACAGTGAGTGCCTACACATTAGTAAATTTATTATGTAACAATAAATAATTACATATATATAATTATTAATATCTTATCAATTGAAATAACCTATTATACCTCTCAATTAAACATCTTATCTGAAGAGACAAAAAAGATAAGTTAATCTGTTAAAGTGAACATATACATAATTCATGACATCATTCAACTTCACTCATAAAGTACAAAATGTCGAAATTCACTTATTTGACTCGTCTGCGAATTCCGAATCCTAATCAGAATCAGATACATGAGACTCATGACCCATATAATCTAACTCAATTCTAGTGGGTGGACGTGCATGTGGATGAGTATGAAAATATGTAACAATCTGCACAAATAATGGGTCATGTGTAATGGTAGAGGGTATATGAAATTCTCTAAAATAAGCTCTAACTACATCTATATATACATGTCTATCATCTACTATTAGTGGGACTCGTGCTGGTGGTACTCGAACTCTGGACGTGAGGAAGATCCTGATCCGCTCGGTGCTGGTGGTGGGGGTACCCTAGACGTGGAAGACGATGTCCTGACTTTGCTACGAGAAACATATCCCTCCTGTAACTGTGTCCGAAAATAATCTCGGATATCATCTGAAACTGAGGAGCATACATGACAATCCCGTCCCACTCCCGTAAGGTGCTCTACAAATCTGTGTATGCCGGTGACACGATGTCTGTAGTATCTACAATGCACATGTCGATCACCATCAACAGTGTACCCATGCTCCCATACAGGGTGACATCGTCTATCCATGATGACCTGCAAATGTTGAAAAGTTTTACATCAGTAACTTGAAGGGCAAGTGCAAAACTAAAGACATGAAGAAATAAACGATTAATTTATAGTTATGTACAACTATAAACAAATGATACATACTCCTAATCATATGAGCTCAAATTTGACCACATCCCATCTCCAAATAATCTGACATTATGCGTGCTCTGCAGATAGGACAAATAGTCTTCATGACGCATGGAACTTGCATAGTGCTCCCAGTACATATGTATATAGTATTTATATTGTTAGGAACATGTGAGTACACGACTGGCGGTGGCGCAGCTAAGAGCTGACTATATCCTTCGGTATATTGTGGTATTGAAGCCTGTACATGAGGATATGGGTACTATGGGAAGAATGAACTATTTCTCTCACAATTGTCATGATATCTGAGCTGCTGCTGCCATGGCCGTCCATACTCACTTCCAAATCCCTGAGAGTCATGTGTGCTTATTCTCCCAAAATCAGACAACATGTCTTGATAGTTGGTACTATCTGCAATAGAACTTCCATAATCCATAGTAGGGATCCCAATAATCAGCTGCTCGCCTCGCCCCTGGCGGTGGAGCACCGTGGTCCTCATCTTGCGTGACATATGTGAAGTGCTGCTCCTCTGTCCATATCACACGTTCGTGGCCCCCATGACCTCTGTCTTAACCATTGCTATACTCTCGGCCACCAACACTAGTATCCCCATGACGACTCCGTTGACCACCACGAGAACCGCCACGACTATGGGATGAAGACCATGTTAGTGTACTATCGTCATCGGAGTCATGACTCCCACTGATGCAGGGCTCAACAGATGGCTCGGGAGTGTCGTCAGCTGCATCGGGATCTAATTAATGTCCATCGGATTTACTAGTGGTTGCGTGTCCTTTTTTCTCTTGAATAATGTGGTCCATGATGATTTCTTCTTCTGTGGAGCAGAGAATGGCTTATCTGCATGTTGTCTCCCTTTGGATGCATGAGAAGCAGAGGTTATGTTTCATAAGAAGTTCAAGTAATTTCGTACTGTGTAAGTCTATAAGTATGAGTGTACCGAAGATGACTGAGTGGCTGCCTTAGACGCTGAGTGTCGTAGCGTAGTAGACTGAGATGGTTGTTTGGATGCCGCCGAAGGCTACACAATTGAAAGGATAACATATTCAATTAACAAAGAAATATAGCATATAAATCTTCTTGTAGACATATAATTTCACATCTCTAAATGATGAACTCTCCATAGTCTCTCTAGAAGTGGATATCCTTCTAGGTTATGTAGATATTGAATGTCGTGGTGCAGTAACCCGAGATCAGTGTTCATTTATCGGATCGGTCTGTAATTTATTTCTTACATCATAGTACATAGATATATGTCTACGCTCTCTAATCAAATATGTGATTCAATATGTATATGTTATTTCACCTTAGCGACTGGTGGACGTGGATTTACTGGTGGCTGCATCAATCGCTCCCATGTTGCATCATTGTATGCATATGATATGTCTCCGCCCCCAACGATGAAGTCTTCATACAAGTTAACTTTTGTGACGTCCCGACTCGTAGACCCGGTCCAGTCGTAAAGACTCACGTCGGATCCCGATTGAGACGTCACAGTGGGACAACCCAAACGGTACATTATGGTTGAGAATTTCACATAAACACTGAGGTATTAATGCAACGGAAATAAAATTTCTCGAATCATCAGCTTACATTCAAATGAATTCATCCACATACATCGAAATATAGATTAACAATTTAATAAGTCGTTTACTACATAACCGAAATTTTACATATATTTTTTCTAACTGACAGATATAACTACCTAAGACAAAACTCGTAGTAATTCTAAGCCTCGATCAGACTACTGCGAGATCACTCCTCGCTTTCTTCTACTGCTTCTCCTGAAAATGTTCAACGGGGTGAGTCTACGAATAGACCCAGTAAGAGACTAGTATAGTCCCTAATCATAACATGTAAAAACATATCCAAAGTGATTTACGGTATTTCTTTTCATAAGTCATTCTTAGGCATAATATCAATTTGGTAACATATGAGATTAATGCATTTATTTCAATTTCAATTTTTACAATCATAAATCATGATACCAACATTTTACAAATAAAATATGTGCATTAAAACATTATTATATCAATGACAATTCAACCTTAGTAAATGTTACTATGCCATATAATTCAGTTCATTTATCACTAGAATGATTCCAGTACTAGGCGGAGTAGTCTCACGCATAGTGAAATGATCCAGACATATATAATCTGCCCTTTTCCAAATCACCATTCGATATACTGGAGATTCATTAACAATAAACATTTACAGTGTAATAACAGTAAAATGCAATGACAGTTCAATAGACAGTAATACTAATTTCACTATTAGTTTAATGAGCAGTAACAGTAAGCAGGAACAGTCATTCCAATATCGATTCAGTGAACAGTAATAACAGTTTCAATATCAATTCAATAAGCAGTAATAGAAGTTTCAATTTCAGTTTAGTGAGCAGTAATAGTCATTATAATAATGACTCAGTAAACAGTAACAATAATTTCAATTTCAGTTCAGTGAGCAGTAGTAGTCATTTCAATAATGACTCAGTAAGCAGTAATAGTCATTTGAATAATGACTCAGTAAACAGTAACAGTCATTTCAATTTCAGTTCAGTAAATAGTAGTTTCAATTTCAATTCAGTAATTAATAACAGTGATATAACTAGCCAGACACAGTGCCCAAACTACTCATAGAAGGACAGCCAGTCGGTACTCGAGCACCTAGGTAAATAGTGAAGAGTCTTGGTTACTGCGCAGAACCGGGAGAAGTCCTCTCCACCTTAACCAGTGGTACTTGTCCACCTCCAGGATTTCAATCCCTGTTACCCTCGGGGCCAGTACAGTGTGAACCTCCCCATAGGGGCATTTCTATGGCTTGGTTTCAGTCTCCCCCTATGGTGACAGTGTCCATTTGGCAGTACTAACGGTACGGTAATTATATATGACTTATATGAAATGGACACATGCCACTCAAAATTCATGATGTGAATATTAATATGCCTATACTGAAAATCTTTTTTTTTTCTAAAATTCCCCACTTATTTAAACATAATGACACATATATATATATATCCAAAAATTTACTAATTCTGTTTACAGACATCATAATGCAGTAAAATTTCAGAGAATCAATACATTTATAGGAATTATCAAAACAGAAATTTGTCATCATTTTTCAGACAGTATATATAATTTTTCAAGATTATTTATTCTCCACTTATATATCAAAAATTTATAATTATGTTCTCAAAACTCAGAGTCCATTGAAATTTCATAAAAATAACAAATTTACAGAAATGATCAATGCATAAAATTTTCATCACTTTTCAGTCAGTAATTATAATTTTTCAGAATTACTTGTATATCAACATGTATCAAAAATTTATTAAATTTAGCTACCATGTTCTGAAATTATTCAAATTTCTACTGCAAATCACATTTACATGTAACATTACACAGAAAAATTTCTATCACTTTTCAGTCAGTAATTATAATTTTCCAGAATTACTTGTATATCAACATGTATCAAACATTTACTAAATTTAGCTACCATGTTTTGAAATTAATGAAATTTTTAATGCATATCACATTTGCATGTAAAATTACACAAAAAGTTTTTCATAAATTTTGATGTAGAAATTTAAATTTTTTTCAGAATTGTATACACTTTCCTATACATGGAAAATTAACTAAATTTACTTACAACACTCTAAAAGTCACCACAATTCGTCAAACCATCATCTATAATAGAAATATCAATTTTGAAACTTTTTATTATTTTTCACACTGCATTACTATTTTTCACATTGTATTACTATTTTTCACACTAAGTAAGAAAAATATATCATGAGTAATAAATCAACTAAATATATCCAAAATGATCAGATAATTTTTAAAAATTTACAGAATGTTGTTTCAGACAGAAGTGTCATATATAAAAAATTTTCATTATTTTTCATTCAGCAAGTCTAATTTATAAAATTTTATATCAGTTTCTAAAATTTATAATAATTTATAATAATAACTTTTAAATAGATAAAATTATCCAGAATACTTTCAATGACCAAACTATACTGAAAACTAACTTAAAAGTACTCTATATCAATTCTGTAATATTCTCAGAATTTTTCACAGAGGATTAATATTTATTCAATTTTTTAATTATTTATATAAACATGGATAATTATACTAGTAAAGATTATGTTATCAAACTAAGATGAAAATTTCATCACTTAGTTATAACATGTATTTTAGCCTTCTGGTAAAGTTTCAAGAATTTTCATACCGTATTTCTATTTATCCCATAATTTTATACTCCTAATAAAGTATCAAAAATTATGTAATATCATTTACATACATCAATAACTATTGATATTTTCAGAATACAACAAACTCAATGTAAGAACCTTTTTGTGAAATTCTAAGATTTTTGTGAACATGATCTCTAATTTCTGTAATTTGTATATAATTATTTATACATTTTATTATGTATGAAAATTAATTAAAATAAATACCGTGATCCAGAAATTATGAAAAATTTTCTACACATGGGATTCACAGTAAGATGCATTCCTAAAATTTTAGGTGCTTTAATATCATCCATTTATTATTTTAGTATAATTGAACATATTAAAGATAATATTAAAATATTCATAAACGTAATAATAAATTGAATCAGACATGCAAATTTTTACAGAAAGTTTAGAACATCAAATTTCATGATTCTAAAAATTTTCTAAGTTTATCTTACACCGTTGCTATAATGCCCCGGTTTTTTTGGATATTTTTCGGATCATCGTTCGTGGGTTCCGGATCTGATTTCTCGGAGTGTCCGACTCCGTTGTGTCCGAAATTTTGTTTCAGACATCTTTCGTGTTCGGATTGGCGCGATCCGGAGTCGTTTCGGAGGCCCGGAAGCGTTCCAAGGCTTTTTCCGCGTGTGTTTTCCGATTCCCGGCGTGGGTTTCGGCTTTCCCTTCGGAACCTCTTTGCGGGTGAACCGGGTCATTCACCTAGGCGAGTGTGGTACCGTTGCGATCGGTGCGTTCCGAGGATCGCGAGGGTGTGATTTTCTATTTTTCGGGATTTTTTCGAATTTTTGAATTTTCCTATATATTAACCCACCCTCTCTCTCCCCTCTCATTTCTCTCTTCTCTCCCTCTCTCTTCTCACGCTCTCTCCTCTCTCCCTCTCTCTCCGGCGGCCGACGGGGCGGAGTACGGGTGAGGCGGGGACGGCACGGGCGAGGCGCGAGCGAGGATGGATGAGGATCGAGGCGGTGGAGGCGTGGTGAAGCTCGGCCGTGGGTTCGTGGAACGGCGAGGCTTCAACGGCGTTTTCTTCGTGGATCGGCGTCCACGGTGCGCGAAATCTTCGGTGGTGGTAGGGAGATGGACCACCAGCTCGTGCACTTCTTTTCCCGCGAGTTTTGTAGGCCGTGGTGAGCCGAGCGGGCTAAACGGGGCGATTTGGGGAAAAATGCATGTTTTTGAGGTGTGAGCCGGATCTTCTGTTTTACCGTGTTTTCGGGCGATCCAGGGGTTAGATGCATGCCTAGGGGCTTGGGGAAGGTTTCCCCTTTTATTTCCCCTTCACCTGGGGGTGGACGGGGCGTGGAATGGTTTTTCCCGCGGTTTCCACCATTTTCGGGCGCGGACTGAGAACGCGCTATGCTCCAGTAGCGCGTTCTTGATGGTCGCGCTGCCCCGACGGGGCGCGTTCATCGGAGAAGATGAACAGTATGGCAGTTCCTGTCGCGCTATAGTGCTGTGGCGCGTTCTGGACTATCGCGCTATGGAAACATAGCTCGACCTGCCTTGTCGCGCTATAGGCTCCTAGCGCGTTCTGCTTGAACGTGCTATGGACCTATAGCACGTTATTGTAGTGACCATTCGGGCTGCCGGGGGTGGGCGGTCTGCGGCTGATCGTGCCCCCCTTGAGCCGTGTGTGTCCTGGACACCCCGTGAAGTTCCGTGACCGTGTCTTTGGGTGTCCAGAGGTTTGGGTTACCTCGATAAGCGTGCCCATAGGGTTGAGAGTCCGGGTGACCTCCTAGCCTTCCAATTGTGTTGTGTTGGTCTCCGGTCGACCCGGTTGTGACCCAGTGGTCGACTTGCGGTCTCGTGAGTGCTAGACACCCATGGGATTCTGTGTCCATATTTTGAGGGTGTCTGGAGGACCGTGTTATCTCGTTTAGCGTGCCCATAGGGTTGAGAGTCCGGGTGACTTCTCGCGTGTTGGGTTTTCGTGTTACGCTCGATCGAGTCACCGTGTATCGGTGTGTGTGCGGTGGGGTCTCCTCCGCATGTCGTGGGTTTCCTTTGGAAGGCGATTTCCGTGTGGGCCACGTGTCTGGCCTTGGACTGCGAGTCCAATTGTCCGGCCTGGGGTTGGAGGTTTCCCGCTTGCTTCAAGATGGGAAATCCTCGTGGTGGCTGGTGTGCTGCCCTAGGAATCGTGCTTCTGTGTTTTCCGTGTGGCCCGTGTGGGTGGCCTTAGTCCTTTGCGTTCCCTTCCCGAGGGAGTGGTCTTGGCGACTCGTGAGTTGCCTCGGTACTTGTGCTACCGTGGTTTTAGACCTAGAGATTGGACTAGATTGACGGCCTTGTGCTGTGGCGTACAACGGTCTTGACCCCGAGTCTTGTGACTCAAGGACCGTTGGGTGTAGTGCGTCTGGAGGACTGTTCAGAGTCCAGTGGCTTAGCGCCACTTGAGTTTTCTCGACTCTAGCGCACGGTGCGTGCGTGGCCATGGACTGTGAGTCATGTTTCTTCTCCGACTGTGGTCACCGTGCGACGGGGCCGGTACGTGGGGTTGTCCCCGTACGTCGTCGGATTCGGACGTTGTTTTCCGTTGAGTTGAGAGTCTACTCCTTCAATGACCCTCCACTAGTCGTAGCCTGCCAGTACGCGTATGCTGGTCGCACTAGGGAGTGGTGTACGGGCTTACCCTGAGGACGGTTTTAGACTGGTTACCGTCGGGCCCCTCGTCAAATCAGAGTCCAGTGCCAGGGGAAAACCAGTCAGAGGGCCAGACCTAGGACGCGTGGTCTGTGTGTGCAAACGTGGTTGGGGACAGTGGATGCACGTCGACGGGCGTGACCCCAGCTAGTCACTTGTTGTGGTTACTTGTACGGTGTTCGCGCCTCGGGTAGGACCTACCACGTCAGGCGGTTCACCTGCGGTGCGGTGTAAGACGTCAGGGGACGCTACCGGCTGTGCTTCTAGTGGGTGGTACTCCTGTCGAGTACGGAGTGACAGACTGTCAGTCTCTGTGTCTTTGACCTTAGGGTTTTCGGTCGTGTTGACCGGTGAGTTCAGTTGTTTCGCCGTGACGCGTGTGTTGGTTTTCGCGTCATGAGATTAGTGCTAGTGGCTTTACCGAGGTTGGGTCTTGTTGTGCGGTACCCACGATCGGATGGTCGGGGTTGCACCTTGGACAGCGTGTCCAGGTAGGTTGTGTCCGGGGGACAGGCCTCTACGGCGTGGTTACCCTGTGTTTTTACTTCGGTAGGTGGTACTAGCGTGGTTCGGTAGCTTCGACTGTGTGATCGAGGTCTGCCTTCTGGCAGTAGGAGTAGCTGTAGTGCCGAGTTTTTGACCGGCCACCGGTTTGCTGTTCCTGCTGTAGTTGTAGCTTCCTTTCCGCTACCGCCGTTGTTTCCAGTTGGGGTTCCGCGGGATCCCTGCTGAGTCTCTGTTTTGGAGACTCATTCCCTACTTTTCAGGTGTGGCGGTTCTTCCTCGAGGTTCGAGGGTGCGGGGCGGAAGTTCTCTGTTGCCAGCTTATCGGGCCGAGTGTTCACTTGACATGTGGTACGTTTTACTGCTTTAGACTATACTTTCTGTTGGACTGGACTCTGTTGTAGTTGTTTATTTATTTATGTTAATTGTTGAATTGTCCTGCTTTATTTCCTATTTCCTTGTGCCTCCACACTCCTTTTAGCCCTTCCGAGCCCTCCCGGCTCGTGGGCGGCGGTGCGAGTCTCGGGTTATCGGGCATTCCCGGTAATCGGATTCTCGGGTTGTTATAGCTGGTATCAGAGCCATGTTGTGGACGTACATAGGAATTCGAGATATTGCAGTGATCAGAGTCCGTAAGGTCCAGTACAGTCGGCAGTTTGCATAGGGTTTTGTGCTTGTTTTTCCGCTTTGTTTCTCGCTTGAGAGCTTGAGTGCGCTGTGCGGCGCTGTGAAGGTGGTTGATGTCCGCGGCTTTCATGCCAGCATGGGGTCTAAGGATTGAGGTTGAGAGCTTTCTCCCTCATCGGTGGTGACCCCAGTTGTGCTGCGTTGGGCAGAGGTTGCTAGCAGGCGTGAGCTCGCGGTGCTGCGTTCGAGGTATCTGCGGCGTGGTCAGGTGGCTGGAGAGGACTTTTCATGGTTAAGTGGCCGTGAGCGTGCTCTGAGGGAGCTGCTGTCGGTGTTGGCCACTCCAGCTTGAGATTTATCTAGCCCCTGAGGTTTTCAAGTCGTGGTTTAAGGTGGCAGAGCGGGTGTTCTGATCGAGAAGTGTGCTCCGGTGAGCGGAATGTCTTCTCGGTGAGCTGCCGTTTTATCGAGCCTGATGTCCTTGTCGTGCTCTGTGGCGTCAGAAATGACGTGTCGGTCCCGGTTGTTTTGTGGAATTCGAGGCAAGATTGGGCTGTGGTGTCCCAGTAAGTCTTGCTCCTGCGCTCTTGTGTGCGATTGGGTTGTGTTCGCCCTGGAGTTGGCTTGAGATGTGAAGGCTCCGCGGTGAGTTTCGGGACTCGAGGGTGAGCATCGGCGGTTGTCGGTTATGACTCGTGTTGCGGCTCTTGGCGTGGTGTGTTGCAGTTCGAGGAATTGCAGCAGTGGTGCATCGAGAGATGCTGTGATTGTGGTCCGACGTGACACTCGTCGAGTGTGTCGAAGGCGCTGACCTGACGGAAGCGATGGTTTTTCTTGGTGCTGGATGGTGCTGTTTCCAGCGTGCGCGAGGTTTGAGGTCAGGTCGAGCATGGAGTTCTTCCGTTAGTCGGAAGTGCGCTGGTTTCTCCTTTGGTTGGAGAGATTGCGTTCGGCTAAGGATCGTCGTCTTGCATTGTGTGTTCGGATTGGCTGGCCTTGTGTGCCATGAAGTCCGTGCGAGACGTGTTCCTTGTCTTGGCAAGGTGGTTGCCTATGAGAAGTTGTGCCCATTCCTTTGTCGTGTAAGGGTACTGGCGCTGTTCCGGAAGGACGAGTGCTGGTTGGGCGGTGTTCGCTTTCTCGGCTATGCGCGCGGATTTGAGTGCGCAGCGGAAGCGTGGTGGGCCCATAACCCACTATTCAGGATCGTAGCGTTGGTTGCTACGGGCGGATTCCTGAGTTTGCGTTGAGCATTGGAGGATTGGTTCCTCGGTGTGAAACGTGTTGTTGCCGTGCCGTTGCTCGAGGTATTATGGTTCTTGGCACTGGCAGGATGGAGTGTTGGGGAATGTGCTGGCTAGTGCGCCGCATGAGTACCCTGTTCCTGTGTTGGAAGTCGTGTCAGGCGTCGGTGTTAGACCTGGATGAGGTTGTTGAGGATGTCGCCTAACGGAGGTCGAGGATGTGTTGGTCAGAGTCGGTGGCTTGGCGCCCGACTTGTGTTCCCAGTCGTGTCCTCGGATGAGATCGTTTTTGGGGAAGTGGTCTCTGGCAGACTATGGGTCCCGGTTGACGGCTATGAGTGGCTGGTGAGCCTAACCGTGTGACCGACCATAGCAGTGTCTGTTGGTTCTACGGTCTTGTCGGATTGTGACGGTGAGATGTTTATTGCTTAGGTCGCCGTGAGCAGTGTTCAGGTGGTGTCCCGTGGCTCTGTGGTAAGGGCGAAATCAGGATTGGCGGGTGTCCATTTGGATTGATCGAAGGATTTGATGAGACCAGATAGAAGAGTGACGCCTGTGGGAGGAGGCCTTTTTGTGAGATTGGCGTCGGATTGGTGGTCCTTGATAGGACGTTGGTGTCGCAATGGTTATCCCTGGTTTGGTGACCAGCATGTGATGATTCCCCTATGAGTCTGAGTCCAGCGAGGTGATGATTGAAGACACCAGGATCCGTCATTTGGTTTCGTCGTGCTCCCCGAGAGGGTCGAGTTGGAGCGATGTTCGAGCTCGGATGCGGTGTCCGAGAGGAGCGCAGCTCGAGATGTGGCTTCAGTCTGTGTGTGAGTCGACGGATGGCTTGCCGAGGTTTGGAATGTTTCCTTTGGACCCGGTCGAGGACCAGGAAAGAAGGAAGAAGCTGAGCAAGCGGAGGTTTCCCGTTGACGAGCAGTTGGTGACCAGTGGATGGTCTTTTCAGAGACAGAAGATGCTGGTTGTTGGGGCTCGAGCGTGGCGAGAGCCGTGTGCCAGCGAGACCTTTGGTAGTCGTTTCTGTGATGTGCCTTTCCGGATGGGATCTGGGCTTTGTCGAAGTTTATCTTCTGACAAGAGTTGGCACAGTGTTATGTCCGGCTTTCGGCTCGCCATGTGTGAGGTGTTTCTTGGTGCTGAGCCAATGTTCTGGTTGCGGTCTGCGGAGAGGACTGCTTGAGCTGGTGGATGCTCTGTTTTGGTTGCTCCCTTGAGGAGGGTGTGCGACCTGTCAGCTGGTTGTAAAGCTGATGTGCCATTTGTCTGCTGACCATTGGATGGATCAGTAGCTGTTTCTCGTGACGAGGGTTGTGTTTCCTCGGTGAGCGAGATCGTGGCTGCGGCGCCATGGTGGATTCTCGCGTTGACTGAGGTGATGCCGGATTGTGTCCTTTGGTATATGCCTGCTCTGCTGGCCAGTGTGCTCGGCACGAGGAGCGAGGTGTTGTGTGTGATTGTGAGTCTGGCTGTGTTCCTCAGGATCCGTATTTTCATGAGAATCGAGGTTTTCTGTGTTGGGGCTCTGACAGCGTGTCAGTTGATTCAGTGTTCTTCCCCTGGGACTTCGTGATTGGTCGTGAATTTTGAGGACGAAATTCCTTTAAGGGGGGAGGGCTGTAATGCCCCGGTTTTTTTGGATATTTTTCGGATCCTCGTTCGTGGGTTCCGGATTTGATTTCTCGGAGTGTACGACTCCGTTGTGTCTGAAATTTTGTTTCAGACATCTTTCGTGTTCGGATCGGAGCGATCCGGAGTCGTTTCGGAGGCCCGGAAGCGTTCCGCGGCTTTTTCCGCGTGTGTTTTCCGATTCCCGACGTGGGTGTCGGCTTTCCCTTCGGAACCTCGTTGCGGGTGAACCGAGCCGTTCACCTAGGCGAGTGTGGTACCGTTGCGATCGATGCGTTCCGAGGATCGCGAGGGTGTGATTTTCTATTTTTCAGGATTTTTTCGAATTTCCAGATTTTCCTATATATTAACCCACCCTCTCTCTCCCCTCTCATTTCTCTCTTCTCTCCCTCTCTCTTCTCACGCTCTCTCCTCTCTCCCTCTCTCTCCGGCGGCCGACGGGGCGGAGTACGGGCGAGGCGGGGATGGCGCGGGCGAGGATGGATGAGGATCGAGGCGGTGGAGGCGTGGTGAAGCTCGGCCGTGGGTTCGTGGAACGGCGAGGCTTCAACGGCGTTTTCTTCGTGGATCGGCGTCCACGGTGCGCGAAATCTTCAGTGGAGGTAGGGAGATGGACCCCCAGCTCGTGCACTTCTTTTCCCGCGAGTTTGGTAGGCCGTGGTGAGCCGAGCGGGCTAAACGGGGCGATTTGGGGAAAAATGCATGTTTTTGAGGTGTGAGCCGGATCTTCCGTTTTACCGTGTTTTCGGGCGATCCAGGGGTTTAGATGCATGTCTAGGGGCTTGGGGAAGGTTTCCCCTTTTATTTCCCCTTCACCTGGGGGTGGACGGGGCGTGGAATGATTTTTCCCGCGGTTTCCACCGTTTTCGGGCGCGGACTGAGAACGCGCTATGCTCCAGTAGCGCGTTCTTGATGGTCGCGCTGCCCCGACGGGGCGCGTTCATCGGAGAAGATGAACAGTATGGCGGTTCCTATCGCGCTATAGGGCTATGGCGCGTTCTGGACTATCGTGCTATGGAAACATAGCGCGACCTGCCTTGTTGTGCTATAGGCTCCTAGCGCGTTCTGCTTGAACGCGCTATGGACCTATAGCGCGTTATTGTAGTGACCATCCGGGCTGCCCGGGGCGGGCGGTCTGCGGCTGATCGTGCCCCCCTTGAGCCGTGTGTGTCCTGGACACCCCATGAAGTTTCGTGACCGTGTCTTTGGGTGTCCAGAGGTTTGGGTTACCTCGATAAGTGTGCCCATAGGGTTGAGAGTCCGGGTGACCTCCTAGCCTTCCGATTGTGTTGTGTTGGTCTCCGGTCGACCCGGTTGTGACCCAGTGGTCGACTTGCGGTCTCGTGAGTGCTAGACACCCATGGGATTCTGTGTCCGTGTTTTGAGGGTGTCTGGAGGACCGTGTTATCTCATTTAGCGTGCCCATAGGGTTGAGAGTCCGGGTGACTTCTCGCTTGTTGGGCTTTCGTGTTACGCTCGATCGAGTCACCGTGTATCGGTGTGTGTGCGGTGGGGTCTCCCCCGCATGTCGTGGGTTTCCTTTGGAAGGCGATTTCCATGTGGGCCACGTGTCTGGCCTTGGACTGCGAGTCCAGTTGTCCGGCCTGGGGTTGGAGGTTTACCGCTTGCTTCAAGATGGGAAATCCTCGTGGTGGCTGGTGTGCTGCCCTAGGAATCGTGCTTCTGTGTTTTCCGTGTGGCCCGTGTGGGTGGCCTTAGTCCTTTGCGTTCCCTTCCCGAGGGAGTGGTCTTGGCGACTCGTGAGTTGTCTCGGTACTTGTGCTACCGTGGTTTTAGATCTAGAGATTGGACTAGATTGACGGCCTTGTGCTGTGGCGTACAACGGTCTTGACCCCGAGTCTTGTGACTCAAGGACCGTTGGGTGTAGTGCGTCTGGAGGACTGTTCAGAGTCCAGTGGCTTAGCGCCACTTGAGTTTTCTCGACTCTAGCGCACGGTGCGTGCGTGGCCGTGGACTGTGAGTCGTGTTTCTTCTCCGACTGTGGTCACCGTGCGACGGGGCCGGTACGTGGGGTGGTCCCCGTACGTCGTCGGATTCGGACGTTGTTTTCCGTTGAGTTGAGAGTCTACTACTTCAGTGACCCTCCACTAGTCGTAGCCTGCCAGTACACGTGTGCTAGTCGCACCAGGGAGTGGTGTACGGGCTTACCCTGAGGATGGTTTTAGACTGGTTACCGTCGGGCCCCTCGTCAAATCAGAGTCCAGTGCCAGGGGAAAACCGGTCAGAGGGCCAGACCTAGGACGCGTGGTCTGTGTGTGCACACGTGGTTGGGGACAGTGGACGCACGTTGACGGGCGTGACCCCAGCTAGTCACTTGTTGTGGTTACTTGTACGGTGTTCGCGCCTCGGGTAGGACCTACCACGTCAGGCGGTTCACCTGCGGTGCGGTGTAAGACGTCAGGGGACGCTACCGGCTGTGCTTCTAGTGGGTGGTACTCCTGTCGAGTACGGAGTGACAGACTGTCAGTCTCTGTGTCTTTGACCTTCGGGTTTTCGGTCGTGTTGATCGGTGAGTTCGGTTGTTTCGCCGTGACGCGTGTGTTGGTTTTCGCGTCATGAGATTAGTGCTAGTGGCTTTACCGAGGTTGGGTCTTGTTGTGCGGTACCCATGATCGGATGGTCGGGATTACACCTTGGACAGTGTGTCCAGGTAAGTTGTGTCCGGGGGACAGGCCTCTACGGCGTGGTTACCGTGTGTTTTTACTTCGGTAGGTGGTACTAGCGTGGTTCGGTAGCTTCGACTATGTGATCGAGGTCTGCCTTCTAGCAGTAGGAGTAGCTGTAGTGCCGAGTTTTTGACCGGCCACCGGTTTGCTGTTCCTGCTGTAGTTGTAGCTTCCTTTCCGCTACCGCCGCGGGATCCTTGCTGAGTCTCTGTTTTGGAGACTCATTCCCTGCTTTTCAGGTGTGGCGGTTCTTCCTCGAGGTTCGAGGGTGCGGGGCGGAAGTTCTCTGTTGCCAGCTTGCCGGGCCGAGTGTTCACTTGGCATGTGGTACGTTTTACTGCTTTAGACTGTACTTTCTGTTGGACTGGACTCTGTTGTAGTTGTTTATTTATTTCTGTTAATTGTTGAATTGTCCTGCTTTATTTCCTATTTCCTTGTGCCTCCACACTCCTTTTAGCCCTTCCGAGCCCTCCCGGCTCGTGGGCGGCGGTGCGAGTCTCGGGTTATCGGGCCTTCCCGGTAATCGAATTCTCGGGTCGTTACAGTTGCTAATTATAAGACATTAATCACTTGATTTATCCTTAATTACATGCCTTAATATTAATGATCTAATACTAATCCGAATAAGATATGATTACAGATCATGAAATAACGATCTATGGACTTAACTACCTATATAGATGTTAATTACACACCTTAAACTAATCTAAATATGATAATCCATGCTAATCAATGGGATAAAGTGCTAATCCCTTACCTTAATGACGTATTAATAACTCTCTAATCAGCCTTCCAGCCTTCCCCTTCTGCTCCTCACGTACCCAGCCAGTAAGGGGAGCAAATGAAGCCCCATATGGTGCTATTTATAGGGGTTTTCTCATAATCTATCATAACCCTTCATTTAAATCAAGGGTTAAGATTTAAACAATTATATTAGTATTATTTTAATTCACATTTGACATTCAAACCCCACCTACCTATTCACCTAACTTTCTTTGACTAACTCATATTTTTCATTTATATATATATATAGGATACATAAATTTTGACTTAATGAAAGAAAGATGATTTAACTAATAAAAAGTTAACTAAACAACAACAAAAATTTAAAAAAATATTTTTTTTAAAACCCCTGCCGCAAAGCTGCAGGGCGGCGCCCGCCCTCGCGCGCGCTCGCCCGCGTGCGCGCGGGCGCGCACGCGGGCGGCCGCGCAGGGCCGCCCCCCCTGCCGCCTTTTTTTTAAAATTTTTTTATTTTTATTTACTTTTTAACCCTATTTCTTTTCTTTTTGTTTTTATACCATTTCCTTATTTTTTTTTTCATTTTAAACCCTTTCAAATTTTTATAAAATGATTTAACTCCTATAAATTCTGTTTTAAATTTTATTTATATTATTATTTTTCTTTCTTCACTTTCTTTTAACTTTTAAACCACCCTTTTTATTTCTATGACTAAAATAAATATAATAAAATAAGTAGTTTAAACATTTAAGCATACACAAATATATATATATATATATATTTAACAATCAAATAAAATGCTATAAAATTATAGGGCATTACAACTTTCTCATCATGTCCCGTCACTAACTCGTCTCCAACCATCTACACATCGGTGTCATCTCCCTCCCCCACTGTCTGCTGCGCAGCTGTTGCTAGAAAAGTATTAGACCGTGGTGTCTCGCCAGGTTCTTCACCCGCCTCATCAAGTTCCGTCTTATCTCGCTCGGTTGTTATTCGTGCAACCCATGAAACCATAGGGTCATCATCGTCTCGTAAGTACACAACATCTGTTAGGTCATAGTCTCCCTCTCCTCTCCTTACATCCATCTGCATATACTTAACCCTTAGCGTCATGCAGTTGTAATGAACATAGACCATTTTGTCAAGCCTTCTGTGTGTTAGCCTATTCCTGAGCTTGGTATGTAAGAAGGAGAATATCAACTAATTCCGCTCGCACCCACTCGAGGAGGATATTTGTGATAGAACTTTTATTGCAATCTTCCTTGATGTCAGTATACTTGTGTTAGTAAGGCGGATGGTGAACATTATAATAATTAGATGCAATAATTACTTGTCGAGATATAAAATATGCATTGTCTAAGTACATTATCTGCACAAGTCTGTTACGGCTGACAACGGCATTAGGTGCCGCAAATGAACCAATTACCTCTCTAAATATTTTCATCTACATTATCGAAAAAAATAGGTACATAATTATTTTCATGTCCAATAGTGTGAAGTATCCAAATATATCTCATTCAACGCATCAACATCATCTGTTGGGCTGCGAGATTGTCGGTCTATCACAATGTTGATGGATTCTATCAAAGTATCATCATAAGCGAGACCCCGAGCATACTGAAAGGTTGGGTGTAGGTAGTATGCGGCAATAGTGTGAAGTATCCAAATATATCTCATTCAACGCAACAACAGCATCTGTTGGGCTGCGAGACTGTCGGTCTATCACAATGTTGATGGATTCTATCAAAGTATCGTCATAAGCGAGACCCCGAGCATACTGAAAGGTTGGGTGTAGGTAGTATGCTGCAATCACATCATATTAAAAAAATATTTGTCATGTAACTACGGATACTGGCATTAGGGTCAAGTATGTTTACCTGCCATGTGAAGATCGCGGCTCATTTGCCTGTCCCATCTATCATCCACAACGTCTAAGATGGTGGGTCCATATTTCTTGGACGTTATAAGAATCTTTCGCTTTGCAGCTTCAATTTTGCTGTACACCAACCCCATGGTTGGTACTCTTTCCCCTTCCACACACCTCAACAACTCATACAATGGCTCTATAAATGAAACTAATATCTTGACTATGTCGTAAAAATTGCTGGTGTTGACAATCTCTTTGACTTCCCCTCCTTCACGTGAAGCGGCAAAAGAGAAACTCAGCCAAGGCTCGTCCCTAAACATTTGCTTCAACCTATCCTTGTACTTCAGAAGACTCTGTAATGTGATGTAGTTAGTGACAAATCGTGTGATGTCAGGCCTCAACAATTTCCCACCACAATGCTATCTCATCCATGTCAATATAAGTGTGTGGTTGTAGATGTATTTCGCAACCTTTTATGCCACCTCAACCACATACTTGACTACACGAAGCTGACCAATATCTTTCAGCATCGGGTCTACATAGTGTGCTGCACAGGGGGTCTAGAAAAAGTGTTGTCTGGTCCTCATCAGCTCCTCCCCATCCTTCTTATAGTTCGAGCCATTGTCTGTCACCACTTGAATAATGTAATCCTCCCCGATCTCGTTCACCACTTGTTCCATCAATGACAAAATATATTGGTAACTGTGGACTTGACCTGACGCATCCACCGACTTGTGAAAGAATACATGTCTGTCACAATAAATAAGGAAGTTGATCAGGCTACTTTTAATGGTACCTGACCATCCATCACACATTAGTGTGACTTTGTACTTTGACCATTTCTGTTTGAAGGAGTCCACATAACTCTTGATCTCAGCAACTTGTTCATCAAGATATATGCCAGCCAGCTCTCTCGATGTAGGTGGTTGCACGTATAACCCAAGAACTTGTGCTTCTTGGAACATTGACTTGTAGTAAGAGCTGTTGGCCGCATTGAAAGGTAATCCCTCGTGGTGCCACTATTTTACAATGGCCTGTCCGAGTTTTCATTTTGGCCCCTTCTGGCCATATGCATCATCCATCCTCGTTTACTTGCCATGCTCTCGGGATAGTGCACCGGGCTCCACATCTTCAATATTGATGGATTGTGTCTTTTTTCTTTGTGGAACTGAGTCACCAGTGAAGAAACTCCTGATGCCCCGTGGTTGTCGGGTAGTAGATGAACCACCATTGGCTGATGGTCCGGTTCTTACTGTCTCGCGGCTTCGGAGTCTCGTCTCCTCTGGATGTTCTACCTCATCTCTACTCAAACATAGTTCCTCATGGAACTGCGCTTCATATGGATCATTCACCGTGACATACATATTAGACTAGTGAGTACGCACTTGATATTCTTCATCACTAGTTGTACACGTGCATTCATCCTCGCCGCTGCCGCCTGCTCTTCCGCTGAGGGTCATTTCATCCATTTTCTTTTTTTTTCTTTTTGTTGCATCTCAACTCTCTTCTCCAGCTGGTGCCTGACCATTGCAAGTTTCACATCTCTAGGCACATAGGTACAACCATCAACCTTAGAGTATCCCGCACCTACTCCTCCTGCCAAGTCCTTCTTCAACAAGGGACACACCACCTCCCCTGTGTTCTATTTTGTAGTAATCGCAAAGCCAACAATTACGGTTGCCATCCAACATAACTCAATGTGACCATCTAATATTATTTGGACATTTCTTAGGAGCCATAAAGTGATTAAATGTATCCCCTAAATTTAAGAATTACAAATTTATATGCATAAAAAATAATGAAATATCACGTGAAGAGTGAAGTATTAATTCTTAAATAGAACCGTCGAATAAAATTTGCAAATGTAAATTATATCTAAAATATGAAAATTAATTATAGAACATCTAAAACAAAAAATTAAATCTAATACATGTAAATTAAATCTAAAATTTGAATCGCCACCTCCTCCGCCCTCCCACCTCCCATGGACCCCCCTCCCACTGGCCTCCCACCGCCCCTGCTCCCCTCCTCTACCCTCCCTTTGGCCTCCCTCCGCCCCCTCTCACGGCCTCCCGGACCCCCCTCCACCCTCCCACAGCCGCCCACCGCCCACTGCCGCCTCCTCCGGGCACTGGCTCGAAAATGTGGTGAGATCGTGGATTCTTCCGAGCCCCTAGAGAGAGAAGCAATAGGGTTGGTGTAACTTTTGGAGATTTTTCACTCTCACCTTTTTACGCCTATCTCTCTTTAGTTTTTTAAAATCCCTCTTTTTCAACGGCAGATGGGACATGGAGCTCTTTGGAAACACGACCGGATTGTTGGAGAAGTCTAATTATTGAAATCTTCCAAATCACATTTCTAAATGCACGAGTTTGAAATCTCGAAGATTTAAGGTCAACATGTTTTAAAATCAAATCCAAGTGCATTTTAATTATATTCATGTATTTCAATCACTAATATTCTACCCAGATCATATATGCATTTTAAGACCGGTTGAAATCATCACATCACTCGCAACTTTAGCCCCTCAATTCAATTTCCTAAATATTTGGAAAACCCGTGTAATCAGATTGTTTGTTGGAAGTTAAAAATTGTCTTAATGTCCCAACGTCCAATCTTAAAATAACTGAGTTGAGATGTGTAGAAGTTTAAATCTATGGAAAAGATTACTTTTGAATCAGATGTATGTAATTTTGGTCAACATTGAATGATGTATTAACTAAAATTTACCAAGGTAGAGTTGGATACCACTGAGACTTGTGATCAGCTCTCAAAAGAAGAAGAAGAAGAAGGAATAAAAAGAATAAAAGGATATGTAACATGCATTCGCCGTAATATTTCAGTCAAGCTTTCAATATATTTTCTGATCTTAACTTATTTTTTAAAAAATAATTATTAAACTGTAAAATGACAGTAACATTTCTATATAAAGGCATCGTATCATTGGGTTTCCTAATAGTTGCCCTAAAGAAAAATCTTTGCCTTCATAACTAATCATGCCAAGTCTATTAAGAAAATGCCTTCCAAATTCAGGTGATAATTCAGGGGAAGTGAAGATTGTAATTTTATTTTGCCTTCTATCCTTTCTGGTTTAATTATATTCATGGGGTGTGCATTCTAGCGTTGCTCCCAGTGCAGAGGGCAGAGCAGTCTACACAAAACTCGCTAATAAAAATAGGATTCTATTTTACATCGTAATTATGACCAATGTTATCGGAATCGAATCAGTGTTTGAATCGATCAATGAGTTGGTTGGACCGTTCAATCAAATCGATTTGAATCGTGACGTACGTCGTAATATTGATATATAGTTCGAGTCGATTCTATAACATAAGATAATAAGAAATAAGTTATAATGATCAAAATAAAAATATATATACGTACATAATTATTAATCATGATCATGTAACTATACCAGTAAAAAAATAACAATAACATGATTAAATAAATTAACCTTAAAATTTTATAATAATCTATTAGTCGTGATTAAGAGTTTTCACAATTGACATATATATTCCTTTAAAGTTTAAAATTTTAAACTTCAAATATATCTAAAATAAAATGATAAATAATAATAAATCAATAATAATAAGATAATTTTGTTCACACGTAAATATCATTTTGAATATCTAAATATTTTTACATTTATTTTTTTTATTTTAAAGAGTGAATTGGGTCAGATCGGTTCAGACCGGTTCACCGATCGAATCGCAGTTCGTCCGGTTCATCTAATTTTTTAACATTAGACCGGACCGATTTAATCAGCCCGATTCTTGAGCCGGTTCGCGATCGTACCGGTACGACTAACCGATCCAATCCGATTCTAATAACACAGTTTATGACATTGAGATGACCCGGGAATGAATTGATTACACACTTCAGCCCAAGATACCATAGCAAATACAAAGATAATGTTTGATTACAACCCTGATACAACAGCAGAGCACCAACTGCCGAGGGATTGGAATTGCCAAAGCTTCTATAAAAGAAAAAAAAATTGACAAGCAAATCGATCATAAAGCATTTGATTGATGTGTAAATGGGAAGATCCCCATTGCAGAATAGGGCAGGAAATCTAGATGCTTGATTTGTGCTTCCCTTTCTTGCACTCATTATTCTCCACGCAGAGACCATGCGAACAAGAAGTTGGTGGGTTGGCTTCAAAACATAAGATCCCTGCTGGATGATATGATCTGTTCATTTCATGCGTCTCAACCGGATATCTGATGAGGTTTTCTTTTTTAACGGCAACAGACGTTCCTTGTGGTGTCAGCGCTCAGCTCGCCATTGCCAGCAGATTTGAGACAACCTTGGAACTCTTTATTCTGTTCTCGACCGGGGATAGTCTCGTTATGAGACGGGGATTCCCGTACGGAAACCAGCTGGTTCGCTTCCTGAGAAGAAACTGATGGATCAATTGAACCAGGAGGCGCAGCGTGGGAGGATTCATCTGCACAGTGTTCCCGATCCAGAGTAAACAGATCCCTCCTCCCTTTCGCCTTCCCATGTGCTTCAAGTCGCGTGGATTTGTCCTTCTGGGAACGGATTTTTCCTTCTTCCAGCTCTCCAAGTATCGAAAAACAGACGGAAGGTGAAGAGCCAGAGGTTTCTGGTGTACTAGATTTGCTGGAAACGTCAACAAATTTCAAGGATTCCAGCCTTTCCAGGATGCATTTCAATCTCTGCTCAGCTTTATTCCTCGATTCGATCTCCACGGCCAGCAGCCTTTCAAGCTCGTTCATCTGTGTACAACGGAGATACAAAGAGACGGAGGGGAAAAGGTAAATTTTACATCAACTTGCAGGGTATGTAGGAGTACTCACGGAAATTTTTGGGGAAGAACAACAATGAGATGATTATCTAACGATGGGTGCCAAGGCGGTACTCTTTTGCCGAGCAGTTCTGCCTCTTCCCTGGCCGCCTTGGAAGCCGCTCTCTCTGAGAGCAGCCTTCCTCTCAGACCCTCCACGGTCCTCAAGCCATCAACTTTTCCCTTCCCCATCACCCCACTGAGATGATAAAGCACGAGGATGAAGAATCATGAAGCAGGGATAGCCTCTGGCAAGGGAGGGGCGCAGAAAGTAAGAAGAACAAAAAAGAATGCCGAAGATTACTCACCTCCATGGGATCTGTCCCCTTGGCCACTTTGCAGTGCCCTGCGTCGCCATTTCTTTCATGCCCTTGGGATTGGCAGCAGAAAAATTCCCACTTCCGTACGAAGCATTGGTGGAATCACAGGAGGCTACCCTTCCCTTCCTGTGCTTCTCAGATGGTCATAAATGTAACGAAAGTTGCAGCGCAAAAGTGCATGAAAGACACAAATTCTGACAGTGACCAGCGATGAAAGGGAGATGGTGGGGGGAGGGGGGTGTTCTGGGTCCGAGGGTCCCTTCCGAATACGGCCGTTCGCGCTCTCTTATTAAATGCCTGCAACACTTCCCCTCTCCGCCTTATTTCAACTGTTCATTGCCGCGGGAGGTTGTGTAGACGTGCCATCCACATACAGATTCAGAGAGAGAGAGAGAGAGAGAGAGAGAGAGAGAGAGGGTTTGAACTTGAAGAGCTGAGCTGGGAGCGAGCAGGCGTAGAGAGGGGATGCCGACTATACCAGATCACTGGGCGGAAACTTCGGATTTCATAACCATAGTTAAACGGGTGCATCTTATTCTTATCACGTGCGGTGGACGGTCGCCCGTGCCGCCAGATATTTCCATCGATCAAAAAAAATAAAAAATGCAGATACTGTTGCTCGAGCGTCCATTTGGCAGAGAGTTAGATCTTCCGTGGGATAACTTAACTTGTTTAAGTTAGTTTATAATTAATTTATTTTTAATTTGATAAGAGAGTAATTAATTTGAAAGTAAAGAGGTGGACTAATCTACTTTTAATTCAGTATGATTTAATAGATATAAGATTAACTCAGTAATAATAATAACTTAATTATCACATTTATCCCTCCTTTTTGAAATTTTTACTAATGGATGCGGGTTTACTCTAAATTTTTTTAACCTAGTAATTAATCTAACTAAATAAAATTTAAAATGTAAAAATGTCAATGATTAGGGGTTTAAGTTACTACTTATCTTAACTTTTAAAAATATTTTTAATATATTCAATAAAATAAATATACCTTAAAAATAAATATTTTTGATAAATAACAAATTAATCTCGTTAAATAACATTTAAAACGTGAAACGTCATTAATTACTGATTTAGGTTATCGTATATCTTTAAAAAATAGTTTTTTTTAATTTTTAAATGTTTTTAATATATATTATAAAATGAATATACCTTGAAAATAAAATATTTTTGCTAAATAAAATAATTAATCTCATTAAATAACAGTTAAAACGTTGAAACGTCATTAATTACCTATTTAGGTCACTGTTCTTTAAAAAACTTTATTTTATTTTAATTTTTAAATATTTTAATATATTTTATAAAATGAATATACTTTTAAAATAAAATATTTTTGATAAATAACATAATTAATCTTATTAAATAAAATTTAAAATGTTGAAACGTCATTAATTACCCATTTAAGTTACTTTATATATTAATTTTTTAATTTAATTTAATTTTTAAATATTTTTGATATATTCTATAAAATAAATATGTTGTGAAAATAAAATATTTTTTGATAAATAACATAATTATTCTCCCTAAATAAAATTTAAAACGTAGAAATGACCATTAAATACGAGTTTAAATTACTATTTTTCTTAATTTTTTATTTTGTTTTAGTTTTTAAATGTTTTAATATATTCAATGAAATGATTATATTATAAAAATAAAATAAAATAAATAATATCATTATTTTAACTAAATAAAATTTAAAAGTTAAAAATGTTTTAATCGTTATTTAATATTATCATAAACAAAGAGGATAGAAAGAGACCGATAGAGAGAGAAGGGGGAAACATTTATTAAGGGGGATGACATTTATTACCCTAAGTTAAAAGATTAACCCACCTCCAGAGTTGGGTTTCAAAATTTAGGAATAACCATGGGTTAACTATTAATCTAACTTGATTACATAAACAAAGTTAATCTTAGGCTAACTTCGAAATAACCTAAGATTAACTCTCAATCAAAGAGCTCAAGGGTTTAGTCATTATTAATTAAGTATATTATACTTCTTTTTTAGCACCCAAAGTGCCACTATCTCTGGGTTGGGAAGTTCCATTGGGGCTCGGAGTTTATGAAAATCACATAAAAGTGTTCTTATATAAATATTTTAAAATAAAATATCTATGTCTAAAGGTTGTTAGAAAAATTAATTTTATGCAGTAATATGCGATGCACCTCCGGAGATGATGCACCCTCGCACGATGTGGTAGAATTTTTCATTTTTTAATTTTCCACAGAAAATGGTGGGATGAGATCGTTCTTATGTTAAATACTTATTGTAGTGGCTGAATAGTGTTATATGGGTCTCGTACTGTATTTTTGAGATTTCTTTAGAGGGAAAAAGCGTCTGAATATCTTGAGAAAGTCTGTAAACACTGAATCGTACGTCAGAGAAGGAGTCTTGGGTGCAATCCGAGAGAACAACCTCTAATACTTAAGTTAGAGCTGTGCACAGACGAATGCTAAGCAGGGTTTGCTGGACCGAGCTGGGACGGCCCGACCCGCACGAGCCGGCCCATCCCAGGCGATGGGCGGGACGTCTAGGTAGGGGGTCGTCGCCGGGACGCACTGGACCGCAAGGTCCCGTGAGTCCCGCCAGGTACCAGACTGGTCCGCTGCGGGGTCGACCTGGTACGTGCGGGCCGCCCGGCTTGTGCAGATCCGCCCATTTAAATGGCCGGTGGATAGCGGTGGAGGGCGACGTAGCAGCGGTAGAAGGTGTTGCAGCAGTAGAGGGCGGCCAAGGGCGGTGCACGACGGTGAGCGGCCGCTTTGGGCGGCGGGACCAGCGATCAAAGGTAAGTGAAACATTTTGAAAAAAAAAATTCTTAAAATGGGGGTGGGTAGCGGGTGGGGGCCGTGAGAGGGCGGAGGAGGTGGAAGGCGACGGTGGGAGGGGGACGGGGATCGGGTTTCAGTGGGAAAGAGGGAGGTTGGGGTAGGGGGGGGGGGGCAGTCGGTGGGCGGCTGTGGGACGGCGTACGGGGACGGGGCCATGGGAGGGTGGGAGGTGGGGGGGGGGGCAGCCACTGGCGCCCACCGGCCACCACCGCCCCCTCCGGCCTCCCACCGGCCAGATCTGGCCGGTGGGAGGCCGGAGGGGGCGGTGGTGGTCGGTGGGCACCGGTGGAAAGGCGTACGGGGACGGGGCACCCAGTGGGACCGTGGGAGGGAGGTGGGGGAGGGGGGGCAGCCACCGTCGCCCATCAACCACCGCCGCCCCCTCCGAGGGGGGTGGGGGGGAGAGGGCAACCACCGCCGCCCCCTCCGGCCGTCGGAGGGGGCTGCGGTGGAAGGGCAGGTGGGGACGGGTGGGAGGTGGGGATGAGAGGGAGGTGTGATTATATAAAAATTTAAATTAAAAATTATAATATGTGAATTTTAAATTTAATTTAATTTAGTTTTTTAGTTATAGATGTTTTAGAATTAAATTTAATATTTTAGATAAAATTCACAAATTATAAATTTTATTCGATGGTTATATGTAAATTTTAATTTGTAACAAAAATTATAGATTTAATTTAGATGTATTAAATAATTTTTTAAATTTTACATGTTCTAGAATTAAATTTATTATTTTCATTAAAATTTTATTTGTAACAATTTTTTTGATTTAATTTAGATGTCTTAATTAATTTTTTTAGTTGTAGATGTACAATAATTAATTTAATATTTTAGATAAAATTCATAGAAAATAAATTTGATTCGATGATTCTATGTAAAATATCATTTGTAATAATAATTAAAATTTTAATTTAGATGTATTATTTAATTCTTTTAGTTGTAGATGTTCTAAAATTAAATTTAATATTTTGGATAATTTTTTCATTTGTAAATTTTATTCGATTGTTCTATGTAAAAATTACTTTGTAACAAAAATAATTTATAAAATATTTATAATTTATATTTATTCAGTATCATATTTTGTGATACTTATAATTTGTAATTCTGAAATTTAGAAGATACTTTTAAGCATTTTATGGCTCTTAAGGAACGTCCAAATGACATTGGATGGTCACATGGAGTTATGTTAGATGGCAATCGTAGGTGTTGGCGTTGCAACTACTGCAAAACAGAACACCGGGGAGGAGACGTGTCTCGGTTGAAGAGGCACTTGGCAGGAGGAGCAGGTGCGGGATACTCTAAGGTTACTGGGTGTACCAATGTGCCTACAGATGTGAAGCTTACAATGGCCAGGCACCTGCGGGAGAAGATAGTTGAGATGAAAGAAAAGGAAAAAAAGAAGAAAAGAGATGAAGCGGTAGTTAACGGAAGAGCAAGCGCCAGCGATGAGGATGAATGCCATGCACACCTAGTGACGAAGAGCAAAAAGCGCGTACTGAGCAGCATAATGTGTATGTCACGGTGAATGATCCATATGAAACACAGTTTCGTGAGGCAGTACACCAGAGTAGAGATGAGACAAGACATCCCGAGGAGACGAGACTGCGAAACTGCGAGGCGGTAAGGACCGGAACATCAGGCAGTGGTGGTTCATCTACTACTTGACAACTACGGGGTATCAGGAGTTTTTTCACTGGTGACTCGAGTTTTTTCACTAGGCGATAAGGACACAATCGATCAACATTGAAGATGTAGAGCCTGGTGCACTATCTCGAGAGCATGGCAAGCAAACGAGGATGGACGATGCATATAGCCAGAAGGGGCCAAAATGAAAACTTGGACATGTCGTTGCAAAATGGTGGCACCATGCGGGACTACCTTTCAATGTGGCCACCAGCCCCTATTATAAGCCAATGTTCTCGGAAGCACAAATTCTTGGGTTACACGTGCAACCACCTACATCGAGAGAGTTGGCTGGCATATATCTTGATGAACAACTTGTTGAGATCAAGAGTTGTGTGGACTCATTCGAACAGAAATGGTCAAAGTACGGAGTCACACTAATGTGTGATGGATGGTCAAATACCACTAAAAGTAGTCTGATCAACTTCCTTGTTTATTGTGACAGACATGTATTTTTTCACAGATCAGTGAATGCCTCAGGTGAACTCCACATTTATCAATATATTTTGTCATTGATGGAACAAGTGGTGATCGAGATGAGAGAGGTGTACATTATTCAAGTGGTGACAGACAATGGATCGAACTATAAGAAGGCTGGGGAGGAGCTGATGAGGACCGGATGACACCTTTTCTGGACCCCCTGTGTAGCACACTGTGTACACCTCATGTTGAAAGAGATTGGTCAGCTTTGTGTAGTCAAGTCTGTGATCTATGTGACACAGATGATCACAAAATACATCTACAACCACACACTTGTATTGGCATGGATGAGAGAGCATTGTGTTGGTGAACTGTTGAGGCCTGACATCACACGATTTGTTACCAACTACATCGCATTGCAGAGTCTTCTGAAGCATAAGGATGGGTTGAAGCGGATGTTTAAGGGTGAGACTTGGCTGAGTTCCTCTTTTGCCGCTTCACGTGAAGGTGGGGAGGTCGAAGGGATTGTCAACACGAGCAACTTTTGGGACAGAGTCAAGATATTAGTTTCATTGATAGAGCCACTGTACGAGGTATTGAGATGTGTGGATGGGGATAGAGTACCAACCATGGGGTTGGTGTACAGTAAAATTGAAGTTGCAAAGCGGAAGATTCTGGCAACGTCAAAGAAATATGGACCTATCATCTTAAAAATTGTGGAGGACAGATGGGGAGCCCTGATCTTCACATGGCAGGTAAGCATTTACTTTCTCTAACGTCGGTATCTATAGTTACATGATAAAAAACTCTAATTATCACGTGATTGCAGCGTACTACCTACACCAAGCCTTTCAATATGCTCAGGGTCTTACTTATGATGATACTTTGATAGAATCCGTCAACATTGTGATAGATCGACTATCTCGCAGCCCAACAGATGCTACTGATGTGTTGAATGAGGTATATTTGGATACTTTACCCTTTTGAAAATAAAAAATAATTATGAACCTTTTTTTTGATAATACAGATGAAAACATTTAGAGAGACAATTGGTTCATTTGCGACGCCTAATGCCGTTGCCAGCCGCGACAGACTTGACGCAGGTAATGTACTTTAACAATTAACATTATATATCTCGACTAGTATTTATTTCATCTAATTATTATAATGTTAATCATCTGCCTTAATAACAGCTGAGTGGTGGCTCAATTACGGCACAAGTGCACCGACATTAAGGAAGATTGTAATAAAAGTTCTATCACAAACATCCTCCTCGAGTGGGTATGAGAGGAATTGGTCGACATTCTCCTTCTTACATACCAAGTTCAGAAATAGACTAACACACAGAAGACTTGACAAAATAGTCTATATTCATTACAACATGAAGCTAAAGGTTAAATATGTGCAAATAGATGTAAGGAGGGGAGAGGGAGATTACGATCCAATAAATACTGTGTACTTGCGAGACGATGATGACCCTATGATTTCATGGGTTGTAAGAATGACAACTGAGTATGGTGAGGCAGAACTTGACGAGGAAGGAGAAGAACCAGGGGAGACACCACGACCTAATACTTTTCTCACAGTAACTGTGTAATAGGCAGTAGGGGAGGGAGATGACATCGATGTGCAGATGGTTGGAGGCGAGTCAGTAACGAGACGTGATGAGGAAGTTAATTTAGATGAAGACCTGATCATTGGGGGCGAAGACACATCATGTGTACGATGATGCAGTATGAGAGCGATTGATGTAGCCTCCAACAAATCCACGTCCACCACTAGCTCATGTGAAATAATATATACAAATTGAATCGCATATTTGATTAGAGAGCGTAGCCATATATCTATGTACCATGATGTAAGAAATAAATTATAGGCCAATCCGAGAACTGAACAGAGGTCTTGGGTTGCTGCACCGCGACATTCATTTTCTACAGAACGCAGAAGGATATCTACTTCTAGAGAGGCTAGGGAGAGTTCATCATTTAAAGAGGTAAAATTATATGACCATAAGAATATTTATATGTTATATTTCATTGCTAATTGAATATATTATCTTTTCAATTGTGTAGCATTCGACAACATCCAAACAACCATCTCAGTCTGCTGCGTTACGACGCTCAACATCTACGCTCAACATCTAAGACACCTAATCAGTCATCTCAAATATATTCATACGTATAGATTTACATAGTACAAAATTGTTTGAACTTTTTATCTAACAAAACATTCGTTTCTCAGGCATCCAAAGGGACACAACATACAACAGATAAACCGTCGCCTATTCCACAGAAGAAGAAATCATCATAGAACACATTATTCAAGAACAAAAAGGAGACGCAACCACTAATAAATCGGATAGACATTGTAAATTTGAAGACATTAGATCCCAATACAGATGACGACACTCCCGAGTCATCTGTTGAGCCCCGCATCAGTGGAAGTCATGACTTTAAGATGACAGTACACTGACAAGGTCGTCATCCCACGGTCATTGCGGTTTCTTTTAAGACGACCAATATCCGAAGGGGAAGAGTAGTGGGCGATGTGCACCGCTACCACTCACCCTGTGGATAATTTTATTAAATAATTGCAGAAGTAGTAAAAGAGTACAATGATACTTAGAGTTTAAGAGACAGGCACCCAATCTTATCAAGTCAATAGGGCCTCTAGCTACAACAGGAATATCAGCCCAAGACGTCATAATGGTGAGACCCTGGAGAAGACAACCAAAACCAACTAGTGCATCGGCCACCTGATTACCTTCCCGAAATATATGCTCGATGGAAAAGGATACCTGGTGGCTCAGAACTGCCACCTCATGCATAGTATAGGAAAGCTCCCACGGGCAGCAAGCCAACTTCTGAATAATATGAACTAAGGTGAGAGAATCAGATTCCACACTTACTCGCACACCTCCGCTGCAGCAAAGATTAAGTCCATCCTGAAAAGCCAATGCCACTGCAGCAAGATTGGAGTGAACATTGACAAAGGCAAAGATAATAGTACCATTTGCATCGGGAAGGATGCCACCACCTCCCGCTATGCTAGTGTTAACTTTAAATGAACCGTCAACATTGAGCTTCAGCCTTGATGAAGAGAGCCATTTAACGAACTTAGGTTAAAATTTTTTAGAGGAAGGCAAATCAATCCCCAACCGAAGAAGTTCTTTGCGGAGATGAACAGAAATATTCTTTAGACATGTAAATAGATCGGATACAAAATATATAGTGTGATATTTAAATTCATATCTAATTAATAATCAAATTATCTATCGGATATTTTATTCGAATAATTATCAAATTAATACGAATTTAAATTCAATTTCGATTCAAATTTTAAATGAATAATTAATAGACCTACTTAGACATGAATCGTGTGAGAACGTTGTTAGTTATTTTCTTTAAAAAAAGAAAAAAGAAAAATTATTTTTATTTTGAAAGATATTATCACAAGATTAGACTTCATCCTAAAAAATAGAAGACAACTTACCAAATGGGTGTATATGAATTTCTTACTTTTAAATTATATTGAGACAAAAAATGATAAAAAAGTAATCAAACAATATATTAAGATTTAAATTAATTATATATAGAATATGAATATCTTTAAATTTTTATCTAAGAGTTCATATTCGACCAAATAATATCCGACAGGGATACCTCAATATCCAAATTCGTATCTGATTAATAATCAAATATTCGATATTCAATTAAATTATCCGTCAGATATTTTATTCGAATAATTATCCGATTAAACGAATATGAATTCAAATTCAGTTCGAATTTTAAACCGATAATTACCGAGCCTAGTATTCTTCCTTCGGAGCAGATTTTGAGAATAGATGGCACGCACAGCTTGCATAGACCTGTGCATAATATGCTTCGGCGGCATAATTTTTCCTTCAAACCGGGCTTTATTTCTGCTGCCCCAGATCTCCCACAAAACAGCCATGAAAACACACCGGGAAATGCGACCTTCGACATTAGATAAGCGTAGATTTGATATGAAGTGGGTAATGCCATCTGCTGAAGTGATAACATTCATATTGCTAAAACTTAGGAGTGAATATAGTTCTGTCCATACTATGTTAGCAACTTCTCCATGGAAAAAAGATGTAAGGCACTCTCAAGTTGAGGCCTTGAGCAGCACGAACACCTAGAGCAGAGGGGAACTCCTTTTTCCATGATCACATCATCTAGGGGCAGGGAATTAAAAATCACCCTCCAAACAAACACCGACCACTTTGTAGGAATATTTGACGCCCACAAAGAAGACCACCTATCTGAAGCTATTGGCTGAAGAAGACGCCGAACTGAACTTGTGGAAAAACAACCATCAGCCTACGGGCACCAAATCCACTTGTCACTATTATTTTTGTTTGTGAGAACATGATTCAAAGTGATTGTTGGACAGAATTGAAGTGCAATTTGCACATGAATACTTTGTGGATCAGCCAAGGCTTTCTTCACATTGCATAATTTATCATCAAGACTGTCCCAAACTGTGAAAGGAATGTAATTCTTCAGCGGAACATTACCTGCCCAAGTATCAGACCAAAAGCAAGCAGAGGAGTCATTGTTTGCAATGATGACTACGATTCTCATGTATGATTTTCACAGCTTGCTACCATAGTGATCTGTAGACTGTCAGCCGAAATCATAAATGGGAAGGTGGCATCAGAGTAATGAGTATTAAAATAATGCTTAGCCTTAAAAAATTTAGCCCAAGGAGAATTAGAAGATAAAGTCTTCCAGAATCTTACACCTCAAAGCAATCTGTAATGACTTTAAATTCAACACACCAAGACCGCCACTCTCCTTAGGCTTGGAAATAGAACTCCAACTTTCCCAATGCCTCTTAGGGGAGCCCTCATAAGATCCCCAAAAGAAGTTAGCAAGCAATCGGTGGAAAGATTTCATCACAGTCTTAGGAATAGGCAGAACAGACATTGTATATATGGGCATCGCCGAAAGCACATGCTGACTAAGTGTGAGTCGTCCTCCAGCAGATAGGAAAACGGATTTCCAACATTGAAGCTTATTTGCCGTTTTAGCAAGAATATTTTCAAAGTACATCGGCTTCAACCGGCCTGAAAAAAGGGTGACACCAAGATATTTAATCGGCAGCCTAGCTCTCACAAATCATGTAGTTGTAGAGATTTTGTCAATCAGCGCTGCAGGTACATCATGAGAAACAATGAAAGAGCTTTTATCCTTGTTGATTAATTGACGAGAAGCCATCTCATAATTATGCAGAAAAGACATTAGTCTCCTGAGGTGTCTCACAGATGCATTGGAAACGATTAGAGTGCCATCTGCAAAGAGAAGGTGTGAAACTGGCGGGCATCTGGATAATGTTTGATACCACTGTGGGGATCGGATTTTATTGAATTCTTTTATATTTATTTATTTGGTTTGTTTATTAGGGACTTTATTTTAGCGGAGGGCGTGCCAGTCACTAGATGACGAGTTTATTGTGCGCTCGATCTGACTCGGTCAGACGAAAGTGACGTCCGTGTCGGGACCGACAGTCCGTCATACCATAAAGGCTATGGCGTTAATTACATCCTCCGGAAAGGAGGAAAATCCTTGATTAATTGTCAAGATAATGAACCACCGGGGTTGTATAAGTATCCAAGCATAAGTAGAGTAACAGAACGATATTGCATAATACAGGACCCGAATATAAGTTCAAACACGTAGTTCGATCACATTCATTATCCCGAGCCCTCGGTACGTGGCGGAGGACGTAGGTCCGAAGACCACCATCACACCTAGTGAAAGCTTCCAAGCAGACCTAGTCTGGCCTTCAACAAATCACCATTTGATATACCGAAGTCTGGATTAATGACGGATATGCAACAATAACAAGCAGGCATTCATGTATATATATATAGAGGCATGGCAAAAGCGGACCCAAAACAGCTTACGACCGGGAGCCAACAATGATTTTTTTTTATTGGTTTATTATGGAGCACTCATGAGTTAAGTGTAATAGGGAAATGGGGAGTAAACGGATTGGTAGAAATATGAGTGAGGAGCTAAAACGGCGCCAAGGGGCTGATATATGCTAATCCGGTGCGGGGAAGCGTAGGAATAGGCTTAAAACGGCGTGGGGAAGCGTAGGAATAGGTTTAAAATGGCGCGGGGTGTCAAAAGGGTTCAAACGGCACGGGGGGTAAGGAGCGCGCCGAATCAGGCTATGCCGAGTGGTTGAGTTTGAGGAATTGGTGGTTTTGAGTGTAGGGCTAATCCGGCGCGGTGGGGGGGGGCACCGGAATAGGGCGCGCCGATTTAGGGGTTTTGCCAATTCTTGAGGATTTTTTGGGTTTTAAGACCATTTGAGTTAGGTTGCAACTTAGCTTAATTAGCAGTTATTTTCATTGATAATTAGTGTTGATTATTGAGTGAATTCAGGTTCTAATTGCCCTGCAGGCGTGATGGATCAAGACTCGTGTGAGGTTCATACTCAAGCACAGTCTATTCTTAATTCAAAACGCATCCATAGTCACCATAATTTGGATTTCAGTAGAACTCCTGAATGCCGGGAGGCCAAGATGGCGACCGACGGACCCGAACGGATGGAAATCCCGAGGGCTGACCTACAAGGGGCACCAACATTCCGTGGGTCTGTAATTTATTCAACGGGACGGCCTTAATGGGAGGAGACCCCGAGGGCTAGCCTACAAAGGTTCCCTGACCCATGGCCACCACCATTCCCCAGAGGAATGTGGGTTTGATGTTGGATCAGAAGACCCATTTCTATTCACCTTTGATGGCTCGTAGGGCTCCACGCCACAGGAGGACGAGACCCTATGGCGTTCTGGTGATTCAGATGAAAATTGACAGCATTAATGTTTGATGGGGGATGTTCCCCCTCTCCGGTCAATGGATTGTTACTATCAAGAAAAACATAGTGATTGCAGTGACATCCTGACATCACCCGTGTAGCAGGAAGGGGGAATGAGCCACATTAGACAGACCCTCACCCTATCCTTCTCGGGGCAAAAGAAGATACAATGCTCAGTCATTCAACCATTAAACCATCGATGTTAGGTTAGGCGTAGAGAGATTAGTTGGTTAGCATCTAGGGGGGGTTATCCATAAGCGTGTGAGCCACGGGGCTTACAAAGAGGGGGACATACATGTGATTGTATGCAGCAAAGGCTCGAGCAGTAGTAGGCGGCCTGCAAGAACATAACTGTGCCATTAGACAAACTGCGCCCAGGTTGTAGGGACGGCCACATTCCCGCCAGTTCATAGTCGTGAACGGAGGAGCCATGAGGGGGCCAGTCCATGGGACGGTCAGAGATGCACATACACATATGTCTCCGACAGTGAAACCCACGATGAACGCACGGTATATTTGATATAACCAATACACTGAAAGGGCCCCGAGGAGAGGGGATGACATTAATGTAGCCCTTGGTTAGCCCAGGGCGTATCTGGCGTCGATGGAGGAAATCAAACAACGGCAACGGGCGATATGAAAATAAATGCAACAGAGAAGGAAGAGGGACTCAGACATGCACCAATATTCTCATTCAGACCCAGGGGGTCATCACATAGCTTAGGAGATAAACCAAATATGGTATACACAGACACGGCCTGGCGTTGTCGCACGGGGGCTGGTCGATTACATTCTTGCCTCAGAAACGAAAAGGGATATAAGAAGCAAAGGTTGAAAGAGATCAAAGGGGAAATGCAAGCTCATATTGTAATGACCCAAGATCCGGATACCGGGAAGAGTCCGATACCATTCGAATCCTGGCCCGCCGCCCACGAGCCGGAAGACTCAGAAGAACTAAAAAGAGTGTGGAGGTACAAAGAAATAGGAAATAAAACAGGATAATTCAACAATTAACAGAAATAAATAATCTAATTACAACAGAGTCCAGTCCAACAAAAGTACAGTCTAAGACAGAAGAACGTACCCAACGCCAAGTGAACACTCGGCCCGGCGAGCTGGCAGGTAAGAACCACCGCACAGCACCCTCAAACCTCGAGGAAGAACCGCCGCGCCTGAAAAGCAGGGGTGAGCCTCCTGTCACTGGCTCAGAAGGGGTCCACGAAACCCCAACCGTAAATAACGGCGGTAGCAGAAAGCAGCAACAAGAGCAAGGACAGCGCTCGGTGGCCGATAAAACTCGGCACTATAGCTACTCCTACTGTACACGAAAACACGCCCCGATCTCACGGTCAGGGGACCACCGAACTAACGGGGAAACCTCTGGCCACGCTACCAGAAGAGGCATCACGACAACGCTGTCGTGAACCTAACACCGTCTAAGGAGAACCCTCGGTGACGCCCACCGAAACCCTAGACCTCTACCTCGGGAAGACACCCGGAAACTGCACGCAAAATCACGTCTCGCAGACGGGAAGCGAAAACTCAAGTCACAAGAAACTCACGTCACGTGACGGGAGCACTGCCCACCAGAAGCAAAGCCGGATGCGTCCACTGAGGACTTAGTATGCGCCTCAAGTGTCTCGCTGCGACGCCCCAGGCAGAGACAGAGACAACAGTAACCAGTACCACGAACAAGGACTAGTTGGGGTCGCGCTCGTCACGCGGGTCCGATAGCCCCCAACTAAGTGTGCACACACAGACCATGCGCATTAGGTCAGATCCTCTAACTGGTTCTTTCCCCAAAGCCCGGACTCAGGCTGCGCGTGGGGCCCCTACGGTAACCAGCCTAAAAACTGTCTCTCTTGGGTAAGCCGCTCCACTACTCTCGAGTGGGTCAGCACACACATGCTGTAAGAAGGCTACAACCAGTGGGAGGTCACTAAAAGTGAACATGGAAAGCCACACACGCACCCATCGCGAGTAACGCGGAGTAACAGGTGGCACGACGCCACCAGACTATGGACAGCTCACTAGACCTACTAAATCCGACGGTCCTTGAGTCACAAGACTCGGGGTCGAGACCGTCGTACACAATGGCACAGTGCCGTTAATCTAACCTAATCCCTAGGTCTAAAAACTTCAGCACGATGACTCACAAGGCAGTTCACAACTGCCGAGACCATTCCCTCGAAGGGGGAACTCAAGATACCTCCAGCCTCAGGATGGGTAACTGGACTCACAGTCCAAGGGCCTAACTCACGGCCCACACGGAAAACACTTTCCGGAAAGCCAATGACGTGCGGGAGCAGCCCTTCGCACTCATGCCGACTCACGGCGACTCGATCTAGCGAGTACACGGAAGCTCGGAACACACATAGGGGTCACCCAGACCCTCTAAACACACGGACATGCTAATCGAGGTAACATGGTACCTCCGGACACCTAAAAGCACGGTCACGGAACCCCCCGGGGTGTCCGGGACACTCACGGGCCAAGGAGAACACACCAAGCAGTCTTCCCCTCGCACCGACCCCTAACCCGCAGCCCTACATGAACGCGCCACCGACCCTGGGCGCGTTCAAGCATTAACGCGCCTACTACCACGGGCGCGATCAATAAGAACTCGCCACACACACTGGGCACGATCAATATCGGAACGCACACCAACCTTGGGTCGCGATCATAACGCTCCCAACACCGTGGTCGCGATCTGATGATAATGCGACCCCCAGGAGTACCGCGACTCCTAGTAACGCGACGGGTCCCCTGGGCGCGTCAACACGCTGAACGCGCCAGAGCTAACGGGCGCGACTTGGTTGCGGTTGGTCTCACCGCCGCGACCCTAACCGCCTCACTATTCATCTCCTCCGATGAACGCGACCCCACAATACGGCGCCTTCTCAGAAGAACGCGACCACTGTGATGGTTGCGATCTCGACCCGAGGCCGAAAACGGCAAATTTGGCGAAAAAAATCATTCCACGCCCCATTCACACCCATGTGAAGAGGAAGACAAAGGGGAAACCATTCCCCAACCTCTCTAGTACCGAGAGGACCCATTGAAATCCCAAAAACACGATTAAAACACCAAATCTGGCTCACACCCCAAAATCATGTATTTTCACCCCGGTGGAGAAATAAACCCACTCGGCTCGCCTCGGACTACCAAACTCGCGGGAAATGAGGTACTCAAGCTAGGGAACCATCCCCCTACCTCCACCGAAGATTTCACACGCCGAGGACTCCGATCCACCAAGAAAACGTTGTTTAAACCCTCGCCGGCTCGCGATCCTACGAATCGCCTTCACCATCGCGATCCTCGTCCCGTGCCCGTCGCTCCACGCCCCATGAGCATCGCCGCCCCATCCACGTCTGCCTCCGTCGGCCGCCCGGAGAAGAGAGGGGGAGAGGAGAGAACGTGAGAGAAGAGAGAGGGTGAGGGAGAGAAATGAGAGATGGAGAGAGAGAAAATGGATTTTGATATATAGAAAATCTAAAATTTTTGAAAAATATACAAAATAGGAAAAAATACTCCCCACGATCCTCGGAAAACACATAAAGCAGTGGCAACATCCCAGAGTCGAAGAACGCAACGGTTCACCCTTCACGGGGTTCCGAAGGTCCAACAGACAAAAACACGCATGAACCATAAAACGCAATCCGGGACTCACGAAAGCGATCCGAAACACACAGATCCAGATCTGAAAAAATATCCAAAAAATTCGGGGAGTTACACATATCATCGCCCGTTTAAATACAAATCGCCACAGAGATATAGGTAAGAGGGGGAAGAAGACGATCGAGGTGATTCGTCGGAACCCACCTCTGTTCTTCGCAGCGAAAACAGAGTATCGGAATGGCTCTCTCTCCCCTCGCTTCGGACCTCTCTCCTCTGCAGAAGAATGGCGGACGATGGCCCAGAGAACTATTCCCTCAACTTTCTTTCTTTCCAAGTCTCTTCTCTTCGATCCCTCTTTTTTTTTACTCTCTTTGCGTGTGTTCCTCCTCTTTTTTTCTTCGCAGTGAATCAAGCCCCTTTATAGGCTTAACGGGGGTGACTTTACCCGACACGGGGGGTGAGCACGCCGGATTTGGAGGGCGCCGGTGGCAGGGGAGCGCGCCGGGTAAGGGGCACACCGGATTAACCCCTTGTTGCGTTTGTTCGGGCCGGTCTCGGCCTGCGGATCTCGGACTGGCTCCGAGAGTCAACTTGAACTTTCATCTCATCGTGGCTCTATGGAATCGACATGAGAAGTATCGGGAAAGCCCTCAGACCACTGCCTGGCCAATTCTGACGCCGTCCGTGCCCTTAGTTCGATCACTCGGGTTTCCCGCTGACATGGCCTTTAGCACTATGATCTGTGCTACCGGGCCGACTTCATTTATACTTGTAACAATCCCAGGGAGCGGATCACCACCCGGGGTGCTTTCGCCCTGGCTGGGCTGCTATTCGGTCACTAAAGGACCCATACGGTAAGAAGACATACTCGTGCCGAGTCACTCGGGTCTTCCGCTGACACGGCCTTCGACACCTTGTTCTGAGGGGCCAGAGACATTCCTTCATCTCAGGAGAGTTTCTTGTCAGGTGGCGGACCACCAGGTACATTCTCGTCTTGATCGGACGACGGAGGGGGTTTGTTCAGCACAACCAAGTTGATACCGGTTTGTTGGGCAGGCCGTACGGCACTGTCGGTTTGTTGTAGATTTGTTCCGACCATCCTGAGGTGGAGTCCCTGACGCTCTGGCCAGGTGACCTCAGACTTCAGCAGTCCGAGAGGACCCTTGTGTGTTGATTTTCTTCGACTTTTGCACTTTGGCGGGCCACATTCTTTCGTTGTTCAGGCGTGATTGCTCTTTGATTATATTTCGAGTGCCAACAACCACCCTCCACTGCTGCAATTGAATAAAGAGGTTAGGCCACGACTGAGGACTTCTTCAGCTAGGATAAATAACGCTGGAGCAATGGGGTCCCCTTGTCGTAATCCTCCAGAGGATTTGAAAAAACCATGCAATTTTCCATTAAGCATAACCGAAAACCAGCAGTTAGAAAGAAGAGGGTCAATCATAGAGATAGACTGCAGAGAGAACCCAAATCTTCTGAGAACAGCATATAGAAAGTCCCATTCCATTCGATCATAGGCCTTAGCCATATCCAGTTTGAAAATAACATTTGTTCCCCTGCATGGCCTTCCCAAGTGCTGCACCATATCCTTAGCTAACAGGATATTCTCCACAATATACCTTCCTTTGACAAAAGCACCATGTTCTTCAAAAATAAGCAACCTTCCCAGCCTATCACTGATGACCCGAGAGATGACTTTATAGAAAAAGTTGCACAAACTAATTGGTCTGAAATCTGAACATTTCTTTGGGTGATCCACCTTGGGTATGAGAGCAATCAGAGAAGAGGTAAAGCCTATGGGTAACTGATGGTCACAAAAATATGCATTCACAGCATTCATAACATCATTTTTGATGAAATTCCAACAAACCTGAAAAAAATGTCCTGAAAAACCATCGGGTCCAGGGGCGCTGTCTGGGTCTAAGCTGAAGACAACATGTTTAACTTCCTCCATTGTGGGCATTGCGCAGAGCATTTCATTATGATTGTTTTGCAAAAGAGTGAGAATAGAACTCAAGATTTCAGAATTGATGTGGTGCGGAGATGAAGTAAAAGCCTTTTCATAATGCTCCACAAACAAACTTGCAATCTCATTTTCACTTTCCACAATAGAACCATCTTCCTGCCACAGTTTAGAAATGGATGATCTTCTCCTTTGAGACAGTGCATAAGCATGAAAAAACTTAGTGTTTCTATCTCCCTCCTTGAGCTATTTGACTCTGTATTTTTGCCTCCAAAAAATTTCCTCTTTAGAGAGTAATCTTTCTAAGTTGTCTTTGGCTTCAAGATAACAACTTTGATTAATTTGCGACTGATCGCCATCAAAAGCTGTTTGAGCATTGGAAATTTTCCTTTCAGCTTCTTGAACTTTCATGGAAATATTTCCAAATGTTTCCTTGTACCAATATCTATAGAATTCCTTCATGTGTTTCAGTTTAAGAGACATATTAACCAAGGGGGAAGATGAGGCCGGTGCCATTTTCCAAGCTGCTGAGGAATCAGTTAAAAAAATTTCGTGAGAGCACCACATATACTGGAAATTAAATCTTGATGGGCCTTTGATACCATCATTAGTAATAGAAATAAGAAGAGGACAATGATCACTACAGGCTCTGGATTAAATGACGCACTGAAATAGGATAGAAGAGAGACCATTCACCATTAAAGAATATTCTATCAATCCTGCCCTAGATTCCAATCTTTAGCTGGCCATTGAACCATGTGAATTGATACCCCGAATACCCTGCATCTTCCAGCCCAGATGCAGAAGTACAAGCTTGGAAATCCTTCATTGAAGTAGAAAATGCTCTTTTTCCACTTTTTTTTCCCGACAAATCCAGGATACTGCTAAAATCACCTCCAACAAGCCAGGGTTCCTTGCAAGTAGCAGATAAATCAACAAGGTAATCCCATAAAAATCTACTTTCACTTAGAACGCAATTAGCATGCACCACAGTAAGATAAGAAGGCCTTTCAGAGTTGATGGAAATGGAGACAGTAACATATTGTTCTGAACCGAACATCCATGTGCTGCTCCCAAAAAATCCAGATTGTTTGCAGTTCTGAACCTTCCATAGTCGTTGCGGTTCTTGGGATGGTCAATGGAGTCGTCGTGGGGATACTAGTACTGGTGACGGAGAGTATAACAGTGGTCAACATTGTTGACAGTTTCGACCAAAACCGATACGTTTCGGCCGAAACGTATCGGTTTCGGCCATAACCGGTACGAAAAGGGCCCTAATTACTGTAGCAATACGAAACTTAAGGGGGGTATCGGTTTCGGGCGAACCCGATACTGGTTTCGCCCGAAACCGGTCGGTTTCGCCCGAAAACCGGTCGGTTTCAACCCGAAACCATCCGGTTTCGGCCGAAACACGTGAACCCCTTTATGCTTTGCTGTCTCCCCCCCCCCCCCCCCCCCCGAAACCCCACTACCCAGCCACGTTTTCGGCCGAAACCCTCCCCCATGCTGGATGCTGTCTCCCTGCTGCTGCTGTGCAACTGTGCTGCGGCTGCTGCCTGACCCTACTGCTGCCTGCAGGTCATGCTGCGGCTGCTGCCTGACCCTACTGCTGCCTGCAGGTCATGCTGCGGCTGAGCCTGCTGCTCTTGCTATTGCTGCAGCAGCCAGGGCCAGCAGGTGATGCTGTTAGCCTGTTACTCCCACCGCCGGCATCGCCCTACTGCCACAGCCGGACCGCCCACCCCCTGTTAGCCTGCTGTGTGCACTTGGGGTTGTAAGTATTTTTTTGTACCTTAATTTGTGCAATCCTAATTAGTTCAGATTTCAAAATAAACTTTAATTATAAACTTAAAATTAGATTCATTATTAATTAACCCCTAATTCATGTAAAAAATTTAGGACTTTCGTCTAATTCGACTTTCTTAGCCACAATTGAAGGTTAGATAAGTTTCATTGACGAATTTAGGGTGCCTTCATGATGGGATTATATTTTTAGCAAGGGTAATTAGGGCTTAATTAGTAATTAAGGCTTAATTAGTTCATAAAAATTGGGGCCTTTGTCTAATTCGAGTTTCTTAGTCACAATTGAAGGTTAATTAAGTTTCATTGATGACTTTGGGACGGGATCACGCTAGGATTATATTTTTATGAAGGGTAATTAGGGCTTAATTAGTAATTAAGGCTTAATTAGTTCAAACAATTTGGGACTTTTGTCTAATTCGAGTTTCCTAGCTACAATTGAAGGTTAATTAAGTTTGATTGATGAATTTGGGGTGGGATCATGCTGGGATGTCATTTTTATGAAGGGTCATTAAGGGTTATTTGGTAATTAGGGCTTAATTACCTCATGAAAATTGGGACTTTCGTCTAATTCGGCTTTATTACCCACAATTGAAGCTCAATTAAGCTTCATTGACGAAATTGGGGTGAGATCATGCTGGATTTTTTTTAATGAAGGGTGATTAAGGGTTAGTTGGTAATTAAGCCCTAATTACTTCATAAAAATTGGGACTTTCGTCTAATTCGACTTTATTACCCACAATTGAAGCTCAATTAAGCTTCATTGACTAATTTGGAGCTCTTTCATGTTCAATTGCCTTTTTTTCATTGTACATACAAGAGATTGTCTTTGACTGTCATAATGCAGCATCATGCCTAGACGTCAGCAAACACAGGAGCAGCAAGGGCAGGAGGATCCGGGGTGGGCCCACCTGATCTTAGTTGATGCTAAGAGAAGAAAGGTGAAATGTAATTACTGTGGTAGGGAGATGCATGGCGGAATAACCATAGGAAAGTAACATTTAGTAGGGGTACGAGGAGAGGTGAGACAATGTGACCACTGTCCCCAAGAGGTGCGAGAAGAGATGCGTCAGTACCTTCTGGGGAAAAGGGAGAGGGTGCAACAAAGGGCTGAGGATGAGGCTGAAATTGCTGAGGAGATTTCTGGCAGAAAGGTTAGGAGGGATGATGATGAGGAAGGCACTGAGGATTCTGATCCAGAGCTGACTGAAGCAAGGGAACGTGAACAAGCCGCTCGAAGGAAAGAGAAGGGACCCATGGGTTCAGGGACCTATGAGAGTACAACTGCACGACGTCCTAACGTTGGTGCTACCCCACATACGCAGGGAACAGGTCCCATGGACAGCTATCTGCACAGAAGGCCCCAAGCTACACAACCTAAAATCAAGCAAGCATTGAGAGGGGTCAAAAAATCAGGAGAAGTTGCATGGCATGCATTTAAATCTATCTGCAAATGATTTTTTCATGCAGGTATCCCTGCACATGCAGCTTCAAGTGAATATTTCCAACCTATGATAGATGCCATAGTAGATGCTGGCCTTGGCTTGAAGGCCCCCTCATGTCGAGACATATACGGGCGTGGGAGAGGTTGAGGAGCTCCATGATTGGGTTGAAAGCTTCAAGCATATATGGGTGGAGAGAGGATGCATCATCATGTGTGATGGTTGGATTGGTACCACGAAGAAATCCATGATAAACTTTTTGGTCTATTACATCGAAGGTACAGTGTTTGTGAAATCAGTTGATGCATCAGATTACGAAAAGAATACAAATTATTTGTTTCATTTCATGGATGGCTGTTGGAAGCAAATTTTGCTTTGCAAAAACACCTCTGCTTTTATTTAGTTGGAGCAGAAATGGGGCAACTTGGAGATGGAAGACTCGTACGGGGTCGGAGGAACCCGTCCGAGGTCGGAGGAACCCGTACGGGGTCGGAGGGACCCGTACGGGGTCGCCCTCACCCGGACGGGTCCGCCCAGAGGTGGGCAAACCCGCGCGGGGCGGCCCTTGGGCGGGCGGACCCGTCCGGGGTCGCCCGCGCGACCCCGGGGAGGTACCCCCGGGGGGAGCGTGACTCCGGGCGGGTCCTCCGGGGGTCGCGCGACCCCAGGGAGGTCCCGGAGGTGCTGCCCCTGCTCAACGGGGGCAACGCCACCGTCGTCAGGATGGCGACATGCCTATGGCGGGCGCCACCACCGTCGCCCCTACCCAATGGGGGCAACGCCGTAGCCGCAAGGGTGCAAGGCCCGAAGCGGATGTCTCGCGCTCCGAAAAGACTGTAATCGTCGGAGATATTCGCATCCGGCTCGATAGAGGCGAGCCGATCATACCACAGGATCGTCATGTCCCGACTATCTCTACCTCCAACCGCTTCGAGCCCCTCCGGCAAGTCCGGGGGGACGGAGCGAAGAAGAAGTCTGCCGTACCGGCGGCAACCCAGGGCCCTCTGCAACGGCCCAAGCTACGAGCTCCCCGTCCGAGGACAGGGGGCAACAAAGTGGAGGAGCGCCAGCTCCATCTAAAGAAGATCTGGGTCACCAAGGAGGAGGCCCGGATTATAAGACGTGCCAGGGCGGAGGAGCCTTTCCGCATGTCGGATCTGCGACGAATGCGGAGTCCGACAAGCACTGAGACCTCAGTCTCTCCGGGCAAAAGCGCCGTGGACCTGGCAAGAAGGTGCGGCCGACTTCCCCGTGGGCCAGCTCCAAGCACACGGAAGAGGATCGCTCCCCTCAAGCATCTACATCCCTAGTGTCGGTCTTTGACAGACTTGGGAGGCCGCCGAAGCCAGAGCAGCAACCGCCCAAGAAAAAGCGGGTGGTCCAGGTGACCGATGACACCGTCAAAGTGTTCACCTGTTACGCCACCTCCGGTGACAAACAGCCCAAGAATACCTCGGGAGAGCTTGACCAACCCATCCAATATTTAAGGAGGTCAAGGCCAGTCTCCCGGATTCTGGCACAAACGCAACAGGCGCCGACCGCCGGTACATCTCAGCCAGAGCTGGTACGGCAAGAAGAGCGCCAAGAAGATGTCCACAGTGTTGATGGGGACAGTCACTCCCGGCACGAAGAAGAGTTGGGGGAAGAGCCCCGGGCCCCCACATTGGACGAGCTTCGACGGGAGAACCAAGAGCTCAAGAACCTGCTACAGTCGCTTTTGCGCGAAAGGGAGGTTCCTTCCCCGCCTCAGGCGGCGTCGGCTGGAGTGGATCAGCAGCCTCCTCCCGTTCCAGCACCAACCAACGCTTCCGCCACTGTTGCAAGACTCCCACTGGTAGTGGACTTCGAAGTCTCGCCGCATGCAGCCAATGCGCGGTCGTCTGCTACTCCTGTAGCAGAAATCCTCATGGCGCAGAAGCAGATGATCGAGCGCATCGTGGAAGCGAAGTTCGCTCAACATGGCGAAGGTGTGGCTACCGTTGATTTGTACAACGTGCCATATCCCCTCCATCATCAATTCAAGAAGTTTCCGCCTGATTGTCCGAAAGCCCCGAAACTCCAGAAGTTCAACGGGCAGGGTTCTCCGCATGAACACCTGGCCTATTACATGACGACCATGGGTGAATTAGCCCTGGAAGAGGCATATTTGCTGCGGTATTTCGCCACGTCCTTGACTGGCACCGCCTTCTAGTGGTATTCAAGGTTGAAGCCCAATTCAGTATCTGATTGGGCTGATATGCAGAAGAAGTTTGTCGACCGCTTCCAGATGGTCGAACGCAACGTCTCCTTAGCAGAGCTTTGTTCCCTTTGACAGAAGAAGGGTGAAACAGCATTAGACTTCATCAAGCGATAGAGGGACGTCAGCATACGCTGCGATAATCCTCCGACGCCTGAAGATGCGATCACCATCTACCGCAGGGGTGTCTCGGCAGAAGTCAATGAAAAGCTTCTGGGCTCCAATATCAGAAGCTTTGACCAGTTGAACATGGTGGTGGCGGAAATTGAGATGTTCTTTGCCGACCACCCTACACAAGCTTCTGCCAAAGGTAAATCCTCCAAAGACCGTCTGGTTAGCAGCAAGGAAGTAAATGCCGTTGACTTCTCCCCGACGAATGGAGATAAAAGGGAAGGAAAGTCTAAAGGTAATGGCAAGAAGCCTGATGCCAAGGCAAGCGCGTCTCGGTTGGCGGAGAACATGAAGACGCCGTATTCCTTTAGGAAAGAGCATACTAAAATGCTCTTTGATCTATGCATGAAAGAGCAGCTCATCACCCTGCCAGATCCGCGGAAGCCCTCAGAGGTGGACAAGATAGAGGATCCTACCTATTGTGTGTATCACCGAAGGTTGGGTCATACCATCGGTGACTGCTATATTTTCAAGAACATAGCGGAAGATCTCATTCAAAAGGGCTTGATAAATATGTTGGGCCATGCAGTCGACCCACCTTAACCGCATGCTTGGAGTCGATCAAATCGGTTGGCTAATGTAGTCCACATGGAGGCAATGGTCTCGAGTTCTAACGCCCCCGAGGCCGGACCTTCAAATCAACAGTCGCACACTGGTCCCAGAGCCACTCCTCCCTCATTCCCTGAATGTTTAGCACTGCGGAGAACAATTTGGAAAATTCGAGGGAAAATTTGACAATTGCAATTGGAACAGAGGCACCTGCTGCAGTTCCTAGAGAGCATTGATCAGCAGTTGGCCACCTTCCCCTTTGGCCCATTTGCCAGGGGGTTAGCTCCAACCTACATACGGGAGGCGGGTGTATCACCCACGGGTCGGGCCCCGCTCAGGGGTTGGCTCTCTGAAGAGTCCTCAGATTCATCTGAAGACGAGGAGGACTCACCGGAAGACGTGGAGGCTCCACTTCAAGTCGAGCTCCCAGAGAAGTTATACTCCTTCCCTTTGGAGAAGACTCCCAATATCTTCTTCGCATGTCAGCGGGCGGGATTGATTAGCCCGTCACCCGTGGAGCAGACGCCAGGTGCTGCTTTTCATCAGGGCTATTGCCCATATCATGAAGTTGTTGGCCATATTATCCACAACTGTGAGCCGTTCAAGGATCTCGCCGAAGACTTAATCAGGCGAGGGAAGGTCGGTATGGGCGAATTCCTAGTTGACCCACCGCAGCCGCATGCACGGGAGAGCCTTCACTTCTCCGTCAACGTCATACATGCCTCAACAGCTTTCCAACTCCCCGAGCCGCAGGAGGAGGGAGTTAGTTCCCAGGGAGCCAGTTCCCAATCGCCCAAGTCCACACTATGGTATCCAGGGTGGCGACCATCTCATCAGTGTTCTTTTCCTAAGGAAGACACTGAGAAGATTTTTGACAAACTTCTGGAGGATGACTGGGTGCTGACACATGACCCGCCGTCTTATTACAATGAGACGGCCAAGAGGCACCCCTGCTATTGCAAGTATCATGCAAGGGTGTCTCACCCCACTCGGCAATGCCCAGAGGTTCAAGACTTCATTGAAGCCCTCATCTAGAGAGGGGTTGTCGATACTCAGGGGAACTCCATGACGAGGTTGCGTCTTACAGAGGCCGCCAGGGAAACTCTTTAGCAGGTTTGGCGAGAAGCTAAGGCTTTCTCCTAGTTAACCCGACCAAGTAAGCCTACGGAAAATGATGAATTCCCATTACTCACTAAAGGCAAGGCCACCTATAAAGGGCCTAAGGTCCAGAACCCAGGAAGTCAAGCCGTGGGAGAGAGTTCCAAGGCCCGTCCCAGGTCGAGTCAACCTGGCATCGTCATAAGAGAGAACTCTCGGCCAGATAACAAAGGCAAAGCCAAGGCGTCAGAGCCTTCAGCCAAAGCTCCTGCCAAGTCAGCAAGGCCATTAGTCGTGGAGAGGACTCGACTTCTTGAGCCCGCGAAGACTCCAATTAAGGCCTCTGTCAGCCCAACGAGGTCGCCAATTGTAGAAAGGCCTCAGCAGCTCAAGCAAGCCAACCCACCAGCCCAAGCAAAGTCGGTGGAACCACAAAGCTCCCAGAGGCCCTACTGTGGACTGGCAGAGTTCCAGGAGTTGCCTCCTGAAATAATTGCTCAGGCAATCAATGCCACCTTCCAGCCTCAGCCGGAGGAGGCTAATTGGACCAAGGTTGTCCCCAGGAAAAGCCGCGGCAGTAAGGCCCCTAAGGAGCCAACCCGGAGCAAAAAGCTAAATTCTGGGAGCAAGCGAGTCCCACCTCCAAAGCAAACTCCCCTTTCTTCTCAAAAGGCAGCACGCCAAAAGAAGCAAGAGAAGAACCGCAGGAAGAATTTGAAGAGGAGATTGAAGAAGCAAGACGAGCAAGCAGCTGCTATGGAGGCTCCTAAGGAGCCAACTCCTCTACAAAGACTTCAAAAGCTCATAGATGAGCTGGAGGAGTACACTCCCCCTCATCCCACTAGGGTCGTCACTCTAGACGAATATATTCCCTGGGACAAGCTTGGGCGCAAAGCCCGTCTTCTGCAATGGCTCCGGGAAATGGCCCACCGTCTTGAAGAAGGTGAAGACTTCCCAATCCCAGAGGAGCTCTCATTATTCTATAACGATGAGGAGCTCACTGTCGAGATGCTTGAGGAAATGCTGCAAGAGCTCTCCTGCGACATGGTGGCGATCCCATCACCTGACAACATTTACTGTCCCACGGCTGATAGCACTGGAGGCAAGGCTTCTATGGCAACATATCAGCGTCGCTCGGCAAGAAATGGCTGGGGACGTGGACGAGGTCGTGGACGTGAAGGCCCCCTGGCCCTCGACCGGGTCATAATATTCAGAGGGGAGAAGCCGGGTCCTGTCCCGGAAACTCAAGTTTGGGGGATCCCTTTCATCCTCAGCCCCTTAGAGGGTTCAAGCCCCATCTCAACGGCTAAGCCGGGTGGCGTCCTTTTTACAATCACGTCCTCCGATGAAGAAGAGGAGCCAGCCAAATCGCCAAAGTGTGAGGAGACGTCAGAGCAGGCCGGCCCCTCTAACAGGGCCGAGCCCGCCAGCCAGGCCGGTCCTTCTAATGAAGACCAGCATGATGGGCCTTTGCCACCTCCAGAGGAATCCTTGGCTCCGCTATTCCAAGAAGACGCGGAAGGCCAGAATGCGGAGGAGCGCCCTTCTAAGCGAGAGAAGCCTCGCCAAGCGCCGAAGACCCTGGCTGAGATCATCCCGCCATTTGGCAAGACTCGTGCTTGGGCAGACCGCAAAATCATTCATCATATGAAGCGGTTCCCAACAAATGTCACTATTTGGGAAGCCATTGCCTGGAGCAAAGACCTCAGAGAGGCTCTTGTCAAGATACTTCAAGATCCAGAGGCATATGAAGCCCATGTGGCAGAGTTGCAAGCCCAGGCATATGAAGCACTCACAGCCAACACCTCCTTCACGGACAAAGACATGTTGATGTCCTCTCCGTGTCATAATCGCCTCTTATATATGAAGGGGACGATTAATGGGCATGACGTGAATCGCATCCTGGTTGACGCTGGAGCGACTGTTAACATCATGCCTTTGAAGACTTTCAAGTCTTTATACTTGGCACCCTATCTACAAAAGGTGACTGATGTCAAGATCTCGGGATTCAATCAGGGTTCCGAGGAGGCACTTGGTCGGGTTGTAGTCAAGCTTGCCTTGGGTGATTTTGTCACCCAAGCGACATTTTATATCATCAACTCCGACACATCTTACAAGATGCTGCTTGGAAGACCCTGGCTTCATGAGAATCAGGTTGTTCTTTCAACTCTTCATCAGTGCATTAAATATGCCAAGAAAGGGGAGCAACATACGGTCTTCGCAGACCAGGCCCCGTTCCACCCCAATGAGTGCCATCTGGCCGATGCTTCACTATATTTTGGGAAGCCCACTTTATCAATCCCCGAGTCTTTAAAAGACAAAGGGAAGCAAAAGGTGGACCCTGAAGTTGAGGAAGGGCAGCTCTTCACTGTCAACCAAGACATGGTAAAGTTGCACAGGCTGAGCCTCAGTGCCGCCTCCAAGCCGACTCAACCAGAAAGGCGGGATGTTGACTTTGAAGCCAACCTCATCAGCCGGGTCATTAACGGGAGTATCTCCTTACCACCGAAGTGCCTCCAGCTCTCGTCCCAACGGGAAGAATACGAGGTGGAGCCGTTCAAGACCTTTACAGTCTCCTATCAACGGAGAAGGAGACGCAACAAGAGCAAGAGGGACAAGCCGATCATCTTTTACAAAGGTGATTTAGTCCCACCATGTCCTCTTGAAGATGACTTCGGCTGGGATACTCCCACCGATGTGGCGCCAGAGCCAGTCCAGGAGATGGATGATATGCCCAACTACATCAAGAAAATGTGTAAAAAGCAGCACATCCCGCAAACTCTGGACCCCGGGCAAGCGGCGTACTTCCATCAGTTGTGGAATCCTCCGCAAGTCCGTGGGCAACCTCTCTTCTCCCGCAAAGATACAAGGGGCCTTGGCTATGACCAGGAGACGGACTTCGAGGTCCACTTTGCAGTCAACACCATAGGACTGCTACCTCTCCATCACGGGCAAGCAGAAGCTGAGCCAAGGTTGATGACTCTATAAGGGAGTCCGGTGATGTGTCCTTGACACCCTCACCTTCATCAGGAGCTGACAATGGTCACCCTTCAGAAGAAAGAGCAGCCCTGCCTGTTAACCATCGGCAAGATGAGGCCAGTCCTTCGACTTCAAGCCACGAGCAAGAGTGCTTCGAAGAATTTGATGTCTATGAAGCTAACACTGATGATGAGGGAGACTTCGTCGACCTTCAACCAGCTCCACCGGAGCTTGAAGACGGTGGTCAAGCAACTGTGGACGAATTGATTGAAATCAATCTCGGAAGCAAAAGTGACTATCGTCCCACCTTCATAAGTGCTCTCCTCAGCGAGAAAAAAAAGCGGTCGTATCGACAGCTCCCAGAAGAGTTCAGGGATTGTTTCGCCTGGACTTACAAAGAAATGCCCGGGCTCGACCCTTTTGTGGCTGAACATGAGCTGGCAATACTTTCAACAGTCAGGCCAGTCAAGCAAGATCAACGGCGTATGCGCCACGAGCTAGAGCTGAAGGTCAATGCTGAGGTTGACAAAATGCTCAATGTGGACTTCATAGAGCCTTGCATGTATCCTGTGTGGCTCGCCAATATAGTCCATGTCAAGAAGAAGAACGGCCAAGTCCGAGTCTGCATCGACATCAGGGATTTGAATAAGGCATGCCCAAAAGATGACTTCCCTGTCCCAATCACTGAGACAATGGTTGATATGACCACCGGTCACGAAGCCTTGTCTTTTATGGACGGGTAGTCGGGCTATAATCAAATCTGCATGGCCATCAAGGACAAAGACCATACGGCTTTCCGGTCTCCTAAGGGGATCTTCAACTACAAAAGGATGCCGTTCGGTCTGAAGAATGCTGGCGCAACCTATCAAAGGGCAATGACCAAGATCTTTGACAAGATGCTGCATGACCTTGTCGAATGCTATGTCGATGATCTGGTCGTCAAGACAAAGAAGCGGGAGGATCACTTAGTTGATCTGCGTCGAGTCTTCGAAAGGCTTCGACAGTACCAGCTCAAGATGAACCCGATGAAGTGTGCCTTCGGCGTCTCCAGCGGCAAGTTCCTTGGCTTTATCGTTAGGTATCGGGGCACAGAAATCGACCCTGACAAAATCAAGGCTATGAGAGGACTACCTCCGCCCAAGAACTTGACAGAGCTCAGATCTCTTCAGGGAAGACTCGCCTATATTAGGCGGTTTATTTCTAACATCTCAGGAAGATGCCTACCTTTCGGCAGACTGATGAAGAAAGGGGCACCCTTCATATGGGACGAAGACTGTCAAAAGGCATTCGAGCAAATCAAGGAGTATGTGCTGACTCCTCCTGTCTTAGGGGCACCTGTCAGAGGGAAGCCCCTTATCTTATATATTGCTGCCATGGATGCCTCTTTGGGGGCTCTCCTAGCCCAGATTAATGAAGAGGGCAAGGAGCAGCCGCTGTACTACCTCAGCCGAAAGCTGATTGGGCCTGAGCACCGGTACGCCCCTATGGAAAAGGTGTGCCTAGCTCTGGTATTTACTGTCAAGAAGCTGAGACACTACCTTCTAGCCAACCGGGTGGAGCTGATCTCAAAATGTGACCCACTCAAGTTTCTGCTCAGCCAGCCTGTCCTTTCTGGTAGGCTTGGTAAATGGGCACTTACCCTCATGGAGTTCGACATCACCTTCGTCTCACGCAAGGCGATCAAGGGACAAGGGATGGCAGAGTTCTTAGCAACGCACCCTGTGCCGGAAGATTCGCCACTCAACTTCGAGCTCCCCGATGAAGAGGTGTTGGTGCCTTCTCAAGCCATTGGGGAGCATTCAGAAAAAGTCCCACCACAGATGGAGCCAGGCGTCCTCACCCTTGATCTCCCACATTGGGAGTTATATTTTGATGGTGCCTCTCGGACAATCAAAAGGGCCGGTGGCCTTACAGACTATGTCTCAGGCGCGAGGGTAGTCTTTCTATCTCCACAAGGCGGCATCCTCCACAACTCTTGCGCTCTCATGAAGTCGCTGACTAATAATGAGGCAGAGTATGAAGCGCTAATTATCGGGCTTCAGTTGGCACTAGAGATGGACATCATGTGCATCAAAGTCTACGGGGATTCTCAGCTCGTCATCCGACCAGTATTGGGCATCTATGACGTCCGGAAGAAGGAGCTCATCCCCTACCATGCAGCCGTCATGAGGCTCAAGGAAAAATTTTACATATTTGAAATAGGCCATGTCCCCAGAGGCAGCAACTGCCAGGCTGATGCTCTTGCAAAGTTGGCAGCAGCCTTAAAACTCCCACCTGAGGGAGAATTAAATATTACAGTCAGACACCGGAGGCTCATGCCAAGTGTGCTCGACGAAGAATCCGGCCTCACTGTTTATGAGGTCGACAACATTCAAGAGGTGAATGCTCCCGAAGAGGAAGATTGACGTGAGCCAATTATAAAAATAAAGAACGGCTGGCTCCCTCATGATCGGGCTCAGAGGGTGCAACTGCTACGCAGGGCGACATCCTACCTGATGATTGACGGTCTGCTCTTTAGGCTCATCCATGAGAAAGACCGATCGGTCCTCCTGCGGTGCCTTTCGTCCAAGGAAGCGAAGACCGTCATGCACGAGGTCCACTCCGGATTGTGTGGAGCTCACCAGACATGAGCTAAGATGAAAAGTAGCATCAAGCTCAAAGGGTTCTACTGGCCCACCATGTACGAAGATTGCAATCAATATGCTCGTACATGTCATCAATGCCAAGCATTCGGCCCAGTCCCTTGGCGGCCACCTAACCCGCTCCATCCAACAGCGCCTACTTGGCCATTTGCAGAGTGGGGTATGGATATTGTGGGACCATTCCCACCATCGTCCCAGGGGTACAAGTTCATACTTGCTGCCACCAATTACTTCTCCAGATGGGCGGAAGCCGTCCCGCTACGGGAAGTTACAGGGGAGATAGTTGCTCGTTTTGTGCGGCACTATATTATATACAGATTCGGCACCCCTAGTCAGATTATATCCGATAATGACACGTCGTTCAAGAACAAGACTATTTATGCTCTAGCGGCCAAGTTCCATATCGATTGGAGGACGTCATCAGTCTACAATCCCCAAGCCAACGAATTGGCCGAGACTTTCAACAAAACCCTCTGCAAGCTGCTGCCCAAGATAATAGGTGGCTGTAAGCGGGATTGGGGTGAGAAGGTCCACGAAGCCCTATGGGCCTATCGTACCATCTACAAAACCCCCACGGGTTACTCTCCATTCTCCCTAGTCTATGGAGCTGAAGCGGTGGTCTCTGTGGAGATCGAGCTAGCATCTTACCGCGTTGCTGTGCACGCCGGATTGCCAGGCCAAGACCAATCTGAAATTGAAAGAAGGCTCGAGGAATTGTCCAACCATGAGGGTCAAAGACTCAAAGCCTATAAACACTTACAAGTGTATCAAGCCCGCATGACACGTGCCTATGACAAGCTGGTCAAGCAAAAGGCGTTCAAGAAAGGCGACCTCGTCATGGTCAAAGAAAAGGAGGTTCTTGCGGGAAGATCTAGCGGCAAACTCCAGCCCAATTGGAGTGGACCTTACGTCATCCAGCATTAATGATTGTTCCAAATGAGGATGAAATGCAGTGGAAGGGTCAGTTTCTGATCAAGGATCATCCGGGCTTGTCTTCTACAGAAAATTTCCATGAATTGACTCCCCTTCGCCCTAAAATGGTCCGGAAGAGTGGGATCCGCAAAGTGCATATACATATCGGAAGAATTTTAGGGGAACAAATTATTCTCTAAAAAAATATGGAAATGTCACAGAGGAACATGGAAAACTACATTCACAATGTACGCAATTCATGAATTATCTGTATGCATCATGGCTGTCATTATCCAGTGGTGATTCTCGTCAGAGAGACCAAGATGGGGCACCAAGCAAGAAAATCATAGTCATTGATTCTGATGAAGAAGATCATCAAAGGCAGATAATGTACTATGGCATCGGAAACGCTAGAGTGAGTTCTAGCTCTTCTGTTGATCTGAATTATCAACCCTCAGTCCAGTATCACCAGGTCATTTGGATAAAAACAGCCCAGATTAAATCCATTGACGAAATTCAAGACATAAGCCTTGTTTCTCCGAACCCGGTGAAAAGAATATTAACGCCGCCCCTCTAAGTCGGGTTTAGACCTTAGGAACCATTCCAATATGGCCGTAATCCGACATTGCCCTGGGCCGATAATCCGTCAGACCGGATTCGTTTCCATTGGGATTTGTTCTCGCTCTTATATTAAATTTGCCATATACTTGACATACATTTTCACAGGTTTTATATCCGCCTTCGTCATGTTTCCAATGTGGACTTCCGTCCGAACACAAAAAATGGTCGGTGGGCGACCGACATGATTTAAACATCCTCACCCCATCAAGGGACATTTCCATGCATCTCGCAAATTTCAATGCTCCGTTTCATTAATGTAATTTCATGGCCGTAGGGCCCCTTTTCTTGGCGACTAATCAATGGTTTTCCTCTCTCCGAGGGGATGTAATTAACGTTGTGACCTTTATGGCGTGGCGGATTTTTTGTCCCGACACGATACACACAATTATCTGACTAGTCAGATCGAGCGCACAAAGGGCTTCCTCGAAGTTCGAATAAATCATCACCTAGGTGACTAGCACGCCCTCGCACTTAGTAAACGAAGTATCCCAAAAGTGCGTCCACACCAGTTCACGAACTCGCCACGAGCTCCACTGCGAGCCGCCGCCCCTCGATCCTCGCCCATGTTAGGCCGCTCCTCGCCCCCGCCTCGCTCCGTCGGCCGTCGGAGAAGAGAGGATGAGAAGAGAGAGCGTGAGAGAAGAGAGAGTGAGAAATGAGAGATGGGGAGAGAGAAAAGGGGTTGGGTTTATATAGAAAATTCTAAAATTCTAAAAAATACCAAAAATAGGAAAAAATACTCTCCACAATCCTCGAAAAATGCGCAACGTAGTGGTAACATCCCGGAGTCAGAGAACGCAACGGTTCACCCTACACAGGGTTCCGAAGGTCCGACAGACAAAAACACACGTAAACCGCAAAACTCAATCAGGGACCCCACAAAGGCGATCCAAAACTCACGGATCCTGATCCGAAAAATCCGGGGTGTTACAGCTGGCTTGGGGATGTCCTATCGAGGTATAGTGGTTCCAAATCCCCAGTTCCGACGAGCACTTCTCTCAGAAGACAGTACTGTCGAACTATCGACCGTTGTCTGTTGTGAGGATGTGCGAGATCCCGAACTGGCAAATGATGTTGTGCAGGATGAACTTCCAAGAAATCTCGCCTGTGATCTTCGCGAGGGATTCCGCCTCGACCCACTTGTTAAAGTAGTCGATGGTGACAATGAGGAATTTCTTCCTCTCCTGAGCTTCTGGAAAGAAACTTAGGATGTCCATTCCCCACCAGGCAAATGAGCGAGGCTCCATCAGGGTGTGGAGTTGCGTTGTAGGTTGGTGATGTAGGTGTGCATGCCTCTGGCATTGGCCACAGCTCCGCACAAGCTTGATACAATCCTACAACAAGTTGGGCCACCAATATTTGGCGAGTGCTCGTCCCCCGACATGGCTGCCACAAAGCCCTTCATGGACTTCATGGATAGCTTGTTCGACTTCAATGGGAATAAGCACTTGAGGAGCAGTGAGGACATTGAACGCCTATAGAGGCATCCAACTACTAGAGTGAAGTGCGCCGCTCGAGCTCTTACTCGCCTAGCTTCCGAGCGATCTTTAGGGAGGTGTTGCCGATGAAGGTAGCTCAGGACGGGATCCATCCTGGACGGCTCATAGTCGATGACATTGACCTAAGGCTCGGGCTCTTCAGTGCTCGGACGCTAGAGTTCTTTGATCATGACCGACCGAGTGCTTGTCAGCGTCGTGGATGAGATGAGACGAGAGAGGGCATCTGCTCGGGCGTTCTCCGCCCTCAGTATATCTACCACCTCGAAATGTGGGAGGTCGGAAGAGACCACTTTGATCTTTTGGGGGTACTTCGGCATGGCCGGATCTTGGGCTTCTTACTTCTCGCGAACCTGGTTGGCGACCATCAACGAATCACTATAGGCCCGGAGGTGCAAAGCTCTAAGATGTTTAGCCATACAGATACCAGACAGTAGAGCTTCATACTTGGCTACATTGTTCGTAGCCGGGAAGTTGAAGCGTAGAGCGTACTGTAGCTCGGTCCTATCCGACGATAGGAGGACCAAGCCAGCACCGCTTTCGCTCCCGCTCACACAAGAAGACACGTCCATGTATAGCTCCCAGGTGGGTGTCAATGAAGGTGCCGCTCTTCCTTCGTTGGGGAGCGTGCATTTAGCGACGAAGTCGACCAGGGCCTGGGCCTTGATGACGGTCCTTAGACAGAAGCTGACGTCAAACTATCCTAATTCTATTGCCCATTTCACCAGTATCCCTAAGGCGCCAGGGTTTTAGAGGACCTGAAGCAGGGGCTAATCGATTGGGACCACGATGGTGTAGGAGAGGAGATAACGGTCGCAACTTACGTGTGGCCGTAACTAGAGCTAATGCGAACTTCTCAGTCTGCGAATACTAAAACTCTGCCCCTCAGAGAAGTTTGCTTACTTAATACATTGGCTCCATCCCCTTTCTATCTTCTCGAGCGAGCACAACGCTAAGCGTGCTCGGCATCACAGACAGGTAGAGGAGTAGATGCTCGTCGGGAAGGGATTTAGAGAGGATCAGTAGTGACAAGAGGTTCTTTTTACGCTCCTTGAAGGCCTACTCGCACTCTCGGTCCTAATCGACGTGCCCTCTCTTCTCTGGTGATCTGTTAGCTTGCTTGATTAGCCAGAAGAATGGGCGGCATCTTTCAGCTGCCTAAGAGAGGAACCGACTGAGTGCAGTGACGCGACCAGTGAGACTTTGCACGTCCCTCACCTGCTCTGGCCGCTTCATCTCCAGCATGGCTTTGATCCACTCTGGGTTGACTTCGATGCCTCGGTGAGTGACTAGGAGCCCAAGGAACTTGCCCGACTTCACCCCGAATGCACACTTGTTCGAGTCGAGCTTCATGTCGTATCGGCGCAAGGTGGCGAACATCTCTACCAAGTCCTCCAGATGTTCAGTTGCCCGCAGGCTTTTGACGAGCATGTCGTCGATATACACCTGCATGTTACGGTCAATCTAGGAGTCGAACATGTGGTTGACGAGACTTTAGTATGTGGCTCATGCATTCTTCAAATTGAAGGGCATCCTGGTGCAACAGTATAAGCCGTGGTCGATGATGAAAGTGGTCTTATCCTGGTCGGGACTGTACATGTTGATTTGATGGTATCCTGAGTAGGTGTCCAAAACTCAATATCTCATGCCCAGCCGTCGCGTCGATGAGCTAGTCGATCCGCGACATTCGGAAGCTATCATTGGAAGTTAATTTATTGAGGTCGGTATAATCGACACACATACGCCACTTTCTATTGCTTTTGGGTGTTAGGTATATTTAGATAGATCCAAATATTACCTTTATCAATTTTGGTGATAACAAAATTATGAAAGACGAGAGAAGCAGAACAAAAGAAACAAAAGAACTCTAAGAAATTGGCTAAGTATAAAACAGTCGCAAATAGTTTCACATAGGCGTTGTAAGCATTGTAAATCTCATATGCGCATAAACAAAACATAAGCGTCATAATCACTTAGGCGATATAAAAATGAAGAAATGTAACTTAGGCACTTAAGAAAGGTAAAATCCATCTGGCCCAATGCCGCCCACCACCGCTATGCCCGTATTGTCCCAGACCCCGCTGGGTGCAAAGTAGACTGCCTGATAGTCTGCGGCCCATACCTGGTGACCCAATAAAGGTGCACAGAAGATTCGCCAGCCCACGAGAGGCATCGACGCGGGCATCTTGGGCGCCGGACGGCTCTCCAGCGACCGAACGTTACTCACAAAAATTACTCCCGTCGTCACCGGCCTCTACTCCAATAGTGACAAGCTCGCGCCTAGAGTGTCATGAGACTCGCCCCAAGACCGCACTGCCCGAATAAATGGGTGCACAACGGGAAACTCCCCACAATCACGGGGCGTTACTCTATGACCCACGTCTTTTCCTGCTAAGGGATGGACCTCCACCGCCAGGGCAACCCTTATAAATAGACTCCCGATCAGATGACAGGGGAGGACGCACACAAGAGGGACACCCAGACGGACGAGGACACACAAAAGAGGGACACCCAGATGGACACGGACACACACAAAGTAAAAGGGAGAGATATCAGAAGGAATTAGCTTCCGAGTACATCATAGGCCCGACGAACACTCTCCGAGCACTCGCCGCATACGACGAGCACCTCTAGGGACTCCGCTTTGGCTCCCAAGCTTGATTATTCTACTCTCATGCTCTCTCCCTCTCTTCGTCTCCTACTATTCCTCACCTCAGCATGATCCTAACTTAAGCATCAGAGGGTTGTCCCATGGGGTAACGCCCAGGGCTCCATCTGACGTCATCTTTCTAGTGTTTGCAGGCTTCCACGGGTGGTTGTACGTCCTTCTCTGATCAAACAACCCTTAAAAGTGTGGTACGAGATCTGAGATACCATTTTTTCGCCTCTACAAGAAGAAATAACAATTGACAATTTTTAGAGATTTTGGAAATACCCCATTTTGCTCTTTATCTCTCTCTAACTCCCAAAATCTCTCCAAAACAAAAAATGATAGGACATGTGTGTAGATCTAAAATTAGACCTCCCCCAATTGATGATTTGAATAAGTGATGATTTAACAAGATATAGAACTAAAATCAATGATAAAAAAGGGGGGGGGGTCACATGTAATAATAAAAATCCGTGATCGCCATTGAGGCCAACAACATGCCAAATAATATGAAGATCAAAATAAGGGCATGTTACATACCTCAGAAATTCAAGAGGGCCAAGAGTTGGCCTGGGAATGAACGCGCTATATCGTCCTAGCGCCTTCTCAAGATCGCGCTATGTTCGTATGGCGCGATATCAGACAGAAAGCGGGATGAACTGGATTCGTTCCTTCCTTGCTCTAAGGCCGGCCAAGGTGCAAGGGCTCCACGTTTCAATCTTCTAGTGGCTGCAAACAATCATAAACAACAAATAAAAGGCCCATTAGATCGAGATTTGAGTAGAATCTGCCACTATTCTTAATCAAAAGCATGTAAAAGAAGGGCTCGATTACCTGGGGGTTTGGTGGTTTTTAAACCCCTGTGGAAGGGCCAAAACTAGGTTTGGTGTGTGTGTGAATGCGTGTATTTTGTAAAAGAAGTGTTTTTGAAATCAATAGGCAATGTTATGCGAGGATTGAAATAAACGAATTGGGGAGAAAAACTAAGAACGAGGAAGAACACAATAAGCCCCAAAATACTCCCTTGGATGTGTGAGGAGCGAGGAGTTGTTGGTTTGGAACGAAGAGCAGCCTCCTCCTCGCCAAGATCTCGAGTTGCATCCCTTCAGAACGACGGCCAAGGGTCCAATTTATAGGAGAAGGATCAAGAAGGAACCCTAGGTCGGAGTTCGATCCAATCTAATGACTTGGTGGCTCAAATCAAGGCAATCTTGCCGATTAATGAGGGGGAAAGACTCCTATTAGGATTAGGAACCTTCCTTTGGACGAATCGAGCTTTAAAACTTACCAAAATAAGGACCCAAATCGAAAAAGGGGAGTCCGGGTCAAATTGGGTTTCTGACTGAGAACGCGCTACAATCGTATAGCGTGTTCTTCATGAACGCGCTATGACGATATAGCGCGACAATGATTGGCTCACCAAATGATTGAAAAAAAGAATAAACACCCATTGGACGGCCATTCAATCAAGTATTAAGTAAGAATAGCAACCAAAGTGGATGCTGCAAAGATCTAATATCAAGGAATAGTGACTGTTCAAATTCAATTAGGTCCATAACGCGCTATGAACAAGAAAGTGATGTGAGTGAATAGCGTGAGAATGTCAAATTCGAGACGAGATCTAAGGTACGGAAATTGAATTGTAGGGTCAAGAATAGGGAGAAATATCCGAGAAAATCAACCAATTATGGATCAATTGGGGCATTAACTAGGAGAACAAAGAAATTGCTCAACTTATCGGCCAAAAATGGGTGTCTACAATGTGCTCCTTTAGAATGAAATGTGAGAGGATGAAAATTCTAATGATTAAAATCCCCCAAACCCCTCCCCAACATTATTTTCAAACGTAGTCTTAATTTTATGTGGGTTAGATCTAAACTATTGCTAGAGAGAGAGAGAAAGAGATCTAGGAAAATTTAGAAAATTTATTTTTTTCAAAAACATAAACATCAAAGGCATAAAAATTTGAGATTTTACATATATATCCTTATAAATATTAATGTTTACTAATTAAGATCTATTATCAAAAATATCATTGATATATCTTGAGTGCTTATGGTTATACTCCCGAGAGTCCCAATCGTCAAAACGAGGCAAATATTCGGTAAAATATGTCATGAAAAATGTTAGGGTATGCGAAATATCAAAATATCTCAACTGAGAGAGAGAGAGAGAGAGAGAGAGAGAGAGAGAGAGAGAGAGAGAGAGAGAGAGAGAGAGAGAGAGAGAGAGAGAGAGAGAGAGCGCACCCCCAATGGCCCCCCTTCTCCACCCCCGACACCTCCGCTTCCCCCACTCTTCCACCCTCGACATCCCTCCTTCCCCTATCCCCATCAGGGCAACCCCCTCCCCCACTTGAGCTTCAAGGCGAAGGAGCTAAGCACGCCATTGTTGACGAGCCACAATCGATGGGGACCCACCAGCTCTGTCATCTCGATCTTACGAGATCTCGTCCTCGACTGTCGCTCTGACTCCCACCTGAAACATGTCCTTGTAGAACTCCTCGTCCGGCGGCCTCCTCACCCCGCCACCCAATGCCACAAGATAGTATGGTAAGGTCCCACAAGCTACAAGTGTCCTTCTCCTCTAGGGCCACCGATAGCTACCCCTGAAAGTCCTTATAGAAGGAGGGCCGACGCCAGGAGGACCCAAGTCGGTGGTATCGTTGGACCCCCTGCTTGCAAACACCCCCACCTCAACATCCCCCTCTTCCCCTTCTCCTACTCACAAAGCACCCCCGAAACACTGCCATTGCTCGTTGTTGTCAATATTAGTTAGGGTTTATGTTAAGGGGGGGCAAGGAGTGTGTGTGTGTGTGTGTGTGTGAGAGAGAGAGAGAGAGAGAGAGAGAGAGAGAGAATACTAGTTATGACGGTAGTATGACGGTTGATGTTTAAGACGTATCAAGGAATATGACAATAGGTCTAAATGAGATGTTTATTTGACAATAATGCTATTTATATGATTATTTATGCAAAAATCTCTTAAAAATTTCTTTCCAAAATAACTTTTCTAAATTTTAATGGAGAAAATAAAATGAAGCCTGAGGAAGGTAAAATCCATCTAGCCTAATGCGGCCCACCTGTGCCAGACCCGCATCGGCCCAGACCTCGCTGGGTGCAAAGTAGACCGCCCGACAGTCTGCGACCCATACCCGATGGCCCAATAAAGGTGCACAGGAGATTCGCCAGCCCACGAGGGGCATCAAGGCAGGCATCTCAGGCGCCGAATGACTCTCCGACGATCGAATGTTACTCCCGAACATTACTCCCGTCATCACCGGTCTCTACTCCAGTAGGGACGAGCTCGAGCCTAGAGCGCCATGAGACTCAACCCAAGGCCACACTGCCAAATAAATGGGCGCACAACGGGAAACTCCTCACAATTGCAGGGGCGTTACTCCACGACCCACGCCTTTCCTGGCTAAGGGACGAACCTCCACTGCTAGGGCAACCCGTATAAATAGACCCCCAATCAGATGACAGGGGAGGACACACACACAAGAGGGACACCCAAACAGACACGTACACACGCAGAGAAGAAGGGAGAGATATCAGAAGGAGTCAGCTTCTGAGCACGTCACAGGCCCGGCGAGCACTCGCCGCACACGACGAGCACCTCCAGGGACCCCGCTCCGACTCCCAGGCTTGATCATTCTACTCTCACGCTATCTCCCTCTCTTCGTCTCCTACTATTCCTCACCTCAGCACGATCCTAGCTTAAGCAGCGGAGGGTTGTTCCCTGAGGTAACGCCCATGGCTCCTTCTGACGCCATCTTTCTAGTGTTTGCAGGCTTCCACGGGTGGATGGACGTCCTTCCCCGATCAAACAAATCTTAAAAGTGTGGTACGAGGTCGGGGAGACCATTTTTTCGCCTCTATACTTTTTGGCGCCATCTGTGGGAATGACGCAAACGGCCATGGCACCCCGTGGAAGCTACCGCAACACTAACAACCACGGCTGAGGATCCCACAAGGCCCCGAGTTCCCGACGGGGATCTCAAGAGGCATCCACGTCTACTCGGCCGCCGCGCGACACTGCTGCGGACAAGTTGGAAGAGATGCTCCGCCAACTCTAGGCGCTAACAAAGCTCTGCCAAGGCCTCCTTAACAGGCCTACGGGACAAGACCGCGCCCCAACAGAGCTGCCCCAAAATGGAGGGGTCCCGACCATGGTGGAGTTCTGCCGGGTGCGCGAGCCCTCCCATACATCCGTCGTGCGATCTCGGAGCCCGCGCTGCTCGCCCGCACCACGGCCTCGCAACTCTCTCCTCTCCAACTCGGAGATGGCTCAGCGGTTGCGACGCTACAAAGAAGTAGAACGTGAGCTAGAAGGCAAAGTCTAATATTTTAACGACGTACTACACACCACGAGGACTCGGGGGCTAATCGACGACGACACCGACTTGCATGCCCCTTTCTCCAAGGAAATCATGGAGGCCCACATTCCTCTAAAGTTTCAGTTCTCATCATTTATCCCCTACGACGGCACCGCTGACCCGGCTGATCACATGCACAGCTTCGAGTCGAACCTTGTGTTCCACCAGACTTCGGATGCCATGAAGTGCCTAACGTTCGTCACCACCCTCCAAGAGAACGCCCAGACCTGGTTCGAGTCTCTGCCGATCTAGACCATTATATCCTTTCAACAGCTGAAGAAGCTATTCAAGGAAAACTTCGTGGGCTACCAGAAGGAAGCCAAATCGGCGGTGAGTCTGCTCGCCATCAGGCAGGGGCACGAGGAGACCTTATGGGACTACGTGTCCCATTTTCGAATGGAAGCCCACCGCATCCCTCGCTTGGACGTTAGCATCGCCACCACCGCCTTGATGTAGGGAACTCAGGATTCCATCCTCCGACGCTCACTCGTGGTAGAAGCCCCAACGACCTTGATGGATCTCCTCGCCCTGGCTCAGAAGTACACCAACTGCGAGGAGAACAACGTAGCATTGAGTCGCACGACCGGGATTGATCAACCCGACCGTAAGAGATCCGCTGACTCCCCGCGAGAAGGGTCGGGCAACACGAGCAGCGCGACCGAGAATGCCGCGACCGCCCAGAAGCAAGGGACAAGGGCCAGTACCGACACTATACGCCCCTGACGGCTACCCCCGAGCAGATCCTTATGGAGATTTGAGAGGAGTCCTATCTCCGGTGGCCTACACGGATGAAGTCCAATCCAAAGTCCAAAAGTTGGAAGAGATACTGTGGCGCCCCCTTCCCGCGATCCCGTATCGTGTTCGGGGACGTCACAGCGCATAGACGGACTGTTGTGGGCCGAGATATTTGCAAGGCGCTAAAGGCCAAACCATCACGTATTCCAAAAACACAACCATACCATTTTCATTAGATAAACACACATAATTTACATCGTATATTATTTTCATCATATTTACATTCATTATTCAAAAGAAAACTAAATCTACTTATTATAGGCAGTGAAAATCTAAATTACGTCCGGGATCACCCTCCGACTTACTGCCCGTCGGAGTAAAAGTGCACGCTTGTCAGTTTCCTGAAATGGTTAGGCAACAGAAATGAGTCCAAAGACTCAGTAGGCATTAAAACCAATTATATGCTTATCATATAATAACCTGTGCAAAATCCATGATATACGTATAGCTAATCATAATTTCATTGGATTGTACATATACTATGAATGCGAAGGAAATATAATAGAACAGAATAATTTTTATATTTATAAGAAAATGCGTATAACAAATATTATCTGACTTGTAAATGACATACATATTTTAGCTAAAGCATAACTTATACAGATGAACTTATTTACGGATCATATCAAAGTCATATATCAAATCTAAACTTTATATTAGATAAGCACATATTTGGCAGCATATATTGGACATACATCCCGTCACTATAAGTAATAGCAAACACATACCTAGGCATCCATACGTCGACTTAAAGACAAATGGTCTAGACGCTAGAGCCTATCGGCCTTGATCAACTGCGCAGGATCGGGAGTTAATACTCCACCATTCCCCAGATATTTTTCTTATTCTGAGTTCCGAATTTTCCAGAAGTCCGTTTGTCCTCGGAAATGGGCCTAATCCCGTAGCGGGAGCTAACTGCGGTTTGTCGCCCCACATCTCCTTAAAGTAACACAGTCCATATGCTTAATCAATTTTTTTATTCTTATTATATAGTCATCTCAATACATAAAACTTGCTAAAATAATCGATTGTCAGTGAGTCATATTTTAATATTGTGAATCAAATTTTAATGGTAGGGTAGTGGATCGAATCTAAATAAATCACCGTTGTTTAACTATATAAAATTAACATAATGGTAACTAAATAAATAACAAATTTTAAACACAAATCATCGGGTCCAATACGTTAAATAAATTCACTGATTTAAGCATGAATAATTATATTTCAAATAAAAGTAAATCAAAGAAATATAAATATCAAATAACATGCAGTCGGTTTATCATGTGCCTACCTTTAGGGTGGACTCTCTAAATTAAATTGAATACATCACCCGAGCTCCCGTAATAATCCTTACGTTGGAAAAGCTAATTTTCCTGTCACAAATGTAATTTTATCTTATTATATCTTCCCAAATACTAAAATTTAGATAACCCGTAACTTACTCGTGAGGACAGATTCCTACGTAAAGAAATGTGAAATGGTCCAAATACGCTCCAAATCCTCCGTCCAAGTTTTTGTCAAATATTTATCTTATTCTGACGTCGTATTCTCTTCTCCGATTATTTATAAGAGAATGAGAGTGGGAAGAGAGATGAGAGAGTAGAGAGAAAGTAGAGAGTAGAGATAGAGAGAGAAAGTAGAATGAAAAAAGAGAGAAGGTAGAGAGAGATTAGAGAGAGAAAGTGAACAGAGTAGAGAGAGAAAGTAGAGAGTAGAGAGAGAGTAGAGGGAGAAAGTAGAGAGAGTAGAGATATGAAAATAAAACAAATAAAAAATGAGAGAGGGAGTTAGAACATGAGAGAGAGAGTAGAGAGAAAGAGAGAGAGGGAGAGAGAGAGTGTGTGTGTGTGTGTTGGGAGGGAGATTAGATAAGAAATGAGAGGGAGGGGGAGGGTTACGTAGGAGGTGGATGGGAGAAAAAGTGAGGGGAGGGGGTATTTATAGGGGGATGGGAGGAGAAGATAAGAAGGATGGGAGGAAGAGGAGGTGAGGATAAAGAGGAGGGAGGGGGTTACGTGGGGGAGATATTTTGGGAAGCTTCCATCGATGGGAATGAGAGAGGTAAGAGGGGGAGGGTGGTTTTGCACAAAAATCCATTAAATCTTAACAATAACATGTTCTCAAAGAGTTAGATCCTTCTATCTTATTTTTGACCAATCAAATATCAAAATTTAAAAATATGTTCAACATGAAATTTATAGATCTCTGAATTCTCTTTTCAATGGGCCTAATATTGATCATATTCTGATATTCCTATGAAAAGTTACACATTATTACAGTGAGACATCTATTTGATTTACTTAATAAAGTTCGTTAAACTCATATTCACTATACCATTTAAGGTACTGGGCTTTGGTTAAGAGAACTTAAAATTTATATAAGCTCTAAATATAAAATACTTAATTATTTTTGAGTTTTGGACAGGTTGGGGTGTTACAGATACTGTCGCTTCCACCGTAACCATGGTCACGGCAGGACCGGCTGCATCCAACTTAAGGATGCGATCGAGGATCTCATCCGGCGAGGCCACCTCGATAAGTTTGTCGCCAAGGCCGCAGAAAAGCGATCGTAAGATCAGACCCCTCCGCCCATCGACAACCGACCCAATGGTAAAGAGATCATGATGATTTCTGGAGAGTCCGCGTCGAGCGGAGATAGCTCTAGGAGACGTCGTAGGTACGCGTCCGAATTAAACCAAGTGGATCGTAGCGACGAGAGCTGCCGTGACTCCACTACTCAGGATCGTCTTAAGGATCTGATCATCTTCTCAGATGACGATCTGGAGGGCATGACCACCCCCCACTCCGACGCTCTTGTGGTCTCGACGACCATTAATCAATGTATTGTAAGACGGATCCTCATCGATAATGGGAGTGACCCCGATGTGATTTCTTACGAGTGTCTTGTTCTCATGAGTGTGGATCTTTCAACACCACTGCACACACCCATGTACGGCTTTTCCGACACAACTGTCCTCCCTGAGGGACGTATCTCCCTACCGATCACGTTTGGGGTTGCCCCAAAAGATGTAATGTTCTTGGCTGACTTCACGGTCATGCGCAGAACGACCGGATACAACGCCATAATAAGCAGGGGCATCCTCGGCACCCTAAGGGGCATCCCCTCGTCCTACCATCAGAAATTGAAGTTCTCCACTCCCCGCGGAGTACGGGAGATCCAAGGTGATCAAGGGGAATCACGAAGATGCTACTTGATCTCCACCAAAGAAAGGCAAGCCGAGGAGACTGCTCTTGAGAAGAAGGCGAGGATAGAGGACCCCGGGCCCAGCAGGAGCACTCTGGCCGAAGACCTTTACCTCATCCAGGTGGGGAAGATCCTAGCAGGACTCTCTGCATAGGCGCCATGATGTCCGAACCAGAGAAGGAAGACTACAAGAGCTTCCTGATCAAGAACCAAGATGTGTTCGCTTGGTCTGAAGACGAGCTCCCCAAAATCCCGTTGGAAATCATAACCCACCAAGCTACCGCCCGGTTCAACAACGCAGGAGGCATTGTAACCCCGAGCGACAGGTAATTATAAAAGAACAAGTAAGCGAGAAACTACGCTCAGGACTCCTACGGCCTACCCAGTACTCGGACTGGGTTGCTAACGTGGTCTTGATCCCTAAAAGCAACGGGAAGTGGCGTATGTGCATAGACTACACGGATATCAACAAGGCCACCTGGAAAGATAGCTTTCCTATGCCATGGATCGATCAACTGGTTGATGCCACTGCCGCGCATGAGATGCTGAGCTTCTTGGATGCGTACTCTGGGTACCATCAGATCAGCATGCACGAGCCTGACCAGGATAAAACTGCCTTCGTCACCGACCACGGACTCTAATGCTACACATGCGTGCCCTTTGCGTTGAAGAATGCTAGAGCCACGTATCAACGCCTCGTTAACCACATGTTTGATGCTCAGATCGGACGCAACATTGAAGTCTACATCGACAATATGCTTGTTAAAAGTCTCCGAGCGGCCGAGCACTTAGAGGACCTGGCAGAGACGTTTGCAACGCTCCGGAGGTACAATATGAAGCTCAACCCAAACAAATGTGCGTTTAGAGTCAGGCCGGGTACATTCCGCAGTTTCCTAGTAATCTACTATGGAATCGAAGCAAACCCCGCCCAGATCCGAGCGGTGCTAGAGATGAAGTGGCAGAAACGGGTGAAGGATGTACAGTGCCTCATTGGTCGCGTAACCACCCTTACCCGGTTCTTGTCTAGGGCCGCAGAAATATGCCTTCCCTTTTTTCGACTCATCAAGCAGGCCAACAAGGTGCCGGAGAAGGGGGGGCGAGTGGATTGGGATCATGAGTGCGAGCAAGCTTCAAGGAATTGAAGCGGTATTTATCTTCGCCCCCTGTACTCTCTAAGCCCCAGGACGAAGAACAACCACTTTTATACTTGTCCGTAACACTGAGCACACTAAGCGATGTGCTCACTTGGGAGGAGGATAATGTCATGAAACTGGTATACTACGTGAGCCGAGCACTCCAAGGCCCTAAATTCCGGTACTCACGGACGGATAAGTTTGCGCTTGCCCTGGTTACTGCCGCGCGAAAGCAGCAACCCAATTTTCTCTCCCATCCGATCCCGGTCCTCACTGACCAGCCCCTACGTCAAATCCTCTGAATCCAAATGCATCGGGGAGGCTTATTAAATGGGCCATCGAGCTAGGGGAATTCGACATCAACTTTCGTCCAAGGACGGCGATCAAAGCTCAAGCACTGACGGACTTCATCGTTGAGTGTATGCTACTGGACGAAAGGCTGCCCAAGGAGTCCTCGGGACCGGCATGTGAGCTTTATGTGGACGGCTCATCTTGCGCCACTAGAAGTGGGGCGGGCTTGGTTCTTTTATGGCTGGAAGGAGTGGAATTACAATACGCCATGTGGTTCAACTTTCCAGCCACCTATAACATGGCTGAGTACGAATCGTTGCTATCTGGACTCCGCATGGCAAAACATCTCGGAGCAACCAACCTTCGAGTTTACAGTGACTCCCTGTTCGTCGCCAGCCAGGTGCGGGGAGAGTTCGAAGCACGGGAGGTAGCAATGGTGAAGTACATCGAGAAGGCGAAGGAGGCTACATCGGGCTTCTCCCGCTTCGGGTTTATAGTGACTCCCTGCTCGTAGCCAGCCAGGGGCGGGAGAGTTCGAAGCACGGAGAGCTAGTAATGGTGAAGTACCTCGAGAAGGCGAACGAGGCTGCATCAGGCTTCTCCCGCTTTGAGATGGTTCACATCCCAAGGGAAGAGAACGTCCGAGCAGACACTAGACGCTCTCTCCCGCCTAGCGTCCTCCACCACCGTCACCACTTCAAGAGCGATCCTGGTGGAAGAATTGTTAGCTTCGAGTATTGAAGAGCCTAATCCCCAGGTGAATGCCTAGACTATGATCCATCGTGGATGGACCCGACCCTTGATTTCCTCCTGCAACAACACCTCCCCGACGACCACGCCGATGCTCGACATGTGCGGACACGAGCAGCACACTTCATGATCGTCGGTGGCCGGCTATTTAGGTGATCACTCTCAGCTCCCCTACTGAAGTGCTTATTCCCCACTGAGGCTAATCATAATCAGGCAATTCAAGAAGTTCATGAAGTCCTCTGCGGAAACCATATTGGTGGGCGGGACTCACAAGAAGCCTCATCCGATAAGGATACTGGTGGCCGACGTTGCAGCAAGACTGTCTCAACTATGTTCGAAGCTGCCCCCAGTGTCATAAGTTTGCAAACTTACACCACCAACCAGTGACGCAGCTACACGCGTTAATGGAGCCTCGCCCATTTGTTTGACGAAGGGTAGATATACTAGGCCCCTTCCCAGAAGCTCAAGGAAGAATTCGTCATCGTCGCCATTGATTACTTCACCAAATGGGTCGAGGCAAAACCCTTGGGAAAAATCATGGGAGAAGCAACTTGGAAGTTCGTCTTGCACAACATAATTTGCCGTTTTGGGATCATGCGCATCCTCACAACTGATAATGACAGGCAGTTCGCCAGCACCGTCTTCTAGGAGAAGTGCTCGGAGCTGGGGATATGGAATCATTACACCTCTGTGGGCCATCCCCAGGCAAATGGCTTAGTGGAGAATGCCAACTGAACACTCCTTCATAGCATCAAGACCCGCATGGAGTAGGTAGGCGAGTCTTGGCTAGATTCTATTCCAGGCGTCCTATGGGCGCATCGGACTATTGCTCGGATCGCTACAAGAGAAACACCCTTTCACTTAGCGTACGGAGCTGAAGCAATCATCCCAGTCGAGATATCCAACCCGTCATTAAGACTTAGCTAGTTTGACGAGACCAGGAATAATCAATCAATGCGGGAAAACTTGGACCTACATGTGGAAGATAGGGAGCGTGCCCAGCTTAGACTTATCGCTTACCAACAACGACTGGCACAATACTATAATGCTCGAGTTAGAGAGCGTCACTTCCTCCCTGGAGATCTCATACTATGTCGAGCTAGTGTAGCCCGATCCCAGAACCGCTGCAGGAAAGCTGGCCCCGAATCGGTTTGTACCGGGTGACGAAGGTGCTCGTCAAAGGGGCATATAGGCTGTCAGCCTTAGATGGATGAGAAATCCCACACACCTGGAATTCTGTAAATCTTAGAGTATTCTACCAGTGAATGGAAATTGTTATCCCTTCTCGCTACTCTAACTGCTTCCAGTACCAATAGACCATCCTCCGAGCTCAACAGATGGTGGCTTTTGAGCCTAAGAGGCAAGCACTCATGCTCCCCTCGAAAAGCATGATGGCTTCCGAGTCTCCAAGAGACGAGCACTCATCATTCTCCCCTCGAAAGTGGTCCGCACAACGTCCCTAAAGCATACGCATAACTATGCCATGAACAAGTCCTAGCAGCATGTAAGCAGCAAAACCAAAGTGGAAGGTGTAACCATTTATTTATTAACGATACAAGTGCCATTAATCGTCGTCCACCCACTCATCTGTCCAGAGGAAAGATGGCAGTAAAGGATCATCGCCACAAAAGTGGATCGGGGTCACCAAAGCCATCGCGGACTTCATACCGTCACGGTGATTGTCAAGCCAACCTCGCACAAAGTCTCCGTCCACGTCGACTTGCCCAGTGGGTACAGCTGGAGGAGGATCATACCCTACCGAGGTGCCGTTAGCAAGACTGACACCTTTGGGAGGCATGAGATCCTGGGGAGGTTCGGTCGCCGACTTCGCCGGAAGAGGGCCGGCCCCCACCATGACGTCGACAGACATGTAGGCATCCTTGGGAAGCTCACCTCCCACCAGAGAGTCTGGAACCGACTAAGACATAGCTATGGCGAGGGTATGTCAGATAGAAAATGAGAGATGCCCGGTGTCCTGGCATTGTCTTACAACCCTATTATTTATAGAGGAGGGCATCCCCCCTTTGAAGAAGCAGTGGCAGGTCACCCCTTGCTTGCGACATTTGGTTTCCCTCGTAAAACTCAAGCGTTATGGGAAAGTGGGGGATCGTTAATGGCAACCGTATCAAGGAAAATCAAGCAAACACCGAAAAAGGGAAGACACAGAATCCATCAAGCATCCCACAAGTAGAGAAGAAAGTCGCAGAAGGGAAATTTTTATTGATGCAGGGGGAGTACAAGCGCTCAATCGTCCTCCTTGGGACGAAACCGGTCGGGGAGGAGGTTGGACACTGATAACTTCATATTTTCACATATTATTTCTATATGATTGGGAGATAATTCTAAATAAATTTACTTATTATGTGTGAAAATGTTCACAAAAATAGATTTTTATGAATATGGGAGTTTTCATGGAAAATGATAAATATTTGGGATGAAATTTATAACAAGGTTGGATATCACATATAATTTCTCTAATGACAGGTATGGGGATCGGAAGGCTTAACCAGCATGTCAAGGAAATTTCTTTGGCAACTATTTTTATGGGCTTAAAAGTTTATTGTTGGATGCATGAAACATATACATGGGTATTGGGCCTCCTTCATTCATAAAGAGCCACGCTAGCTACAGTTTGATGGGCTAAAACACGTAAAGAAATGGTGGCTTGTTGTAACACATGCATGGTGGGCTTTCCTTCACGTAAAGGGCCATGTGGAATGCATGAATCAAGCAAGGTGGCTGTGAGCGGTAGTGCATGGCCAAGCAAGATACACGTACATGCATTCATAAATATCAATGGCTCGATATGCACGTACATGAAGGTGGCGGTTTGACATGCCATGCGCAAGAATAAACAATACATTGAAATGGCTTATACCGTGGCAAACCATTCAAGAGGATAATACATGAAAGACTCGCATGCGATGGGCTTCACGTGAAATCCAACAAGAGAACGCGGGATACTCGCGTAAGGCGCTATCGGCTGTGGTATGATAAGCCAAGGCCATCCGCTTAACAAAGGGAGGCAGCCGTTTGCTCGCAGCGAGATGCTCGCGTGCTTTAGCGAGGCATCCGCTCAGTGGGTGGCAGCCATTCACCCGTCGACGAGATGCTCGTGGGTTCCGTTCGCATCCAACTGCAAGCGGAGGTGACGGCATAAGGCGTCGTGGATGATACCGGCGAAGGAGAAAGAACCGGCGTTGATCGTGGAGGTGGTTCGGTGGAGATCCCGGCATCGTCCATACCCCTATAAAAGGGAGGTGCAGGGGACGCAAGAAGGGGAGTTTTTTGTTTTTTTCTTTTGGGAGTTTTTTGTTTTTTCTTTTGGAGTTACTGTTCTTTCGAAGTTACTATTTTTTTAGCTTTGTTGTCGCAGCTCTCTCTCTCTCTCTCTCTCTTGTGCATTCCTCCGGAGCTCAGCGGACAGAAGTGCGGCATCGGCAACCTCTCACGCGAGAGCCTCCTGTAGCTGCTGCAGTTTTGGCCGCAAGCTTCCTCTGCTCCGGCGAGCTTCCTCTGCCGCACCGGGCAACGTCCGCGTCGTCCTCTCGCTCCACTCGTCGCCACGGTGGTTCTCCAGCGAGCATCCCACGTCGCTGCAAGTTTCCTGGCTGCAGCTGTGTTCCCGGTGCCTCCGTAGGCTTCTCCGAGCATCCGTCTGCCTCTGGAGGGATCTCGTGCCGCCGCGGCGCTGTTAGCGGCACCTCTGGGTGTCGTTCGTAGGCCTTCATCCCTTGCTGCTGTGGAGTCTTGGGTTTGGCTTTTACCCTTGGCGTCGTGAGCTTCCTCAGTTTGGTGGTGGCGAGCTGGGCGTCCGTGTGCAGATGAAGATTCTTGTAGTTTCACTATTAGTTCCACATAGTTTCTTTTAGTGTCTTCTCTTGTTTATTTCTCTTTGTAGTTTAACTTAATTAGTCATTGATCATAGTTGTCTTAGATTAGATCAATTCATTCTATGCACGTTCCTCCTTTTATATAAGTGTTTCACTTTTATTTGTTTATTCATAATCATCTCTCTCTTCCTCTAAACGTGGTGTTCTTGGTGTCTTTATTGCAATTGATTAATTGGTGTCTTAGTTCTAAGTCTATTCACATAGACTTGTTAATTTTAATTTGCCAACTTTTATTTTAAGGTCCATCTGCTCATGAATTATCAATTATAAAAAACTCAAGAATTTTCTACCTTAAAATCTAAATTTCCCTGTGGAATCGACTCGTCTCACCGCTTAACTATTTTCTTTAAGTTAATTTGTGAGCCGATAAATTAAATTTGGTAGTGAATGTACTAACGGCATGCATTTTAACTATCAATTTTTCGAGGACAACATTGATCAAGTGACTCAACTCATTTTGGCCCAAAATCAATCTTTCCAAGCCGACATGGCAAAAATGAAGGTCATGCTTGACCAATACCAAAAAGAGCTAGAAATGGACCAATGTGATGACCTCCCCAAGGAAAATTTTGAACATCCATTGCCTGATTACAATATCACGCCAAATGATTCACCCATCAATCCTCAATTCAATGACTCTCAAATAAATTTTGATGAGGAGGATAATATGGAGCAACCATATCAGGAAAATTGGGGGGAAGTTAGTGAATCTCAATTCGTGATGGTCAAGGAAAATAATGAGGTGTTTAAGTTGGGGGGAGAACAAGAGGAAAATCAAACTTGGGCTCCAAACTCTAATGACTATTATGATCTAGCCCAACATACAAATCATTCCCCTTCTTGCTATTCATCTCCGCCACCCTCAGATAATCACCCAAATGATCAATTCAATCAGTTCCTTCTCCAAGGTCAACCCCTCCAAAAGCAAATCAATAGACTGACCATGGAAATCAAAAACATGGAGGGAGACCAATTCTTTGATTACTCTGTATCCAATCCTACTCATCATGTCCTTTACCCTGACTGTAATCACTCACTAATTCCTCAATCTCATAAAACTCAAAATTTTGATTCTGAAGATGAAGGGATTATGGAGAGAAATTGTCAGCAAATTTTACATGAAAACTCTAAGGACTTTGAGGATATTGAAGAAATCAATGGGAAAGAAACCAAAGAAGAGGATGAACTAATGAATGATCATAGTCCCCCTCCTAAAAATGAATCTGAGGAGCTTGTGCTTGATTGCCATCATGAGGGGAATGCTAGAGATGTGGATGATCTCCAATTAGGGGGAGAGGAAGAGTATAATGAATCTCAAATCTCTAATCACATGTCTCCCCCCGAATTTGATGCAATTCACTTTGATGATGGGAAAGAAGAGGAAGTGAAGATGGATCTAGAATTGAACATTTATTTGAATAATGGAGTTGGGGTAAATGAGGAAATGAATGATTTGAGTGCGCTGCATGATAATTTCAATCTAGAGGAGAGGGTAGAGATTATGCCAAATCTTGACTACGATGATCCTTTTAAAACTCTTCCAGTCAATTGGCCCAACCTTGCCCTACCTGTTGATTTATCTAATCCCACAGAATTTCAAGAGAAATATTTCATAATCGAGGACATGATTTTTCCCAATAGTCCTCCTCTATTCTCTGATTGGGGTGGTCCGTTTACGATGTCTCCACCCCGTTATATGCTTTGCCCTTATACTCACCAGTTCCAATTATATCTCTCAGGGCATGAAAAAGAAAACTTTGGCAAGAACAAAATTCTGTGGTGGCTCATTCTAAAATCAACTTGTTGGTTATTGAGCTCCCATGTGTCTGGCTGAAGACATTAAACTTAGCGCTAATTGGGAGGTAACCCAATTCTTTCTTCTAAAAAATAAATAAATGTTGATTGATTTTCCTTTTTAGGAGCAAGGAGCATGAAGCAGCATGTCTCTACCAGCAACACTTCCTTCTCAGGTTGTATCTATCCTTCCCACCACTTGTCATGGTTTCATTTATTCCTACATTTTAATCATGTCATTGAGGACAATGTCACCTAAGTTGGGGGGTAGGTTAAGCTTAAAGTTTCATCAAAATGTTGTAATCTTTCATGATTCCCCTAACAAATGCTTCAGGGTCATTTTTCATGATAAGAAACATTGTCAAAATGATAAGGCTTAGAATATCCACTTGTGACAGCATTGAATTAAAGGGTGAATTAGTTGGTTATGTTTTTAGCATCTTCCTCGGAATACACTCATATTTTTTTTTTTGAACTCACACACGTCTACACACTAATGAGACTAGTAGGTATTAAACACAAGGATGATGAGTTCTTTGCTTAAAACTTAGACGAGGATTGAGAATTCTGCCTAGTCATTGAAGATCTATCGTGAGGAAAAAGCTACCTGCCTACGAATAAGTGCAAAGCACCAAAAGAAAAAAAAATTGTGTGTGAAAAAGAAAAAAATCATGGAAAATGCTCCTGATCCTAGTAACCGGGCCTGCTTCTCCTAAGGCAAGAGTTGAGGTTCGCGTCAAACGGTGAAGGAATGTGCAACACCATGATAGAAAAAAATATATATGAGAAAAAAATGATGATGAAATAAGGCAGAGTGAAGCTACCTGTAATTCGAGAGTCTGATTTGTAATAGGTAGAATTGGAAATCATCGTTAAAGTGATAATTAGAAAGCTCATGCATCCAGTTGTCTGATGTCCACTAATCAAATTAGAGCACTTACACAAAGAGATACAAAAATTTATGAGTGTAACCTGAGGAAGTGTCTAATTACATGGATTGACGAAGTTTATTCCTGGCATACATTGCTTGAACTTGCAGTATTCTATAGTTTAAATCATGATGCTCACATTCTTGTCATGAAACGTGGTTTATGAACTCTTGTTAGTCCTAAATTCATAAGTATTTGCATTGCTAAGGGGCTAGCAATGAGTAAGTTGGGGGGTGTGATAACTTCATATTTTCACATATTATTTCTATATGATTGGGAGATAATTCTAAATAAATTTAATTATTATGTGTGAAAATGTTCACAAAAATAGATTTTTATGAATATGGGAGTTTTCATGGAAAATGATAAATATTTGGGATGAAATTTATAACAAGGTTGGATATCACATATGATTTCTCTAATGACAGGTATGGGGATCGGAAGGCTTAACCAGCATGTCAAGGAAATTTCTTTGGCAACTATATATTTTTATGGGCTTAAAGGTTTATTGTTGGATGCATGAAACATATACATGGGTATTGGGCCTCCTTCATTCATAAAGAGCCACGCTAGCTACAGTTTGATGGGCTAAAACACGTAAAGAAATGGTGGCTTGTTGTAACACATGCATGGTGGGCTTTCCTTCACGTAAAGGGCCATGTGGAATGCATGAATCAACAAGGTGGCTGTGAGCGGTAGTGCATGGCCAAGCAAGATACACGTACATGCATTCATAAATATCAATGGCTCGATATGCACGTACATGAAGGTGGCGGTTTGACATGCCATGCGCAAGAATAAACAATACATTGAAATGGCTTATACCGTGGCAAACCATTCAAGAGGATAATACATGAAAGACTCGCATGCGATGGGCTTCACGTGAAATCCAACAAGAGAACGCGAGATACTCGCGTAAGGCGCTATCGGCTGTGGTATGATAAGCCAAGGCCATCCGCTTAACAAAGGGAGGCAGCCGTTTGCTCGCAGCGAGATGCTCGCGTGCTTTAGCGAGGCATCCGCTCAGTGGGTGGCAGCCATTCACCCGTCGACGAGATGCTCGTGGGTTCCGTTCGCATCCAACTGCAAGCGGAGGTGACGGCATAAGGCGTCGTGGATGATACCGGCGAAGGAGAAAGAACCGGCGTTGATCGTGGAGGTGGTTCGGTGGAGATCCCGGCATCGTCCATACCCCTATAAAAGGGAGGTGCAGGGGACGCAAGAAGGGGAGTTTTTTGTTTTTTTCTTTTGGGAGTTTTTTGTTTTTTCTTTTGGAGTTACTGTTCTTTCGAAGTTACTGTTTTTTAGCTTTGTTGTCGCAGCTCTCTCTCTCTCTCTCTCTCTTGTGCGTTCCTCCGGAGCTCAGCGGACAGAAGTGCGGCAGCTACAGGAGGCTCTCGCGTGAGAGGTTGCCGACCCCTTTGATACAATAAAAGCGGTCCACCTTTACCAGGGCATCACACCAGCCCTAGACGTATCCCTGCTTGTAATCCTCAGATACTCACCCGCTGCTCCCCTCGTCCGCCAGCGGGTCCGCCACCAACAAGGCCACCTTTCGGAAGCATGGCCATTTGGGGGAAGGCTCCCCCGATGAAGACTCAGGCGTCTCGGACGACATCGTTTCAGAGGGTGATTCGAGCAAAGGGAGAACGTTGGGTACCCCTAGGGTTTCGCACAGCACTCCTACTTATAGAAAACGAACGAAACCCCTAGAAGGGGACAAGGGCTCTCATCCCTTCCCGATCTAACAGGAAACGAAGTGGCCAAATCCCATGAATCGCACCCTTCAAATATCCCACGTTTCCCGAAGAAGCTTCGACTATCGGTTCGTGTCCCGAGAGAGTTTAAACGAAGGAAGACAAACCCAAGTCTCCGTGGAAACGAAGAGACGCCAACCCACCAGGACTTACGAGAAGAAAGGTAAATATATTCTATTTATGGCCAGAGAACATACAGAAGAAGGGCTACGCTTGTTCAAACGTGTCCAAATAACGAAGAAGGAAGGAAAAAAGAAAGGCAGGATGATGGAGGTGAGAGCGAGCACTTCACCCTGAAGTGCTCGCCCCCTCAACTGCATGAGTGGGCACTGAGCCCTGAGTCTCGGGCACATCCACGGACACTGGCCCCGGTGGTGGAGGGTCATCTGTCAGATCAACCAACTCCCGATCCGTCGGGTGCTCGCCCCCCCCCCCCCCCCCGCGCATCTTGCCCCGCCACGCTCGGCTCCTCCTCGTCCTAGTCGCCCGCAAGCTCGAACGGCGTGACAGGAGGTTGCAGGATTGGCACTAGGACTCCCGTGGCATCCACCGCCACCTGAAGGGTGGCCGCCCATCCCTCGTTGAAGCTGAGGTCCTTCGCCGGACCATAGACTTTGATTGCGGCTGCGTTCAGCTCGGCCTCGTACTCCGAGGACTCGCAGAAGTGCTCGACAAACTCCTCGCCCGTTCTCACCGCCTCGACCTCCTTGACCTTGGCAGCAGCAGCCTTCGCCTCATTCCGTGCCAGATTGGCCGCAGCTTCTAGCCCGACCACCCGCTCCTCTGCTGCCTCGACACAGGCCTTTACCCACCTCCAAAGGTCCTCAGACGCTTGAACCTGCACCCGGAATGCGTCTCGGGCGCGCTCGACGTCCACCAACCTGTGCCCCTGGAATTCAAGGAGTTCCTGAAGACTGGTGTGCTTGGCCTTCATCTTCTGCAATTGAGCCCCTAGCGATGACTGCTCGGCGTGGTTGTCGGCCAGTTGCCGAGCAGTCTCTCGGAAGTGGTACCCCCACAGACTGAGAGCTCGAGCCATCGAGCTCAGATTCCTAGCAGACAGGTTAAACAACTCCCCATAGATCTCCGGGGAGAGGGAGGCCGTGCGGTCCCTCGGCTTCAAGGCCTTCTCCATCAGAGTATTGGCCTCAAACTGATAGGCGAGGACTCCCGAGGTGTCTTCGGTCAAGGGGGAGTCAGGATCAATAGTGCGGTCGGCTCCTCAGGAGGAACCGATGGGCCAGCCCCCGTTCGCGGCGAGCAGACGAGGGAGGACGGAGCCAGTAGTAGGACCTCCACCGGTCCAGTCCTAGTGGCCAGAGGGGTCGTAGATCACGGAGGAGGAGGCATCCGACTGTGCAGCGCCTCAGCGACGATCATCTTCCTCTTCTCCTAGAGGCGTTGGTGGCCCATCGCCGCCACATCCTCGAGATTGACCCACCGGCGCTTCTCCCAAGCCATCGGTGAACCTCAACAGGCGTGCTCGATGAGCTCCTCGAAAGTGCCCTCAGGCTAACCACGCGAGTGCCCAAGCCGAAGCTGGGAGCGGGAGCAACAGGGGCCGACGTCGAAGGGGCGTGCGAGCACTCCGCCGGAGTCGCTGTCGGCAAGGGGTATGGTAAACGCTCAGACTCAAATGACTGCCTGTTGGGGGACTTCGACGGTCACTTGGTCGGCACTAGGCTCGATGTGGTCGCACAATTAAGGAACGTTGGACGGTAACTCCACTGTCTCGAACCGCAACTCTGGCGGCGCCGACGCCCTTGCAACGCGACGAGAAGAGTCATTAGATTGAAGGCTTAGGAACTGAAGAAATAGCAAGGATTGTACCATTAGATAATGGGGGGCTTAACCCCAGTTCCCGAAGAATAGCGGGGGTTAGCCTCCTGTCAGCATCGTGAAGGGGGTGAAGGAGAATGGCTTTGACCGCTTTTGCCTCCTCGCTAGTAGGGACCAGCAGAGTATCAACCCTAGGAGGGTGAAGGGCTAGAACGAAACTCCAATCACAAGCCCAGCCAATATCGCCCACCTTCGTCAGAAAGACAAAGCGCTCAGCCCAACACTTAATGTTGGAGACAATGGAGGATACGTGGATAATGATCCTATCTTTCCTACTTCAGAGGTAGTAAAACGCCGACTCAGCACCAGGGCAACGCTGAAGGCTGTAAAATTGCTAGAAGAGGTAAACGGTAAGTGTGACTGCCACCTGATTACAAATATATACAAAAGCGCATAGTGCGCCAAAAATTAGGGGAGAGATCCGTTGGATACCTACTGTAGTAATGAATGACGGACTCCAAGAAAGGATGTAGAGGAAGACGGAATCCTGTCCGGAAGGATTCTATGGGGACACTGATACCGTCGGGATGATAACCCCCCAGAAACTCTTCGGTGGTGGGGTAGACGATGTCGTAATCGACAGAGATCTAAAAGGCCTCACGGAGGCCATGGACCACCCGATAGGTTACCAATGGGGGAGAGCGTGGACGGCGGGGATTGACACCCGAAGTGCTCGGGACGCCAGCACGATTAGCCTTTTCCTCAGTGGAAGACTCGGGGCTAATGCGAATGACCCTTCTATGAGGCGCCATGGACCATGGAAGAGGAGAAATGAAAGAATCCTCACCAGGGCGAAGAGGAAGTGGCGGACACCTACGCGCGGAGACGAAAGAGACAGGTGAAGCCTCTCTAGAAATCCCTACACCCGTACTTATTAGCATCCGAAGGCGAAGTGGTCGCCTCGAGGAGTCATGAAAGAAGAAGGCGACTATCACCGCCAAGGCTGGCAGTGAAACTCAGACGGCCATTCGCGCCTGCTTTTCAAGATAAGAAATGGCCACACCATTATGATACTGACGTCGCCTGACATCCCGACAAAGGTTACCTTGTGCACCAAGAATTGTGGTAGGTGGCGGGGCCCATCTGCCCAGACGATGCGAAGAGATCCCCCTAAAAAATCTCTCTCCCCCCCCTCGTCTGGCCCACTGGCACTTCCTCTCAGACCCCGAATGTGCTCGGCATCCGAGAGTGGGGGGCTAGTGAGGAAGGTAAAATCCATCCGGCCCAATGCGACTCACCAATGCCAGGCCCGCATCGGCCCAGACCCCACTGGGTGCAAAGTAGACCGCCCGGTAGTCTGCGGCCATACTCGGAGGCCCAATAAAGGTGCACAGGAGATTCGCCAGCCCACGAGGTTCATCGACGCAGATATCTTGGGCGCCAGACGACTCTCCGATGACCGAACGTTACTCCCGAACATTACACCCGCCATCACCTGCCTCTACTCTAGTAGGGATGAGCTCACGCTTAGAATGCCATGAGACTCGCCCCAAGGCAGCACTGCTCGAATAAATGAGCGCACAAGGGGAAGCTCCCTACAATCGCGGGGGTGTTACTCCATGACCCACCCCTTTCCCTGCTAACGGACGGACCTCTACCGTCGTGGCAACCCGTATAAATAGACCCTCGATCAGATGACAGGAGAGGACACACAAATAAGAGGGACACCCAGATGGACACGGACACATGTAGAGAAAAAGGGAGAGATATCAGGAGTCAGCTTCCGAGCACGTCACAGGCCCGGCGAGCACTCTCCGAGCACTCGTCACACATGGCGAGCATCTCCAAGGACTCCACTCCGGCTCCCACGCTTGATTATTCTACTCTCACGCTCTCTCCCTCTCTTCGTCTCCTACTGTTCCTCACCTCAACACGATCCTAACTTAAGCATCGAAGGGTTCTCTCCTGAAATAACACTCAAGACTCCTTCCGACACCATCTTTCTAGTGTTTATAGACTTTCACGGGTGACTGGACGTCTTTTCCCGATCAAAAAAATCTTAAAAGTGTGGTACAAGATCCGGGAGACCATTTTCCACCTCTACAAAGCCTAACTTTTCATCTTATTTTCCAGCACCACAAACCCATACATGGATCAACCAGATCTGTTACGAAAAGAGATTTTCAAATTTACACCCCACATGGATCAACAAGTAGGTCCGTTCTCCCATAAGAGAGATCTTCACATATGCACACCTGTAGAGGTAGGAAAATGATCACTATATCTCTTACCACATTTTTAAGATTTATTTGTTAGGAAAGATCGACCAACCACCCGTGGAAGCCTATAAGCACTAGAGTGACGACGTCAAAAGGAGTCTTGAGCATTTTCCTATGGGATAACCCTCCGAAGCTTAAGTCAGGATCACACTTAGAAGAAGACTATCAGGAAAAGAGAGGGGAGAGAGAGCGTAGGAACAGAGTGGACAAGCCTGTGTGTAAGAATAAGGGTTCCTGAAATGTTCGCCACATCTGGCGAGTGCTCGGAAAGTACTCGCAGAGTCTGGAATGTGCTCGAAAAACCTTGGGAGTGCTCGGAGCGATGAGCGTAGGTCTCGTCTCTCTCTACGCATCTCAATCTCTATTTGCCTGAGTCTGTGTACACATATCTCTGTGTATATATCCCTTTGGACGCCTGATCGGGAATCTATTTATATAGGTCACCCTGACTGTCACGCTCCGAGATATACAGCGGAATTAAGTCGGGAACGTAAACAGTCGGCAATTTAAAGCCTTAAGCTAGTAAGATAATCAGAGCGCTAACATTCACACACATAAGAGTGAACACCATCATACATACTTGAAAACTCAACTTTATTGAATAATAAATCAAAGGTTACAAAAGACACTTGATTTTGACTCTACCGGACTTACTAGACTCAATAAAAGAAAATTACATCACATGATCAACTTCACCGCCTATTACAGTGAAGGAACTTAAATTACAATAACTGTGTCACGTCCCGTACTCTATACCATCGAGGTATTGTCCACTTTGGCCTACCGGCCTCACGGTTTTATCCCTTTCTAACAGTGATAGGCTCCAAAATGGGGGAGTTCCTAGGCAAGTCACCCATCCCAGTACTACTCCCCATTAAGCACGCTTAACTTCGGAGTTCTTTCGAAGAACTGAGCCGATACTTCAAAAGGCGCCTCGGTGATATAGAGTACAACTTAGCTATACTTGAGGGTGTTACAATCTAACCCTCTTATATAGGCGACGTCCTCGTCGCTGGGCACATATAGCACGCAATCAAACCCCGAGCAGGTAGGATTCTAGAGGTGGCCCTTACAGGCTCAAGAGGTGGCTCCCACTATGTAGCACTTTGTCCCATTACGGGTTCAAGAGGTGGCTCTCATAGCGTAGCACTTTGCCATACATGGCACTTAGTTCCTACACTTCCGGCTGGGGTATTGCTCTGATACCATTCTGTCACGCCCCGTACTCTATACCGTCGAGATATTGTCCACTTTGGCCTACCGGCCTCACGGTTTTGTCCCTTTCTAACAGTGATCGGCTCCAGAATGGGGGACTTCCCGGGCAAGTCATTCATCCCAGTACTACTCCCCATTAAACACGCTTAATTTCGGAGTTCTTTTCAAGAACTGAGCCGATACTTCAAAAGACGTCTCGGTGATATAGAGTACAACTTAACTATATTTGAGGGTGTTACAACTGACACATTGGAGCCCTTCTTTGATCTTTCAACTGTCTCATCCTCATAAGAATCATCATCTACAGTTGTACTCTCACAACATGGCATCTTTCTTTTCTTATTTTTGTTTAGCCAACTAAGCATCTCATCAGCAATCTCCTTTGTAGTTTTTGGGCATTTCTTCACATCACTAAACCCTCATATTAAATGCTCCTTCTGTCTTTTGATTCCTCCATTTGTTATCAAATCACATAACTCACATTTTATTTTGTTTTTATCATGCTCATCTGGCCAATATGCGTACTTCCACCCAGGATCATTAGATTTGGCCTTCTTCTTCACTTCTGTACCTCCTGTTGAACCAGACTCTACCATGATGACCACTGCAAAAAAAAAAAATCAGAACATACAGAACTTAGCTAGTAGCTACACCCTATAGATTACTGTGTGACTATTGACTGTGTGTGTGAGAGAGAGAGCAAGGGCGGGGGAGACTATAGATGAAGGGAGAAAGAGTCGGTGAAAGGAATGAAAGGGAGAGAGAGCCAACAGCCCCTCTCTCTGTCAATCTGTCTCCCTCCTCTCTCTCAGTTTCTCTCCCTCTCTGTTCTCTCTATCTCCCTCCTCTGACCTCTCTCTCGGCTCCCCCCCGGCCCCTCTCTCAGTCTCCCTCCTCTCTCTCAGTCTCTCTCCCTCTCTGTCTAACTCTCAGTCTCTCTCCCTCTCTGTTAGACAGAGAGGGAGAGAGATTGAGAAAGAGGAGGAAGACAGAGAGAGGGGGCGGGGGGAAAGCCGAGAGAGAGATAGAGAGTAGGGAGACAGAGAGGGAGAGAGACAGAGAGAGGGGGAGGGGGGAGAGCCGAGAGAGAGATTGAGAGTAGGGAGACAGAGAGGGAGAGAGACAGAGAGAGGGGGCGGGGGGAGAACCGAGAGAGAGATAGAGAGTAGGGAGATAGAGAGGGAGAAGGACTGAGAGAGAGGAGGGAGACAGAGAGAAGGTGCGGGGGGAGCCGAGAGAGAGATAGAGAGTAGGGAGACAGAGAGGGAGAGAGAGAGGAGGGAGGCAGAGAGAGAAGAAGAAGAGGAGCCGAGGGGAGTCGGGATCGGGTGACAGAGGAGCCGAGGGAAGAGGCAGGGGGAGACAGAGAGAGGAGGAGGTGGGGGAGACAGAGTGAGGAGGAGGGGGGCCGGAGGCACAGCCGCACAGAGAGAGGAGGAGGTGGGGGAGACAAACAGAGTGAGAAGGAGGGGGCCGGAGGGGCCGGAGTGAGGAGGAGGGGGGCCGGAGGCGGAGGGCCGGAGGGGCCGGAGGCCCTATGGGACTTACCGGAGGCGGAGATGACATGGGGGGGAGACACCGGCCGGAGGCGGAGACCGTGTGAGACTTACCGGAGGCCGGTCGAAGCTGTGCTGGGCTGCTGCCGACGGAGGGAGACACCGCCGAGGCTGTGCTGCTGCCGACGACGCACGAGCCGCACCGGAGACACCGGAGCTCTGAGCGGGGGAACTAGGACTGGGAGGGGAGAGGAGGAGCGGGAGGAGCAGAGGGGGATCGAGAGAGAGATTGGAGAGGGGTCGGGCGGGTTAGTGGCGGGTCTCGCGGATCGGGTGGTAGCGGGTTAGCGGGGGAACCGTTAGTGGGTGAGGCGACCGGGGGGTCGCCTAGGCGCCCAGCCCGCCTAGGCGACCGCTCAGGTCGCCTTTTCGTCGGGTAATAAGGCGGGCCGGCGCCTTGCACTGTCACAACCGCCGGGACGCCTAGGCGGCGCTTAGGCGTCCGCCTTGACAACTATGGTCCACGGGAAAGATCGACGCAAGCATCTCAGGTGTCGTAAAATTCGCCAGCAATCAAACGTTGTCTCTGTCATTATAGATCTTTTCCCAACAAAGATGAGGTCACGTCCACAGTGTCGAGATTCTAGTCACGAGGTCTCCCTTTTTAAATGGGCAGATGCACAACAAGTAACTCTTCCCATGATCGGTGGGACGTTACTATACGATCTACGTTCTTTCCCATTGAGGAATGGACCTTTACCGTCAGTGTAGTAACCTTGATAATTATCTAGATTTATTTGGATTTTTTCAAGAATTAAATAGATTAATTAAACTCAAAATAAGCTAATTATTGATTTAATGGGTTATTTAACATTTATTTAAAGGCCCAATTATTTGTAGCCCATTAAGACCATTTAAAATGGGCCCATAGACCAAATCCTAAAGTTTTTGGCCCAAGTCCAAACCTAGATACGTAATAGGGTAAAATTTCTAATTAAAATAGATAATTATGTGATAATTATAGGAGGAGTTTGACTAAAATTCAAATTCTGGCCTCAAACAAGTCGCGGTCTATCGCGCGACCGCCTTCTGGAGATGACGGTCCAGACCTGACCGCCACCTGGTTCCATAAACGGGTGATGGAGAAGCGTGAAAATTTTAGATTTTTATCAATCCTATTGTCAAGGATCGATGTGATCTGGCATGGAAACCTATCTAAGACTCTAAGTGACGCGGAACGACTACGAGACTCGGCTAGACAGACGACGCGACCAGCAACACACTAAGACGCGGCACCGAACGAGCTCCAGAAGAGGCGAACTAGCCCCAAACAAGAAGCACTACTCACGGTCGGCCCCATCGAGGGAAACATGACGATCGTGCACGGTTGAGAAACCGGCTTTGAGACTGGGGTAGTCAACTCACTCTCGTGCTCGGAATGAGTCACGGGACGGGTTCTCGTTCTCACACTCACAGCGGTGACAAAAATATAACTAGGTAGGAAAGTAAATACACACATGCAGCGGTAGTAGATTGCATACTAAATAAGCAAACTAAACTACTGGGCGGCGAGTGTACCTCCATGCTCACGGCGTGGCGAAGACGTCCCGGCCGTGAACCGTCACTCCCGGTACAAACTAACTTAATTACAGCAGTAAAAGGACTAAGACCCACTCCACGCAGGGAGGTAAAAGGCCACAACAGCGATCCGGGAGCGCCGTTTCAGGGGTTGGCGGGCTGCAATTTGGGGTTTCCGGACAGCGCGGCGGTGGCGCTCAACGTGGGGCCCACAAGGCTCCAAGTGGGCCCGGCTACTGGGCAGCGGCTTCCTAGCGTCTTCTGGCGGTGGCGACCGGAGGGGTCACTGCTGGGGTGCCCCGGGTCGGTCCCCGGGAGCGGTGGTCGCCGACGGTGGCCAGGGGGATTTATTGGGAATTAGTCCCCCAAGGCTATCTCGCAGCCCCTTTCTGGCCAGACCGGCGCGCCTCCACAAAAACGGCCGCCAAGAGCAGATCCGAGATCGGATCGAAGCGTGGTTAGCGTCGATGGAAAGAGGACTCAGAGCTCTTCAACACATATGAAAATCAACCCCATCCAACGGTCGTATTAAAAATAAAAATGACTGTTCAACCGCTCATTTTCTGGTTCGGACAGACCGATCTCAGGGACAGAAGCAAAGCCTCCAGTTCGTGAGCTTTGACCGGGGATCAAACGACGGATCTAGGACCTGGGATTTTTATGGTGGGTAGAGGGGATGGTTAGGAAAACGTACATGGGTCTTTTTCTTGATTTGGACTCCATTTGATGGGTGGGGAAAATCAAATGCCAGCATCTATCCCGCGGACTAAACCTAGGGCAGACAGACAGGGGTCTGAACAGCAAGCTTGGAAGTGGGGCAAACGGGCTCTGATCTTCATGAAATTTTAACTGGAACTAGGGGAGACATGGGGAGACCTACCCTCCAAAAATAAGCTCGATCCAACGGTTGGATCAAGAGATCTCGTTTCGTCTTCAAGCTTCTGGTTTACAGGTCGCAGCCCAGGGCAGCAGCTAGGAGGAGGGGCTGTGGCGGCCTGCTGGTAGCTCCGGTGGCGGCGGCGGCGGCGGCGATAGACGATCCCAGCAGATAGTAGAAGAGAAAAATAAGGGATTTGGGGGGGAGATATCAGATCTAAGACTCAGATCTAGAGGGGTTAGAAGAAGAATTGGTGAAGAACACCAAGAACAAGAGAAGAGAGAGAGGGGGTGTGCACACCAAGCATAATTCTCTTGAATTTTTCATTAGTTCCACAAAAAATACAACAAGAGACTATAAATATGAAAACTCTAGATCTAGATCCAAGGACATCCACTAACACCAAAGGACATCCACTAACTCTAAAGGACATCCACTAACATTGGTCAAGGGTAGGTGGGAGACAAGCATGGGGGACAAGGATGTGGCATCCTCCACCTTTGTCTCCTTAGTCTAATAGTCCAAGTCTTCTAGAAGCCCACATTGGACTTGGGCTCCTAATGGTCTTGAGGCCCAATTTAGAAATTGGACCCCTTACATGAAGTGTAGCCCATATTACAATCTTAACCCAACTAGAAGCTAAAATATAAAATACACACTAATACACTCACAATAAGCAAATACATGCTAATACACTCACAATAAACATAGGAAAGTATCAACACTCTGGTAGAGACTCCATACTGTCGCCCAGCCACAAGGATGTCGATGTCGACCGAGTCGTGCTGCGGGTCCGGTACCGACGGCTTGCTGAGTTAGGCCGTACTCGTGCTCTAGTGTCCTCACCAATTCTCCCCGGGTGGGAGAAACTCGACCCCGTCGAGTAGGGGTCCGGGTCGCTCTGGTACCGATCCAGTAGATCTAGATCTATCCCTATAGTTCTGCCCGGGTGATCCAGGTGTCATCGGACGCGGGCCGTCCCCTCCAACGCACCAAGTAGCGCTGGTACACTCCGCCTCGAGTAGTCGTCATCTGCTCGTCTAGTATACATTCTATCTGCTCTCGCTGCTGAGGTAACAAGGCTGGAGGTGGACACTCTAGGGTGGTGTCACTCACAATGGGTGGAGACGGCTCAAAGGGCTCACTGGGTATCACCGCTGGGTCCCTATAAGCGACGAGATCTGAGACATTGAAAGTCGAGCTGATCCCGTAATCCTCTGGCAAGTCCACAACATATGCATTCGATCCAACTCGCCTCACTACCCGAAAGGGACCGGCACCGTGAGCATGCAACTTCTTCACGGCTCCTGAGGGAAACCGTTCAGGTCTGACCCTGATCATGACAGAATCGCCCTCCTGAAACTCACGGTGGTGCCTATGGGCGTCAGCCAATTCTTTGTATCGTGCGTTGCTGGACTCAATTGTGAACGCGTCACGTGGTGGACTGAGAGAGAGAGATGGGATTTCTCCCTCTCTGAGTAATAAAGGGTGAAAGAAATGAGGACAAAAGAATGGAAACGCGCGCTGTAGGGGATATGAAAGAACGGTGGACAAGTACAACCTACAGATGACACTCTAGTTGAGACAGAGAGAACTTAGACTGCCCGAACTCCGGTACATGGCGGAGATAGGGGTCCGAAGACCCTCTCGCGCAAACTGAACCCCTTCCCGATAGGCGTAACCCACAGTTCCGAGAGCAACTTTTCAGATACCGAATTCGAGTCCTGGGACTCTACGTAATAGAATTTGACGGACGGGAAGACACGTAGACTCGAAAATTGTAATGATATATCACTCCTCGAACAGTTACAAGAACAATATGAATAAAGGCACACCACCGCAGGACATTGGTCTTTGCGGGGTTTTAACAACAATATTGTAATATGAGCAGCAATTAATATATGTACATCTAGAAACTCCCGCGAGACATTGGCCTTACGGGATTTTTTAAAGTAATATAAATAATACATATAAGTATATATATAAACCACCACGAGACATTGGCCTCTGCGGGGGTTTTTAATGCATTATAAATAATAAATATAAATATATATACACACCACCACGAGACATTGGCCTCTGCGGGGTTTTTACTATAACATAGATAATAAATATAAGTATATAAATATATGAACCACCACGAGACTGTGGCCTCTGCGGGGTTTTTACTGTGACATAAATAATAAGTATAAGTATATATATATATATAGAAACCACCACGAGACTGTGGCCTCTGCGGGGTTTTTAATGCGACATAAATGATATAAATAATATATATATATATATATATATATATATATGTATATATAGAAACCACCACGAGGCTTTGGCCTCTGAGGGGTCTTTAATGTGACATAAATAATATAAATAATATATATATATATATATATAAACCACCACGAGACTGTGGCCTCTGAGGGGTCTTTAATGCGACATAAATAATATAAATAATATATATATATATATATATATATATATATATATATATATATATCACCACGAGACTGTGGCCTCTGAGGGGTCTTTACTATAATATAAGAAGTATATGTGACAGGAAAGGAAAAGTGATCAAATAAACCGCCGCGAGATGTTGATCTCCACGGGATTTTAAAGCGATGATAGGGGAATGCTGAAATTAAATAGTTAGGAGTTAGAAAGTAAAGTGCAGAAAATAAAATGCTGAAATGGAAACGGTTGCGGGAGGTGACCCACCGCACCAGTTAGGAATTAGATATACAGAAAGTAAATCACAGAAACCGCCGCGGGGAATAATCCTCCGCGCGGGTGAGGTCAGAGACAGAAGAAGATAACCGCTGCGGGAAGCAACTCTCCGCGGGTGTTATTAAAACAAAGATGATCAAAATGGAGCGCGCGTTAAGAGTGTTGTGATCGCCAGGGACCGAGGGTCCCGAGTGGATTGATCGCTTTTACCTTTGACGCGGGAATTGCGTAGGTTCCTTCTTCCTCTTCTTTCGACAGGTCGAAGAAGAGGGCCTTTAACTGGTTACCCTCACACAAAGAACAAACAGAGGAAAACTGGTTGGTGAGAACGACGGTGGTGTAGTACCAATCCTTAGATAATGAAACTGTAAATAACATAAACGAACAGGTACCTGGTTGGTGTGTTTAAAACCCCTTTAGAACTAAAAGGGTGGGAGAATGACATGATAAAATGAATAAATACAAAGACACCCACAAGCGAGGCCCTCTCGGGGAGAAAGGCATGGCACATATGCTAAATGATGCATGTAATGCGATATAATTAACTGACTGATTAAAAATAAGAAAAGGGAGAAAAGCTTATCGGAGGAGACCGGCGACGAGCTTTGAGGAGGGCTTCAACGTCACGAACACAGTACGACTAAGGAGCTTCCGAGCAGACTTCAGAAACTAGTTAAGCCGGACATAAGAACACACACACACAAGCATATACATATGAATGATAAATATACTTATGTGACCATATACTTAAACATATTAAATATATTTAACATATACATAAACACACACATATATAAACATATTCGTAAATTGGTCGAAATAAAAGAACAAGAATTTGAGAAAGAAGGCGAGAAAGGGAGAGAGAAAAGTCTTTTTTTTAATTTATTTTTAAGACTTTGTTTTTAGAAGAAAGGAGAAGATATATATATATATATATATATGTATTATGTATATATATATGATATATATGTATATGTATTATGTATATATCTATTATATACAGGAGAGAGAAAGAAAGAGAGAGGGAGAGAGAGAGAGAAGAGAATAAAAAAAAATAAAAAAGGAGAGAGATCGAGAGGGTAAGAGAGAGGAAAGAGAGAGCGGTTGAGGGAGAGAGAAAGAGAGAGGGGGGACGCGACAGAGAAAAGAGAGGGGGAGAGAAGAGAGAGGGAAGAGAGAGGGGGGGACGAGCAGAGGGAGAGAGAAAGAGTGTGAGAGGGAGAGAGAAGCAGGGAGAGGGGGGGGTCTCGCGAGGGCGGTGGCCGCGGCGTCGGGGGTGGAGGCGGTCGGGACGGTGCCGGAGCGGCGAGGGCGTCGCAAGGGGGGGCGTCGGACGGCGTCAGGGGGGCGGCGGGAAGGCGGCTGACGGCGTCGGGGGATGGCCGGTTGGCTTCACGGCTGACGGGAGTGGCCGGAGGCGGCTTGCGGTGCAGTCACGGCGGAGGTGGCTCGCGTGGCTTCACGGCGAGGGGAGCGGTGCATGCACGGGGGTTGCGGCGTGGACGGGGTGCTCGTGGCGGCTAGCAGTGGCGAGGTGGAGCTCGGACGCGGTGGTGGAGGGGAGCGGTGCTGCTGGTGGGCGGCGGCCGGTGCAGGCGAGGTGGGTGCTCGGCATGTGGACGGCGGTGGCTTGCGGGGTGTTCTCGCGGCAGGAAGCGGCGGTCGCGTGGGAGTGCCCGGATGGTGCCCACGGGGTGCTCCGGTGGTAGCGGCGTGAGGACGTGCAAGGGGAGCTCGCAGCGGGGGTGGACGACGGTGGCGTCGGTGGCGTGAGGGGTGCGCAGGAGACGGGCGTCCGGTCGGGGGTGTGAGCGACAGCAGGAGCGGGAGACGATGGCAGCGTAGGCGGCAACGTCGTGGGCTCTTGCGAACGGTGCGGGCGTACTGGCGGGAAGGCGACGGCAGGCGGACGCCGGTGAGGGTGCGACGATGGTGAAGAGGCCGGGGACGGCTAAGACGTGGTGGAGGCGGTCGGACGGGCAAGGGAAGAGTGCATGCAAAGGGGGGGGAGTGTGATAGCGGTGGTTCGGTCGTGGCTGGACGATGGGTGACCGGCAATGGAGAGGAGCTCGACGGCGTCGGTGGCAGTGGATGGCTTGTGACGACGACGGTGGTCACGGTGGCAGCGGCGAGGGGGTGCGTTGGTTGGGTTAGAGGAGGTCTAAGGAATGGGTTGCAAAGAGAGGCCGAATGAGAGAGGGAATGGGTGGCGCGTGTGTGAGAGATTGCAGCTGGGAGAGAATAGAGAAGAGGGAGAGAGAAGTGTGTGCGTATGTGTGTGCCATAAGGGAGGGGGATGTGTACAGTGAGGTGAGAGGGAAAGAAAGAGACGGGAGGGGTGAGGGAGAATGTGTGCAGAGGGAAGTAAGAGGGAGAGAAAGAGAGAGAGATGGGAGAGGAGACGACGAGGAGGGTGATGAAGAAATTTCGTGAGAAGGAGGGAAGAGAATAGAGAAATAGAAAGGGACTTGAGGATAAGTTATTTTTATTTTTATTTTTTTTATTATTTTGCTTGTTTTATTTATTTTTGTTTGCCTTTTTTATTATATATTTTTAAAATTATCATATCTTTTACTTTTTAATAAATATATTTTTATCAATTTTATATATAGTAATCACGCATATATATATTTACGAAAATAAATTTATTATTAAAGAAAATGAATTACATTTTTTATAAACATAATTATACACACATTTTTTGGATTTCATTTTCTCTTTTGTTTATTTATATATACACATATTTTAATTTTCTCCCTTTCACAAAAATAATACAATTTAACCACAATTACGAAAATCACTCAAATAAAAGAAAATGTAAGCCACTTCAGAGCATTACGGTACAACATGGGATTTACTCGTCGTAACATCAGAAACGGCGTGTCTACAGCTGCCCTGCCTTGGCATCCACTTTGTAGGGGAAGGACGTGTAATGGAATGAAATGAAGTGTATTGGAGTGAAATAGAATGGACTGAAAAGCGGATGCCAAGGTGTGATGAGACACGCTTCTAACGTCACAGGACGGGAATCTTTCCCGAGTTTCACGAAGCAACCTTGAGGAAGGTTCTCCAAAATCAACGATTGTTTGGATGGTAAATAAACTAGGAAAGACAGTGTGTGCGCTGGGGCACGAACAAATTAAAAGGACCAACTTCACGGTGCGGAAGTACCTGGGTCGTAAACCTCAGGTTTCACCATTGGGGAGCGGTTACCAGCCATTGTGGAAGTGCTGCAGCCAAGGTGGGTCCGAAGGAAATAAACGGATGATTGGAGACAAATCCAAACAATGGTTTCTTCCAGAGAAACATCCCAAGGTAACCTCGGAAAACTCAGTACTCGACTCGGAATGGAATATCCCATATTTAAGCAATTAAGCACAGTAGCTCACACAATCAAAGTAAGTGAATGATTTTCCACAATGAACTCAAAGTCTTACATGAATGCATGCTGGGTTAAAAGAAAAATAAAACAAACTAAAATAGAAACTAGCCAAGGATAATATTGCTAAGCTGTGGAGAGTGGGTCAGGATACCGATCCAATGAGCTGATACTGAGCCGGGGCCCGTTTATCCACGTACCGACTCATCGAACGGAACCATCGTCCCCATTCTATCACAACTTAACTGCCTATCCGTACGTCCTGAACTCCTCCGGGATCATCACTGTTTTTGTTGAAGGGGAACTCAAATCCCGGATTTGTCCAAGGCGTAAGGTCCTTGGCATGCTCTAGTAGCGTAAAGATCATACAACACAATGTATGATAAGGGGTGACCACAATGATTGAATGATTAGGGGACAAGGCGGGACAAGGTGGGGCGTCGGTGGGACAGTGGTACCCCACTCGATAATTAACATAACAAAACAAAATCACAACTATACAAGCAAATTATCACAACAAAACGAAACTGCCAACACTGTTCCTAGATTCATTTCCTCACTATAAGTATCGCCCCTTTGGCCTTAAGAAAATGCATTCAAGGGCGAGTTAAGAAAGGAAGCTTAGGAGGAGATCATAGTTCGAGATGGAAGGGGAGTCTTCCCGTCCCGTGAAGAAAAGCAAGCTCAGCAACGAGTGCAAGCGGCTTACCGACTTCGAAGGGCATCTTAGCGGGAGAATCCAGTCTCGAATGGTGAGTTAATATTTCTCCTTTTGTGTTTCTGCAAGACTTTCTTACGCCCATTTTCGCCTTCTCCACTTTTTCTATTTCCAGCCGTATCCTCTCTTTCCTGGCCCGAGGAAGTTTTTAAGGTTACCATGGCTGTCGAAACTCACTTCGAACATCTCAATCAGTATGAGGGTCATCATCAGAAAGTGGCATCTCCAAAAGCTCGTAACTCATGCCAAACATTACAACGAGATTCACATGGATTGGGCGGCTATGGGTGAACTGGTAGAGCTTTGGCACCCTCAAACCCATACGTTCATTTTCCCCACTTTCGAGGCAACTATTCTTCTCGAAGAAGCAGAACTTCTACTTGGGGTGAAGAAATTCCAGAGAAATGGCAAGGTAAAGGTTACGCGCATGCTAAGAAGGGTGACTTCCGAGGAGGTGCTCAGAAGCTTCATGCCGTCCGAAGCCATCAAGGGCGTCCAGACTCAGAAGGGAATCCATCTGCAAAAACTTGCAGATTGGGTCATAAATGCTCTTGAAAGGTTGACAAGCGATGATGATCGCATTGAAGGGCTCATGAAGGGATTCACCATCTGCTTAGCAGGTGCTCTCCTATTCCCTCATACTGACAACATAGTGGAGGAAGATCAGCTAAGCGCCATCTGTGGAATTTGGGAAGGAAAGAGAGTGGGACCTGCTATCCTTGCTTATCTCTATAGCGGACTCACGGCTTCCAGTATGGGTAAGCCTCCTTTTGGTTGCGCAATCCTTTTGAATTGTTGGACTGACTTGCATTTCAAATTTAACCATCGTGAGGGAATGTCGTCTACTTCAAGACTCTTCCAACAAAGCCCGCTTCACCATATGGTCAATGTGTTAGGCTCTAGTGGTAGTATAGCAAATCGCGTTCCCTGGCTGAAGAAACGAGAAGACTGGCGGGCTCACTTCAGTACCATTGAAGAGTATATGTTCACTCGTGCACCGACATGCTTACTCCCATATGAGCTTCTCACGAGGTCTTCTCTTAACATGGAGCTCCAGCTTGTTGGCGTGTCTGAATTCATCCTTTACAACACACACCTGTGTCATACTCAGATGGGCCTCCCTCGCCATTCATTCCCACTGCTATCCAACCTTCTTTCAATCAGGAAAAGGGAACTGGGCACAGGGGGTGACGCAAGAAATGTGAAAACAATCAAAACGTCATGGAAGGCCAGCATTACACTGAGGGCAACAGAGTCTGTGAGTGAGGACGAAGAACTGCTGAAAGCTTATGTAATCGAGTTGGGAAAATTGAGGCCTGAGATGCTCAAACCCTAATGTATCTTATCTTGGAATGAATATGGAAACTTTAATGTGTATTTAGATCCTAACTCTCTTCTATTTTTTTTCTCTTTTTTTTATTCCATTTTTTTCTCTTTTTTTTGTTTTTGGCACAAACATCTGCCATGACCAGTGCTAGATGATAGCCAATCATTCCGGGCAAGAGCCAAAAACTCAAGGCAACTAGCATGAGGAGTTGCCCTGAGATGCCCGGGAGCTGAAGATTTCTCTCCGAATGGCTAAGAGAGAGATAAAGCAAGAGATAGTAGAGAGAGAAAAGGCAAAAATAGAGAAGGACAAGACGCCCAGGAGATGGGGCTCTGAGAGAAAGAGCATCGAGAGATGGCTCGCTCTGCAGATTGGAGGGGATTAGAGCTCGCAACAGAGGAGCTCCTGGAGTTGGTAGCATCTTCATCGGCAGAGCATAGGGCAGCTCAGCTAGCGGCCTCGACTTCAAGAGCTTCGCGGCCATCAGGGTCGCGAGAGAGACAAGAGGACGGCGAGGAGCACTGCCGAAGAGCAGGTGGGAACGCATGGCGCGACAAAGCGATTGCTGTGTCACGGAACTATAGAAGGCCTCCGAGGGACTTCTTGCCTTGAGAGAGAGAAGAGAAGCGACCAGGAGGGTGATGAGGGTTAGTGAGTGGCTTGTTCACTCACTCCCTTCTCATGACGGGCACAAACCCTTATATAGATGTGCGAGTGAAATAGCTTGGTTTGAACACGGCTGGTTCGCCCTGGATATGTTTCTTCTGCTCTACGCCTCTTCTCCACCACATAGGTTCTCGTGCAGTATGCTTGGCGAGATGTCGCCTTAAAACACGGGACGGTGACTCACCATAGCCATGATTTTCAAAGGGGATCAGCCACGGATTTCAACAATATCGGCCCTTGGTGCTCTTTTCCCACATGAATGTCCCTCATTTCCTTGTTTGCGCTAAAAGTAGTCGCAATAGGACAAGGGACACGCGGAATCTTTGGACCGAATAGGAGTGGCGAGTCAACAAATCAGAGCTCTGCTCCATTTACTCCACATGGCGGAGTGGCACGCGAGTGTGCCATAGCCATGAGTTTCAAAGGAATCTACCACCAACTTCAACAACGTTGGTCCCTGGTCCTGTTTTCCCGTATAAATGTCCCCCACTTTCTTCTTTGCGCTAGCAGTAGTCGCAACGGGACAATAAACACGGGAAATCTTTAGACCGCATGGGGAGGACAAGTCAACAGATCACGCGTCCGAATTGATCACTCCAGATGGCAGAGTGACATGCGAGAGTAAAGAGAGGGCGACTTGTCGAAAAGGATGTTGCTGGGGTGATGGTGATAGATCCAGATCACCTTCTTTCCAATCCTATAAATACCGCCCCTTTCGCTCGACTTGGAAACACCGAAGTCCAGAGAGCAGACTTGAGGAGTGCAAATTTATAAGGAAGGGAGGTTGCGAGTGTTGCTCACTTTTTCAGGATGGAAGGTGAATCCAGTTTTAGAGCAGAAGGTGAGTCTTCCTGCTCCTCGAAGAGGAGCAGATCAGGTAGCAGTTCCAGGAGACTCTCAGAAGTCGAAGGACAACTGAGTGAGAGGACTCGATCACAGCTTGTAAGTGGCTTCTTTGGTTTCCTTCCTTCATCCTTTTCTTCTCCTTTCTTGCTTAGCAATGCTCCCCTTTTCACCTCTTGTATGTGTGTAGAGCATGATGCGCTCGCACATCTCGTGGGAGCTGGTAGGGGCAGCATATCGAGGTCTCCCGGACTTCCAAAAGGCCAGGCTAGACGTGATGGGGTTCGATGCCTTCCTCCGAATCGAGCCGATAAAGCTCGACCTTGCCCTGATCCAAATTACATGAAAGATGGGATCCGGCGAGTCGGGCATTCCTGATGCCTTGGGGGCACATGGTGCCCAGTTTGGAAGATATGGTCTGCATTACAGGCCTCAAAGTGGATGGAGAGGCAGTGACCGGCGTCACTTATGCGGATTACCGAGAAGGTGCCCAGAAACTGTTAGGACTGGAACTCGATGGACGGAAGAACAGGTCAGTAGCCAAGACATCGATCCTGGAGGTGTTAGGGCTTACTGACATCCGTCCACGGGATGATGAGTCCTTGGAGGAATTTATGGAAAGGGCAGAGAGAGGCGCCCGTGCTGTATACTGTGCAGATGCCAGCAACTGGGAGAGGACCAACATGGACATGAGGAGGTTCCTCCTCTTTCTGCTGGGTAGGCTGCTACTGGGCTCCAAGGGAGACAACATACACTGCCGCTTCCTGGAGCTGCTCGTAGATTTGGAGAGAGTAGGACAGTACGCCTGGGGAGCTACCGTGCTGGCACATCTATTTACAGGTCTGTCGCAAAGGACAGGCCGAGAGGTGACAATAAATGGATTTACGCCTTTCATCTAGGTAAAAAATTATTTTTTGTGGTTTTCGTTTTATGCTTTTTTTGTATTTGTCGATGCCAATGACACATGATGGTGTAGCTGTGGAGCTACTATTATATTCCAATGGGGAGAGCTCGACACTGTCGGCCAGTGACGATCCCATTGGCTAGGCGGTGGCAACCCATCATGAGTACAGCACCATTATCCTACCAGCTGATGGTATCGAGCCGGGAGCTACAAGAGTTCCCTGCAGCGATGGTAGGATACTTTTTCTCTTTTTATATATTTTTTTATTATTATTTATTATTTTTTTTATATTTTTGAGTAACTAAGAAGATGTGTACAACCCAACATAGGTGAACTGGAGGCCTTACTTGAATATGGTCGATGTCGACCAGCCATGGGTAATTGGAAGCCGTGCCCGATTCGGACGGGATCTCTGGCTCCATTGCTTGAATGAAATTGAGCCACTAAGGCTACGATTAGTCATGAGAACCCTCGGGCTTGCCTAGGAATGGGTGGATATAACCTCCTCACCCAGCGTTGGGAAGAAGACGCGTGGGCCGGCAACCTGCGTTGATTGGAGGGTGCGCTTCCCCGAACAGTATGAAGACTGGCAGCGGGGTGGCACGCTCCTGGAATCACAAGCGTAAGACAGTGAAGATTACCTACGGCTCTATAGGGCAATGTATGCGGAGAGGCTCCAGCTTGGAGGGCTTATAGAGGTAAAGTAAAACACCATTTTTTTGTCTTTTATAATTTCCATTTTTTTTATTTTTATTTGTGAACTCAAGAGCCATGGCTGTAGGATGCCCGTGACACCATAATAACGAACTTACGAGCTCGTTTGGCGGACACGGAGCAAGAGTTAACTGATACCCGAGCGGCTCTGGGTTCATCAGTAAGTGTATATATACATACTCCTGGCATGATTTGAAATTCATGGCGTTAACCATTTAACTGTCACCTCTCGTATGTGTACGCAGCGTGCCCAGCTCGATGTAGTTTCATCGGCAATGGGGGCAGACGGCGTTTCTTCCAGTCTATGGACTTCCACTTCAGAGTTAGATTCACTACACGAGCAACTTGCTCATGCCACACAGCGGGCTGCAGAAGCAGAAGGGATGCTTTCTGTACCATTTAAAATCCCTTGTTCAAGCGTTACCAGAAGCCTGAGATGAAACGTCTGGCAGGAGAAAGAAACGGAGGAGGCACTCGCACATGCCGCCCAGAAGGAAGCTAGAATAGCCGAGCTAGAAGAGGAACTGCAGCGTCGTCCAGGTGATGACTTTTCTAGGGACGCTATAGAGCTGAGGATCACCCTTCAGCTGGAGAGGGAAGACAGAGCGAGAGAACGTGCTGAGAGGGAAAAGGCCAAGGAAAGAGAGAAGGCCAAGAGGTCGGCCGAGAAAGAGGAGAAGAGGGCCCTGGAGGCCCAATTATTTGAATTGAAGACCAGTCTCGGCCTCGCCGAGCAGTGGCTAAAGGACGGTGAGGAACGCTACCGAAGAGCACGAGAGCGTGGCTTTCGTGTCAGCAGCTCCTTTGGTGCCCCCGCAGATCGGCGCCGGGGAGTAGAGATCGGAAGAGGAGCACAAAGCGGTGGAAGGACCGCATTCCATGATTGGATAGCCCCCTCAAGAGTGTCTCGTCCGGAGGGTGGCGGGACAAGTAATGTGGAGAGAGAAGGTGAAACCTGATGTAATCTCTTTGTTGTTTATTTTTATTTTGAATAGAAGTGAAATAAAGTATTTTGTGTTTGATTCTCTGCTTCTTCCTGAGCTCTCGAATTCCTGCACACACCTAAGCAAACAAGTCAGTATTTCTGCTCTGACTTGCCCCTTGCTCAACAAGCAAACGAAGTTTGAACTATCCTTGATAACGAGTCAAGGGGCAAGCCTTTATTAACAAATGCACTGATAAAAGATAATGATGAATGCGACAGACAAGCACACGGATGCAAACGATAATTTAAAATGAATGCTGCATACAAATGCGATCATGCAAAGATGTGATCTTTGTTTTTTTGTAGGTGTATATTAATTTTTTTTGTGTTTTGTTGTTTGTTTATTATTATTTTTGGTCTTTTACATTTCCATTTTTTTGTGCATATACATTTTTCTCCCCCTTTTTTTGGATTTTTTTTGATTTTGTCATTTTTTTGTTTATTTTTGGCTTATTTATTATTTATTTTATTTTTTACTAATGCATGATGACCAACCCATATAACATGTAAGTTGCACGAGGACGAGGGTTTCTTGGTAACCTCCCAGGTATCCTAAGCGCACATCTAGGTTGATTTGGGCCTCTAGACTCCTCGAATGATAATTCCGCCGGCTAAGACTTATCCTGATGACAATACCGTCATGCCATGCTTAGGCTCCCAGTTGCTTCCGACCACAGGGATTCACCCAAAAAATGTTCGAGGTAAATGATTTGCCCGACCCGGGTCTATTTCCTCACAACTCTAGATGGTATGTAATGGAACACCCTGGAACCCAAATGACCAACCGCGCGACGCTGACCCGGAATCAGACGCCGTCGCACCTATAGGTGACGCGCTTGCATTGGTCTAAGCCCGAGGTTAAACTAAGAAGACATTAAGGTGGTAGATAAAGGTCTTGACCAGCCAGAAACACGGAGACTCCTTTACGACAATGACTTCTGCTTTCAAAATGGACAACCGTATGCTTGTGTTAAAACAAAGTCACAAGCCTTGGTGGGTCTCACCCTTTGGATACTCCATTTAGCCTTTATCTTCAGGGGAAGAAGGAAGAGTATTGGGGGTAAACCTCCTGAGAGGACCGGCAAAACCGTTAACCCGACGAGTCAATAGAGGCACACTTAACTTCCCCTTTCGGGCAACTTCGGACTAACTCTCGAGCATTTACATCTCGTGACCCCCTTTTGTGTAATTTGACTTTCAATCAAAGGGGTTTCATTTAGTGGAATCAGGCACGGTTACGACCAGGCCTTTCTTTGACTTTGATTTTTTTGCTTCTTTTTTTTGATTCTTTTGATGGATTTTTTTTGCGAGGGACATAGTATTTTGACATTCTGGAATCCCTCTTGGATGCCTGCGGGGACACTGCCCTCTTCTCGTGCTCTGATTCATGCTCGAAGAATTGGATCCTACTCTCACCCTAGGGGTCGTGTTCATGTTTCCCATGCTCAGCGTTTTAAGGGCGCCGACTGTCTCACTCGGTCGAGAAGAAGAGAATAAAGATTTGAGCTTTCTTGGAGACCTTTTGAGTGATACCATACCATAAGCGATGCTATCAATTTTTATAACACAGAAGTGTATACATGTTGTCTTGTTTTGAGGGGGCATAGGCCGAACTGGCCGGACAGGGGTCTCCACGGTTCTGGCAAACTAAGACTTGAGACCTACCAAGTCTTAATGGGCCCTTTCCTAACATGGAGGTTGAATGCAATGACTTAACTACATGGTGATCTCCAAGCATCAGCATTTTGAATTTTTCATTTTTTTTTGGTCTTTTCTTTTTTTTGTTTTATACACATATTTTTGTTATTTTCATATTTTTTCTTTTTTTTCTTTTTTCTTTTCATTTTTTTTTCTTTGACAGTATGTACACCTATCTAAGGGTAGTACTTTTAAGGTAAAGCACATTCCAAGGGTGGGATAACTCAACTCCTCAGCATTGACTAGCCTGTAGGCGTTGCCAGGATGCACAGCATGAACCACGTATGGTCCTTCCCAATTGGGTTGGAGCTTAGAACGCGGCCCGCCAGGTTTTACAAAAATTCTTTTCACTACCATTTCACCAACTTTGAACTTTCTCTCAATAACCTTCTTCTGGTAAAAACGTGCGAGTCTATTTTGGTAGACGCGAGCATGCTCGGCAGCAACCAGACGTTTCTCGTCTAAGAGTTCCAACTGGGCAAGGAGAGAATCGCGACGTTCATCGAGGGGAAGGTCCTTGTCCAATTGTACTCTCAGAGAGGGAATCAGAATCTCATATGGAACTACCGCCTCCATCCCGTAAGTGAGGGCGAACGGAGTTTGCCCAGTAGGAGTTCGGATTGAAGTGCGATAGCCCATAGAGCTTCGATAAGCTTCTCTGGCCAATCGAGAATCTGCTAGACTCACAAGTTTTCTTTATGATTTTGATCAGTGTTTTATTCGTGGCCTCCGCTTGGCCATTGCCTTGTGGATAATATGGTGATGAATGATGCAATGCAATCTTATACCTTTGGCAGAGGTCCTGAAGATCCTGAGAGATGAATTGTGGCCCATTGTCGGTGATGATAGTTCTTGGAATGCCGAACCTGGCGATGATGTTCTTCATGATGAACTTGCAGACTGTGGATGCCTTGACTTCTGCATAGGCTTCGCTTCAGGCCCATTTGGTGAAGTACTCTGTTGCAGTGAGGATGAAGGATTTTTGCTTAGTAAGGGAGTTAGGATCACCAAGAGGACCAATGATGTCGAATGCCCACATGGAGAAAGGCCATGGGGAGGATACTGGATGGAGAGAGGAAGATGGGGAATGATCTATCAGCGTGAAGTTGACATTTGACACACCTACGGACATAGACGTCACAATCTTCCTCCATGGTGGGCCAGTAAAAGCCTTGCCGAAGGATCTTCTTAGCAAGCATTTGGCTGTTCACATGGCCACCACACACACCTGAGTGTGCTTCCTCTACACACTTCCAGGACTCATCATCATCAAGACACCTTAGGAGAACACCAGTGAGGCTTCTCTTGTATAGCAATCCTCCAACCAATGTGTATCTCTGGGCTACTCTCCTTATAGCCCTCTTATCTTCTGCTGTTGCTTCTGTAGGGTAAGACTGGTCTTTGCAATATTTGATAATCTCATAGAACCATGGCTTCTCCTCATCAGCCAAGTTCTTCCTCAATTCAACCAACATAATCTCCCTCTTTTCAACAACTTCTCTATCCTGAGCCATCTTTGACATTTCCTCCTGAACCCTTAAATAGGAAGGGTTGTGAATAGCAGGGAAGGATAAGCTTGTGGATAGAAACGGACAGAGCCCTTCTGCCCAGAGGAAACCTTAATGATGATGCCAACGAAGCAAGAGCGTCGGCCAAAATGTTCTGATTGCGAGGAACATGAACAAAGACTAACTTGGTGAACAGTTTAGCGAAAGCAACAGTAAGCTCTTGGTATGGCTTGAGCTTGGGATCACGAGTGCGATATTTAGTGAGCACTTGGCGAAGGATAAGTTGACTATCACCTATGACTCGCAATTCGGTGACCCAGAAGGAATAGGCAAGGTTCAGACCTGCCAGAAGAGCCTCGTATTCAGCCACGTTGTTGGTGACTGGAAATGAGAGCTGGAATGCCTCTGGGATAGCGACACCTTCAGGTGACAAAAGGACAATGCCAATACCTCTCCCCTGGGAATTCAAAGCTCCATCAAAATATAATGTCCACATCGGATCATCAGACTGGGTAATGGACATTAGTTCCTCATCTGGAAACTCTGATTGAACAGGATCAAATTTGGGGAGAGGGTGATGAGCGAGATGCTCGGCTATAGCATAGCCTTTGATTGCCTTTTGTTGAATATAGGTGATGTCAAACTGAGATAGAAAGCTTTGCCAACGTGCTAGCCTATCAGTAAGGACAAACTTTTCCAAGAGAAATTTGATAGGATTCATCCGAGCAATCAAGTGGACTTCGTGAGCAAGAAAGTAATGTTTCAATTTCTGTACCACCCACACGAGGGCGGCACAGGTCTTTTCCATGGCAGTATACTTTCGCTCACAGGGGTTGAGGAGTTTGGACAAGTAATAGGTTGCCCGTTCCTTGCCTTCCTCATTGATTTGTGCCAGGACGGCTCCCACAGAGTCGTCTAGGACCGAGATATATAGGATCAAAGGCTTATCTGGAATAGGTGGAGTGAGAACAGGCGGGTTGGCCAGATATTCTTTTAATCCGTCGAAAGCATTCTGGCACTTAGAATCCCAACAGAATTTGGTCCCTGCTTTGGTCAACTCGTAGAAGGGCCGACACCTTTGCGAGTGTTGAGACACAAAGCGGCGGATGAACTGCAACCTCCCGATTAATCCTCGAACTTCTCTCAGATTCTTCGGGGGTGGCATATCCCTAATCGCCTTAGCCTTGTTGGGATCTATCTCAATACCCCTTTTGCTCACAATGAAGCCAAGTAACTTGCCCGATGATACACCAAACACGCACTTTTTTGGATTCATTTTCAAATTGAATTCACGTGATCTTTGCAACACCTTTGCAAGGACCTCGGGATGTTCCGCCCTAGTTTTAGATTTTACCAACAAATCATCCACATATACCTCCAAATATATGTGCATCATGTCATGGAATATTGCCATCATAGCCCTTTGGTAAGTGGCTCCAGCGTTCTTCAGTCCAAATGGCATGACCACATAACAATAAGTTCCCCAGGGAGTAGTGAATGAAGTTTTCTCCTGATCTTCTTCTGCCAGACGGATTTGATTATATCCAGAAAATCCATCCATGAATGAAAGGGTTTCATATCCTGCCGTGTTATCAATCAACACATCAATATGAGGCAAAGGGAAATCATCCTTCGGACACGCACGGTTAAGGTCCCGGAAGTCAATACAAATTCTCACCTTTCCATCTTTCTTCATGACCGGGACGATGTTTGCGACCCACTGAGGATAAAGGACGACTCTTATGAACCTAGCTTTGTGGAGCTTGTCGACCTCTTCCTTCATTTTTAAAGCCATTTGTGGGCGGAAACGTCTTAACCGTTGCTTTACCGAGATGGACCCTGGTTTGAGGGTGAGACGATGCTCAACCAGAGTAGAATCCAATCCTGGCATATCCTCATAGCTCCATGCAAACGTGTCCTTGTAATCCTTAAGAACCTTAACTAGTGCCTCTTCTTCAGATGATGGTAAATTATCACTTATGAGGACAATCCTAGGGTCTTCCTCAGTTCCCAGATTGATCTCTTTGGTAGACTCTTCTACAGCGGCTGACGGCTCGTCAAATCTGCTCATTCCACTAGCATAGGTGTCAGCCGCGTCCTCATATTCTTCATCCTCTTCTCAATGGGGTATTCCTCGTTAGTGAGTTCATAGGCCCCATACCCTTCATCAATCATGCAATTATTCTCACATTCTATTTCTGGCAGTTGGACGGGATTTCTAGCAATTGGGGAATGGCTAGAAGGGCTTGACACCTGGTGGCTAGATCCAAAAGGAATCGACGGGGAATCTGCCTACCCTTGGATTTCTTCTTAGACACTACCCTTGACTTATTATTGCTAGCTAGACTGACATTTACAGAAGAAGAAACTGAAGAGGATGGTGAAGAATGTACAGGGAGAGACCCCTCAGACGAGGGGAAAAGAAGGTCGCTCAGGGGACCTTGAATGAGTGGCCCGTGAGTCGGGGCACACTCGTGGGAGATATAGGAGGTTTCCTCAAAGGCAATGTGCTGTTGAGGAGTTGTGGAATTGGCATTTTTTTTTCATTTTCATTTTCATGTTTAATGACAAAACAATGGAAAGGACTTAGAGGAGATAAAAATGGGACTACAGCTAGAGGGTTGTGTAGCTCGTAGAGCAAATCATGATTGAAAACCTTGCGCGAGTTGAGAAACTCACGTAGGTAAATGAGTAAAGAAGGAGACCTGGGAAGATCATCAAACAACTGTCTGGCCCAGGAAGGAGACATCAACATAGGCTGTAATAGGTGGGTAGAGAAAATGACGGCTAATGAGCCGTCGGTGACAATATTGATGACGGATGATGATCCGTCGATGACAACACCCTCTGACAAGGAGGTTGTAAAGTTCTGGCATTAGTAGTGATATCCCCTGGCATTTCGGAGATCAAAGACGACCCTTCTAGATGTGGAGGCGAGAACATTCTTTCCAGTGCAATGGATATATCTGGTATGTCAAACCATTTATACCATTCACAATCCAGGTGGACAATCTTTCCTCTTTTAGAGATCCTTGAACATCCTTGAGCTAAAAACACATCCCGTGACCCCCCAGGTGATTCCAGTGGAGGATCTCTCATCTGGACGATGGGCCCCTTTTTGAAATGTGAGGACAAAGTCCAACTGAGGGGTTTGTCATCTGATTCGAATGGCCCCTTAAAACCCAAGTCAGCTCTATGGATTGGCTTTATCTTTTGGAGTGGTCTCAGCCTTCCTTGCAGTTGTGCCCCTAGACCTTTGCCATCTTGATAGCCAATATTTCTCATAATCTCCCATCCTTTGGAGCGGAAGGGAAGACCTGAGTTTAACATAGGGAATGGCTTTTGTTGTGTGAAGGGAGCACGACAGGGGTCATACACATCCAACAAGGATAGTATGGGCCGATGAGTCGGCCAGACCGAAGGCAAAGAGGTGTTGATGGCATCCACCGTAGAACAGAGAGGCATGCTCATTACCTTAATAACCCATCCTTTATATGGAAATTTCAAGCACTGATGATTGGTGGATGGTACAGCATTCATGGCTTCAATGTAGGTACGGCCTAGTATAGCCTTGAAAGTGAGATCCATATCAAGGATATGGAATTCCGTGAAGACTGATACAGGGCCTAGTTCTACATTGAGGGTAATCATCCCCATTGGCGGTTTTTTACTATTGTCATAGGCCGTGACTGTGATTGAGGAGGGCATGAGTTGTTCTTCATCAACCCCACATGCTCGAAGAGTACTCGGGGAAATCACATTTATAGACGCGCCTGTGTCTACCAGGCACGGATCCACTGATACGCCATTGATTTTCACCGCAATACACAACGCATATTTTCGAGCTTCCTTGGGAGCAAGCTCGTGATTATGGAACATGATAGGCGGTTGTGTATCAGTGGGCGTCAGGACTGTCGAGATTTTCTCCACAGGGAGATCCTCGTTCACCATGACTTTTTGGAGATATTCCCTTAAAGCTTCTTGGTGAGATGTGGATCTTTTGATCAACTCGAGGATGGAGATACGGGCAGGCGTCTTATCCAAATGTTTCAACAAGTCATACTGGGTCCCAGGGATGGACTCTTCTGACTGCTCTTCCTTATCTTTCTGGGGCTGAGATTATTTAGGGGCCTGACTATTCTGGGGAAATACCCGGTGGAACATCCTTCCACTCCGGAGCACCATTGCTTGTGGGTCTTGTTGCACCTCTATGGTATTGGGTGTGGATTTTAACAAGGGTTTAAGGGGTAATAATGGAGGAATGGTTGGTGGGATAGGGGTTATGACGGGTGTAGGGGTTTTGATTAGGGGTTTGCTTGGTGGAGGTATAGTAGAGGTAGAAGGAGTCTCGGGTGAATCACGGATGATAAAGGGTTTAGATGGTTGAGGTAGATTAGAAACGGAGGTGACTTGGGGTGGATGATGGACGATAAGGGGTTTATATGATGGAGGGGGTATAGTGGAAGTAGAGGGGACCTCAAATGAATGGTGACTGATAAGAGGTTTAAACGGTGGAGGAGGAGGTTCAGTGGGGATAGAGGTGGATGGTGTGTCATACGGATAATGGGCGGTAAAAAGATTAGAAGGCGGGGGTAAAGGCGCGATAGAGGTAGATGGTAAATTAGAGGAATAAGAAGTGATCAAGGGACTTCGGGGTGAAAAAGGAGTGTGAGATGGCCTTTGGTGATGGACTAACGGTGAATTGACGATAGGGGTACGAATAAGAGGGCGTGATGGCTGTGGAACGGGAGAAGGACCAAATAGGGGTTGTGAGGGGGTTGAATGGTAAGAAGATGCTGTTCGAAGGAGACGAGGAGATTGATTGGTGGTATGACTGGTAGCAAGGATAGATGTGCTTTCTAAATGACAGGTTTGCTCTCTTCCAACTTCCGAGAAGGAGGAAATCGGATTAACCTGGTAGTTGGGCTGTTGGTGCTCCGGAAGCGGGTTATGGATGATGCCCATATTAGGCTGCTGTTGTGGGGCCTGCTGAGGCTGTTGTTGTTGATGCGGTTGTTGTGGCAACTGTGGCCTAGGCGGAGGTCTCCTGGCCTTTAGGGTGGCGATGCATCGCCTCATTTCATCCCAATCGATTTCACCCAGACCATTCATGTCGTAAATGTAATCTTTGAAGTTGAAACAATTCTCCACCGTATGACCCGGCTGTCTGTGATAGACACAGTACCTGGAGGTATCAGCATTTAGGGGCCATGCAAACTTTTCTTTGGGCAAAGTAAGTAGGTTGGCAGCCATGAGGGCATTAAAAATGTCCGGAAATACCTCGAACAATGGTGGATAATGGGCTCTTTTGGGTCCAATGGGCCTCATCCGTTGTTGTGGTGGGCCATAATTTCCCGGGGGTGGAACTTGGTGATACTGAGGTTGTGGTTGTTGTTGTTGTTGGGGATGAAAGGGTTGAGGCATGTTGTTTTGAAGGGGGTTATTTTGGGGTGGAGGACGATAAAGAGGTGGACCTTGTTGAAAGGGAGGTCGTGAAACCTGAGGAGGCCTTGGGTTAACTGGTTGGTTGGCGCTGCCAAGCACACTCACTTGCTCATTTATGATGACTCCCTCAGTTGTTCCTCCTTGAACATCGGTATCTGTTTTCTTAAACACCCTAGGCTTTGAGTGTTCAAACATATGCATGATGGGGGAATCTTTTAATTGGGTCTGGATATACCGAGCCCTCTCATAAAGTTCCTCCATCGTGGTAAGCTTATTCATGGCCATAATGTGTCTAAACTGCGGGGTTGCATTAGACACAATCATCTTGACTTGCTCGGGTTCTGAAAGGGTATCCTTTATTTTATCAGCCAGAGACCTCCACCTATCAGCATACTGGACAAAATCCTCATCTGACCTCATTTTCTCAGCAACTAGGTCGGTGATAGAAAGTGAGGGGCCGACCCTATCCTGGTACTTTTGTATGAATTTAGCTTTGACAATGTCAAAATCCTCAGCCTCACTTGGCTCTAAAGAATAGAACCATTCTAAGGCAGGACCATCCAATGACCTCCGAAAAAGGTAAGCCAGGGATTTTGGCTCATTCTGCCAGAAGGAGATTCATACATAAAATCCTTGATGTGAATAGAAGGGTTACCCGTGCCGTTATACCTACGGTATGTAGGCATTTCGGAGGGAGGGAGATGAAATGTGGGAAGGATTGGCAGGGAAATCTCAGGGGTAGACCTCCCATCCACCACTTTCTTTAAGTGCCGAATTTGCTGGTCCATCTCATTGTATTTGTTGAGGAGTGACTGGGTGAGCTCCTCGGCGGGTGGAGGCGGGGCCTGCCACTGAGATTGAGAAGGCCTCACAAGGGCCTGAGAAGGGAGTCCTGAACCAGAAGGGTATGGTGGCCCGCCAGCAGACGGACCCGCTTGGGGTACCGTATGAGGGATGGCAGGGATTTGAGACTGTAGAGGGGGGGGATTGGTGAGAGGCGGGCTGTTGGCTCGCCTGTCCTTGAAGTGAAGAAGAAGGAGCGACATATACATGCGATGGAGATGTAGTAGCCTGGAGCGGCTGTTGGTAGGATGTGGGAGCCGGAGTTGACTCCTGAGGAGGGGGAGAAATAGACTTCCCCTTTAAAATGGCCTGAAAGGCCAGAAGTTGCTTAGAGCTGAGCTGTGTACTAGCGAGGGCACCCAAAAGGGAGAAGATATCATGGGGTGGAGCTACCTCCCGTGGAACAACGGGGACCTCTTGTGAGGTCTCGCGGGAGGGGCCTGAGTCCATTGCGTGGACCTGTGGGTCAGCTGACTGACCACGACCTAATTGATTCTCTTCGGAAGAGTCGTGAGCCATTCCTGTAATTTTACCAGAGCGTAAATGCATACACTAGCAAACAAGTATCAGAGATTAACAGACAATTGGATGATCTTATGCCATTTTTTTGTTTTTATTTTAACCCTTTTTTGTGTTTTGATTTACTTTTTTTTATTTTTATTTTTCTCTTTTTTTGATTTTAACAAATATAAAATTTACACTTAGTAGGAGGGACCCTAATTGCACTTTGTTTTACCGCCGTGTCAGCTAGGAGCACTCGTCTCACCACGAATAGGTAACTAACTCCGGGGTACTTCAGTGGTACAACCAGCCCAGTGAACGAAGAGGGAATCCTTCGCTGTCGGGGACTTACGGAGGTCTCAATGGAGGAGATCCTAGTCCGTCGAGAGGAATTCCCGACGGAGAGTCCTTCCTTCACCGAGAGGGGTTAATCCTTAAATAAGTAAAAGAAAGAAAAGAAAAGGGGTAAATGCATGAAATGCAGTGCTGAATAAAAGATGTATAACGCACAAATACCAGAGATAAACACACAAATAGAACAGAGATAATCACAATAATATAACAAGGATATAAAAGCAATAAACAGATGGAGTATGATACAACCGTTCCTCTTTCCGAGACACGTAGATCACTTGAAAAAATAGAAAAGACTATAAGAGTGCACGTGGTGCACGAGGGGGATGATGTGGCGCACGCGGGCGCAATAAGAAAGGGCACACGTGGGTGCCGAGTGGAGGGGAGCACACGTGGGTGCCAAACAGAAGAGAGCACACGTGGGTGCTAAATGGAGGGGGCACACGTGAGTGCCAAATGGAGGGGCACACGTGGGTGCCGAGTAGAGGAGAGCACACGTGGGTGCTAAATGGAGAGGCACATGTGGGTGCCGAATGGAGAAGAGCACACGTGGGTGCTAAATGGAGAGGCACATGTGGGTGCCGAACGGAGGGGAGTGCACGTGGTGCACGAGACAACGTTAATCTCTCAAATAACCACAGAGGACCGGGGGAGTGCACGAGGTGCACGAGGGGAGTGAGCGCACGTGGGCACAATAGGGAAAGGCACACGTGGGTGCCGAAAGGAGGGACACACATGGGTGTCAAAAGAGGGACACACGTGGGTGTCAAAAGGAGGGGCACACGTGGGTGCCGAAAGCTTGTGGGTAACCAGAAAAGTAAAAAGCAATGTCCCACCGTGATCGCCAGAGATGTGAACGCGTCACGTGGTGGACTGAGAGAGAGAGATGGGATTTCTCCCTCTCTGAGTAATAAAGGGTGAAAGAAATGAGGACAAAACAATGGAAACGCACGCTGTAGGGGATATGAAAGAACGGTGGACAAGTACGACCTACAGATGACACTCTAGTTGAGACAGAGAGAACTTAGACTGGCCGAACTCCAGTATATGGCGGAGATAGGGGTCCGAAGACCCTCTCGCGCAAACTGAACCCCTTCCCGATAGGCGTAACCCACCGTTCCGAGAGCAGCTTTTCAGATATCAAATTCGAGTCCTGGGACTCTACGTAATAGAATTTGACAGACGGGAAGACACGTAGACTCTGAAATTGTAACGATATATCACTCCTCGAACAGTTACAAGAACAATATGAATAAAGGCACACCACCGCAGGACATTGGTCTTTGCGGGGTTTTAACAACAATATTGCAATATGAGCAGCAATTAATATATGTACATCTAGAAACCCCCGCGAGACATTGGTCTTACGGGTTTTTTTAAAGCAATATAAATAATACATATAAGTATATATATAAACCACCACGAGACATTGGCCTCTGCGGGGGTTTTTAATGCATTATAAATAATAAATATAAATATATATACACACCACCACGAGACATTGGCCTCTGCGGGGTTTTTACTATAACATAGATAATAAATATAAGTATAAAAATATATGAACCACCACGAGACTGTGGCCTCTGCGGGGTTTTTACTGTGACATAAATAATAAGTATAAGTATATATATATATAGAAACCACCACGAGACTGTGGCCTCTGCGGGGTTTTTAATGCGACATAAATAATATAAATAATATATATATATATATATATATATAAACCACCACGAGACTGTGGCCTCTGAGGGGTCTTTACTATAATATAAGTATATGTGACAGGAAAGGAAAAGGGATCAAATAAACCGCCGCGAGATGTTGATCTCCACGGGATTTTAAAGCGATGATAGGGGAATGCTGAAATTAAATAGTTAAGAGTTAGAAAGTAAAGTGCAGAAAATAAAATGCTGAAATGGAAACGGTCGCGGGAGGTGACCCACCGCACCAGTTAGGAATTAGATATACAGAAAGTAAATCACAGAAACCGCCGCGGGGAATAATCCTCCGCGCGGGTGAGGTCAGAGACAGAAGAAGATAACCGCTGCGGGAAGCAACTCTTCGCGGGTGTTATTAAAACAAAGATGATCAAAATGGAGCGCGCGTTAAGAGTGTTGTGATCGCCAGGGACCGAGGGTCCCGAGTGGATTGATCGCTTTTACCTTTGACGCGGAAATTGCGTGGGTTCCTTCTTCCTCTTCTTTCGACAGGACGAAGAAGAGGGCCTTTAACTGGTTACCCTCACACAAAGAACAAACAGAGGAAAACTGGTTGGTGAGAACGACGGTGGTGTAGTACCAATCCTTAGATAATGAAACTGTAAATAACATAAACGAACACGTACCTGGTTGGTGTGTTTAAAACCCCTTTAGAACTAAAAGGGTGGGAGAATGACATGATAAAATGCACAAACATAAAGACACCCACAAGCGAGGCCCTCTCGGGGAGAAAGGCATGGCACATATGCTAAATGATGCATGTAATGCGATATAATTAACTGACTGATTAAAAACAAGAAAAGGGAGAAAAGCTTATCGGAGGAGACCGGCGACGAGCTTTGAGAAGGGCTTCAACGTCACGAACACAGTACGACTAAGGAGCTTCCGAGCAGACTTCAGAAACTAGTTAAGCCGGACATAAGAACACACACACACAAGCATATACATATGAATGATAAATATACTTATGTAACCATATACTTAAACATATTAAATATATTTAACATATACATAAACACACACATATATAAACATATTCGTAAATTGGTCGAAATAAAAGAACAAGAATTTGAGAAAGAAGGCGAGAAAGGGAGAGAGAAAACTCTTTTTTTTTATTTATTTTTAAGACTTTGTTTTTAGAAGAAAGGAGAAGATATATATATATATATATGTATTATGTATATATATATGATATATATGTATATGTATTATGTATATATCTATTATATACAGGAGAGAGAAAGAAAGAGAGAGGGAGAGAGAGAGAGAAGAGAATAAATAAAAAATAAAAAAGGAGAGAGATCGAGAGGGTAAGAGAGAGGAAAGAGAGAGCGGTTGAGGGAGAGAGAAAGAGAGAGGGGGGACGCGACAGAGAAAAGAGAGGGGGAGAGAAGAGAGAGGGAAGAGAGAGGAACGGGAGAGGGGGGGACGAGCAGAGGGAGAGAGAAAGAGTGTGAGAGGGAGAGAGAAGTAGGGAGAGGGGGGGGGGGTCTCGCGAGGGCGGTGGCCGCGGCGTCGGGGGTGGAGGCGGCCGGGACGGTGCCGGAGCGGCGAGGGCGTCGCAAGGGGGGGCGTCGGACGGCGTCGGGGGGCGGCGGGAAGGCGGCTGACGGCTTCGGGGGGTGGCCGGTTGGCTTCACGGCTGACGGGAGTGACCGGAGGCGGCTGGCGGTGCAGTCACGTCGGAGGTGGCTCGCGTGGCTTCACGGCGAGGGGAGTGGTGCATGCACGGGGGCTGCGGCGTGGACGGGGTGCTCGTGGCGGCTAGCAGCGGCGAGGTGGAGCTCGGACGCGGTGGTGGAGGGGAGCAGTGCTGCTGGTGGGCGGCGGCCGGTGCAGGCGAGGTGGGTGCTCGGCAGGTGGACGGCGGTGGCTTGCGGGGTGTTCTCGCGGCAGGAAGCGGCGGTCGCGTGGGAGTGCCCGGATGGTGCCCACTGGGTGCTCCGGTGGTAGCGGCGTGAGGACGTGCAAGGGGAGCTCGCAGCGGGGGTGGACGACGGTGGCGTCGGTGGCGTGAGGGGTGCGCAGGAGACGGGCGTCCGGTCGGGGGTGTGAGCGGCAGTAGGAGCGGGAGACGATGGCAGCGCAGGCGGCGACGTCGTGGGCGCTTGCGAACGGTGCGGGCGTACCGGCGGGAAGGCCACGGCATGCGGACGCCGGTGAGGGTGCGGCGATGGTGAAGAGGCCGGGGACGGCTAAGACGTGGTGGAGGCGGTCGGACGGGCAAGGGAAGAGTGCATTCAAAGGGGGGGAGTGTGATAGCGGTGGTTCGGTCGTGGCTGGACGATGGGTGACCGGCAATGGAGAGGAGCTCGACGGCGTCGGTGGCAGTGGATGGCTTGTGATGACGACGGTGGTCACGGTGGCAGTGGATGGCTTGTGACGACGACGGTGGTCACGGTGGCAGCGGCGAGGGGGTGCGTTGGTTGGGTTAGAGGAGGTCTAAGGAATGGGTTGCAAAGAGAGGCCGAATGAGAGAGGGAATGGGTGGCTCGTGTGTGAGAGATTGTGGCTGGGAGAGAATAGAGAAGAGGGAGAGAGAAGTGTGTGCGTATGTGTGTGCCATAAGGGAGGGGGATGTGTACAGTGAGGTGAGAGGGAAAGAAAACGGGAGGGGTGAGGGAGAATGTGTGCAGAGGGAAGTAAGAGGGAGAGAAAGAGAGAGAGATGGGAGAGGAGACGACGAGGAGGGTGATGAAGAAATTTCGTGAGAAGGAGGGAAGAGAATAGAGAAATAGAAAGGGACTTGAGGATAAGTTATTTTTATTTTTATTTTTTTATTATTTTACTTGTTTTATTTATTTTTGTTTGCCTTTTTTATTATATATTTTTAAAATTATCATATCTTTTACTTTTTAATAAATATATTTTTATCAATTTTATATATAGTAATCACACATATATATATTTACGAAAATAGATTTATTATTAAAGAAAATGAATTACATTTTTTATAAACATAATTATACACACATTTTTTGGATTTCATTTTCTCTTTTGTTTATTTATATATACACATGTTTTAATTTTCTCCCTTTCACAAAAATAATGCAATTTAACCACAATTACGGAAATCACTCAAATAAAAGAAAATGTAAGCCACTTCAGAGCATTACGGTACAACATGGGATTTACTCGTCGTAACATCAGAAACGGCGTGTCTACATCAATGTGACAACGAATATGCTCATGCAACTGTCTAATATGGCTAGCAAAAGACTCGGCTGACTCAGACACCCGGGACTGGATGGGAGGTGGGACTAGGTCTATAGGTCTCCTAGGTCTACGGCCAGTGTCAATCTCGAAGGGGCTCATACCTGTAGACCTATTGACCGAATCGTTATAGGCGAACTCGGCCAAGGGTAAGACCAAATCCCAATCCCTGACTCGATCTCGGACAAGACACCTAAGAAGATCCCCCAAACTCCTATTGACAACCTCAGTCTGACCATCCGTCTGGGGGTGATATGCAGTGGAGAATTTCAATTGGGTGCCCATCATGTGCCATAGGGTTTTCCAGAAATAGCTAGTGAAGTGCACATCCCTATCGGACACTATAGTGCGTGGGAGTCCGAACCTGGAGACACAATGTGAAAAAAATAGACGGGCAACTCTAGAGGCATCCGAGATTTTGGAGCATGGAATGAATAGTGCCATCTTAGAGAATCGGTCGACAACCACAAAGATCGAGTCATGCTTTCGGAGGGTGCAGGGCAATCCTAACACAAAGTCCATGCTAATGTCCTGCCATGGACTATCCGGGACGGGAAGAGGAGTATAGAGGCCGGTACTTTGCTTCCTTTGTTTGGCCATAGCACAAGTGCGGCACTGGGCCACAATACGAGCAACATCCCTCTTTAGGCTAGGCCAATAGAATCGATGCTCAACCGCCTCTATGGTCTTGTTCCGACCAAAGTGGCCAGCAAGACCTCCTGCATGCATCTCCCACGTAAGAAAGTCACGAACAGAAGTCCGTGGGATGCACAACTTATCACCCCAGAATAGGTGACCCTCCTATAGTACAAACTCGCTATAATCGCGTGAGGGACCAGCCTGAAGGACGGCATAGATCGGACCAAAGTCCGGACAGTCAACATAAGCGTCCTTCAGCCTCTCTAGCCCTACCACCTCCACACTCATGGTGGTTAACATCATCACCCGACGACTCAGTGCGTCGGCCACCTTGTTCTCCGCCGCTGCCTTGTGCTTAAGCACAAAGGTGTACTCCTGGAGATATTCCACCCAACGACTGTGACGAGCGTTCAGCTTTTTCTGGGTATGGAGGAATCGTAAGGCCTCATGATCAGAAAAGAGGACAAACTCCTGGTGCAATAGATAATGCCTCCAATACCTCAATGCCTGGACGACTGCGTAAAATTCTTTATCATAAGTGGAATAGCGCAGTTTGACATCGTTAAGCTTCTCGCTAAAGAATGCAATGGGGTGGGACTCCTGACTCAACACTCCACCAATGCCTACCCCAGAAGCGTCACATGTGACCTCAAACACCTTAGAAAAATCAGGAAGTGCAATAACAGGTGCCTGGGTCATACGCTCCTTGATGTCCTGGAATGCTGTGGCTGCGGCTTTAGTCCATACAAATGCCCCCTTCTTTATGCAATCAGTGATTGGGGCAGTGATAGAACTAAAGCCACGAATGAAGCGACGGTAGAACGTCGCTAGGCCATGGAAACTCCAAACATCGTGGAGTCTGCGGGGCTCGGGCCACTCCTGGATGGCCCTAATCTTCTCCGGATCAGCGGAGACTCCATCTCTCGATACAATAAACCCGAGGAAAGTGATATGATCAGACATGAAAGCACATTTCTTCGGGTTGGCATATAAAGTTTCACGCCTCAACACAATGCAGACATGCCTAAGATGGTCTAAGTGATCCTCCCTAGTGCGGCTGTAGATAAGAATGTCGTCAAAGTAGACGACCAAGAAGACCCCTATTATAGGCCGTAAGACCTGGGTCATCAACCGCATGAAGGTGCTAGGGGCGTTGGAAAGCCCAAAGGGCATAACCAACCACTCATAAAGACCATCCTTGGTCTTGAATGCCGTCTTCCATTCATCCCAGGCCTGATCCGCACCTGGTGATAGCCACTACGAAGGTCTATCTTTGAGAAGATAGTGGCTCCCGACATCATATCAAGCAAGTCATCCAATCGGGGAATGGGAAAATGATACTTCACCGTGATCTTGTTGATTGCACGGCTATCAATGCACATCCTCCATGTGCCATCCTTCTTCGGGGCCAATAATGCGGGAACAGCACAAGGGCTCTTGCTGTCCCGAAGAGATCCCCGACTCAACAACTCCTCGACCTGCCGCTGTAGCTCGGCATGGTCCGTGGGACTCATCCTATAGTGGGGAAGGTTGGGCAAGGATGAGCCCGGGACGAGGTCGATCTCATGCTGGATATCCCTCATGGGTGGAAGGCCTCCCGGGAGGTCTTCGGGAAATACATCGGAGAATTCCCATAGTATTGCCGCTATCTCCTGGGGATGCTCATCCTCGGACCTAGGGGCAACATCCTCAATGCCCCTGACGACGATAGCTAGAATGGGGTTGCCCCCGGCCACCTCCTGCTCCATCTCTCTCGGATTGATCATCATCAACCTCCTGGGTGGAGGGTCCACTCTGCTAGGAGTAGTCGAAGAGGTGGATACCTGTGCCGAGGACAAAGTGGGTGGACCGGCCTTCCCCTGACCAGAAGTGGTCGTAGTGCTGGGGCCAGCTGGTCCGCGGATAGCTGGGTCCTTCGGCTGGACTGGGTGGAGGGTAATCCTATGGCCATCATGGTCGAAGGTGCAAGTGTTCGACCTGCCATGAAGGGTGGCATCTCGGTCAAAGAGCCAAGGCCTACCAAGGATGATACTACCCACCTCCATAGGTAGTACATCACACCAGATCGCATCATGGTATGCCTGGAACTGCAGCGGCACCAGGCACCGCAGTCTAACCGGGATGGAAGTGGAATCCACCCAAGAAACTCTATAAGGTGCAGGGTGATCCACGGGCGTCAAACCAAGACGCTTGACGGTGCATATGGAGATAGCGTTGATGCAACTCCCGCTATCTATAATCACCTTACAGGCTTTCCCTTCCAGCCTACAAAATGTGTGGAATATGGTGGTGCGATGCCAGTCGTCGCTCACCTGAGGCTGGGTAAGGATGCACCTGACTACACCCAAATGTACGTCATCCTGATACGAGGTACCAGGGACGTCAACCTGCTCGCCCTCCAATAACTCGTCAAAGAATTCCTCGGCCAATTCTTGGTCCGGCTCGTAGCTGACTGGCACTAACTCAGGCATGGGGTCACGGGCTGGTGTGTCGGCAATAACAAGTGCTCCCCGGGTGGGACACTTGCTGGCAAAGTGGCCAACTCCACCACAAGTGTAGCAACGGTCTCGTGGCCCATTGCCCTGAGATGTTCCACCAATCATTGGCCCATTACCCTTGTCCTCTCGATGGACTGGGGGTGTAGGAAGAAGAGGCTGAGCTGGTACGGCGGGCTGATAAGGCCGAGTGGCAGGGATGGGTGCCTGCGGGCGAGGGGGAGGGTCCCTCGGAGGGAAGGTGCGGAGCCTAGGAGCAGTGGGGTCCTGCCGAGGTGGTTCAGGGGGACGGGCCACCGGAAACCGGCTATAGGAGGTAGGCGTGGTACGAGGGTCGGTCCCACGCTGATAAGTGAACCCCGGGCGCTGGACGGGGGTGAACTCCGCCTCAAACTGCTCGAACTCTAGAGCAACCTGGTATGCATCTTCCAAGGTGGTAACATTGCGGCGAAATAATTCATATTGATAGTGGGGCCGCAAACCACGACGGAAGCGTGACACAGGCATGGTGCTCTCCTCCATAACGCCACATCGCAGAAAGTACTCGTCAAACTCTGCGATGTAGTCTGACACGGATCGGTCCCCTTGGGTGAGACTCTGCCACCTATCAATAAGTCGCTGACGGTACGTGGCAGGAAGGTACTTACGCCTAAGCTTGTCCTTCATCTCATCCCAAGAACCTATCTGAGGCTCATGACGCTGAAAGAGCAAGCTCTCTACATTGCTCCAGTAAGTCTGTGCTTGCCCCAACAGCTTCATCTTGGCATACCTAACCCTCCGGTGGTCCGTCATCTCGAACCACTGAAAGTACCGGTCCATGCTAGCCTCCCAATCAAGGTAGATCTTGGGTTCTAAAGACTTGGACCCATCAAACGTGGGAGGGTCCACACGGACGGTCTTGAGGATCCGTTCGTCCTCATCATCCCTATGTGGTCGGTGACCATGCCGACGTCGGCCATTTCCCTCGTAATCATTGTCGGACTCGTAGTCCTCAAAATGGGGGGCACGTTGCCGTTGCTCCTCAGCCCGAGGTGGTGCGAGCTGGGCAGCAGGCGCGGGCTGGGCAGCAGCCACGGGTTGGGCGGCATGTGCCTGAGGGGCCGGGAGAATGCCGGGTAGGTCTCGGCGAGGGGTTCTCTCCACACTCTCTAACCTTCCAACCAGTCCTTGGACAGATCGGTCAGAAGCCTCGGCGCGGTCCTCCATGGCTTTGAATCGGCTCTCCATACGCTCGGTATGCTCCCTAAGAGTTTGCTCAGACCTATCCATGCGCTCCATGAGTAGAGCTATCATGTCCTCCAGGGAACGGCCTCCCGGGTTGGCACCTCGGTGTTCACCCATAGTGTCAGGGCGATGGTACTGGGCACCTCCACGGGTGGGCATGCAGTGAGGCCTAAAGAGAACTAAGGGTGACTCACTAGACCTATATGGATGGACCGATGCAAGTTGAGGACCTTTGACTTTAATGACTTTTTTTTTGTGTTTTTAAACAAGACTACCGTAGACTCAACCTGGGCTCTGATACCAATTTGACGCGGAACGACTACGAGACTCGGCTAGACAGACGACGCGACCAGCAACACACTAAGACGCGGCACCGAACGAGCTCCAGAAGAGGCGAACTAGCCCCAAACAAGAAGCACTACTCACAGTCGGCCCCATCGAGGGAAACGTGACGATCGTGCACGGTTGAGAAACCGGCTTTGAGACTGGGGTAGTCAACTCACTCTCGTGCTCGGAATGAGTCACGGGACGGGTTCTCGTTCTCACACTCACAGCGGTGACAAAAATATAACTAGCTAGGAAAGTAAATACACACATGTAGCGGCAGTAGATTGCATACTAAATAAGCAAACTAAACTACTGGGCGGCGAGTGTACCTCCACGCTCACGGCGTGGCGAAGACGTCCCGGCCGTGAACCGTTACTCCCGGTACAAACTAACTTAATTACAGCAGTAAAAGGACTAAGGCCCACTCCACCCAGGGAGGTAAAAGGCCACAACAGCGATCCGGGAGCGCCATTTCAGGGGTTGGCGGGCTGCAATTTGGGGTTTCCGGACAGCGCGGCGGTGGCGCTCAACGTGGGGCCCACAAGGCTCCAAGTGGGCCCGGCTACTGGGCAGCGGCTTCCTGGCGTCTTCTGGCGGTGGCGACCGGAGGGGTCACTGCTGGGATGCCCCGGGTCGGTCCCCGGGAGCGGTGGTCGCCGACGGTGGCCCGGGGGATTTATTGGGAATTAGTCCCCCAAGGCTATCTCGCAGCCCCTTTCTGGCCAGACCGGCGCGTCTCCACGAAAACGGCCGCCAAGAGCAGATCCGAGATCGGATCGAAGCGTGGTTAGCGCCGATGGAAAGAGGACTCAGAGATATTCAACATATATGAAAATCAACCCCATCCAACGGTAGGATTAAAAATAAAAATGACTGTTCAACCGCTCATTTTCTGGTTCGGACAGACCGATCTCAGGGACAGAAGCAAAGCCTCCAGTTCTTGAGCTTTGACCGGGGATCAAACGATGGATCTAGGACTTGGGATTTTTATGGTGGGTAGAGGGGATGGTTAGGAAAACGTACATGGGTCTTTTTCTTGATTTGGACTCCATTTGATGGGTGGGGAAAATCAAATGCCAGCATCTATCCCGCGGACTAAACCTAGGGCAGACAGACAGGGGTCTGAACAGCAAGCTTGGAAGTGGGGCAAACGAGCTCTGATCTTCATGAAATTTTAACTGGAACTAGGGGAGACATGGGGAGACCTACCCTCCAAAAATCAGCTCGATCCAACGGTTGGATTAAGAGAGCTCGCTTTGTCTTCAAGCTTCTGGTTTGCAGGTCGCAGCCCAGGGCAGCAGCTAGGAGGAGGGGCTATGGCGGCCTGCTGGTAGCTCCGGTGGCGGCGGCGGCGGCAATAGACGATCCCAGCAGATAGTAGAAGAGAAAAATAAGGGATTTGGGGGGGAGATATCAGATCTAAGACTCAGATCTAGAGGGGTTAGAAGAAGAATTGGTGAAGAACACCAAGAACAAGAGAAGAGAGAGGGGGGGTGTGCACACCAAGCATAATTCTCTTGAATTTTTCATTAGTTCCACACAAAATACAACAAGAGACTATAAATATGAAAACTCTAGATCTAGATCCAAGGACATCCACTAACACCAAAGGACATCCACTAACTCTAAAGGACATCCACTAACATTGGTCAAGGGTAGGTGGGAGACAAGCATGGGGGACAAGGATGTGGCATCCTCCACCTTTGTCTCCTTAGTCTAATAGTCCAAGTCTTCTAGAAGCCCACATTGGACTTGGGCTCCTAATGGTCTTGAGGCCCAATTTAGAAATTGGACCCCTTACATGAAGTGTAGCCCATATTACAATCTTGACCCAACTAGAAGCTAAAATATAAAATACACACTAATACACTCATAATAAGCAAATACATGCTAATACACTCACAATAAACATAGGAAAGTATCAACACTCTGGTAGGGACTCCATACTGTCGCCCAGCCACAAGGATGTCGATGTTGACCGAGTCGTGCTGCGGGTCCGGTACCGACGGCTTGCTGAGTCGGGCCGTACTCGTGCTCTAGTGTCCTCACCACTAAGGGATCGATTCTAACCCCAATAGGGACTCCTAAATCGATCTAATCCCTTAACCCTATGCCAACTCTATAAAAAGAGCCCAGAATCGTTATACGCGAACCCTAATTTTTGGATCGCATAGTTCGAAGGTATAGTATGGTTATTTCAATGTCATCCTTTAGAGTTTATTGTTACCCTTAATGTCTTCAAACATTCTATAAATTCCCGTGTTAGGAGGTCAAGTATCTAAGGAGTTATAACAACCGGAAGTCGTTGGTTCTACGCAGGACGCGTAGGAACTAGGACCCTCGTCCGGTGAGAAATTGGAGACTTAGGAGCAACCCCAGTGGTAAGTTATCTTCTGTTGGCTTAAACATCAAGGTAGGAACAAAAGCCCTCTAATATCTCGTGATTTCATGCACTATACACAGAGTATTTAGCGTTTTTTCATGACTGCGCAATCATGTCTTTCACTGTATGCTATCCCTACAATCCCAATCACAAGATAAGAACTTTTGCTTTAATTCATGTCTTTTCCACGTACTCACTTTATCCCTGCAATCCCAATCACAAGATAAGAACTTTTGCTTTAATTCATGTCTTTTCCACGTACTCACTTTACCTTAAACATACTATCATGTATTATCTTCCTATTTCCCATAATTTCCATGAATTTATGTCCTAGAATAATCCTTGCCCGACGGTTTTAGCTTCTGTCTAATAAAGGCAGAAGGTGATTCCACAGAGACCGCTATACTCAAGTAGCGGCCCCCGTCAGACCGCCACCTTAGAGTAGCGGCCCAATATAGACCGCTACTTGCTTTCTATAACCAGCCCCAAACCTTTTTTAATCCCCCATTAAATATGATACTAAGCATGCTCTATCTCGTTTATTTTGTCCTGATCATGTCATGTTTTCATAAGTTAGTTCTAGCGTGTGCTAAAAACTTATTTTTCATGTATATTAATTTTCATGCCAAAACCTTATAGTTTGTACTTAAAGGAATTTTCATGACTTAATTGCATCGTGATTTGAGTTTTCATTCGTTCCCTTCTCACCTTATTTCTATTTTATTACTTCACATATAGCCCGTACTCCGGTACGACGTTATTAGATCACTTGCACTTTATAAGAACATCTCTTGGACTTGAGATCCTCTCCGTCGGATATTCCTTCTACTGGACTAGGTGATCTTGTTTCAAAGCCTCTGTAAGTATCCGCGAGTCTGGGATTCCCACTAGGACGCCGAGCTGGTTGTACCCTAAAAACCTAATGGTCTAGAAAGCACTTGAGTTTTCTGCGTTTTTTGCAACCTGTATAGATCGCGGCCAACAGGTGACCGCTACTTCCAGATGGCGGCCCTGGCGCGACTGCGTTCTGCCAGGCTTGATCACTGCGTCGACTTCTTTTCTTTCTGGTGTCGACCCTATCAGATAGCGGCCTTGGCTAGACCTCTACTTCCTGATGGCGGTCCTGGCTCGACCGCCTTCTGCTATCTTGTGTCAAACCCGAGGTCTGATCAAAGGGTTGATCCTACTCTGTTCTCCGGTGATCTTCTGATCATCTGGAACCCAACATCTTATACATTAATTTATTAACGAACTTTGGAAACATAAGAATGTACCGTTATGCTGTCGGAATTCCTCTGTAACGTAATGTCCAAATAATTCATCCTTGATCTCATGATTCTCTTTGGTGCATTCTTACCTTGATTTTTATTATCATGAAACTATTGTTGAACTTGACATTATTGGCCTACATTTATATTTCTCGTGGAAGTAGCTTGATTTATATCTTGAAGATGTAAGAGCGAGCACGGATAGTGTCCAAGGACTCCACACTAACCCCCTCGACAGATGGTCGGAAACATGCTATAAACCATGGGGTATGATGCTTACTGGCGTCGCATTGCGTCGGGAGTACTTTTTTTATAAACGGATGAAATCCATGAAATCTCATGCTTGATTATTACATGCTTGTTACATAACTTTCTAGTGCATAGACTTTTCAAGGTTATGAAAAGTACATTCTCGTTACATGATATTACATTCTCGTTAATAAAAGGCCATATTATAATCTTTCTTGATCATGTTCTCATATCGTCTCATATCTCTACACTTATCTTGATATCTTGTTGTTACTTTGATTTTCTCGCGTGTTTTATTACATCTTACATCATTGCCTTTTATAGAGCTAAAATGTTAATTACTTAAATTATGCCTTCGTGTTGATACGAAGATACCTACTGGGCGAGTGCGCTCATCCTCTACTTTCCAATCTTTTTCAGGAGACTCTAACAGGTCGGATTAAGATTATTCGAGTGGCGGATCCGAGAGTGATTAATGAACGAGTGAAGCCTAGATAGTTAAAGAGTATGGAGTCAGTTTATAATGCCCTACAATTTTATAGCGTTTTATTTAAGTAAAAAAAATGTGCATGCTTAAAGGTTTGAAACTATTAGTTTATTATATTTATTTATGTCATAAAAAATATGAGGTAAAAGTTAAAAGAAAGTGAAGAAAATAATAAATAAAGTTTAAAATAAAATTATATGATGCTAATTGCTTTATAAAAAAATTTGAAAGGGTTTAAAACGAAAAATATATAAAGAAAGGGCGTAAAAATAAAAAACATAATTAAAGGATAAAACAAAAAAATTAAAAAAAATTAAAAAATTTGGCGGGGGGGCGGCCCCACGCGGCCGCCCGCCACCGCCCTGCCGCTTTGCGGCAGGGGTTTTTTTTTATTTTTTTTTAGTTTTTTTGTTGTTGTTTAGTTAGCTTTTCATTAGTTAAATTACCTTTCTTTCATTTAGTCAAAATTCATGTGCCATATCTATAAAAAAATGAAAAATATGAGATAGTCAAAGAAAGTTAGGTAAATGGGTTGGTGGAGATTTGAAGGTCAAATTTTTATTAAATATCATTATAATAAGGATTGAATCTCCACCCTTGATTAAATGAAGAGTTAAGATGGATTAGGAGAAAACCCCTATAAATAGCACCATTGGGGGCTTCATTTGTTCTTCTTGGGAGCTGAGTACGTGAGGAGTAGAAGGAGAAGGCTGAAAAGCTGATTAGAGAGTTGTTAATACATCATTAAGGTAAGTGATTAAGTTTTTATTCTCTTAATTAGCATGAATTAACATGTTTAAGCTGATTTAGGGTGTGTTATGAGCATCTAAAATGATGGTCAAGTCCAGAGATCGTATTTCACCATGGGTGATCATAGATTAGTCAAATTTCCATGATATCATTAAGTTAAAGCATATGATTAATGATATAATTAAGTGATTAATATCTTAAAATTAGCAACAATGTATGTTAAATTTAGAAAACTTCCAGAATCATGAGATCTGATGTTATGAGCCCTCTGTAAAAAATTTCCATGTCTGATTCAATTTATTTTTACGTTTATGAATATTTTAATATTATCTTAAAGGTGATCAATTATACTAAAATATTAAAGGGATGATATTAAATCACCTCAAATTGCTGGAATTCATCTTACTGTGAATCCCATGTGTAGAAAAATTTTCATGATTTCTGGATCACGATATTTATTTTAATGAATTTTCATACATGATAAAATATATAGATAATTATATAGAAATTACAGAAATTAGAGATCATGTTCACAAAAATCTTATAATTTCACAGAAAGGTTATTACGTTAAATTTGTTGTATTTTGAAAATATCAATAATTGTTGATGTCTGTAAGTGATATTACATAATTTTTGATACTTTATTAGAAGTATAAAATTAAAGGATAAATAAAAATACTATATGGAAATTCTTGAAACTTTACCAAAAGACTAAAATGCATGTTAGAACTAAGAGATGAAAATTTCATCTTAGTCTGATAACATAATCTTTACTGATATAAATATCAATGTTTAAGTAAATAATTATAAAATTAAATAAATATAAATATTCGGTGAAAAATACTGATAAAATTACAAAACTGACATATAATAATTATAAGTTAGTTCACAGTATAGTTTAGTCATTTTAAGCATTCTGGATAATTTTCTCTATTTAAAAACTATTATTGTAAATTATTATTTAGAAACTAATACAAAATTTCAGAAATTAGAAATATTGAATGAAAAATAGTGAAAGTTTTTATATACGATACTTATCTCTGGAAAAACGTTCTGTAAAGTTTTAGTAATTTCCTGATCATTTTGGTTATATTTAGTTGATTTATCACTCATGTTGTATTTTTGTTATTCTATTAAAATATTACAAATTTGGTGTGAAAAATAAGTAAGAATTTTCAAATTTAAAGTTTCTGTTATGAATGATTGTTTGATGCTATGAATGATGGTTTGAATAAGTATGGTTATTTTTAGTGTACTTAGGATAAATTTCGTTAATTTTCCATGCATAGGAAAATTTATACAATTCTGAAAAAATTTAAATTCCTGCATAAAAAATTATGATAAATTTTATGTGTAATGTTACATGTAAATGTGATGTGCAGTAAAAATTTGAGGAATTTCAGAACATGGTAACTAAATTTAGTCAATTTATGATATATGTTGAAATACATGTAATTCTAGGAAAATTTAAATTCCTGCATGAAAATTTATGAAAAATTTTATGTGTAATGTTACATGTAAGTGCGATGTGCAGTAAAAATTTGAAGAATTTCAGAGCATGGTAACTAAATTTAGTCAATTTATGATATATGTTGAAATACATGTAATTCTAGGAAAATTCAAATTCCTGCATGAAAATTTATGAAACATTTTTGTGTAATGTTACATGTAAATGTGATATGCAGTAGAAATTTAATGATCTTCAGAATATAGTAGATAAATTTAGCCAATTTATGGTTCATGTGGGAGTATAAGTAATTCTGAAAAAAAATTATAATTATTGCCTGAAAAGTGATGAAAATTTTCTGCATTGATCATTTCTGTAAATGTGTTATTTTTCTGAAATTTCAATGGACTATGAGTTTTGAGAACATAATTATAAATTTTTGATATATAAATGGAGAATAAATAATCTTGAAAAATTATATATACCGTCTGAAAAATGATGACAAATTTCTATTTTGATCATTCCTGTAAATGTATTGATTCCCAGAAATTTCACAACATTATGATGTCTATAAATAGAATTAGTAAATTTTTGGATATATATATGTCATTATGTTTAAATAAGATGAGAATTTTAGAAAAAGAAAAAGGATTTTCAATATTGGGATATTAATGTTCACAACATGAATTTTGAGTGGCATGTGTCCATTTCATATAAGTCATATATATATACATATATATACATATATATATTTTTACTATACTGTTATTACTGCCAAATGGACACTGCCACCATAGGGGGAGATTGGAACCAAACTATAGAAATACCCCTATGGGGAGGCTCACATTGTACTCGCCCCGTGGGTAACGGGGATTGAAATCCTGGAGGTGGACAAGTACCACTGGTTAAGGTGGAGATGACTTCTCCCGGTTCTGCCCAATAACCAAGACTCGTCACTATTTTTACCTAAGTGATCGAGTACCGACTGACTGTCCTTCTATGAGTGGTTTGGGCACTGTGTCTGACTAGTTACATCGCTGCTATTAATTTCATAATTGAAATTGAAACTACTATTTACTGAACTGAAATTGAATTGTTACTGTTTACTGAGTCATTATTCAAATGACTATTACTGCTTACTAAGTCATTATTGAAATGACTACTACTGTCCACTGAACTGAAATTGAAATTACTGCTACTGTTCACTGAGTCATTATTAAAATGACTATTACTACTCACTGAATTGAAATTGAACGACTGTTATTGTCTACTGAATTATTTTTAATATGACTATTACTGCTTATTAAATTATATGGAAACTGTTATTACTGTTCACTGAATTGATATTGGAATGACTGTTACTGCCTACTGTTACCGCTCATTTAACCGATAGTGAAATTAGTATTACTGTCTACTGAATTGTTACTGTTATTACACTGTAATTGTTTATATTTGTAAATGATGAATTATCATTTACTTTGTCATTGATAAAATAAAGTTTTAATGAACATGTTGTATTCGTAAAATGTTAATAGCATGACTTATGATCATAAAAATTGAGATTGGGTTAAATGTATCAACCTCATGTGTTATCTAATTGAAATTATGCCTAAGAATAAATCATGAAATGAAATACCGTAAATCATGTTGGATGTGTTTATACATGTTATGATTGGGGACTATGCTAGTCTCTTACTGGGTCTATTCGTAGACTCACACCGTTGAACATTTTCAGGAGAAGCGGTAGAAGAAAGCGAGGAGTGATCTCGTAGTAGTCTGATCGAGCTTGGAGTTACTACGAGTATTGTCTTAGGTAGTTATGTCAGTTAGAAAAAAAAATATATGTGTGAAATTTTGGTTATGTAATAAAAGACTTGTGAAATTGTTATCTTTATTTCTCTCTATGTGGATGTAGTCTTTGACTGTAAGCTGATGATTCAGAAAGTTTTATTTCCGCTACAATAATATCTCAGTGTTTATGTGAAAATTCTCAACCATAATGTACCGTTTGAGTTGTCCCATTGTGACGTCTCGACCGGGATCCGATGTGAGTCTTTACAACTGGATCGGGTCTTCGAGCCTGGGCGTTACAATGCCACTGTCAAGTTCAAGTAAAAAGGTTGTCAAAGGTTCAATGGATGTTTTTGCAAGAATGAGTGCTGAAGATTTTGTAGATGCAAGGAGGAGTGGGAAAAGAGTGCAAAGTACGTTGGAGTCTAGAATGAAAAAAAAAGAAAAAAAGATAGTTGAGAAAGCTATAGTAACATGATTTTATGAAGGTGGAGTGCCTTTTAATGCAGTCAAATTAAGAAGTTTTGAGATAATGTTTGAACTTATAGGGCGATTTGGACCAGGATTTAAGCCACGTAGTTACCATAAGTTGAGAGTGCCTCTCCTCAAAGAAATGGTAGAGGAAACAAAAAGTTTGCATGTTGAATATATGCAACATTGGAAGACTTATGGGTGCACTATCATGTGTGATGGGTGGACAGACAAAAGGCAAAGAAAGTTAATCAATTTCTTGACAAATTGTCCTGAAGGCACTTACTTTATGGAATCATTTAATATTTCTCATCAGAGAGAAGATGTAGGATTGTTGTATGAATTGTTGGATATGATGGTTGAAAGAGTTGGAGAGAGAAATGTTGTTCAAATTGTGACAGATAATGCATCTTATAACATTGCAGCATGTAGAATGTTGATGGAGAAAAAGAAACAATTATTTTGGACGCCTTGTGCTGCCCATTGTCTTGATCTCATGCTAGAAGACATTGGCAAATTGAAAGCTTATGCAGGTACCATCTCAAAAGCTAAAAAGTTGACAACATATATATACATCCACACTCGTTTGCTTGACCACATGAGGAAGGAGACAAAAGGAAGAGAACTTGTAAGGTTTGGAGTGACAAGATTTGCCACAGCCTTTCTCACGTTGGAAAGGTTGCATGACGATACCGTAAAGAAAGGTTTACGAGGATTGTTCACTTCAGATGCATGGCATAACAGTGTATGGGCAAAGACAAATAAGGGAAAAAATGTTTCTTCAAATATTTTTCAAGTGAAGTTTTGGCATGCCATTGAAGAGATATTGAGAGCATCTCAACCCATTTTGCAGGTTTTGAGATTGGTTGATGCAGATGAGAAACCTGCAATGGGATACATTTATGCTGCAATGGAACATGCAAAGAAGCAAATAATTGAGAACTTTGGTTCTAAAGAAACTAAGTATCAACCTGTGTTGAAAATTGTAGAGCGACGTTGGAAGGATCAAATGAATCATCCTCTACATGAAGCAGGATTTTTCTTGAACCCAAAATTATATTATGAAGCCCGTACGAGAGATGGTCCGGTTGTAGTTACAAAATTCTCAAATTCTTTCTTAGCATGTGTTGAAAGGATGGAGCCAAATACTGATATACAAGACAAGATCAATGATCAGATGGTATTATATATGAATGCAAGAGGTGCTTTTGGAACTTCAATGTCAATCAGAGCTCATGATAGGAGATTGCCAAGTGAGTAACTTGATTAAATTATTATTTTGTGTATTATTTCTGATTTCATGAGGATGTGTGATTTTAATTAAATTTTTCTTGTTAAATGTTACTCTAGCTGATTGGTGGATGCAATATGGAGATACACTCATACACAAGAACTCATGAACATTGCTTTGAGGATTTTAGGATTGACTTGCAGTTCTTCTGGTTGTGAACGTAATTGGAGCATATTTGAATTTGTAAGTAGTCTTTTAAAATAAATTTGTAAGAAATCTATTTGTGTTAAAATCATTAATCTTATCTTTGTGTTTTTACAGATTCATACAAAAAAGAACATATTAGAGCATAAAAGACTTAATGATTTAGTCTATGTTCAATACAATCGGCGCCTTCGTGAAAGATTCTTAGAAAGGAAGAAACATCCAGAGAGATATGATCCAATATGTTTAAGAGATTTAAATTGGGGAAATAAGTGTATGACTAAAGATGGCGATGATGTAGTTCATGAAGGAGATGACCTTACCTGGGAAATGGTGGATATAGCAATGGACACATCAGAACAAAGGGCCAGAAGAGACACTCTCAAGAGGAAGCACTTCACATTATATGGAAGAGGGTGATGATGAACAAGATGAATTGGAGAATGAGGAAGAAGAGACAGATGATGACGATGCACCATAAGAGTCAAATGATGAAGGTGGTGATAAAGATGGAGATGAGGATCTTGAAGCTTCAAATGAGAGAGCACTTGAGAATGCAATGTTTGATTTTAAAATTTAGATATGTTATTTTTTTGCTGGATATTATATGACTTTTATGTATACTATTGTCTATGCTACTTCTTTAATTCCTCGTTTGTTTGTCCAAATATATGCTTGTCTATGTGGTGATAATTGATGATGTTTGTTTCTTTTGGTATAAGAATTATATTACTTGTATGTTGTTTTAAATATGATTTATAGATATTTGGAAGAAATTGACAAATATCAAGTAAGTATTTGATTCTTCATTCTAAAAGTCTAATTTTTGTTGTTAATTTTATCACAAATTTCATTTTTATATGTTATTACAATGTCATTTCTATTAATTTTTATTTTTGTCCATACTATTATTGTTATCTATATTTGTAATTATCATGATTAACTTTTATATAAAAAATTACATATATATTAATGATCACATTTATTTATGAACTTGACGGCTAAATGCTGCTTAGGCAGACGCCTAAGCGCTTAGGCACTCGAGGACCCCAAGCTCGTCTTGATCGCCTTGTCGCCTTGACAACTATGCCGTGGACTGACGAATCTTTCGTGGACGTCAACCGAGCCGCCCGACTTAGACTATAGATCGTCGAACAGCCTATCTCGAACCTGACTAGACTAAACCACTGTGGACCTAGCGTTGATGGGCCGCACTGAACCTCACAGATTTTATCCTCCTCAACACCTATATGGATCAAGAGGATCTTTGTGCCAACAAAAAGATATCTCCCACAAAAAAGAGACCTTCAAATTTATCTTCAAAGTTTAAGCAATGAACGGCAGACTTTCTTGCTGGGTTCTAGTCGGTAAACAAAGGCCAGGTCAAGGACAGGTCATACTTTTTGCTGAAATGACAAACCTGCACTCTCAATATCATGCACACTTTGAAAATTGCATTGTTTTGTGAGTCAATTATTCTCGGGCAAAAGTTCTAGAACTCAGAATTCATTTTAGAGAATGGAGAGATTCAAGAGAATGTGTCACATAGGAGAAGTGTATCCAGGTTCCCACGTTATCGCCGGGTATATATAATTGCTCTGTACGGCACTGATTGTTAGACGGCGAGGGAGAAACAAAAAAAGGCGCATAGAAAAAAAAATTTGGCAGAGATAAAGAACACAAAGATAAATGCATGGAAAGCCTACGACTGATAACTTTAGCAATGATCATGTAGACGAGGATTTAGGAGCAGCTTTGTTTGACCTTAAGTCAAGGGAAAGTAGGCTAGATGTTTTTTTTTGGCACGTGCACCAGCATTCATGTTCTATGCTAGTTAGAAGAAGTGAAAGATGGAAGGGACTCAACCTAGACTCAGAAAAGATGGTTTGATCTTGTTAGAAAAGACATGACTTTTCTAGGCTTAACGATGAACATGACATTTGATAGAATACAATGGAGGGGAATGATTCATGCAGCCACTCATAAATAATTGGGTAACTGGGTTACGGCTCTAATAATGATGATGATACAATCACTCAAAGCAAAAGCCTATGACCAAAGAAGAAAAGGAACACTTGTCTTCTGGTATCTGGCAGACCATTAATAATGATGATGATACAATCACTCAAAGCAAAAGCCTATGACCAAAAGAAGAAAAGGAACACTTGTCTTCTGGTAGCTGGCAGACCATTAATAATGATGATGATACAATCACTCAAAGCAAAAGCCTATGACCAAAAGAAGAAAAGGAACACTTGTCTTCTGGTAGCTGGCAGACCATTCACAATCCAAAGCACTTGGTCTCCCCTCTGTGAACATGAAATCCAGTCGCATTATAGCGGTAAATAGATGATTAATTAGCATTGTCACTGAACCATAGTCATGTTAAATTCTTACAATTTAGCATTGTCAATGAACCATAGTCATGTTAAATTCAACAAATAGGTGATCAAGTAGCCCCTTGCAAACAGGATCAGATGCTCAGGTATGCTAGCCAAGCAAAGCCCATTAGACCATATCCGTGTCACAAAGGCTTGCCAAAAAAAACTCCACTCAAAGCTCTTAGTTCATTTTACTGAGCAAATAGGAGAACAAAATGGTTTATACCATGCCATTCTCATCGTCGTACAACAGCAAGTATGATAAAAAAACAAATGAAACCAATGGAACAATATGATAAAAACATATACTCAATGGCCACCTTACCAAAAACAGACATTGAAGTAGTCCAAAATTTCTTGCTTCTTTCTATTGAATCCCCTGAAAGTTGTAGTTGTTGAGCTGTGGAATTTATCCATATTCTACAGAAATGTTGTAAAGAGTGAATTGACATTAAAATGTGTTTAATTGCATTTTCCCTGTCTTCTCTTGGAGATTAATTATTGCCATAGTTTGTTACCAAGCAGTCTGATGGGACCGCCTAACTGGTTCAGATTACAAAGAATGAAAGTTTAAATATTTGCTGTTGAGTCTACATTTAACCCTTGCCTCCTTGGTGATGGAAAACTTCTCTTAATTGTTTTCACAGGAAATGCATAGTTTATCTTTTTAGTTGTTATATGCGATGCCGTTTTTATACATTTCAAAATTTAGACAATCAACAAATAACATGACATATTTCTAAATTTTTACTTGGCTAACATCCACATTGAACCTCAGTTTGCTAATCTGAGGAATAAAGAAGGGCATGAGATGAAGTGAAAAACAATGAACTATCACGTAGCCAGCTCCTAGAAGAGATCCCAACACTCACATAAACAAGAAAAAGGGGGGGAAGCAACACGAACAGCATGAGACCCACATAAAGAGCTAGGTTCAGCGAATTGTCAACAGATAGGGGGGAAATTCAAGAAACTTCACCAGCACTCATTGTGGGGATTTAACACCTCCAACTGTATAGCATACGAGAGGGTGATAGGTGTGGAAACTGGGATCTACCTCCAGATGCATGATGCTCCCATGCCAAGGAGGTTTTAAATAAATTTGCCATTCATCAACCAAACAAACTAGTGCAGTGGCCCACATGAGATCACCAGTATTTCCTCCGCACGATCTGAAGTAAATTGCAATTTTTTTAAAGTAATCCCTGAACTAGCTTCATCCAATATCAAAAGCTTATTTTAACACAAAAGACTTTTTAAGCAGAAACATCAAAATACAGAGGAACAATAACCATAATCAAGGGTTATAATCAAAGGTACACTTTCTTTTTTGAAAGTACCAAATTGATGCTAAAGGATACACAAATATCAACTTAATTTTTGACAAGATTTTGCTAATAATGTAGAACATACTACCACTTTCAAAAATAATGTAGAACATACTTATGGGGATCACATTTAATGGATATGCTGAAAACAAAGTATATGGGATACAATTGTGCAAAAACATAACCTTGTGCATAGGCATTTCAAACTGAAGGTACATCGAGCATCTAGAGTTTAAGGGAAATAAATAACAACTGCTTTACATTAGCACTTAATGTATGAGAGATGAAAGTTGATCCTGCGTCATCTAAGTAGGGAAAGTCAAAAGACGGCAACATCTGAAAGAACGAACACATTTGAAGCCATGGATCAGCCCTAGCTATTTATTAGATTTTTTTGAAAGTGCCTACCCATTTATTAGATAAAAAACAAAACCTCCAATACATGGATACTAACCACCGTTTCATTTCCTGAGTACAGAAAAATGTTATCGTACTACAATGGATGCAATCTCAGGTACTTGATACGGTAAATCTCCAACATCTTCTAAACCACAAGAAAACAAAGGGGAGAGTGTAACATTTCCTCTTCCAAAGAATGACCCCAGGATATTTATATCTTCATCTTTCTCTTCCTATCTAAGAGTGGCTTACAAAAACATTTGGCAAATATAGAATATTGGAAACCATTAACTGCTTTCAGGTTTCAGAAGGCCGAAACTTCATCATCATATATTAGATTAAAAGAGGTATTTAAATAAGAAAAAGCTCAACATCGAGGTAGAATTCGTCTAGTGGATCCATGTATAGTCTGAAGAATGGCAAGTAGCTAAGAGATATTACAAAAACTTCCCTTCACTTAATGAAAAAACTTTAGAAGCACAAGCACATGGAAACAACAAGAAAAGTGGGGTGACATTACCGACTGCAGCAAACAGCAGTCTCTAAGATTCTTCCTTCACTCTCCGCTTTTTCTTATGATGGTGCTCAACGTGGTTTTCAACTCCACCTCCATTCTCCTCTTTGATATCTTCCTTCTTCCTCTTCTTCTTTCGCCGCCGCTCACTGTGGTTCTCAACATACCCCTCCTCCTTTCCCTCTTTTACATCTTCATGCTTCGTCCTCTTCAATTCAGTTTTGTTGCGCTTCTCATTATCCATCTCCACTCCATTGCATAATCTGCTTTCTATTTCTTTGGCCACCCTCTTCTTTTCTCTACTACCACTCTTACTCTCCCTGATGTCAAGAGCACCTCCCCCGTGCCGTCCCGCACTCGTTCCTGGGTCTCCCCCAATCTCCACAAAGTGCCCATCTTGACCTGCTTCTACGCCTGCTGCCTCCTCTTTCTTCTTCTTCTTCTTCCTCCTACTGCCCTCGATCTCCGCAAAGTTTCCATCTTGAGCTGCTTCTACGACAGCCGCCGCCTCCTTCTTCCTCCTATCGACTTCCTCGCCGTCCTTGTTTCCGGACACCTCCCGCTGAGCTCCGAGCTCCTTGCGGAATCTCACGAGCTCGTCGAAGGCCTCCGAGGTGCGCCTCAGGAACGCCGAGACATCCTGGTGAGCTCCCGTGTCGGACACCACGAAGCGGGACAAGATGGTGGCGGCCTTCGACAAGGAGACCGGCTTCGAGGAGACCACCGACCCCGCGATGGGTTTCATGGCCCTTTGACGCGGGACGACGGGGTCGACCGTGCGCCCTAAGCCGCTGGACGGCGGAAGCTGAATCACACTCTCGGCAGGAAGGTTCGTAAGACGGTGTGAGTCGCTTGGGGGTGACGGGCGCGGGATTCCCGAGAAGCTGCTGCTGCCCCGCTGTCCAGCAAGGGGGGAGGGTGCAGTTGCCGGCTGGCTGTGCAGGGCGCCCAGGGTGGCCGCGGACGTGGGGCGGGGCAGAGCACCTAGGGGCCTGCGGCTGCTGCTGTCGCGGCTCGCAGCGCACCTGTTGCGGGCGCCGGTGGATTTGAGGAGTCCGGCGACAGTTGGAGTGGCGGCGGCGCTCGCAGTGGCTTGGCCACGCAGTGCAGCCGCGGTGCTGGGGTCGCGATGCAGGGCGCCGGTGGTCTTGGGGCAGAAGGGAGTGGCAGTGGGTTCCCCCTGACGCTGGGGTTGAGAGGGAAGGGAATAAGGTGAGGTCGAGGAGAGGAGAATGGGACGGAGGGGAACGGAGGGCTGCCGGCTATGGCGCTGACGGCGTCGCGGGTGGCCGGCGACGACGGAGGAGCTGGCGGCGCTCGCGGGGCGTCACCGGAAGGGGAGAGGGCACGGGAGGTAGTGGTCTGGGAGGGGGCCAGCGCGGCCGGTGTTGCCCGGTGCGGAGAGGGAGGTGGAGAGGGGGGGGGGCAAGGAGGAAGAAGAAGGGAGGTGGCCGGTGGCGATCTCAGGCGGCGGGCCGAAGGTGAACAGCGAGGGGGCGGGATCGTCTGGCGGCGCAACTCGTGGAGAGGAGATCGGAGCACAGCAGCGCTCAGCTCCGGCGACGAGGCGGTGGTGGGTGGGGATGCTCGGGCGTCCGTGGGCCGAGAGGTAAGGAATGGGTGGGGAAGAAGGGGGAGGAGTGCGGCCCTAGGGTTAAACGGTAGATGCGGACCGTGGCCCTTGCGGCCTCAATCTCTCGGGGCACCGCTTCCCACCACAAGGTGGCTAGGGTTTTTAAAAAACCCCCTTTATTTTTTTTTTCTTATGATCGTGGTTGAGGGTTACTATACTTCTATCGGGATTCGATATAATATATTTTTCTTGATCTTTCAAAAATAACAAATATCAATATTCTCCGGATAAAAATATGATTATGCCAACATGTACGAGTCATTTGAACACTAAGGCCTTCTTTGTTAATCGAGTGCAGATGACGTGTTCGATCTCAAGAGGTTGAACACGTCGCCCGGGCTCGAGTAAAGGAGATTGTGTGAGAGAGAGCGTGGGCCTCTCGACGGTTTCTCTTTCATCGGATGCGACAATCTCTCGACAATTCCGTTAATAAATCGGCCCCAAGAGTATACTCACTAAACTAAATTAAAAAATAAAAATAAAAATAAAAATATATAATAAAATAAAATGACTCCACTATATCTGATGATCATCTTATGTTGTGCGGTAGCTATCACACAATGTACAAACAAATTCATTTGTCGATGAATTCAATCGAATCTCTGGATCAGACCAGTGTATTCACCAATTTTTCTCTAGTTTGAAAAGATTTGTCCTCACTTTTAAAAGGTTGAAGTATAATCAAGACAATCACACGAGGATAAGCCGAGCACTTAAGACAAATAGTAATATGAAGAATCTCATGATGTCGCTTCTCATGTAACTTGTCGATGTTTTGTTACACCAAATCAACATAAGATAACTCTAATAATAAGACATCGTCGTGTGAATCAATTATGGATAAATCACTAACATTATATTATTAATTAAGTGTAAAGTAGGGGCAACCAGTAAATCATGATCCCAGACATCACAGGGAATGACAGCCTGCGCAATTGCATATGATGAATTGGCTTCAAACACAAATTCATCTATCAAATCTACATAGAAATTAACATGTATATTCATATCTCACACATCATCAGGTGTAATGCAACATCAACTATATATACTTTTATTGGGACAATATATTTCACTTTATCTTTTTATATCTGTCAAAATTAACAAAAGATCACTACTCCCCAAATAAAAAAGATGAGTTTGAAAAGATTCGTCCTCGAATTTTAAAATATTGAAGTGCAATCAAGATGATCACAGGAATATAAGCTAAGAACTTGGGGATAATAATAATATGAAGAATCTCATGTTGCCACTTCTCGTGCAACTTGTCGATGTCTTGCCACACCAAATCAACATATGATAACTCTAGTAATAAGATATCATCATGCGAATCAATTGACGGATAAACCGCGAACATTGTATCATTAATCAAGTGTAACCTAGAGACAACAAGTAAATTATGATCCCAGACATCACAAGGAATGATAGCCCGAACAACTGCATACGATGAATTGACTTTAAACAAAGAGTCATCTATCAAATCTAGCTCAGAATCAATAAATAAATTCTTATCACACACATCATCATGTGCAATGCAACATCAACTATATGGACTTTGTGTTGTCTTCTCACGAGCACAAAGTGCCTGCAAGGTTGAATTTAGAAATCAAAATTTCTTATTAAGATGAGTGGTCTGCAAAATGTAACTCTTCCCATCAGTATCTATGGCAGCTTAACATTCTTAATCTATTAATATCCCAAACTAAGGTGTAACCCAAGGTGTTGAATTGTGCACCTTTGCTCCATCAAAATATTTAATTGCTCTTGATATGATGGGATTTGTAGTGGCTCACTAAAACTCCACAAAATCTTTTTGGCCATATATATTTTCTCCTATTTTTGAAGGGCATTGACAATAGAGTGGGAGTTAAAATTTCCTGACTCATGCTCATCGAGAGTCACTATCGCGTGCTCATTATTGGGCAAAATTACTTTAAAACTGAAGAACATGGCGATAGAGTTTACCTTGAACCCTAATTGATAGAACACATTAGTTTTCTAAACTCTGATACCGAATTTGACGTGAATGATGGACTTAACCGAACGTCTTAAGCCTTAAGACAATGAAAGCCAAACCACACTCTTGGTGAGGGAGGTTTGTGCGGTGCTGTGAGCTACTTGATTTCCTAAACAGTTGTCCCTGTATAGGAGACTTTGGGGCCTATGGTTGGTGTTGTCTCGTTGTCCAACAAAAGGGGGGGGGGTGCAATTGTGGGCTACCTTAGCAGGGGCACTTAGGGTCGCCGCAAACTTGGGTGAAGGGGATGTGGGCCAAGGCAGAGCACCCAGGGCCTTGTCGTTGCTACTATCATGGTTCACAACACAACCATTGTTGGTGTCGGTGGATTTGAGGAATCTGACGATAGTTAGAGCATCAGTGTCAACGACATTTAGTAGATTCGAGCGATTAAGAAATATTTTGACATTTTAAGTGAACATTTTGTTGTTTATAGCATAACTTTGTGTATGAATGTTCAAATGAGGTGAAATTAAAGTCATTCGAAAGATAACTCGATTATCTATAACTTTCCATAACGAGCACTTTTTGAGATTTTATCATTTACTATGTCAAAAATGTCAAATGCAATTTTAGATGGTAATTTTGGACTTTAAATAGTTAGATGAAATATAAAATTATATGAAATTTTATCTAAGTTGGATAGTTAGATAGAATATTGTCTAAGTAGGGAAAGAGTTAGATGAAATAACGTCTAAATATAGAAGGAGTTAGATGGAACATCGTGTAAGTGGGAAAAGAGAGGAAGGAGTTAGATGAATTTAAGTATTATCTAAATGGAAAAAGAGTGAGATGATATATATTGAAAGATAGACGATATATTAAAAATAAATTGAATGATTAAATGATATAATGAATAGATAGATGATATATTGAAGGATTAGATTGAAGTGATGGACGATGTATTAGCGATAAATTGAAGAGATAGATAATATATTAAAGGATTATATGATATATTGAAAAGATAAACGATATCTTTAGGATAAATTAAAGAAGTAGACAATAGGAGTGATAATTAATAAAAGATAGATAATAGTTAGTTGCCAGAATAAGATTAAGAATTTATGTGAATTATAAAACTATCATTATTAAGGCTAATTACACGTAGAAATGTCATCATTGGAAAGATAATCTAACTATTTTTAAATCTCATGTTAAGTATTTTTGTTAATTAGGTCATATATTATATCAAAAATGATAAAAATAAAATTAGATAGTAAGTAAAATTATAATTTTACCACTAATTATGCAAAGATTTAATGTAAAATATTATTTAGTATTTGTTAATAGGTGGCTTCTAGGAAATAGCTAACGTGGTACAAAATTGATATTAATATTATCTTTCAACGTTGGAACTTGGGCTTAGTATTTAAACTTGGAGTGAACTTGGATAAATTATAAATTTATCTTTATTGATATTATTATACGTAAGAATATTAACCTCTTATTTTCTTTAGGCGGTGGTGACTGAGAAGAATGTTATGTTGACTAAGAAAAATCAATAGTATATTAATTCTATAATATAGATGAAAATTACTTTCTATGACAGTAACATGGGTAAATAATTGGAGGTATATATATACACACACGTCATTTCCTAAATGTTTCCATAAAGAATACGTGAGTAAGAGTTACGGATGGAGAAGGAGAAGAGAAGCAGAAGCTATGAGTTTTTAGTCTTAATAATTATTAAGGCCTCGTTTGACATTAATGTTTGCCTTTGAATTTTTTACAAAAGCTCGGCCGTCCTACAGTGCTGATAGCAGTACAACTTTTGAGAAAAAAATGATATGAAATTATCTCATTTACTTGGGTTCTGCCATGAACTCCCAACATCCAAATGCAGTGATGAGAATGACCATTTTAACCTCAGTTACTGCGTGCGAATGTATGAATATTTACATCGTCACCCGTGCCATTTGCGAACTCTCAATGCGAACACTATTCATCTTCTTCACGTAGATGGGAGGGCGACATTCTATGGCTTTTGCGGCGGGCTAGGGGTGAGCACAGTGGCAGACTGTGGTGAGCGCAACGACGGGTGAGGGGGTGGGCATTTACGTAAACATACCTCTGGAAGTTGCCACCCTGCCCAGGAAGCTCCTTCCCACGAGCTTTGCGGATTCTAGGTTGGACATTTTCTTGTGTCTATTGTCTCTCTCATCCATTTTTTTTTATCGAGAAACTTCACACATAGTTGAGTCATTTGGAAACACTTTCACCCATGTCAGAGATTCCAATGATTGGAATCCGGGGTGAAAGTATTTCCAAACGCAGCCTAAGAGTATCATACGTATTAGAAGAGTTTGATCGGAATGAAGAATTCATCTTATATTTAAAAATAGAAGGACATATATGATACTGAAAGCTTGTTAAGAGGGTGAGCATGAGTTTTATAGAGGTCTTAGGGAATCTTTGAGGACCCCATCTTAAAGATAGGTACGTGATGAATTGAGCGTATATTATTATGTATGAATATTGTTATTTTAATACTATTTTGGTATATGAAAATATTTAAAGGTTGACTACAAATGTTAAAAGAGATTATGCATGATTAAGATTCCATGAACTATATCTTAAATTGCTAGCTACGTGATCTGAATATTATGACTGTTTATTTTACTACCCATCAACCTTAGTGAAAGTGTTCATAATCTGTTTATTTAGTCTCATTAACAATTGTTTAGATAAATGTTGATAGTGAGAGTTATATAAAATTAAACACATGGACAGTGACATCTTAAGGGGAACTATTGGCAATCTATAGCAAGTGTCCATTACGGATTAGCCCAATATCTAAGAATAAATAGAATGACTGATAAGCACCCGTTGCCCCATCTTGTGTAATAGATGAAGACCGATCGGCACCTAACGTGTAGGCAATTTGTCTATATACCTATCGCATGGAACTCCAATACTGATTGACTTTTTATGTTATGATTTGGATGCATATCCGACTATAACAATGATATTACACTACTATAATAATTTTGCATGTAATCAAGATTGACTGAATTGTAATTGGCCTTAATAAGTAAAAACATATTGTCAAACTGATTGTAAGGCTTACACATTTGATTGATTTATACGATTAATTGATATGATTAAATCCTTGTTGAGTTCGAATGAAATACTAAATTGATTGGCAAGCCGTTTGTAATATAAGTTGATTGAATAAAAAAGAATGGTTCATATGATTGAATATTATTCTGTTTCATTATTTCATCATTTGAAAGTACGATATATGTTTAGAAGCTGCAAAGAATTACGATTAATTGAGAATTATGACATGATCCGTAAAAGTTACTAGAGAGTGGGAAACTTACAGCCCACTAATTCTTCTTATCGACGGCCCATAAAGTTTATCTGGCCCGGAAGGTGATGGCCTATTAACCCACTCGGGGCCCATCTACCGAAAGCCCAGATGCCGGGGCTCATGAAGCACTGCCTAACCCTGGAGTGGGCACCTATGCCGAGGACTCGCTAAGCTCGAGAGAAGGCTTTGTTGCGTCGTAGTCCTGAGCTACCATAAAGCTACCTAGGGAGCTTCATCGAGAAAGTGCTAGGAAAGGAACCATGCTTGGCAACCTCGACTCTCTAAATGGATGATCCTTATCCAGAGGCGGGTAACCCACGCCCGAGACTCCCTCTGGGCCCCTAAGGGAGGCATGTCCAGACCGGGTTCCTATCTAATATAACTGCTGGCGAAATTGATGTGAACGGATTAGACCAAAGGGCACAGAGGGATTAAGATAGGGCGAAGAGTTCCACATCGGTAATAGTCCTTACCTTAGGAGTATCTCCCCTCCCTCCGTCCTATGTGGAACCAGAAAGAGAATTCTTGGCTATTTAATCTCATGGACCTCCCTCCACGAAAATCATCCGGTATTACCTACCTCTAACCCTCAATTGATGAAGAGCGATCACGTATCCTCAAATCTCTTGTCCTCTACTATTCTTTAGCTCTTGTCTGTCAGTAACTTAAACATCGAAAGATTTTCTCTAGGATCTCCATCCTATACTCCTTGATCTCTTGTCTTCCTTGCAGACTCACTCTTCGGGAGTCTTTGGCATGGTCACATCGTCAATTTTCCCCCAACATCCGATGATCTACGATGGGGCACGAGATCGAGCCTCTTCAGGCCACATTCCCCACCTTGTTTCTAACCCTAACTGTTGTAACCCCTCCCCTGGCTTCCCACCCATTCCTTCTCTCTCAGCCCATGAACACCCGAGCAGCCCCTCCCCCAGTGAGCGAATAGTATTCTATTCTAGGGGACCGATGTCTCTGCTTTTTTATTCCTGTTTGTGACGGATGTCTCTGTTTTTTCTATCTGTGGATTAGAGAATAGAATTGTATTCTATTCTCACATTGATAGATTGATCACAGTGACTGGTTTGGAAAATTCAATCACATGTGGCCCAATGAGGGTCATAAAACTGGTATGGCTTGCTGGTGTTAGAACAATATTCTATTTAATTTCAATTTATTCTTTGTGTAGTTCATTGATGTACGTATCATGGTTTCGCCAAATGTTTTTTTTTCCGTTGATGCTTGTCTTACCTGATGAGTGATATGGCCCAACATGCTCTCAACAATACAATGCAAACCTACCCCCAAGTCCTGATCTCCTACTTGGCCTACTGGATGCAATGTATAGGCTGCTGTCGTCTTTGCTCTTGGAACGAAGAATGAAGCTCAAGAAGCACTTGGAGATGACATTGGGCTAGAAGACTGATGTTCTACTTTCGGGTCCGTCTTTTTTTAGTTGATCGAGGGTCTTCCTTCCAATTTTTTTTTGTCACGAGATGGGTGTGCTTTTATTAATTTTAGGTGTCTCGAGTGATTGTTGGAATTAAGGGGCCACGTCTCTTCCCGGGTGACGGAGATGTCCTTGGATGATTTATACTCGGTCTCTGATTGAGATTCTCCTGAGCGACCGTTACTCGGTATTCCGAGTCCGAAGGCCGCCTATGAAGTATTGGGCTGAGCAAATTTTGGGCTTCAAATAAAGTGGGCCCGTAAAAGGAAAGGCTATCACTTTGAGAGTATGACCTGTTTGGGTTCAGAATGAACTTATTTGGGTCGTTCCATATTATATGTCTTTGGGCCTCTAATTTTACCCCTCTCCAAAGAGGATTCTGACTCATAATCTGAATTTATAGATTAAAACAGGATATTTTTACATCTTCAACTGAGATTAAATGTAGAGATATTTTTGTAAAAAATACAATTTAACAGGTTTATTGAAAAGAATTTTAAAATAAAAACGCAATTCTACACTTACAACTGCTAAGGAGGTTGTTAATATAATTTATCATATTTACAAATTACAATCCTTGTCGGACTCGGAATTGCACCAACGATACACGTTTCTGCATTCCTAATTTGTTTTCTCCCGCACCTCGCATTCATTTCCGCGTCTCACGCCGTCCTCGTTCCTTTTCCCCCCTCCCCTCACCTGCAAACACCCCGAGTTCATCTCTTCGCGTTCCTCTTCCTCCTCTCCCTTCTGCACCCCCGATCTTCCTCATCTCCACATTGTTCTTCCTCCCTATCCCCATCGTTCTAGGGTTCCCAAGGAGTGCAGAGCCACCGCCGAAGGGGGGGTCACATTCCCCGGGTCCTCCAACATGGCGTCGGCTGTATGGTGCGGCGGATACGGGTGCAGGGAGATGGCATTGGGCAGGGACGAGGGAGCCTTGCTGGCGGTTCCCTGGGGGATGGACCTCCATCTGCAGGGGCTCCGCGGTTGCGGCGGCTGGTACAGAGATGGGCATGAGGGCCGGAGGGGGAATATGGGTTCTGGGAGGCCGGAGGACGACAAGGAGGAGGGAGAGATATGGAGCCCAGTTGAAAATCTTCCTAGGGTTTTAGCAGTTGGGCGAGGAGGCGCCGGTGGGTTCTTCTAGTACCATGCTGGTAGAGGAGAAAGAGGAGGGAGAGATTTAGAGCCCGGGAGATACAGAGGATTCCCCCGTGAAGGGTGCCGGCGCCTCCAAGAAGACGGGCACACACGAGCAAGTGTCGCGGCCGGGCCAGGCGGCGGCGTCCGAGGATACCCCGATGGCGAGGAAGAGGAGGTTGCCCGTCGTATATTGCGGTAGGCCGGTGAGGAGGGTTGCCCGGCGGACATTGCCCATGAAAGGTTCCCCGCTCAAAAAGCGGGAAGCCTGGAGGGAGGAAGAGGCAGAGAGTTGGAAGGAGGAGGGGAGATTGTGGAGGAGGATGAGGAAGCCGCTGCTGTACAGAGCTCGGAGACCACCACCACCACCACCACTGATAATGGTCTTGGAAAGAAGTGGAACGGGGCGAGGATGACTACAGCCCTGTGGCGGCGGTCACCACTGTCGTTAAAGAGGAAGGGCTTGGCGCTGAACATAGCTTTTGTGTCTCCGAGTTCAAAGAACAAGGGAAGAGAGGTGGCATTCCCCAATGTTGTCGGAATCTGGACGTGGCGTACGAGCGGCTGAACAAGGTCGGGGAGGGTATCCAATCGGATCCAGAGCATCCACGGCAGCGGTGTGCTCCACTGCGATCTGAAGACGTCCAACCTCCTGCTCAACCGCCGCGGTGAGCTCAAGGTGTGCGACTTCGACCTCTCCCGCCGTTTCGTCGGCGATGTTAGAGACCGGTGGCTGTACACGGACTGGGTGATCACCCTTTCGTATTGGGCGCCAGAGTTGCTCCTCAAAGTCAAAAAAGATTCTTCCGCGACCATTGACTTATGGTCGGCGGGTTATATCATGGCGGAATTATTGAGGAAGTCTCTATTGTATCTCGGGATAAATGAGGTTGACCAACTTTAGCAAATATTTAGCGTTCTTGGGACACCCGACGAGGGGACCTAGCCGGGTTTTGCTGACCTTTGTGCCCAGATGAAGGTGGGCTTTTCCTGCAGGCAACCCCGCTATAACAGACTGAAGGAGAAGCTATCACCCTCGTGCATATTTGAAGCTGGGTATGATCTTCTCATGGGACTACTGGATCCGTCGGCCTCCTGCTCGGATCGAACATCAGCAGTCCCATGAGAAGATCATACCCAGCTTCAGACATGCACGAGGGTGGCAGCTTCTCCTTCAGTCTGTTGTAGCGGGGTTGACTGCAGGCGAAGCCCACTTTCATCTGGGCACAAAGGTCAGCAAAACCCGGCCAGGTCCCCTCGTCGGGTGTCCCAAGAACGCTAAAGATTTGCTGAAGTTGATCAACCTCATTTCTCCCGGGAAACAATAGAGACTTCCTCAATAATTTTGCCATGATACAACCAGCCGACTATAAGTTAACGGTCGCGGAATAAACTTTTTTGACTTTGAGGAGCAACTCCGGCGCCCTATACCAAAGGGTGACCACCCAGTCTCTGCACGACCGCTAATCTCTAACATCGCCGACGCAGCGGCGGGAGAGGCCGAAGTCGCACACCTTGAGCTCACCGCGGCGGTTGAGTAGGAGGTTGGACGTCTTCACATCGCGGTGGAGCACACCGCTGCCGTGGATGCTCTGGATCGCTTGCAGGCAAATCTTTAGCGTTCTTGGGACACCCGGCAAGGGGATCTGGCCGGGTTTTGCTGACTTTTGTGTCCATATGAAGGTGGGCTTCGCCTGCAGGCAACCCCGTGGCAACATAATGAAGGAGAAGCTGTCACCCTCGTGCCTGTCTGAAGCTGGGTATGATCTTCTCATGGGACTGCTGATGTTCGATCCGAGCAAGAGGCTGACGGCCGAGCAAGCTCTCAATCACATATGGTTCACAGAGTTCCCACCGCCCACCAAGTTGCGGTTTAGATAGGTAGATAGATAGCTTCTGGTTGATGCATTCTTTTGATAGCCCCCCGAGGCTCATTTCACCTGATTCTTTCCACAATTCCTGCTGTGGATGTATGTGTTTCTTTTGATTGATGTACTCTTTTGGTAGCCCCCTCAGGCTCACTTCACTTGATTCTTTCTCACTTACTTTTGTAGACATGTTTACTTGCTGCAGTAAGTATCACTTTGCAGCCCTCTTAACTGTATGCAGCAATACTCAAAAATCAAAGAGCCTTCTTTTGCCCTTACATTTCTTCTCATTTTTTTTTGAAAGTTCTCATGTGCATGTTGTGATTTATCCAAGTTTACTAGATCCGATTGGTAGATGCTGTCCCATGGATTATATGACATTTTTGTGAACCTTCGGAGTAACAGGATTCGAGAAAGATATTCGAAGTTTCTGTTTGGACCTTATCTCCCTGGACAGGTAACAAGGAGTTTCAGAGGAGATAGCTAATTAAATTATCTCCCTGGTCAGGTAACAAGGAGTTTCAGAGGAGATAGCTGATTAAATTATCTCCCTGGACAGGTAACAAGGAGTTTCAGAGGAGATAGTTATTAAAAATCGCAGCATATTTGTGACACTGCTCCCTCCGCATGGAAAGCTTCCTCTTTTTAATCTCTCTTTCTGATTTTCCTTCTTTATTTATCCATTCAAAATGGTACAAATTATCACAATTCTTCGGACGAGTAATCCCTTATCATTAAGTATGGAAAGGGGAAAAAATTGCTCTTTTTATTATTTGTTTTTTCACATGTTCAATTTCTTGTCTATTTTTGTTTGCTATGTTTTTGCCAGACTATCCACATTATAGTTGATCCATCCTGTGGATGCGATTGTCTTGTACTTCATGTAATCAAGATAGTGGGACGCTTAGCTCTTATTCATGGATGATGTTTTTGTGTATAGAAGATACCGAAGGCTTGAGGGCTTACCTGTTTAACATTCATGGTAAACGGGCCTTTTGATTAGCATTCGTGGAAGATCCCACTTTCACTTCTGACTATGACTTTTGTCAAATAAGACTCCAAGGATTGCTCCGCATTTGCTGCAATCAGTCATACTACTACTGCTTCAGCTGTGGGAAAACCCCAGTTGGGCGAGTGACACCCCCTCTATGAATCATGGTGTTGAGGTGGATCTGTCTGGTAAATTGTGGTGCATGATTACATTTGAATGTGGCATACAGTTAGGAGTGGCAACTCACCTAATGCTTCGTAATTTGATCATGCATTGGCAAGTTAGTGGTTTGTACATATATCTTTGGGTGAATGTTCTTGTAGTTGCTGTGAAAATCAAAGGCAACACTTTGGACAACCTCTTCCATGACCTCAAGAACTGATTGAGGTGCATCATCCAGCCAGATAACAATATCTGGGAGAAATCAGATGAATGTATTGTAAGAACCTCTATTTCTCTGGTCTCACAACTAATCATCCCTTCTTCCCCAGGAAAGGAAAACAAGAATAAGCTGTTCAACACAATCTTCAACTGCCCATGATGTTAATTCTGCTGCAAGCCTGCAAGCACTTGTGGAAGGGGCCTGCATTTCTCCTATCATCTGATGTCCATAGATTGCCATGACACTCGGAGTCTCAAACAGTAATCAGGACAGTCATTAGTTGAGCAACACTCTAGCTAGAACCGTTTGATTGAATGATAATTATAAGCTTCTTAAAAAGACCTCCCGGTGGTAATCCAAAAATTGCACAATGATTGCGTGCAAGAGGTGCAGTGATCAAAATATTGGATTCCTTTTGTTGGTTTAGGAATGAGAGATTTCAAAACTGAAGGACTGCATTATTGAGATCATCACAAATATGCCATTTATTGACTCCTAAAGTCAATCAATTGCTTTTAATATCTCTGAAAAACTGTAACTTATATGTCCTCATCATCAACAGCATTTAATCTTCTTAACTCTCAAGTCAAGAATGACTAATCCGCCCCTAAGTTTCGTAATGCTTTTTTGTATATGTTATCTTAAAGCCTTTAAGATTTGCATAGAGCATTTAGGCTTAAGAATGTGTAATCTGCCCCTAGGTTTTGCACTGCCTTTTTTGTACATGTATACCTTAAAAGCCTCTTAAGATTTGCATCTGTAATCTATGGAAATCTTGAAAGGCATAAACTTTTTTGCTGATAGCGAAGGCACACAGATAAGTTTTTTTAGAAAAAAACCTCCTACAATCTTGACTAATTACAGAAAGTCTCCACAATATGTCTATTTCTTAAGAAGTCCTCAAATTCCCGAGCAGCTACTGTTGTACAGGGGACGGTGGGGCATGCGGATGCTATCTGTCCCCTATCCAATGGGGGTGGGGGCCGCAGTTGCGGGCTGGCTGAGCAGGGGCGCTCAGTATGGCTGCAGACCTGGGGCGTGGTGGAGCACCCAGGGGCCTGTGGTTGTTGCTATCGTGGTTCACGGTGCAGGTATTTTGCTGGCGTCGGTGGATCTGAGGAGCTCGGCAACAATTGGAGTGGTGGCAATGCTCGCTGTGGCTTGGCTGACACGGTGCATGGCGGAGGGGCTGCTCGGGTATCCGTTGGCCGAGAGAGCAGGAATGGGTAGGGAAGAAGGAGAGGGGTGGGGAATAAGCTCGGCAATTATCCGTTTAAATTTCGAGTCGAATTCGTATTTGTTTAATCGGATAATTATTCGAATAAAATATTCGACGGATAATTTAATCGGATATCTAATTATTAATCGGATACGAATTCGGATATTGATATATCCATGTCGGATATTATCCGATCAAATATGAATCCTTAGATAAAAATCTAATGATGCACATATTTTATATATAATTAACTTAAATCTTAATATATTATTTGGTTACTCTTTTTTATTCTTTCTTATCTCAAAATATAATTTAAAAATAAGAAATTCACTTACACCCATTTGGTAAGTTATCTCTTATTTTTTAAGATGAAGTCTAATCTTTCGATAATATCTCCTAAAATAAAAATAATTTTCACTCTTTTTTTTGATAAAATAATATACGATGCTCCCACACGACTAACATAACTCACCCCTTAGTAGGCCTAGTAATTATCCATTTAAAATTCAAATCGAATTCGAATTCATATTTATCCGATCATTATCTGAATAAAATATCCGACGGATAATTCGATTACTAATCGGATAATTCAATTATTAATCAAATACGAATTTGGATATCACACTATCCGTTCCGTATCTGATCCGTTTACCGGTCTAGTGGAGAACGTGACCCTTCAGCCTCCCTCTCTTAGTGCGCCCCTCTTGGCCTTCTCCTCGGAAGGTGGCTAGCATTTTCAAAAGAACTCCCCTTTCTATTTTTTTATCTTCTTCTCATCGAGATTCACTACAAGAGACTCTTTTATAGGGACAATACGCTTGACCTTTTATCCCGATCAACAATAATAAAAGACCACCACTCCCTGGACAAAAAGATGGGCGCGTTAACATGTATGGCTCATTTGAACACAACTAAGAGTTGATGCACACCGGCGGTTGTGACTTTAAATTTTTTATTTTTTAAATAAATTGGATCTAATATATCATAAATTAGAGTGTAACTTATTTTACCATTTGATTATTTAAAAAATTAAAAATTAAACGAGATGATTTTTTTAAAAATAAGTTTAATATTATTTATTTGAACTGATTTTTTTTATTTTTTAGATAATCTGATTTTGTTTATTTAATAAAAATAAAAAATAAACGAGAAATTTTTTAAAAGAATAAGTTTAATATTATTTATTTGATCTGGTTTTTTATTTTTTTAGATAATCTGATGAGGTAACCCACACTCAAATTTAAGATACTTTGAATATCACTTCAAAAAAATTTTAAAATAAATTTAAAAACACTGCAACCAATAAAAACTCTAGATTTTCAATTTTCAATTTTCAATTTAGGGTCCTAAATAAATTCTCAATTTTCAAAAAAAACTCTAGATATATATCAAATATATATCCAATAAAACTTTCCTTACTTTTTAAAAAGATATATAAATTGAAGATAAGTTTTTTGTTATGAAATTCAGGCCTCAAACGTAAGTTTCATCCGCTTCCGTTTGCATCATTTTTTTATCATTATCTATTGCTTATCAAATAGATAGCAATTTTTTATCAGAAGATTTTAAAAGGGTGTAAGCGCAGTCATACAAGATACTCGGAGAAATTTCCCAGCTGTATTGTGATTTGGGGTAGAGCTCTAGAACTTGTAGGTGTAGTAGATGCCATACATGAGTATCATCATCGTACCAGCTCCACTGTTGTTTGAATTGCTCATCAAAATGCTGTAGCATCAAATTTTTTATCACTCTTATTGGTACCAACCCTGTTTTTGACGAGTGACAAAAAGTATAGTAAAAAGAATAGAACAAGTCAATGGATCTGTAAAGAACTGTCAAGACAAGGCTAGAATTAATCGGTTGCCTTGGTGAGAAAAATCATAGCTCAAAATCATAAAAGGGAAAACATTTCAAAATCATAAATCAAGCAGAAAAAAATATCCGACTCATGGCTAATGTCTCATTTGCGAGACTGACAATAACCTGAAACATAAAGGAAAGGAAAGAAAAGAAAATATATCTCAAGAGATTAATGACTATTTATTAACAAAAACAAAGAACGAAGACAACTGCAGAATGCTACAGAGTGCTGAAATCAATTTATGATGCAAAATCAAGGAACTATATTGACATCAACTTTAATTAATTTCCCCCCAAGGGAATGAGGAGGCAGAGTAGCAATCGTCCATTATAGAGTTTGCCATGGGATGTGAATCGTCTCAAACAAAGACCAGGAACAACGCAGATAATGTCATTTCCTCTGGCTAGAGAACCAGAGATTCAAGGAACAATGTGACGCTACCAGATCCACTTCATCGATGAATTTGGTTCTCTAAATCAGTAGAAACTGACGGTAATGGACAGCAAGATGATAGCAACACAGCACACCAGGGCAATATGCAACTGATAAGAAACCAGAGAAGTACCCCCCCCCCCCTATCCACAAGACTGCAGCTGCTACGTCACGTCGTCAACTGTCTTTCAGAACTGTTTTGTGTGTCAATAAGGCTTCCACGTCAATGCTCTCTCTCTTGAGAACCATCAGAATCAATCTTGTGGTTGAGGTTCTCTGTGCTTTACACCATGGTGGTGGGTTCCAGTCCCGTGGTAGACAAGGGATATAACAAAAGGGTGGAAAAAGTGCAGAGACCCAATTAATTAGATCGTGCTTGCTTAGTTACATAAGATGTAGCTACTGGAAGCAAGAGTGTACAGCATAAAAAAGGAAAGAAATAGCTTCCAAGTATTCAGAAAAAGAAAATTCCAAAAGGAAATAAAGATATTTTGTGCCTCCAAGGAATTATGCAACTGGGGAATTTTGAGAATTGGCTTCTGAGTAGACAAGGGTGTATCTCATGTAAAATCTATCCTTCATAGGTCCACTCAAATAGATCTACTAGATCTTTAATCAAATGTTCTTAGTTAGTGTTCATTTCCAAATCAGCTAATAGGCATCTCATTTCAACAATATTCTCCATATTTTCCTCATGTACACAGCCAATGACCATATTGCGAGCACAGAAGCAATATAGAGCAGAACCACCCCAGAAGTAACCAGGAAACCTGCCCCTTTCCATCTGTCAAAAACACAACAAACCATGCATAAATTATTAAAGCAAGTGGAAAAATACGTTACATGTATCTTATAATAAGTTTGATGCAACTAGAGGAACCTGGAATCTCTAGTGGCCAAAAGAATAGTTAAAGCAGCCATTTGAACTGCTGTTTTCCACTTTCCCAAATTATTTACAGCAACAGCCTGCTATTACCAGTCACAGTAATCAAGGAAGTTCACGATTAGAGACAAAATATGTGAATGAGGAGTGAAACTTGAAGTGACAGTAAGAAGCAACCTCTGAAACATTACTATTCTGAGATGCAGCCCATTCTCTGACGGCAGACATCGTTATCTGAAACAAGGAATTACAGCTTTTCTATTAGTCCGTAAGACCAACATATCAAAGGGAGAGACAGCAATTAAGCCAAAAGGAAAATTTAAACCCCGACTACATGAAGAAACAGTCATCAAGGTGCTGCTTTGGTGGCCAGGCCCTACGTAGTACACATATGCCAAGGTAATTCAAGACTTGGCAGTTGCCTTAGAAGGAAAGAACCCAAGATTTGGCCATGCTTGAGGTGGTCAGGATGCCCAGCCTAGTAGACTTACAGTTTAATTATACACAGTGATGATCCACTTATAATTTTATGCTAGCTGTCAGTTATTCAAAACCGGTTTCACATGCCCATTCTAGTTCTGGTTTATGTTGGTTCTGCACAATTTCACGACTTGGTGCATATTTGATAAAATATTAATAAATATTTTAAAAATATCAAAGCAGTGATTAAAAAGAAAAAAAGACTGATTCCATTTGGAGTTTTTGCCGGTTTATGCTTTTGAAACTGATTCAGATGGTTTAAACTGCTTTAGGTCTGGTTCAGGCCAGGCTCAGGTTGGTCCATATGTTGTTTAATCTTTTATTTTTACTGTTTAATGTGGAACTAGTTGATTCAATATCAAAACCAGCTGAACTAGACCATTCCTGACCAGTTCCGTTCCAACCGGGTGGTTCTTAGTACCATGCTTATGTTAGAAAATTAAATAGTGCATGTTTCACGAGCGAAAAATTTAATTTATAAAATATCTATTTGTTAGATAAATATGTATATAGTTTACCTAGTTGATTAGCATACATATTATTAATTCTGTGAGTTTAATTTATTAGACAATTTAAGATTCGTGTGCTAGACCTTTTTCCACCAACCGTAGTTGGCGTTTATTTACATCGCCGTAAAGTCCAAACACTTTTGATTAATTGCCAAAGATACTCGTGAACCTCTACAATATCTGTTGTGATCTTGTGAGTTTTATCTAATAGATTTGATCGGAAGGATCATCCATTAGAGACGCACATTTGTAGGAGAAAATTGAATATTTCATTCCTTGCATTCATTATACATAGTACATGAAACCCCGATTATATGATCGGCTCATTTGATTTACATTCGATCATCCACCATTGAATCCACATTTAGGTACGATCAGACCGTTGGATTTTATATCCGGTCAAGATCAGACCATCCTATTTGCTTTGCTTTGCAATCGGACTAGTTAAATTTTATATCATAGCCACGATCGGGCCATCGAATTATGTTCCGGTTGAGATCAGACCATCAAAATTGTTCCAGGCGGGATCAGATCGTTGGATCTGAATTTTATTATGATCAAACCTTTGGATCGTCAAGATCACAATCAGACTGTCGGATTGCCTCTCCGTCATGATCTGACCATCAGATTTGTTCTTGGTCAAGTTCTGACTATTAAGCTTGAGTTTCATCATGATCGGACAGTTGAACTTGAATCCGATCAAGATCCGACCTTTGAATTTACTCCGGGTCAAGATATAACAATTAGATTTAAATTTGGTCAAGTTCCGATCGTTGGATATGCTCTACGTCAAGATCTAACTCATCATCATCATCATCATCAGAGCCTTATCCCAATTATTTGGGGTCGACTACATGAATCATGTTCCGCCAAAGATTTCTATCAAGTGCTATATTCATATTTAAACCCAAGAAGCTAATGTCCTTCCTAATAACATCGCACCATCTCATTTTAAGCCTTCCCCGAGCTCTTTTACTAGCATCCACTAAGATTCGGTCACATCTTTTAACCGGCGCTGAGTTAGGGCGACGAAGCACATGACCAAACCACCTGAGTCTATTTTCTCTCATTTTACTATCAATTGGGGCTATCCCTAAATCATTACGGATGCGCTCATTCCTAATCTTGTCTTTCTTAGTCTTGCCACACATCCATCTCAACATCCTCATCTCTGCTACACACATTTTGTAAATGTGTTCCTTTCGTACTGCCCAACACTCGGTACCATATAACAAAGCAGGTCTCACAGCCGTTCTATAAAACCTCCTTTTAAGTTTCACAGGCATACGACGATCACAGAAGACTCCTGATGCGCTTCTCCATCTTAACCAGCCTGCCTTAATCCTATGTGTAACTTCGTCATAAATCTCCCCATTCTCTTGTATGATGGACCCTAAGTATCGAAAACTACTACTCTTCGGAATGTTATGTCCATCAATTAGAACTATGTCTTCCTGAACCACTCTCCCATTACTAAAATTACAATGCATAAACTTTGACTTACTCCTACTAATTTTAAAACCTTTAAACTCTAAGGCAAGTCTCCAACGCTCTAACTTAGCATTTAGAGCATCAATACTCTCATCAATTAAAACAATATCATCCGCAAATAGCATACACCAAGGGATATCCTCATGCAATTGTTTAGTTACTTTATCCATAACTAAGGCAAAGAGATACGAACTTAATGCAGAACCTTGATGCAAACCTATAGAAACCGAAAATTCACCAATCTCTCCAGCAATACTTCGAACACTAGTAATAGCACCGTCGTACATATCCTTAATCAAATCAACATATCCTTAAGAGATTCCTTTCTTTCTTAATGTCCACCAAATCAATTCTCTCGGTACTCGATCATACGCCTTCTCTAAATCAAGAAAAATCATATACACATCTTTTCTCATCTCTCTATACTTCTCCATTAGCTGCCGTAGTAAGAAAATAGCTTCTGCAGTAGATCTATTCGACATAAAACCAAACTGATTTTCCGATACAGTAGTCATATATCAGAGGCATTTTTTGATTACTCTTTCTCAAAGTTTCATAGTATGACTCATAAGCTTAATTCCACGATAATTATTGCAACTTTGAATATCTCCTTTGTTTTTATGGAAAGGAACTACAACACTTTTTCTCCAAACTTCTGGCATTCTCCGTTCCTTTAAAATTCTATTAAAAAGTTTAGTTAGCCACTGAATACCAATGTCTCCTAGGCCTTTCCATACTTCAATAGGTATGCCACTAAGGCCTTGCCCACTTTCATTTTTCTTAAAGCATCCTCCACTTCTGACATCTTAATACGCCTGAAATATTGATATTTATCAAATATTGTGGACTCTTGGGTACCTTCTAAAGAAGAATCCTTGACGCAATCTCCATTAAGTAACTTCAGAAAATAAATATGCCACCTCTTTTTAATCTCAAGATCCTTAGTTAAAACCCTTTGATCTTCACCTTTAATGCAACGAACATGATCTAAATCTCTAGTTTTCCTTTCTCTTAATTTAACAAGTTTAAATATGTACTTTTCACCCTCTCGGGTTCCTAATTTATTATATAAATCTTCATATGCCTTTGATTTAACTTCGCTAACTATTTTCTTAGCCCTCTTTTTAGCAATTTTATAAGCTTCTAGGGTTTGGTTATTTTTGTTTGTTTAAAGCACTCCTTTTTTACTCTCACCAGGAAATCCACTTTTTGATTTCCACTTCTAGGGTTTGGTAATGGATGTCACTATCCCTACAAGAGTGGATCCATTACTAACAACCTATGTTAAGAGGCTAGACTCTCACCAGGAATAACTTTACAATCTTTACATAAAACTCTATCGACCTTCCTAATAAGAAAATAGTCAATTTGACTTATATGTGATCCACTCTTGTATGTTATTAAGTGTTCGTCCCTCTTCTTAAAGACGGTATTAGTAATTGCTAGATCATAGGCCATAGCAAAATCAAGAATAGTATAACCCAAAATTTTCTATTGCCAAAACTAAGCCCTCCATGAATCCTCTCATAACCTCTATTATCTTTACCCACATGACCATTAAGATCCCCTCTAATAAAGATTCTCTCTTCACTAGGGATATTTTAGATCAAACTATCAATAGCCTCCCAAAATTACTTTTTAATACTCTCTTCTAATCCTACTTGTGGTGTATATGCACTAATAGTATTCAAAATATCCTCACCTAAGATAAGTTTAATTAACATCAATCTATCCCCCAATCTATTAACTTCTACAACTATATCTTTTAAGTTTTTATCTATTATTATAGAAACATCATTTCTAGAGTTATTATTACCCGTATACCAAATTTTATATCCATCAATATCTTTAGCTTTATGTCCTTTCCACCTAGTTTTTTGTAGGCAAGCTATGCTAACCCTCCTATCATTCATTATCTTAACCAATTCTAAACCCTTACCCGTTAAAGTTCCTATATTCCAAGTAGCTAGACGAATCCTACGTCAAGATCTAACTATTAGATTTAAATTTCATCCCGATCTGACTGTTGGGTCACCAATACGACCACGATAAAGAGCATCGGATGGACTTCCAGTCATGATCTAACCATCGGATTTGTTCTTGGTCAAGATCGGACCATTAAGTGTCCATGAATGACATTTCCGCACGAGGCGAGGGTACATTTGTAATTATCAACTTCTTTTGAGAAGATGATGTCATTATGCCATTTCCAAGATAATGGGGGTATTTTTGTAATTTTATATTTGTTAGCATATTTATAATTTCGAACCCTTTTTGAGTTTGTTTGCAATTTCAAAACTCTTTATATTTGCAATTCCCCTTTTTGGGCATATTTGCAATTCCGAACTCTTTTTAAATTTATTTGTAATTTTGAACTCTTTTTGAGTTTATTTGCAATTTTGGAACCCTTTTAGATTTATTTGCAATTTCGAACCCTTTTTAAATTTATTTGCAATTTGTGACAAGTTACTGGGAGTGTAATTTCTGAGCAGCAATAAAACTTCTTCTATGCAATTCTTGAAATTCTCGGATTTTTTCATAATTTTCTTGGACATTTCTACAATTTTACAAAGTTACAAGATATTTCTGCAATTTCTGAACATAATAGAGTTTTCCCAAAATTTTCAAGGTTTCCCCATGGAGTTTGCCTATTTCTGAAATTTACATGATTTTTTCATTATTTTAGCAAATTTTTATAACCACAAGAGCATATCCCCAATATTAGGGACATGTATGCAACATACCCTGTGTGGGTTTTTGGAAACAACAAAAATCTTCAAGTCTTCAAATCTTTAAGGGCCGCTTTGTTAACCGTGTAGGGTTAACCCAAGCGACCTTCGGGGTGGGGGGGTCGGTTATGTTAATCGATCCCGGTTAACCTCTGTGTGTGAGAACATCGGTGAGATCTATCGACTCTCTCTCATCTGCTCATCTATCTTAATCCGCTATCAAATAAGCCCTAAGTCTTCTTTTCTCCTTGCACCAAGCTCTCAAAGTGCTCCAAGGGAAAAAGAGATGCAAAGTCCCGTGTGTGTGTGTGTGTGTGTTTCCCCCCTTGGCCGACTGTGAGACACGGAATATTTCCACGCGGGAAAAAAATAAATAAATGAATGTTCTTTTTGAAAAGAAACATCCCCCTCCATCTAAGTGGAGGGTGATTCCGTGAGTGCGCATCGTATCAGACGATTTGGGTTCGAGTGCTGGACCTTTCCCCACTGACCGGAGTCAGTATTGATTTACATCAACCTAATGTCCGAACACATTTGTTTAACTGTCAAAGAAATCTCAAAAGTCTTCTACAGGGGTTATGATGTTGAATGCAAACTCTCTTGGAGGGTTCACAATGTCCACTCACTCACCACCGACCAACAGAAACAACGACTAAGTTATGGTTTTTAACTGAGGCCATATTTGGGCAAAACCCTAAGATTTGAGACTATGAAGATGATTTGGGGGAAGCCATAGACATAATTGAAGTCACGGGAGGTTTTCTGAACCCCGAGGGTATTTTGGTAATTTTACCAACCCAAGGGTATTTTGGTAATTTTCCAGACCAGAGGCATTGCGGAAATTTCTGGGCTGAAAATAGAAGTAGGATTGGATCCCTAACTCCCTAAGGCGCTGAGGCTCTTTCTGGAGGGTTTTAGGAGGCTACTAGGCCACTTTTAGGTTGCAGGGGTATTTTGGTAATTTTACCATACCCTAGACCTAGATTTAAAGTGATACCCGAGTGTCGGACTGAGCTGACAACACTCCCGGACCGAAGGAGTGACAAGGGACTTCATAGAAGACACACATCTGTCAATTTGGTCGAAAGAGGGGAATATATGCAATTTCCAGAAATCGGGGTTTTTCTTATAATTTTCCCACCCGAGGACATACATAAAACATGCTGAGTGCTTTTATAATCCGAATGAGTATAAGGGTTATCGGCGAGTTGTCGACTGTACAAAATTCCGCGTTAGAGCGGGAGATAGGGACGTAGTCCCAATTACAAAGGATTGCAGGGTATAACTGCCAATTACAGGACTTTGGCCTTTTATTGTCCCGGGGAGGACGTTTTCGTAATTCCACCATTGTAAGGATAGAACCACCTGACTTAGTCATCCCGGGACATAAAGACTTACAAAACATGACCCGCTGAGAGGCATAATTACAAACATGGCCCGCTGAGGGGCGTAAATGTAAATATATCCCGTAGGGGCATAAATACAAGACCCGGGGACTTACCCCACACAGGTCGAAACAAACGAACAAACTCCAAATGCTGGATGCTCCGAGTGCGAGAAGTGCTTTGTACGTAGCCTCCCTTTTTTTTTGCTTGGACCCTTAGGGTCTATTTATAGAAGGCGGGAGGGCCGAGAGGGGTCAAACGAACAAATTTGCCCCGATTCTGTCAAGGTGGGGTGGCAAAAAGCCATTTTGACCCCTCTGGCCACAAAAAAAGGCCGCATGACCCCTCTGAGGGGGTTAAAAATCTTTTTCTTCTATTTTTTTAAATAAAATTTTTTGAAAGCCCGGACCCCGGAGGGGTGGGCGGACCCCGGCGGGGTCGCGCGGACCCGGGAGGGGTCACGTGACCCCGCCAGGGGGCCAGCGGGGAAGCGCGGCCCTCGGGGGTCGCGCGCGACCCCGCTAGACCCCCCAGCGGGGTGACGCGCGCCTCGGGCCACGCGCGCCACCCCGCTGGGTCCCGGGGGCGACCGCGCGGCCTCCTCCTCCCCCTTTTCGACCCAAAAGGGGGCCATTTGACCCTTGTGCGGACTTTTTGACCCCTCTGGCCGTCGTTTGGCCCCGTTTTCGTCGTCCCGGGTCGGAGAAGAGTCGGGGTGGAGCTATATATCTCGGGGAGATCGCTCATTCGCCGCGTGGCAGCATCGCATCCGCAGAGGGAGCATTGTTTGTTTGTCTGGTCGTTCGTCGCCGCATAGGGAGGAAGCTTTGCGCCCGTCTGTGCCGTGTGATACACTTGCTCGGCTACTCTAACCGGTATACACATGTTTCTTCCTTGTTAACCTTTTTGCCGCGACGTCGACCATGATAATATTGTCGAATCGATAGACCCTAAATCACGGAGATACTCCGTAGTTCGACGGTGTTGACGATACGTAGCTCTTCTCGTCGAACGTTGCATAGCAACAATTTCCCAACATGACTTGAGACAATTTTGGGTGCAACAAATGTCCCCCACGGGACGCCCGTCACGGCCGGAGGCGGCTGGCCCGTGCCCTTTGAAGGGATTGAACAATGTCGGTGTAGCCGTTGCATAATTTAGCCTGACGCTTTCTCCATTTTTTCTTATTTCTCCTCTTTGTGCTTTCAGCCATGGCTCGCAGCAGTGGGAGTGGGAGCCGGTCGAGGAGGTCCCGTGCTAGGGGCGCTGACGACTGCGGGGTTGAGCGCACGGATCGGCGGATGCCGCCTTTTCCTCCTCGTACCATTGATGATGGCAACATCAACCAACTAGACATTGGCTACTTGTGGGTCACTGAAGGCCCAACAGAAAGTGTCGGAGCCGCTGAAGGTCTTGTAGACGTGTCTCGGATCGCGAGGCAAGGCGATCTTTATACATATGACCGCACCGGAGGCTACCCGCGTCACTATCCCCTGGATCGTCACCTTTACAGTTTTCTCCAGGGTTTTGCTCCTGTCGGCATGGAGGCCGATGATCCGTCACTTCCAGAGGAGAGGTGTCGCCTTGAAAGGGCGATACTGGTGGGGAGAGACGGCATGCAGGGATTGTGTTCCCTGACTTATCCGAGTTACCCGGAGGGCTTTACTCGGCAGCGGCAGTACCCAGATAGGCAGAGTCTGGGCTCTTTTCATCGACATGATAGTCTCACCGTCCGGGCTACACCGATGTGTCCAGCGGCTTGGCATTTGCATGGGCAGCACAAAGCCGTGGACCAGGTTATAGATGGGCTCTTTCTGGCACCGACCGGAGTTAGCTTTGCACAGGAGTACATCTATGATTGCATGTTGGAGAGGGTTTTGGCTTTGAAGACTCCCAGCTGGTATGGGAAGTGGTCCGTCATCCCTTTTCACAGTTATCACCGGGGCGCGATAGAGTGGCTCTGGGGCGTTCTACTGGTTTACCGGTCTTTGTTGGATAGGGTGGGGATTCATCATGCAGTGACTGCCGCCCTGTACTCCTACCCTTGTCACACTGGCCTACTACAGGCTCTAGTAGAGAGGTTCAGCCGCCGGTGGAACACTTTCGTCACAGCTGGCGGGGAGACTTCACTGGACCTCTGGGCTTTCCAGAGGATTTCTGGTCTTCCGATCTACGGGAGGCCTTATGAGGAGCTATCGCCGGATGACTTGCACCTCAGCTCCACTGACGGGGCATGGCACTATACTCTGTCTTATTGCTTTAGGTTCTTGATGAAGACATGGAGGGACTTAGCCCGAGTAGGCACTGATCGGCCCCCACGTACACCGCGAGTGACATTAAATGCCTGGGTGAGCCTCTTCTACAGCGGCCCTTATTGTTTCCACGAAGAATTTGCACAGTCCGGCATCCATCTGGGATGAGTACCGAGAGGTCAGAGTGGACGTTCCTCCACATCATCGCCACCTGCCTGCGCCGTCCCAAGGATGGAATTCACGGGGGTTACATCCTGTTACTTATCTGGCGTACTGGCTTTCCAGCTTTGTAGTCCCTCATGGAGAGGAGGGAGTCCTGCGGGTGGAGGTGATCTATCCAGCCTGCATGCTTGTCTGTGGACAGAGACTCGCCATTGCACCAGCAGCCTTGGCGAATAGTTTTCATTCGCTTGGGGCTTTGTCTTCCCACTCCTCGCCGCGAGAGAAGGGTATATTGCTGCCCACTCATTATTTGAGTGCTTGGGCAGGGCTACTATTTCCAGAGTTGTCTAGGAGAACTCCGGCCGAGAATCCAACAGCACCGTTGATTTTCTGATTTACCGGGCAGCCATCCCAGGATCCAGTTGCACAGTTAGTAGGGGCCAGGCGGGCCTTATCTTTTGTTCCGGTGAAGAGGGGAGAGAGCATAGCCCTTGACTACTTCTCCTATCTTCACCGACCTTTTGCCGGATAGGAGGGGGATGCTATTGTCAGCCGGGTTTCCACCCATGCTTTACCTTCCCCACAAGGCTTAGCAGAGTGGGTCGTCAGCATCCGGCCCAGTGTTCTTGTCTATCGACGCTCCAACACGACGATACTTGAGCCTTACTACCCACATCGGTTCGCCAGGAACTTTGGGTATGATCAGGCTATCCCCTCCAGTGGAGAGTTTTCTTTGCCCCTCCGGTTATACAGGCATAGGGACATGCACTTGGTCGCGGCAGCTTGGCAGGACTTCCTTTGCCGCGAGGCAGAGCCGAGGTACCCGGTCCCAGAGCAGGAGCGCAGAGGCTACTTCGATATTTATTATGCTCGCTGGTGGTTTAAAGCCAGCAACCTCTTCCGAGAGCGCCGAGATGCCATTCGCACCGCCGAGGAGCAGCGGTTGGAACGGGAGGATCTGCCTCCCCTGTGTGTTGATCCAGCTTTCCTCAGGTCTCATTTTTCGGGGATTGCCCGAATCGTGAGTGACATTGAAGAGCAATGGCGAGCAAAAGACTGGACACCCACTGTTGACAGGAGCCAGTACAATGGAGCTTTGAAGCCCTTAAAGAGCAGGACGGCGTCGGCTCTCGGAGTCCCTTCTTCCTCCACCACAGGCGTAGCCTCGGGCCCCTCAAAGGCCTATTCTTGGTGGGAGGATTTGCAGACATCTTGCGGGGTGAGGAAAAAGTTCCAGTTGTCCCAGCCGATACCTGACGGAGCACTTGGGGGTAGTACCTTTGCTGAGTGGAGGGCCCATGTGATCAACGCAGTGGGCTGTGCAGGTCCCCTGGAGTACCTTTCTAGCCTCGAGTTGGCGACGACTCCACTTGCCATTTACGATGCTGTAAAGGCCGTTGCACGCGCCCTCCGAGTGAAGCCGGAGCAGATAGTATTAAAGCCGATGGAGCCCATAGCGGCTACAGGTAATCCTTGTCCTTCCTGACTTTAATATAAACACGTGTCTTTATATTCTGGGACATGCATTTATATATTCCCTGACACTTGCAGGTGGGGCTGTTATGATAGCCGGTGCCGTACCACTGAGAGATCCTCCTGATGCTGAGATTGAGAGGGATTCTGCTGCCGCTAAGAGACCTCGGACCGAGGTTCCTGAGGAGGGGGATGTGAGGTCAGCAGCCCGTCCACGGCTTGAGGTTGAAACCCCTGAAGTTGAGGCTGTGTCCAGTAAATAGCTCTCCCAGATACTGGTCATTTCTGAGCATATATATAGTGTTATAAACACATGCTTGCTTCATTAAATGCAGCTCCCCCGGAAGCTAGGGTTGACATGAGCTTCTCTCCTCCTCCAGCGGAAGATGACATGCCGCAGGATGAGTCCGTGCCAGACGTTACTTTCAGCTTCAAAGAGCTGATGTCTCCCTCAGACGATTATATGCCGGTGACGGTTAACTCTCCCTCGCCTCTTACAGCAGGGACCACAGGAGGTCAGGCCCCAGGTAGCATGCTCAGCCTTGTTTTCTCCATTGATACATGAAGATTTGAACAGCAATAACCCCTTAGTGTTTTGCTGGCTGTGCAGGGGTTCATGAGATTATTCCACCTGTCCTGTCAGCGAGAGGTGATGTCGGCTCTTCCTCCGAGGCCGGATCTGCTTCCGGGAGTAGATCCACTACTAAGAGTGGTAGTTCCGCGGCCACAGGTTCTCTCCCTGACGGGAGCTTGAGCCCTACTTCCAGTGCCACGACCTCCAATTCTTCATCCAGTGAGAGTGACTCTCAAGAGGAAGGAGAAATAACAGATACCGGAGGTGAATGCAGCGGCATACATTCTGTTTAATTGAGTCCTTCTTATAAAGATTTGCTTGACTCATATAATTGTTTGTCCCACAGGAGTGAACTTAGCTAGATCCATGGAGGAGTTCTCACAACTTCTGGAATCTGGCTCATTCGTGGACCTTCTGACAGGCGGCAGTGCCTCGACAGGCACAAAGGCCATGGAGGTAGCAGGTGTTGACACCACAGCACCGGGAGATCCTACGCCAGTGGGCTCCTCCGATGTTGATATTGGTGAGGACATCATAGCTGAGGACGGCATAGCTGATCTTTCAGGTAAGAGATGTTAGAGGCTAATGATAGACCTCTTTACCATTTTGCATCTGCTTTTGCCAAGCTGATTAATGCATCTGCTATGTGGGCAGCGTCAGGCCAAGCCATTGAAGAAAGCACATCCCACCCTGGTGAGATAGCTCCAGCAGGGGAAGCTTCTCAGGGCGCACCAGAGGGCCTGCAGACTCCAGGGGAGAGTGCCTCACCAGTAGACACCCATGCTACAGGTACTGCTCGTTTCTGACAACGAACACAGCAAATGATATATGCATTCTGTTTGTGGCACTGACCCCTCTCTTGTTTTTGCCATGTAGCTTCTCTTTCTGCGGAGCCGATGGTTGAGATCTCCTCACGAGAGGAGGTTCAAGAGGCATGGCCGACTTCTGAGATTGAGTCATCTTGCTCCCAAAGGGCTCCTGGTACAGAGTCTACCCTTCCCAGCATAGCTAAAGAGGGGGCTGCTATTGAGACAGGTGCATAGCTGTCCTCTGAACTTTGACACCTTGTGCGTGCCACTTTATAGATAAGCATTTACATGCTATTGCTTAACTACAGAGGGTGGGGACACAAACGTCCTGCCTGGTGGACTAGGATCAACTTCTGTCGCTGATTCTTCCCCAGCCGTTGAGGATGGACAGGAGTCTGCGGCAGCATCAGGTATATGACCATGTTGTGCCTTTTTATAGTGATTCGTGCATGTCCATTTTGGCTGTAAACAAGCACTCATTTTACCCTCTTTTTCCTTTGCAGCTTCTAAGGAGGGAGCCTCAGGAGTACCAGTAGGTTTCCTGGCTCTTGGAGTTGAGTGGCCTGACGCCCCTGCACTCGGGACGGCATTGCATGCTGCTATGGCTGACCAGCTCCTGCAGGGTCTTTATCAGTTGATCCAGGTTGATCCACTACCCTCCGCAGAGACTTTGAGGGCTGATCTGGAGGTATTCACCAGGAGCTACCACGGACTGAGTCTTCCCCGGGATGCATGGGCCGCGAAGTTGGAAGACCTGTGGAGCGAGTTCGCTCTCCTTCATCTTGCACAGGAGCAGAGACAGAGAGCCCAGTTACAGATCCAGGAGCAGGAGGAGCAGCTACGTGAGCTTCGAGCGGCCCAGGCAGAGGCCGGTCTTCACCTTGCGAGCTTTGAGAGGGATAGCCGGAGGACCTCTCTCCGAGTGGAGGAGCTGCAGAGAGAGCTCCAGGAGGCTGCCGAGGAGCATCGTGTTGTCCAGGCGAGGGTGGAGACCTACCGTCGCCGATTTGATGAGCTTCGGGAGGAGATCTTCCAGCGGGAGGCTCGCCTTGCAGAGTTGCGGAGGGACTAGCACAGTGGTTGGCGAGCTCTAGCACTTCCTTGTACATAGGGCTCTTACACCCCATTTTTGTTTGAGTCACCCCCGAGGGCTTGTCTCAGGCTCCCTCGATAACATTAATGAATAAAGGACAGAACTTAGCATAGCTATTTTTTTGCTTCTATCCTCTTGCACGCATGTCTTCTTTTTTTTTTATCACTTTACCAGCCCTACCGCCCTTTCGGGTTTTCGCCAGGACTGGCCCCCTTTAGCTTTTTCCAGTGCGCCCTTTCGGGTTTTCACACTGAGGGGTACCCATTTTTGCCGAAGGCGCCCTTTCAGGTTTTCACCTTAGCCGGGTCAAAGCCTTTTTGCCCTTGATTGCTCTTCTAACAGAAACAACCAAGTCCGCTGGGGTCTCAATATTTTTAACCCCGTTTTTTTTTTTTGACCCTATAATGCCAAAAGACAAGGAAAAAGTGGCACTCCCGTAGGGACGTGTGTGCCGCAGATGTGGGACAAGTGGGTAGATTTGATTGTCCGGGTGGAACGAATGAATCAAATCTGTGAGCCGAAAGGCGAAACGGGTTGGTACCCTGAGAGGGCGTACTGAGACCAAACCCAAGAGGATAGAAACGAGCCGAAAGGCGTAATGGGTTGACAGCCCGAGAGAGCATACTGAGGCCGAACCCGGTGTGACAAGATGGGTGGATTCGACTGTCCTAGTGGGACGCAATTAGCCAAATCCAAAACCGAAGGTTGACCGGGTTAGCAAAGGAGTAGGTTTAGCCGTCCGAAAAGGGACATGCGGGTCAAACCTGGCGGCCGATAGGCGGGAGGGGTTGGCGGCCTGAGAGAGCATACATACGCCAGACCCGAAGCGATGAAAGGAGGGGACTTGACAACCCGGGTGGGACGTATAAGTCAAATCCGTGAGCCGATACACAAATAGGGTTGGCAGCCCAACGAGGGCATCCAGAGGCCAAGCCTGTTGGGACAAAGGAGTAAACTTGACGATCCCGGTGGGGTATATGAGTCAAGTCTAAAGCCAAGAGGCGAGATGGGTTGACAGCCCGAAAGGGGCATGCAGAGGCCAGACCCAGAAGAAGAAAAGGGTGGATTTGACAGCCCTAGTGGGACGTGAGCGTCAAACCCGAAAGCCAATAGGCGGGTAGGTGGGTTGGCAGCCCGAGAGGACATACTGAGGCCAGACCCGGTGGGACATGTGCCAGAAGACACGATGGATTGGTAGCCCGAGAGAGCATACTGAGACCAGATTCCAAAAAAAAAAGTAAGATGAGCCGAAAGGCATGATGGGTTGGCAGCCCAAGAAGGCATACTGAGACCAATCCCAAGAAGATAAAATGAGCCGAAAGGCATAATAGGTTGGCAGCCCGAGAGGGCGTACTGAGACCAATCCCAAGAAGATAAGATGAGCCAAAAGGCAGGATGGGTTGGCAACCCGAGAGGGCATGCTGAGGCCAGTCCCAGAAGGAGAGATGAGCCGAAAGGCATGATGGGTTGGTAGCCCGAGAGAGCATACATAGGCCATACCCTAGAATGAAAAAGGAGCCAAAAGGCCTGAAGGGTTTGGCAGCCCGAGAGAGCATACATAGGCCATACCCTAAAATGAAAAAGGAGCCGAAAGGCGTGAAAAGTTGGCAGCCCGAGAGAGCATACTGAGGCCAGTCCCGGTGGGACAAGAGAGTAAACAGGTTTAACTGCTCAGAAGAGACACGTGGGCTGAACCTGAAAGCCGATAGGCGGAATGGGTCGACAACCCGGAAGAGGCACGCATAGGCCGAGCCCGATGGGACAAAGTATGATAACGTCAGAATGCCAGTGGGACTAGGTGTCATAGGACGACATGTAAGGAGTAGCCATGATATCAATATGATGTTTTGGTCGAGATGGGGTGGAGTCATTGACTTAGAGCCACCCTTAAAATAGACAGGGAGATGATTTTTTTTCACATTACCAACCTCACCGCCCTTTTGGGTTTTCGCCGAGGCTGGCCCCCTTTAACTTTTTCCGGTGCGCCCTTTCGGGTTTTCACACCGAGGGGTTGCCCATTTTTGCCCGAGGCGCCCTTTCGGGTTTTCACCTCGACCGGGTCTGTGGCCTTTTTACCCTCAGCCAACCGTTGAAGACTGACTGAGTCCGCCGGGGTATCAGTATTTCTAACCCCATTTTTTTTTCTTTTTTTTTTTGAACCTTCACTGAGGAGAGGCACTGTCCTGTGAGGACTGCTGTGGAAACTCCTGCGGTGGCGCATGATAGAGCTTCATATGCTTGCCGTTGAGAGGAGGGAAGGGATTATCTCCTTTGTGGTCAAGGACCGTATAGGCCCCTCCTTCGTAGACCTTCTGGATGACGTAAGGCCCACGCCAATTAGGCTGGAGTTTGCCGCTGACCTTCCCGCGAGAACCTCCTTTTCTTTGACCATGACAAGGTCGCCTTTCTTGAACGCCCGTTGCTTGACCAGCTTATCATAAGCACGTGTCATGCGGGCTTGATACACTTGTAAGTGTTTGTAGGCTTCGAGTCTTTGACCTTCGAGGTTGGACAACTCTTCAAGCCTCCTTTCTATCTCGGACTGGTCTTGGCCTGGCAATCCGGTGTGCACAGCAACACGGTAAGATGCCAGCTCGATCTCCACAGGGATCACTGCTTCAGCTCCGTAAACCAGAGAGAATGGGGAACACCCCGTGGGAGTTTTGTAAATAGTCCGATAGGCCCATAGGGCTTCGTGGACCTTCTCGCCCCAATCCCGTTTGCGGCCACCTACTATCTTGGACAGCAGCTTGCAGAGGGTTTTGTTGAAGACCTCGGCTAACCCATTGGCCTGGGGATTGTAGACCGACGACGCTCTCCAGTCAATATGGAGCTTGGCCGCCAGAGCATAAACACTCTTGTTCTTGAACGGCATGCCATTATCGGATATAATCCGACTGGGGGTGCCGAATCTGTATATGATATAGTGCCGCACAAAACGAGAAACTATCTCCCCTGTAACTTCCCGTAGTGGAACGGCTTCCGCCCATCGGGAGAAGTAATCGGTGGCAGCGAGTATGAACTTGTGCCCCTGGGACGATGGTGGGAATGGTCCCACAATATCGATACCCCACTCTGCAAATGGCCAAGTGGGCGCGGTTGGATGGAGCGGGTTAGGTGGCCGCCGAGGGACTGGGCCGAATGCTTGGCATTGATGACATGTACGAGCATATTGATTGCAATCTTCGAACATGGTGGGCCAGTAGAACCCTTTGAGCTTGATGCTATTTTTTCATCTTAGCTCCTGCCTGGTGAGCTCCACACAATCCGGAGTGGACCTCGTGCATGACGGTCTTCGCTTCCTTGGACGAAAGGCACCGCAGGAGGACCGATCGGTCTTTTTCATGGACGAGCCTAAAGAGCAGACCGTCAATCAGCTGGTAGGATGTCGCCCTGCATAGCAGTTGCACCCTCTGAGCCCGATCAGGAGGGAGCCAGCCGTTCTTTATTTTTATAGTTGGCTCGCGCCAATCTTCTTCTTCGAGAGCATTCTCCTCTTGAATGTTGTCGACCTCATAAATAGTGAGGCCGGATTCTTCGTCGAGCACACTTGGCATGAGCCTTCGGTGCCTGACTGTAATATTCAATTCTCCCTCAGGCGAGAGTTTTAGGGCTGCTGCCAACTTTGCAAGAGCATCAGCCTGGGAGTTGCTGTCTCTGGGGACATGGCCTATTTCAAATAGGTAGAATTTTTCCTTGAGCCTCATGACGGTTGCATGGTAGGGGACGAGTTCCTTCTTCCGGACATGGTAGACGCCCAGTACTTGTCGGATGACGAGCTGAGAATCCCCGTACACTTTGATGCACTTGATGTCTATCTCCAGTGCCAGTTGAAGCCCAATGATTAGCGCTTCATACTCCGCCTCATTATTAGTCAACGACTTCATGAGGGCGCACGAGTTGTGGAGGATGCCGCCTTGTGGAGACACAAAGACTACCCCCGCGCCTGAGACATAGTCTGTGAGGCCGCCGGCCCTCTTGATTGTCCGAGAGGCACCATCAAAATATAACTCCCAGAATGGGAGGTCAAGGGTGAGGGCACCCGGCTCCATCTGTGGTGGGACTTTTTCAGAATGCTCCCCAATGGCTTGAGAAGGCACCAACACCTCTTCGTCGGGTAGCTCGAAGTTGAGTGGCGAATCTTCCGGCATAGGGTGCGCTGCTAAGAACTCCGCCATCCCTTGTCCCTTGATCGCCATGCGTGGAACGAAGGTGATGTCGAACTCCATAAGGATAAGTGCCCATTTACCAAGCCTACCAGAAAGGACAGGCTGGCTGAGCAGAAACTTAAGTGGGTTACATTTTGAGATGAGCTCCACCCGGTGGGCTAGAAGGTAATGCCTCAGCTTCTTGACAGCAAACACCAGAGCTAGGCACACCTTTTCCATGGGAGCGTACCGATGCTCAGGCCCAATCAGCTTTCGACTGAGGTAGTACAGCGGCTGCCCTTTGCCCTCGTCGTTGACCTGGGCTAGCAGAGCCCCCAAAGAGGCATCCATGGCAACAATATATAAGATAAGGTGCTTCCCTCTGACAGGTGCCCCTAAGACAGGAGGAGTCAACAGATATTCCTTGATTTGCTCGAAGGCCTTCTGACAGTCTTCGTCCCATACGAAGGGTGCCCCTTTCTTCATCAGTCTGCCGAAAGGTAGGCATCTTCCTGAGAGGTTAGAAATAAACCGCCTAATATAGGCGAGCCTTCCCTGAAGAGATCTGAGCTCTGTCAAGTTCTTAGGCGGAGGCCGTCCTCTTATGGCTTTGATTTTATCAGGGTCGATTTCTATGCCCCGATACCTGACAATGAAGCCAAGGAACTTACCGCTAGAGACGCCGAAGGCGCATTTCATCGGGTTCATCTTGAGCTGATATTGCCGAAGCCTTTCAAAGACTCGACGCAAATCAGTCAAGTGATCCTCTCGCTTCTTCGTCTTGACGACCAGATCATCAACATAGTATTCGACAAGGTCATGTAGCATCTCGTCAAAGATCTTAGTCATTGCCCTTTGGTAGGTTGCGCCGGCATTCTTCAGACCGAACGGCATCCTTTTGTAGTTGAAGATCCCCTTAGGAGACCGGAAAGCCGTATGGTCTTTGTCTTTGACGGCCATGCGGATTTGATTATAGCCCGATGACCCGTCCATAAAAGACAAAGCTTCGTGACCAGTGGTCATATCAACCATTGTCTCAGTGATTGGGACATGGAAGTCGTCCTTTGGGCATGCCTTATTCAAATCCCTGAAGTCAATGCAGACTCGGACTTGGCCGTTCTTCTTCTTGACAGGGACTATATTGGCGAGCCACACGGGATACATGCAAGGCTCTATGAAGTCCACATTGAGCATTTTGTCAACCTCAGCATTGACCTTCAGCTCCAGCTCGTGGCGCATACGCCTTTGAGCTTGCTTGACTGGCTTGACTGTTGAAAGTATTGCCAGCTCATGTTCAGCCACAGAAGGGTCGAGCCCGGGCATTTCTTTGTAAGTCCAGGTGAAACAATCCCTGAACTCTTCTAAAAGCTGTCGATACGACTGCCTTCTTCCCCACTGAGGAGGGCACTTATAAAGGTGGGACGATGGTCATTTTTGCTTTCAAGATTGATTTCAATCAACTCGTCCACAGTTGCTTGACCACCGTCTTCAAGCTCCGGTGGAGCTGGTTGGAGGTCGACGAAGTCTCCCTCATCATCATTGTTGGCTTCATAGACATCAAATTCTTCGAAACACTCTTGCTCGTGGCTTGAAGTCAAAGGACTGGCCTCATCTTGCTGACGGTTAACAGGCTGGGCTGCTCTTTCCTCTGAAGGGTGACCATTGTCGGCTCCTGATGAAGGTGATGGTGTGGCAGACACATCACCGGATGCCCTTACAGAGTCATCAATCTTAGGCTCAGCTTCTGCTTGCTCGTGATGGAGAGGTAGCAGTCCTATGGTGTTGACAGCAAAGTGGACCTCAAAGTCCGTCTCCTGGTCATAGCCAAGGCCCCTTGTATCTTTGTGGTAGAAGGGAGGTTGCCCACGAACCTGCGGAGGGTTTCACAGTTGATGGAAATACGCCGCTCGTGCAGGGTCCAGAGTTTGCGGGATGTGCTGCTTTTTGCACATTTCCCTGATGTATTTCGGCATGTCGTCCATCTCCTGGACTGGCTCTGGCACCACATCGGCGGGAGTATCCCAGCCGAAATCATCTTCAAGAGGACACGGTGGGACTAAATCACCTTTGTAAAAGATGATCGGCTTGTCCCTCTTGCCTTTGTTGCGTCTCCTTCTCCGTTGATAGGAGACTGTAAAGGTCTTCAACTGTTCCACCTCCTGTTCTTCCCATTGGGACAAGAGTTGAAGGCACTTAGGCGGTAAGGAGATACTCCCGTCAATGACCCGGCTGAGGAGGTTGGCTTCAAAGTCAACACTTCGCCTCTCTGGTTGAGTTGGCTTGGAGGCGACACTGAGGCTCAGCATGTGCAGCTTTACCATGTCTTGGTTGACAGTGAAGAGCTGCCCTTCTTCAACTTCAGGGTCCACCTTTTGCTTCCCTTTGTCTTTTAAAGACTCGGTGATTGTTAAAGTGGGCTTCCCAAAGTATAGTGAAGCATCGGCCAGATGGCACTCATTGGGGTGGAACGGGGCTTGATCTGCGAAGACCGTATGTTGCTCCCCTTCCTTGGCATATTTAATGCACTGATGCAGAGTTGAAGGAACAACCCAGTTCTCATGAAGCCAGGGTCTTCCAAGCAACATCTTGTAAGATGTGTCGGAGTTGATGATATAAAATGTCGCCTGAGTGACAAAGTCGCCCAAAGCTAGCTTGACTACAACCCGACCAAGCGCTTCCTCGGAACCCTGATTGAATCTCGAGATCTTGACATCAGTCACCTTTTGCAAATAAGTTGCCAAGTATAGGGACTTGAAAGTCTTCAGAGGCATGATGTTGACGGCTGCTCCGGCGTCCACCAGGATGCGATTCACATCATGTCCATTGACTGTCCCCCGCATATATAAGGGGCGATTATGGCACGGAGAGGACAGCAACATGTCTTTGTCCGTGAAGGAGATGTTGTATGTGAGTGCTTCATATGCCTGAGCTTGCAACTCTGCAACATGGGCTTCATATGCCTCCGGGTCTTGAAGTATCTTGACAATAGCCTCTCTGAGATCTTTGCTCCAGGCGATGGCCTCCCAAATGGTGACATTTGTTGGGAACTGCTTCATATGATGAATGATTTTGCGGTCTGCCCGAGCACGGGTCTTATCAAATGGCGGGATGATCTCCGCCAGAGTCTTCGGCGCCTGGCGAGGCTTCTCCCGCTTTGAAGGGCGCTCTTCCGCATTCTGGCCTTCCGCATCTTCTTGGAACAGCGGTGCCAAGGATTCCTCTGGAGGTGGCAAAGGCTCATCATGCTGGCCTTCATTAGAAGGACCGGCCTGCTCTGACGCTTTCTCGCATTTTGGCGATTTGGCCGGCTCCTCTTCTTCATCAGAGGATATGATTGTAAAAGGAACACCACCCGGCTTAATCGTTGAAGCGGGGTTTGGACCCTCTGAGGAGTTGAGGATGAAAGGGATTCCCCGAACTTGGGTTTCTGGGACAGGACCCGGGTTCTCCCCTCTGAATATTATGACACGGTCGAGGGCTAAGGGACCCTCACGTCCACGTCCTCGGCCACGACCTCGGCCACGTCCCCGGCCATTTCTTGCCACGCGACGCTGATATGTCGCCATAGGAGCCTTGCCTCCAGTGCTATCAGCCGTGGGACAGTAAATGTTGTCGGGCGGCGGAATCGCCACCATGTTACAGGAGAGCTCTTGCAGCATTTCCTCGAGCATCTCGACAGTGAGCTCCTCATCTTTATAGAATAAGGAGAGCTCCTCCGGGATTGGGAAGTCTTCACCTTCTTCAAGACGGTGAACCATTTCTCGGAGCCATTGCAGAAGACGGGCTTTGCGCCCAAGCTTGTCCCAGGGAATATATTCGTCTAGAGTGACGACCCTGGTAGGGTGAGGGGGAGTGTACTCCTCCAGCTCATCTATGAGCTTTTGAAGTCTTTGTAGAGGAGTTGGCTCCTTAGGAGCCTCCATAGCAGCTGCTTGCTCGGCTTGCTTCTTCAATCTCTCTTCAAATTCTTCTTACGATTCTTCTCTTGCTTCTTTTGGCGTGCCGTCTCTTGAGAAGAGAGAGAGGCTTGCTTCGGAAGTGGGACTCGCTTGCCCCCAGAATTTGCTTCTTGCTCCAGGCTGACTCCTTAAGAGTTTTAGCGCCACGGCTCTTTCTGGAGGTGACCTTGGTCCAATTGACTTCCTCGGGTTGAACTTGGAAGGTGGCATTGATTGCCTGAGCAATTATTTCAGGAGGCAACTCCTGGAACTCTGCCAGTCCACAGTGGAGCCTATGGGGGCTTTGTAGTTCTACCGACTTTGCTTGGGCTGATGGCTGGGCTTGCTTGAGTTGCTTAGGCCGTTCTACAATTGGCGGCCTCGCTGAGCTGACGGAGGCCTTAATTGGGGTCCTTGCGGGCTCAAGAACTCGAGTCCTCTCCACGACTAACGGCCTTGCTGACTGGGCAGGAGCTTTGGCTAAAGGTTCTGACGCCTTGGCTTTGCCTTTGTTATCTGGTCGAGAGTTCTCTTTTATGATGATGCTAGGTTGACTCGACCTGGGACGGGGCTTCGAACTCTCTCCCACGGCTTGACTTCCTGGGTTCTGGACCTTAGCCCCTTTACAGGTGGCCTTGTCTTTAGTGAGTAATGGAAATTCATCATTTTCCGTAGGCTCACTTGGTCGGTCTAATCGGGAGAAAGTTTCATTTTCTCGCCGAGCCTGCTGGAGAGTCTCCCTGGCTGCCTCTGCAAGACGCAACCTCGTCATGGAGTTCTCCTGAGTATCGACAACCCCTCTCTGGATGAGGGCTTCAATGAAGTCTTGAACCTCTGGGCATTACCGAGTGGGGTGAGACACCCTTGCATGATACTTGCAATAGCGGGGGTGCCTCTTGGCCGTCTCATTGTAATAAGACGGCGGGTCATGTGTCAGCACCCAGCCATCCTCCAGGAGTTTATCGAAAATCTTCTCAGTGTCTTCTTTAGGAAAAGAACATTGATGAGAAGGTCGCCACCCCGGATACCATAGTGTGGATTTGGGAGGCTGGGAACTGGCTCCCTGGGAACTGACTCCCTCCTCCTGCGGCTCCGGGAATTGGAAGGCTGCTGCAGCGTGAATGACATTGACGGAGAAGTGAAGACTCCTCTGTATATGCGGCTGCGGTGGGTGGACTAGGAATTTACCCATGTTGACCTTCCCTCGCTTGATTAAGTCCTCGGCGAGGTCCTTGAACGGCTCACAGTTGTGGATAATATGGCCAACAACTTCATGATATGGGCAATAGCCCTGATGAAAAGCAGCACCTAGCGCCTGCTCCATGGGTGACGGGCTAATCAACCCCGCCCGCTGACATGCGAAGAAAATATTTGGAGTCTTCTCCAAAGGGAAGGAGTATAACTTCTCTGGGAGCTCGACTTGAAGTGGAGCCTCCACGTCTTCCGGTGAGTCCTCCTCGTCTTCAGATGAATCCGAGGACTCTTCAAGGAGCCAACCCCTGAGCGGGGCCCGACCCGTGGGTGATACACCCGCCTCCCGTATGTGGGCCGGAGCCAACCCCCTGGCAAATGGACCAAGAGGGAAAGTGGACAACTGCTGATCAATACTTTCCAGGAACTGCAACAGGCGCCTCTGTTCTCGTCGCAGCTGCCGGACTTCCCCTCGGATCTTCCGGATGCTCCTCTGCAGCGCTAAACATTCAGGGAATGAGGAAGGAGCTGCCCCCGGGCCAGTATGGGACTGTTGATTTGAAGGCCCGGCCTCGGAGGCACTAGAGCTCGAGACCATCGCCACCATATGAACCACATTAGCCGACCGATTCGATCGGCTCCAGACATGATGTTGAGGTGGGTCAGCATATTTACCAAGCCCTTTTGAATGAGCTCTTCCGCTATATTCTTGAAAATATAGCAGTCGCCGATAGTGTGACCCAACCTTCGATGATACACACAATAGGTAGGATCGTCTGTCTTGTCCACCTCTGAGGGCTTCCGCGGATCTGGCAGGATGATGAGCTGCTCTTTCATGCATAGATCAAAGAGCATTTTAGTATGCTCTTTCCTGAAGGAATACAGCGTCTTCATGTTCTCCGCCAACCGAGACGCGCTTGCCTTGGCATCAGGCTTCTTGCCATTGCTTTTAGACTTTCCTTCCCCTTTATCTCCATTCGTCGGGGAGAAGTCAACGGCATTTACCTCCTTGCCGCTAGCCAGACGGTCTTTGGAGGATTTGCCCTTGGCAGAAGCTTGTGTAGGGTGATCGGCAAAGAACATCTCAATCTCCGCCACCACTGTATTCAACTGGTCAAAGCTTCTGATGTTGGAGCCCAGAAGCTTTTCACTGACTTCTGCTGAGAGACCCCTGCGGCAGATGGTGATTGCATCTTCAGGTGTCGGAGGGTTATCGCAGCGCATGCTGACGTCCCTCCATCGCTTGATGAAGTCTAATGTTGTCTCACCCTTCTTCTGTCGGAGGGAACAAAGCTCTGCTAAGGAGACTTTGCGTTCGACCATTTGGAAGCGGTCGACAAACTTCTTCTGCATATCAGCCCAATCAGATACTGAGTTGGGCTTCAATCTTGAATACCATTGGAAGGCGGTGCCAGTCAAGGACGTGGCGAAATACCGCAGCAAGTACGCCTCTTCCAGGGCTAATTCACCCATGGCCGTCATGTAATAGGCCAGGTGTTCATGCGGAAAGCCCTGCCCGTTGAACTTCTGAAGTTTCGGGGTCTTCGGGCAATCTGGTGGAAGCTTCTTGAATTGATGATGGAGGGGATATGGCACGCTATACAAATCAAGGGTAGCCACACCCTCGCCATGTTGAGCGAACTTCGCTTCCACGATGCGCTCAATCATCTGCTTCTGCGCCATGAGGCTTTCTGCGGCAGGAGTAGCAGATGACCGCGCATTGGCTTCATGCGGCGGGACTTCGAAGTCCACCGCCAGCGGGAGTCTTACAGCAGTGACGGAAGCGTTGGCTGCTGCTGGAACGGGAGAAGACTGCTGATCCGCTCCAGCCGGTGCCGCCTGAGGTGGGGCATGAACCTCCTTTTCGCGCAAAAGCGACTGTAGCAGGTTCTTGAGCTCTTGATTCTCTCGTCGAAGCTCGTCCAATGTGGGGGCCCGTGGCTCTTCCCCCAGCTCTTCTTCATGCCGGGAGTGACTGTGCCCATCAATACTGTGGACGTCTTCCTGGCGCTCTTCTTGCCGTGCTGGCTCAGGCTGAGATGTACCGGCGGTCGGCGCCTGCTGCGTCTGCGCTAGAATCCGAGAGACCGGTCTTGACCTCCTCAAATATTGGATGGGTTGGTCAAGCTCTCCCGAGGTGTTCTCGGGCTGTTTGTCGCCGAATGTGGCGTAACAGGTGAACACTTTGACAGTGTCATCGGTCACCTGGACCACCCGCTTTTTCTTGGGCGGTTGTCGCTCCGGCTTGAGCGGCCTCCCAAGTCTGTCGAAGACAGACACTCGGGATGTGGCTACTTGAGGTGAGCGATCCTCCTCCGTGTGTATAGAACTAGCCCACGGGGAGGTCGGTCGTACTTTCTTGCCGGCTTCTCGTCGCTTTTGTCCCCATAGGGGTTGAGATGTAAATCTCGCAGACGTCGAGGCCTCAGTGCTTGGCGGACTCCGCATCCGCCGAAGCTCTGACATACGGAAGGGCTCCTCCGCCCTCGTGCGCCTTATAATTCGAGCCTCTTCCTTGGTGACCCAAATTTTCTTCAATGGGAGGTGGCGCTCCTCCACTGGGTTGCCCCCTATCTTAGACCGGGGAGCTCGAGGCTTGGGTCGCCGTAAGGGATCCTGAGTTGCCACCGGTACGGCAGGCTTCTTCTTCTTCGCTCCGTCCCCCCGAACTTGCCGGAGGAGCTCAAAGCGGTTGGAGGTAGGAATGGTCGGGACATGGCGATCCCGAGGCAAGATCGGCTCGCCTCCATCGAGCCGGATGCGGATGTCTCTGACAATCACCGTCTTGCCGGAGCGAGAAACAGCCGCTTCGGGCCTTGCACCCTTGCGGCTACGACGTTGCCCCCATTGGGCAGGGGCGGCGGCGTTAGCACCCGCCATAGGCATAGCCTCATCCTGACGGCGACAGCGTTGCCCCCGTTGAGCAGGGGCAGCACCTCTGAGGATGGCCGCAGTAGGTTTGGCGCCATTGCGGCGGCGGCGTTGCCCACGTTGAGCATGAGCGACACCAGCAGTGATTTGATTGACCGAGAAGACTCGGCCAACAGCTGGGGCAGAAGGCCTGACACCTTCGGCCGTTGACGGAGCAGTCAATGGAGCTCGGCTGGTTGTTGCGATGAAGGGCTTGACACCCTTAACAGTTGGAGAGTTGACCAGATGGACCCGGCCAGATGCTGCAGCAGAGGGTCTGACACCCTTGGTTTGTGAAAAGTTGACCGGACGAAGCCGGCCGGCTGCTGCAACAGAGGGTCTGGCACCCTCAGAAGTTGGTTTGTTGGACGAGCGGACTCGACCAATTGTTGAAGCCGAGGGCCTGACACCCCCGACGGTTGGCCTATGGACCGGGCGGACCCGGCCGGTTGAAGCGGAGGGCTTGACGCCCTCAATAGTCGGTTTATGGACCGGATTGACCGGGCCAGCTACTGGGGCCGAGGGCCTAACACCCCTGACGGTTGTCTTCTCGACCGGGCGAACCCGATCAGTTGATGGGGAAGGCCTGACGCATTCAGTAGTCTTCTTGACCGAATGAACCCGGCCAATTGATGGAGCAGAAGGCCTGACACCCCCGACAGTTGTCTTCTCGACGGGGCGGACCCGGTCAGTTGCTGCAGTAGAGGGCCTGACACCCTCAGCGACTGTCTTCTTGACCGGGCGGACCCAGCCAGTTGATGGGGCCGAGGGCCTGACACCCCCGACAGTTGTTGCAGGCATGGCTGAGCTGACTTCAGCCACCGAAACCACGCCCAAGAAGAAGGGCGAGCCGACAACAGGTGGGAAGTCGCCGAAGACCAGTGGGGTCGCCAGGAATCCGAGCCTGGCATGATTGGCGACGATCTCGGGGCCGTAGGTAACGGCAGCCATTGCTGTTGCTGGTGTTGATGGTGATGGTGGTGCGTAGCACGAACGGAGTGGCGTGCAGATGCACAAAGAACTCTCAAATGAATAGAGAGATGTGCCCTCCTCTTCCCGTCCTGTAAGAGGAAGAGGGGCGATCAGAACCTTGAAGAAGGTTTAGAGACTTTCTTTGACAGAAAGAAGAAAGACGGGAAAGGTTCCACCGGGCGTGCCAGTTTGTGAGACACGGAATATTTCCACGCGGGAAAAAAATAAATAAATGAATGTTCTTTTTGAAAAGAAACATCCCCCTCCATCTAAGTGGAGGGTGATTCCGTGAGTGCGCATCGTATCAGACGATTTGGGTTCGAGTGCTGGACCTTTCCCCACTGACCGGAGTCAGTGTTGATGTACATCGGCCTAACGTCCGAACACCTTTGTTTAACTGTCAAAGAAATCTAAAAAGTCTTCTACATGGGTTCTGATGTTGAGGGCAAACTCTCTTGGAGGGTTCACAATGTCCACTCACTCACCACCGACCAACAGAAACGACGACTAAGTTAGGGTTTTTAACTGAGGCCATATTTGGGTAAAACCCTAGGATTTGAGAATATGAAGATGATTTGGGGGAAGCCATAGGCATAATTGAAGTCACGGGAGGTTTTCTGAACCCCGAGGGTATTTTGGTAATTTTACCAACCCAAGGGTATTTTGGTAATTTTCCAGACCAGAGGCATTGCGGAAATTTCTGGGCTGGAAATGGAAGTAGGATTGGATCCCTAACTCCCTAAGGCGCTGAGGCTCTTTCTGGAGGGTTTTAGGAGGCTACTAGGCCACTTTTAGGTTGCAGGGGTATTTTGATAATTTTACCAAACCCTAGACCTAGATTTAAAGTGATATCCGAGTGTCGGACTGAGCTGACAACACTCCCGGACCGAAGGAGTGACAAGGGGCTTCATAGAAGGCACACATCTGTCAATTTGGTCGAAAGAGGGGCATATATGCAATTTCCAGAAATCGGGGATTTTCTTATAATTTTCCCACCCGAGGACATACATAAAACATGCTGAGTGCTTTTATAATCCGAATGAGTATAAGGGTTGTCGACGAGTTGTCGACCGTACAAAAGTCCGCGTTAGAGCGGGAGATAGGGACGTAGTCCCAATTACAAAGGATTGCAGGGTATAACTGCCAATTACAGGACTTTGGCCTTTTATGGTCCCGGGGAGGACGTCTTCGTAATTCCACCATTGTAAGGATAGAACCACCTGACTTAGTCATCCCGGGACATAAAGACTTACAAAACATGGCCCGCTGAGGGGCATAATTACAAACATGGCCCGCTGAGGGGTGTAAATGTAAATATACCCCGTAGGGGCATAAATACAAGACCCGGGGACTTACCCCACATAGGTCGAAACAAACGAACAAACTCCAAATGTTGGATGCTCCGAGTGCGAGAAGTGCTTTGTACGTAGCCTCCCTTTTTTTTTTTTGCTTGGACCCTTAGGGTCTATTTATAGAAGGCGGGAGGGCCCAGAGGGGTCAAACGAACAAATTTGTCCCGATTCTATCAAGGTTGGGTGGCAAAAAGCCATTTTGACCCCTCTGGCCACAAAAAAAGGCCGCATGACCCCTCTGAGGGGGTTAAAAATCTTTTTCTTCTTTTTTTTTAAATAAAATTTTTTGAAAGCCCGGACCCCGGAGGGGTGGGCGGACCCCGTTGGGGTCGCGCGGGCCCCCGGGAGGTCACGTGACCCCGCCAGGGGGCCAGCGGGGTCGCGCGGCCCTCGGGGGTCGCGCGCGACCCCGCTGGACCCCCCAGCGGGGTGACGCACGCCTCGGGGCGCGCGCGTGACCCCGCTGGATGGGGTCGCGCGACCCCACTTGGTCCCGGGGGCGACCGCGCGGCCTCCTCCTCCTCCCCCTTTTCGACCCAAAAGGGGTCATTTGACCCTTGTGCGGACTTTTTGACCCCTCTGGCCGTCGTTTCGCCCCGTTTTCGTCGTCCCGGGTCGGAGAAGAGTCGGGGTGGAGCTATATATCTCGGGGAGATCGCTCCTTCACCGCGTGGCAGCATCGCATCCGCAGAGGGAGCATTGTTTGTTTGTCTGGTCGTTCGTCGCCGCATAGGGAGGAAGCTTTGCGCCCGTCTGTGACGTGTGATACACTTGCTCGGCTACTCTAACCGGTATACACATATTTCTTCCTTGTTAACTTTCTTGCCGCGACGTAGACCATGATAATATTGTCGGATCGATAGACCCTAAATCACGGAGATACTCCGTAGTTCGACGGTGTTGACGATACGTCGCTCTTCTCGTCGAACGTTGCATAGCAACAATTTCCCAACATTACTTGAGACAATTTCGGGTGCAACACCGACCCCTCCTTTTATAGGAGTTGAGAGTGAAGAGGAGGGACCTCCCTCCGATGGGTGTGCATTCAATAACTTGAAGAGTCTTCCTCCGGTGCATGAGTAGAGGAGGGAGCCTCCCCGATTACCTACGCAAGAGAAAGACAAGGTGGAGGGAAGTCCCTCCGGTTAGGCCATCCGTGCAAAGAGACAGGTGAGGTGGAGGGATGCCTCTCCTGTTACCTCCCTCCCCTGCATTTATTATTTTATTTATTTATTTATAATTTCTTTTAAAATAGGCGGAGCTCACACAAGTGACCGGAGGGGGGGTCCCTCCGGTGCAAGTTGATCGGGGGACCTCCCTCCGGTGCGGGATGACTGGAGGGGGATCCCCCCAATGCGGGATGGCATGAGGGGGTCTCCCTCCACCTTTGCGTGACCGGAGGGACCCCCGTCCGGTTCTACGCAACCAGAGGGGTCTCCCTCCGGCATAGCGCAACCGCAGGAGCATCCCTCCGGTGGCCTGGGTTAATTGAAGGGGGTCCCTCCGATGTGGGATGACCGGTGGGGTTCCCCCAATGCCTGGGTAAACCAGAGGGAGTCTCTCCCATGGATGGCATTTTTGGCCGAAACGTATCGGTTTCGGCCCTGGACGATCCGAAACCAACCAGACGAAATCGGGTGAAATCGGACGGCAACTCCCCTACAAAAAAATAGTATTTTATTTGGTTTCAGGTCGAAACCGATACTGTTTCGGTTTCGGACCCGGTCGAAACCGAAACCGAAATTGCCATCCTTGGTCTCTCCGGTGCCAGGGTTAACTGGAGGGAGTCCCTTCGGTGCCTGCGCAAGGAGAGAGAGGAGGGGTTCCTCTGGCCTCGCTTTTTTGGGGGGGGAGGCGGGGCACTTTTCAGGGTTTAACAAATGCCCCCCACAAGATGTGTGTCGAAGCCAAAGGCAGACAGCCCGTGCGCCTCACAAGTCTTACCCCTTAGTCTTAATGACATGGCGGGGAAATTGTTGAAGGCAATAACAAATAGCTCATGCACTTCAATACTATTATATTTTTGCCCTCGAGTCTTGGTGACATGTTGGGGAGTGTTATCGAAGGCGATGGCAGACATCTTGCGCCCTTTAATGATGCGATAGTTTTCACCCCTAAGTTTTGGTGACATAGCGGGGAATCTTGTTTAGATTCTTCCTTGGATGGACATTTTTGGGATGTGGCAATAACACGTTATTGGAGCTGGAAAACATTGCATGTTGTGCTAGAGCTTCAGTATTGTGCAGTGTTATCACCAATTATGTGCAAAGTTTGTCATTGAAGTTGGGGTCGACGTCTAGTGTCATCACTCTATCTCGCCAAGCCATTCAACTTTTACTGCCAATTTGGTTGAACCAATCATTTCAACTTGACAGCGAGTTTTATTTTCTTTTCTCTCTCTATTTTCTTTTTTTTGGAACATATCGCTAGGGGAGTACCAAGGAGAGCGTAAACCACTTCAGAGAAGTGGCATAGACATGCTCCACCAAGTCGATCTTAAGGTTGAATTACAAATCATATTAACAGAGTTGAGAATGAGGGCTACAACCTGAACTTTTTTTTTATCTTAGGGTCTGAAATCTTTTTGTTCTTCATACCCCCCTTTTTTGTTGCATTTATTATATTTATTTCCCATGTAAATCAATGGGCTCTAAAATGCTAGAGTCTTTTGCTGCCCACCTCCCTGGACTTGCCTGGAGTCTAACTTGGGATACTCGTTTTTTTGGTCTCGCCTTTCTAGCCTTGAGTGAAGCTGAGTTCGAAGTTCTCCTAAGTCTTTTCTGACTTTGCCCGAAGTTTTGTTGGAAACTCTTCACCCGAGTCTTGTCTTTTTGACTTTGCCCAGAGTTTTGTCTTGAAACTCTTCACCTAAGTCTTGCCTCCTGGCTTTCCCAAGGGTTTTGTATTGAAGTTTTCCTCTAATTCATTTGATCCCGAGGACTTATTCTTGTTGTCTGAGCTAGCGACGTGTGCAAATACCATCTTTATGCCTGGCTATTTACTTTCTTCTAGCAGTTTGATAGACACACTGCCAGCAGTTTCTCCTTAGCTGGTGATTTTTGGACCCACAGAGGGAATTAATTTGCCGCAAACACCAAGGAAGAAGGCCATCAAGTGGCCGTAATTTGAACAGTCTGATTCTTCAGCTACTGGTCAGGGCACGAGAATTAACATCCCGAGATATCTTCTATGTCAACTTTGCTTGTAAAATTTGAACTTTCTTGTATATTTTACATGATTACTGTCTGAGTTATATTTTCCATGGCCATATTGCTTGTAAAATTTGAGCTTTTTGGTATACTAATGATTTTTTTTTGCCTTTGCAGATTCCCCCCGAGCTATCATGCCAAGATTGTGTATTGGGAGAATTCCATAGCTTCCACAGCTTCAGAGTTGAGTGGCTTAATGCTCTATAGACGCGGCCCTTTGTAGGATTTGAGACAATGGTTATGCCCATCAGTGGTTTGTAGACTCTACTTCATCAGGAGCCTCTTCCTTCCGCTGGGATTATGCAGGGTGAACTTGTGAAGTACAACTGAAACAGGACGAATCCAGGAGGCGTTGAGTTTTGCACTCGATGTACATTCTTTCATTTTTTTTTTGTAGCTATCCCAAAGACTTGTCTCGGGCTCCTGTTGTGCATTCTTTCATTTACTTATGGTCACCTTGAGGGCTTGTCTCGGACTCCTGACATGATTTCATGAATGAAAAAGAATTCACTTCCTTCATCAAATTTGTGTCTTCTCTCCTCTTTTTTTTTTTGGACTAGTAGTAGAGCCTTCTTTAGCGGAGTCCCCCGAGACACAGAAGGGAGTTGAAAGGACGGCTTCGTCGTCGGAGCTTGATGCTCCTGCAAGCTTGCCAAGTGTGGAGGCTCCTTTACAGGTGCCCGTCTTGGCGATTGTCTCGGTTGATGAAAATCCAGCCATTGCAGATGTTTTTTTTTAAGCCTATGGTAGATGAGTTATCTCCAAATATAGATGTTGACAATAGGGGCATGTTCTCCATGAAATTCCCCTTCACCTGTTCTCTTTTTGCGAGTGCTTTCATTTTTTTTTTTTGGAACACTTGTGGTGTTGGTGGGACAAAAGGGGTTTGAGATTTTATAAGGATAAACCTAGTTGGCCTTCATAGTTTGAACTTTGGGTTGGTTGATCTTCACAGTTTGTGGTCAAAGGTTTAGAATTTAGGTTAGCTGACCTTTGTGGTTTGGAAGCCAAGGATCTGGAGTTTAAAATTTTGTGAGCTTGAGTGATATCTTTGCCATGGTGGGACAAGGGGAATTTGTGATTCGGATTATGTACGGTATAAAATTGGAGGTTTGAGTTTGAGTCTTTGAGATAACTATCCTCTATGGTTTCAGGTAAAGATTGGAAAATGATGGTTTAGCCTGCATCGGTCGAAGGTTTAAAATTGGTGACTTGGCCTCTGTGATGGTATGGACCAAAGATTTAGGTATTGGATCGAGAAGCTAATCTCAAAGGTTCGTAAATGTAGTTTTGGACTTTGGGTTTGAACTGGCTAACCTTTATGATTTAAAGTCAACTTTTGGTCTTTGAGTCTGGACTGGCTGACTTTTGTGGTTTGGAGCCGATGCTTAGACTTTAAGCTTGGGTTGGCTAACCTTGGTAGTATAAAGCCAAGGTTTAAAATTTAGGATCAACTGACCTTTGTGGTTTGAAGTCAAGCTTTAGTTAGGATTGGCTAACCTTCGTGGTTTGAAGCCAAGGATTTAAAATTTAGGATTGGCTGACCTTTATGGTTTGAAGCCAACTACTTGAAGGTTATGGCAATTTCAGGTGGCTGACCTTTGTGATTTGACGCCAATAATTTTGAGGGCTTTGATAATTTGAGGTTTAGGGTGGCTGACCTTTGTGGTTGGAAGCCAATAGTTCGGAATTTTTTTTGGTAATTGAGGTGACTGACCTTTGTGCTTTGAGCCAAGGGTTTCGAATTTTTGGGGTTTGCTGACCTTTATGATATGACCAACAGTTGGAACATAGAGTTGGCAAAACCTTTTTGGTATGAAGCCAACAGTTGAGAATAAAAAAGCTGACCTTTGTGATATGAAGCCAACTATTGAGAATCAAAACTTGAAATAAATAGGGTTGACAACCTTTGTGACATGTAAGTCAACACGAAAAGTTGAAATAAGTAGGGTTGACAACCTTTGTGGCATGTAAACCAACATCACAAGTAGAAATAAATGGGGTTGATAACACAAAGGGCATGTAAGTCAACACCAAAAGGAAAAACAAGTAGAGTTGACAACCTTTGTGATATGTAAGTCAACACTACAAATGAAAATAAATGGGATTGGCAACTTTTGTGACATATAAGTCAATGCCAAAAGTAAAAACAAGTAGAGGTAGCAGCCTTTGTGGCATGTAAGTCAACCCCACAAGTGGAAATACATAGAGTTGACGGTCTTTGTGGCATGCGAGTCAACAATGAAAATAAACACGAGTAGTGTTGATAACCTTTGTGACATGTAAGCCAACATTACAAGTGGAAATAAATGGGGTTGACAATCTTTCTGGCATGCGAGTCAACACCAAAAATAAACACAATTAGGGTTGAGTAGTTGACAGCCTGTGGCATGAAAGTCAACACTACAAGTGAGAATAAATAGAGGTTGACTGTCTTTGTGACATGTAAGTCGACACCAAAAGTAAACACGAGTAGGGTTTACAAAATTTGTGATATATAAACCAACACTACAAGTGAAAATAATTAGCATATAATAGCTATTGACCCTGAAGGGGCCTCGAACCAAAGTGTGATATTCATATTCAGGTGATTTATGCGGAATGTCCACCATGGTGGGACAAAGCCATAAGACGAGGGATGTCGAGGGTGACAGCTCATAATGATTGATCGTGATGATTTCTTTTTTTTCTTATTTTCTCTCTCTTTTTATTTCTTGTCTCTTTTTTCTGTGTACCTAGTTGATGGTGGGACAAAGAAATTTAAGGATTCACTGACCCTTCTTCTTGAAATAGATGGGGGATCATTGGCTGTGTAGATTCGGCTAATCATTTGTGGTGTAAAGCTGAAAATTGGGAATCAGGTGACTGGCCTTTGTGGTTTAGAAGCCATGAGTTTAAAATTAGGATTAGCCAACCTTTGTGGTTTAAAAGCCATGAGTTTGAAATTAGAATTGACCGACCTTTGTGATTTAGCCAAGAAGAGAGGTGGTGAACCTTCACAGTATGGAGTCAAGAATTTTGAGATTTAGGTTTTGGGTGGCAAGCCTTCATGGTGTGGAGCCAAGGACTATGGAATTAGGGATTTGAATTTTGATGCTTTTGGTGGTGTCAACTACGGTAGGACAAGACCATCAAACAAAAGACGTCCAAGATGGCGGCCCATGATAGCTAATGATGCATCTCTCTCTTTTTTTATATATATTACCAACTCCACTATCCTTTCGGATTTTCGCTGAAGTTGGCCCCCTTTTGTTTTTTCTAGTGTGCCCCTACGAGTTCTCACACTGAGAGATTACCTATTTTTACCTGAAGCGCCTTTTCAAGTTTTTCACTCCAGCCGAGTTTTATGACTTTTTTATCCTTAAGCAACCAACAAGTTGGATGCCTAAGTCTGTCAAGGCACTTCAATTTAAGTCTTTTTTTGTTGCTGCTGTTGTTGATGGTGTTACTGTTGCTAGGTGTTGATGTTGTTCTTGTTGCTATTTTTGTTGTTGTCATTAGCATTGCCGTTGCTGTTACCGATGAAACAAAGTGTTTGAATTTATATTGACCCTTCACCATAAGGAAGATGTGAGGCCAATGGCTCGTGAGCACATGATTTATTTATTTATTTTGGAAAAAGAATTGAAGATGAGGTTTAGGTTTTGAAGTGACTGCTGACCCAGAAGGGGTTTAGGCACCATGAATTTGAGATTTTGTGGTTGCTGACTCAAACAGGGTCTAGGCAACAAGGATTTGATATTATTTTATGGTTGTTGACCCGAAAGGGGTTTGGGCAACAAGGATTTGGGTTTTGGTTTGGGGTTGTCGACCCGAAAGTGGTTTACACAACATGAATTTTGAATTCTGGTTTGGTTATTGTTGACCCGAAAGGGGTTTGGGCAATGAAGATTTTGATTTTGATTTGGGATTAGTGGCCCAAAAAGAGCTTTGAGCAACAAGGATTTGGGTTTTTGTAATTTTGGAGAGGTTCGAACCGAATTTGGTCTCGGTGGTTACTGATCTGGAAGGGGCTCAGAGCCGCGAATCTAGTTGGTATTCCTTCTCTTCTTTCCTTTTTAAGTGAGTTGTCAGCTTTCCCTTTTAAGCCACGGTGGGACAAGGTTTGTGATTGGGAAACAATCACAACGATAGTTGATGCTGACCCTTCTTTCCTTTTTTTTGCACATTACTAACTCTAGTGTTGTTTTGGATTTTCACCGAAACTAGCCCCCTCTAGCTTTTTTCGATATCCTTACGGGTTTTCACACCGCGGGGTTATCCATTTTTACCTGAGACGCACTTTAGGATTTTCATCTCAGTCGAGTTTTAAGTCTTTTTACCTTTAGATATCCCTTTCATGGGAATGGCTAAGTCTGTCGGGACACCTCTATTTTAAATCTCACTTTTTTTTTTGAAGACCAACGGACTCCGATGACGAAGAACTTGCCGAAACGGTTAGAGTATGTCACCCGAGTTGTTGTTGCTTTTGTTCGGCCACCTAGGTACCATGGGATTGTAGATGTATGGGGATTGGAAGTCATGGCACTGAAGGTGGTATGTTCATACATGGTTTTTGGCCCTGAAAGGTATAAAAGACCCAGGGTATAGGGAATGTAAAGTTTGTAGTCATGACAGGCGTGAGATCACAAACTTTTGTAACTGTTAACCTAGAAGAGGTTTGGAACCAATGAATGATTTTTGTGGTCGCTAACCCGGAAGGGGTTTTGGATCTAAGGTATGAAATTTTTGTGGTTGCAAGCCTTAGAGGACATGAAACCAAATGATTGAATGTTTTGTGGTTGCTAACCCGAAAAGAGTTTGGAATCGAGGTTTGATTTTTGATTTTTGATTTTTTGGTTGAAAGTCTTGGAGGCTATAGGACCAATGATATGGGTATATGTGGTTTCTTTTCTATGGGTAGACTTGGTGTCTTTTTAGCCATGGAGGATATTGGGGCCAAGATTATGGTTTTGGGTAGCCATCGACCATGAAAGATATGTAGCTAGTGGAGGTATTGGTTTTTGACATATGGAGCTAGCAAGAAGCGGCCTCTGATACGAGTTTTTATGGACCCTGAAAAGACATGGGGCCATGGAACTTGGTGCTAACTTTATGGGTTTATGGTATCGGGGTAAGGGTACTAGACATAGGATGATAATGGTTTTTTTGTTTTCTTTTGTTTTTTTGTTTCTTCTTCTTCTTCTTCTCTCTTCTTTTTTTCTTTTTTTTCTTTTTTTTTGATTGACCTCGATGCCCTTTTGAGTTTTCACCGAAATTAATTTCCCCTAACTTTTGCCTGTGCACCCTTGCAGGTTTTCATACCGCGAGCTTCCCATTTTTGCCTAAGACGCCTTTTCGGGTTTCACCTCAGCCAAGATTTTTTGAAATTATTATCCTTAAGCAACCAACTAGTTAGATGCCTAAGTCCATCAGGGCATCTCGTTTTTAAGCTCCACTCTTTTCTTTTCTTCTTTTTTTTGAACATTGGACCCAAGATTTTACATTGTAATGGTCCAACTGTAGAGCATAACATAGCTGTACACATTTCACGTTGAGTGGGAAAACAGATTGTTCCCTCCTTTGCCATTCTTTTGCAGACAAGTTTCCTTTTTCCCGAGGTTTCTACGGCAATTGCATGTTCCGATTTCTTCATTCCAATTTCCTCTTCAAGCCCTTCGTTTCTTGTTCTTCTCCTCCTCCTTAGGTCACATTTCACTTGGAGGGGAAAGAATATTTGACTTTTGGAGCTAGGTGGAACATGCCCCCAAGATTGAAATTCTCGCTTCCAACTTTCGCCTAGAAGGGATTAAATTGGAAGTGCTTCTTTTTTTTTCTTCTTTTTTCTTTTCTTTTTCTTTGCCCTTTTTGTTGGTTTTCCTTTTGGATTTGCCACCTAAAGGACTTAGCGCCTTCGGCATTCGATGCTTGCAAAGTCGGAACCATTGCTGCTCTGGTGCAGTCCTTGGTGACTTCTCCCGAGCGAGGTCTTGTTATGAAATGACTCCTAGCATCAGTTTGTCCTTGTCCGATAAGTGTTTCGATGTGATGTTGGACTGCTCTGCATTCTTGGGAAGCATGACATACCCTGACATGGTATTCACATAAGAGGGGATGCCCCCCTATTTGCCTTCGTGAGTGATTTTGGAGGATCATGTGATATTATTCGTCCTTCCCTTACCAATGTCAAAAATCTCTTTTGTATCTTCTCGATGGAAGGAATATTTATCAGACATTCGTCGACTAGGATCCCTTCTAAAGGGTCTGATTTGACTTGGCCCTGATTCTCTTATCTCAAATTCAGGAAGTGCATATGTGGCCGAAGTACGGATTACTTTGCCGAAGAATTTTGGTTGGTCCCATGGATGGAGTTGTGGAGGATCAACTCGATGATTTTTCATCTAGATCACCCCTGACTGTATTAATCTTTCCACTTCATCTTTACAGACGTAGCAGTCCTCTGTGATGTGGCCTAGCATACGGTGATACAGACAGTAATTGGACTCGTTGATTTTGCCTTCCTTGGTCGGCTTCCAAGGCTCTGGCAAAGTTATGAACTTCCGCGCCATGCAAAGCTCAAACAATTCTTTAGTATGCTATTTGATGAAAGAGTACGGTGTTTTCATCCAATGTGCTAGTGCCAAGGTGGGCGATTCGTCATCAGATTTTTTTACGTCCCTTACTTGAACTAGACTCTGCTCTAATATTATTATTTGATGGAGAGTAAGTCCACGGTGTTTGCTTCTTTTTGACACCGTAGATTTATCATTTGCAAAAGAGTTGCCGCTGTGAGCCTCTGCAATGCCTGTAGGGGTTTGCACCATTCTTTTCTTGTAGGGATATGGGTCCGGATGGGAAGGTGCCCCCAGTCGGTCAGGGATTGACCTCCGACTAGGTTTACTCTCCTCGTCCGCAAGTTTTCTGGCTTTGAGTCCAATTGTGGGATCATCTCTGCGGGTTGAGTGAGTTATTTCAACTGACCCCTTCAGATATATTGTGGGTTGAATACCTCGGACGCGAGTTATCTTCCGACAAACTTGGACCGTCATCAGATACTTCTTCTAATCAACTTAGGAAAGGATTCAGATCTTGAGTTTGGGCCGCCTCGATCATCTCTTCAAGTAGTTCAATTGGCCGCTCGCTGACAGAGAAAGTGTAGCAGGTAAACACCTTTATAGAGTCATCAGCAACCTATACCACTCTTCTCTTCTTCAGGGGCCGAGAACCCCGATGACCAGATGCCCCTAGTCGGTCAAAGACTAACACCCTAGGTGATGAAACATCTTTCTGACAAGTCCCATTTAGTCAGGTTACTTCTAGGGACTGTCTAACTTTGTTGGGTTTCTTATAAACCCCTTTTTCTTTTCTGGCCACAGGGGCGTAACGTTTGAACATTTTGAACTGTTGGGACTTCAACTTGTTGCTGATCCGGCATTTGGACAGATTGACTTGCCCTACACCTCCTAAGGGCTCGAGCCTCTTCCTTGGTGACCCAAATTTACTTAATGTGGGGGTGACGCTCCTCCACGAGATTGCCCCCTTGCTTGGGTTTAGGGGTCATGGACTTTGGCTGATGTGCCTGCCCCTGGCAGACAGGAGCGGCTTGGGCGCCAAACTTCTTCAGAGTTTGTTTATTGATTCCGGGTTACACTTGTAGATGATTCTGTACTCACTGTTGACTCATCGTATGAGAGTATTTCGACAGTCATTCTCGATGATGTTTGGGTTTGAGGTAGCTTCGTTAGTTACTCCACTCGACACCGAGTTATTTCTGGAGCCATCTCATGTTGAAATGGTGTGGTTAGATTTTTGTGAAGCGTATGTGAAGCGGCAGTTCGAGATCCCTAATATGATTTCTACACGGAGATCTATGTTTGTCATCTTGTGTTCATCTTCATCCTATTTCGAAATTCAAAAGTCAAGGATAATTTTTTTCAAATCGGGGGAGATTGACGCGGAGCGAGACTCGTGACATCAGACCACGGACTCGATTGGCGTTACGCACGATGGCACTATTTACACATACGACGATCGGAGTCGTATTAGCATCATTTTCATTTTTATTATGTATTTTGCCTTTATTTGAGTCGAGTCTAGTAATTTAAAGTTGTAGGATTAAGTCTCTAATTTTTGTAAATTTTATCGTGCTCATTTGGAGTGAAGTTCATGTCTTTCTATTTTTTTGTAATTTTTGGTGCCATTTTCGCACTATTTCTTAAGTCTAAGGGTAAAGTCATCCAAAAGGATCATATTAGGGTTAGGGTTAGCCTAACCCCTATAAATAGTCACATAATCTCACTTTTTGAATTAATGAAGAATCTATAGTTGCGATTTTACATAATTTTTCCCCTTCTTTGCGATGGAGAGGAGAGAGTCTTGAGAGGACGCAACCCTAGGTAGTCCCTATGAAGGGGAGGGTGCGAAGCCTACACCCCCACCTCTATCCTAAACCTCAGGTGGTCCTTGTGAGAGGGAGGGCGTGAAACCTACACCCTCACCTCATATCCTTCTTCTTTGTCCCGCATCAATTTTGGTATCAGGGACGACCTCGGCTTCTTCTATGGAGTCGAGATCCGAACCGCACCGCTGTAGCAGCACCACCGCCGCCGCCATCATTTCTGCCTGCTCTCCCCCTCATTGTTGTCTTCTCCTCCACCCGTTGCCATCGCCGCCTGCTTCTTCTCCTCCACCCGCGTCACTAGTGCAACGACACCTCCTTCTCCCGCCAAATCGTTACAGCGGCAGTGTCGCCAACCCATCATTGCGGGAGCGGCCTCCCTGTAGGCCGTCCTCGGCATGCTGTCAGCGAGGCCCAACCACCCGTCTACCTCCTGCAGCGGCATTCTGTCTACGGGTGCAACCTCACCGACCAGTCAACAGCATTGTCAGCGTTGTGGAAACATTTCTGATCCTATGTGGACTCGGTTAGCGTGCCTCCTCCTCAGCGAGTCAGTTAGTGCGTGAAATTCCAATCGTACAATTTGCTTGTTTCGTATCTACGTTATATCTGCCGCCGTTTGAGAGTAGGGATTTCTAGCTTGCTTCATTATGCGCGGTCGGTTTGTGAGTTTGCGAGCATTCCTCCTGAAGGAGCTATTTTTGACTTCGTTGTGCATGAGGCTGATACCCTAGAACATGATAGTTCTACATACCGTTCAGTTCGACGTTTCTCGCTTCAAGGGATGACTTCCTAGACCGTAACTTCTGTTATTTTCATGTATTATCACTCTCAAAGTTTGTGTGCGCGACAGTTTATTTGCCGATATATTTTGTAGCGAATCGCTGATCTCATTAGTTGCCTAGTCGGACACGTATAGGTTAACTGTTCCGCATCACTTGAGGCTTGATGCCACCGGCAGCAACAGATGTGGTTGAAGTCGTTTCAGTGACGGGGACCACCCTTAAGAAGGGGGTTTCGATCACTACTGGGAAGTTGTCAAAGGTGATCGACGTTGTCAGTTAGCCATGCCTGGTGTGGTTGGTGACGACGAGCGGACCGTAAGTCACAGGCTCATCAGCCATCATCGTAGAAATTTTCTGTTATTTCTCCTGCAACAGTATGAAGCGTGTCACAACATTTGCAAAGGTAGAGGTATTCTTTGACAGAGAGATGAAAGGCAAAAAAAATTCCACCGGGCGTGGCAGTCTGTGTCATATGCGAAAATTTTAATTTATAAAATATCCATTTGTTAGATAAATATGCACATGTTTTAGCTAATTGATTAGCATGCATATTATTAATTCCGCGAATTTAGTTAATCAGGCGATTTAGAATTCGTGTGCAGGACCTTCCCCATCAATGGTAGTTGGTGCTTATTTACATCGACGTAAAGTCTGAACATCTTTGATTAACTGTTAAAGATACATGTGAACCTCTACAATATCTGTTGTGATACTGTGAGTTTTATCTAATAGATTTGATCAGAAGAATCATCCATTAGAGAGGCACATTTGCAGAAGAAAATTAAATATTTTATTCCTCGGATTCATTATGCATAGTACATGAAACCCTGATTATATGATTGGATCATTTGATTTACATTCGGTCATAAATCCACCATTAGATCCACATTCAGTTATGATCAGGCCGTTGGATTTTATATCCGGTCAAAGATCAGACCATCCTATTTGCTTTTCTTTGCAATCGGACTATTAAATTTTGTATCATAGTCACGATCAGGCCATTGCATTATGTTTCCAGTTGAGATTGGATCATCAAAATTGTTCCGAGTCGGATCAGACCGTTGGATTTGAACTTCATCTTTATCGAACCATTGGATTGTCAAGATCACCATCCTACCGTTGGATTGACTTTCGATCATGATCTGACCATTGAATTTGTTCCTGCTCAAGATTTGACTATTAGGTTTGAGTTTCATCATGATCAGACCGTTAGACTTGAATCCAATCCAGATACCACCTTTGAATTTGCTCCAGGTCAAGATCAAACCGTTCGATTTAAATTTCATCGCGATCTGACCGTTGGGCGTTGGGTGGCCAATATGACCACGATCAGACCATCGGATGGACTTCTAGTCAAGATTCGACCACCGGATTTGTTCTTGGTCAAGATCGGACCATTAAGTTTGAGTTTGTCCATGAAGGACATTTCCACACGAGGCGTGGGTCCATGTGTAATTATAAACTTCTTTTAAGAAGGTGAGGGCATTTATGCCATTTCTAATACCATGGGGACATTTTTGTAATTTTAGATCTTTTCTGGGCATATTTGTAATTTCGAACCCTTTTTGGGTTTGTTTGCAATTTCAAAACCATTTTTGAATATATTTGCAATTCCAAACCCTTTTCGAGCATATTTGCAAATCCGAACCCTTTGGGGTTTATTTGTAATTCCAACCCCTTTTTTTGTAATTTCAAACCCTTTTTGGGTTTATTTGCAATTTGGAACACTTTATGGGTTTATTTGCAACTTCGAACCCTTTTTGGGTTTATTTGCAATTTGTGACAGGTTACCCGATAAAAGTAAAATTCCTGAGCAGCAATACAATTTTATGCAAATTCTTAGATTTTTGGGTTTTTTCATAATTTTCTTAGACATTCCTGTAATTTTGCAAAGTTGCAGGGTATTTCTACAATTTCCGATGTATGACTACTGTATCGAAAAATCAGTTTGATTTTATGCCGAATAGATCTATTACAGAAACTATTTTCTTACTACGGCAACTAATAGAGAAGTATAGAGAGATGAGAAAAGATTTGTATATAATTTTTCTTGATTTAGAGAAGGCGTATGATCGAGTACCGAGAGAATTGATTTGGTGGACATTAAGAAAGAAAGGAATCTCTCAAGGATATGTTGATTTGATTAAGGATATGTACGACGGTGCTATTACTAGTGTTCGAACTATTGCTGGGGAGACTGGTGAATTTTCCGTTTCTATAGGTTTGCATCAAGGTTCTGCACTAAGTCCATATCTCTTTGCCTTAGTTATGGATGAAGTAACTAAACAATTGCACGAGGATATCCCTTAGTGTATGCTATTTGCGGATGATATTGTTTTAATTGATGAGAGTATTGATGCTCTAAATGCTAAGTTAGAGCGTTGGAGACTTGCCTTGGAGTCTAAAGGTTTTAAAATTAGTAGGAGTAAGTCAAAGTTTATGCATTGTAATTTTAGTAATGGGAGAGTGGTTCAGGAAGACATAGTTCTAATTGATGGACATAACATTCCGAATAGTAGTAGCTTTCGATACTTAGGGTCTATCATACAAGAGAATGGGGAGATTTATGATGACGTTACACATAGGATTAAGGCAGGCTAGTTAAGATGGAGAAGTGCATCATGAGTCCTTTGTGATCATCGTATACCTGTGAAACTCAAAGGAAGATTTTATAGAACGGCTGTGAGACCTGCTTTGTTATATGGTACCGAGTGTTGGGAAGTACGAAAGGAACACATCCACAAAATGTGTGTAGCAGAGATGAGGATGTTGAGATGGATGTGTGGCAAGACTAAGAAAGACAAGATTAGGAATGAGCGCATTCGTAAGGACTTAGGGTTAAGGCAGACTGGTTAAGATGGAGAAGTGCATCAGGAGTCCTTTGTGATCGTCGTATACCTGTGAAACTCAAAGGGAGGTTTTATAGAACGGCTGTGAGACCTGCTTTGTTATATGGTACCGAGTGTTGGGCAGTACGAAAGGAACACATCCACAAAATGTGTGTAGCAGAGATGAGGATGTTGAGATGGATGTGTGACAAAACTAAGAAAGACAAGATTAGGAATGAGCACATTCGTAAGGACTTAGGGATAGCCCCAATTAATAGTAAAATGAGAGAAAATAGACTCAGGTGGTTTGGACATGTATTTCGTCGCCCTAACTCAGCGCCGGTTAAAAGATGCGACCGAATCTTAGTAGATGCTAGTAAAAGAGCTCGAGGAAGGCCTAAAATGAGATGGTGCGATGTTATTAGGAAGGACATTAGTTTCTTGGGTTTAAATAAGAATATTACACTTGATAAAAATATTTGGCAGAACATGATTCATGTAGCCGACCCCAAATAATTGGGATAAGGCTCTGATGATGATGATGATGATGATGATGATGAATAAGATCTTTCCCATAATTTTCAAGGTTTCCCCGTGGAGTTCTGCTAATTCTGAAATTTACATGGCTTTTTCAGTATTTCTGCAAATTTTTATAACCACAATAGCATATCCCCAATGTTAGGGGGATGTATGCAACATACCCTTTGTGGGTTTTTGGAAACAACAAAAATCTTCAAATCTTCAAGTCTTCATTGCTCCTTGTGCCAAGCTCTCCGAGTGGTCTAAGGGGGCAAGAGATGCAAAGTCTCATGTGTGTGTTTCCTCCCTTAGCCAACCCCACCTTTTATAGGAGTTGAGAGTGAAGAGGAGGGACCTCCCTCCGATGGGTGTGCATTCAATAACTTGAAAGAGTGTTCCTCCGGTGCTTAAGTAGAGGAGGAAGCCTCCCCAGTTACCTGTGCAAGAGAAAGACAAGGTGGAGGGAAGTCCCTCCAGTTAGGCCATCCATGCAAAGAGAAAGGTGAGGTGGGGGGATGTCCCTCCTGTTACCTCCCTCCCCTGCATTTATTGTTTTATTTATTTATTCATTATTTCTTTTAAAATAGGCGGAGCCTACACAAGTGACCAAAGGGGGGTCCCTCAGGTGCAGGTTGATCGGGGGACCTCCCTCCGGTGAGCGATCACCAGAGGGGGTCCCTCCTATCCCTGGATGGCTGGAGGGGGGATCCCTCCGGTACAGGATGGCCGGAGGGGGTCTCCCTCCGACTTTGCATGACTGGAGGGGTCTTCCTCCAGTATTGCGCAACTGGAGGGGTCTCCCTCCGGTACTGCGCAACCGGAGGGGGTCCCTCCGGTGGCCTAGGTTAACCAGAGGGGGTCCCTCCGGTGCGGGATGACCGGTGGGGTTCCCCCGGTGCCTGGGTAAACCGGAGGGAGCCCCTCTGGTGCCTGCGCAGGGAGAGAGAGGAGGGGCTGAGCGGAGGGGTTCCTCCAGCCTCCCTTTTTTTTTTGGGGGGGGGGGGGGGGATTTTAGGGTTCAACAGTGCATGAATAGATAAAATGTATTTTGGAATTATAGAACCATCAAATTTTGCTAGTTGACAAATGAATAACCCTTTCCTCTGCTTTTAGCAAGGATGCACTTCAAATTTTCTATAATGATAATCATTACTGCCATTCATTAACCTATATAGCTAAACTTTTTCACCTAATGGCTGATAGATTTATTGGATTGCATATGTTGACATATTGCATAAGTACCACATAGGAGGAGGAGCCTTGGTGTTAACTGTAAAATTGTTGTATTGTGACTAGAGGTCATGGGTAAAAAACGGGAAATAATCCCTAAAAAAACATGGGAAAGACTGCTTAAAACGGTGCCTACCTGCTACTACCTAGACCCCCGAATTTCTAGGAGCCTTGTGGAACTAGGCTCCCGACAAGGTACCACATAAGCCTCCATGTCAAATTCTCTTACTAAAAGTTCTTAACTATGCAAATGAATGTAATTCTCAATTTGTGCAGTTTAAATCTTCACAAAGCTGTCAATAACAATATTCATTTATCATTTCAGAACATCCTATTATTTAGATGTTAAAATCCAGATAAATAAAAAAGGAACTATGGCTGTTAATTAGGTGATGCTTAGGATACTCTAGGCAAACCATAGCTTACCCAGCTGTTGGATGCCATGACCCTTCATTTGGTTTCCTTGACAACTGTGAAAGGGATATTGGAAATGAGCAATCACCTAGGAGGCAGAAATAAATGACCAAAGAGCCAAATGAAACCTATTTATATGAAGTGATATGAAAAACCAACAATCATCTTGGAGCCGCAAATTCATGCGAGAGTCGTCAACTGAACCTAGTCAAGTGATGTTTATGCTACCAGGATCTTGGTTACCATCTAGTTTTGCCTACTTATGCTTGAGCTGGTGAGCAGTTTCAGTAAATGTTACTAGATCACACTAGAAACCTTTTTTTTGGTAATGGATGTGTGTGTAACCTGTCAAATCATTCTTTACAACACAAACAAATATAAGATGATTAACTTATGTCCGCAATGGTGATTGCCCTATGGACAAAAAAGACAGGTATCAGGGAATGTGCCATTAAAACTGACTTATATGTAGTCATTAAAAATAACAGCAATATACTAAAGAACTGCAATGCACTATTTCTGCACTGTACATGGAAAAGGATGCAATAGCCATTTCACATGAAGGTTTGTCCCTAACATTTAGTCAACTTCATAAATTACGGCAGTATGGATACATACGGGCAATGTCAAATTCTTCAGGGTTCTACATGCATGTACAGGATGTGCAAGTGCAGAGTTGTTACATTAGCTTTTTATCTTTTGAAACCCATCATGAAGGGAGACTAATGTCTGGTTGCTGATTCTACATGCAACTCCTTGAGCCATTTTGGGGGAAAGATATAGTCAGATCTGAGCAAAAAGGACATGTGGCTTCATCTGGGATCATGGTCCCAACTCTTATGTATGGTGGAACCCCAACAATCTTGTATTCTGGGTAGTCTCAAATAATGGACACGATTTTATCTTATGGACAATGAATGGAAACATTATCGTTAAATGTTACCAAAATTCAACATTAAGTCCTAATGACATTGTTGGGTGTAAATCAAGGAGAAAGATGTTATGATGCACAATAGCTGCAAATTTCTGGCTTAAAATCTGATCAAGCATGGAAAACAAAGCTCATAGTTTGGTGATCACCTCTCTCCCAATGATGGCAATGGATGGTACTGTCAAAAGCCATGGTACATTATCGAATGAAGCAACTTTCAAAGGCTCTGTGCACAATAATACCAATGTAGTAGCAACCATAAGCTGCATGTAGTAAGGATAAAGTATCAAATACATAATCACTCAGATGGTTATCTAGCATAAAATTCACGACCTCTTATCCACTGTGATTCTGAGTTTAAAACCTTTTCACAACACAATAAATTTATAGGAAAGAAATAAACCTTATCAGCTACAGGGTCCAAAAATGCACCAAAAGCTGATCCCAAACACATCTGGCAATTCAGTGTGTCAGTTAAGGTGCTATAAAAGTTCAGATGAACAAAAAGTTTATTAATTGAATCCTAAAAATGTATCTCTTGTAAAGAAGCAAACAGATGTGCACCTTCCGAGCAATATAACCATCAAGCCAATCTGTGATTGCTGCAGCAATAAATATGCTAGTTGTAGCAGCTGTTGCCCACTGACCATCCATGTAGAAAGCTAATAAAAGAATGAATCTATTAGACCATAAGAGGTCAGCAAAGACTAAAATGGCATCAACAGGGTAACAGTGAACAACCAAACTAGGTAAAGAACTTTATAATCTTAGAAACATTTAACTCTTTATAGGCAGGGTCCAATCACATCAGAAAGAATCATTCTTAACTAGCTAAGAGTGCAAAAAAAATAGAACCAGAAAGCACAGGCATTTATAGTTTTATTTACAAGAGTCATGAGCACAGTTTACTGCACAGGACTGGGCACTATATCCAGACATTGAAAGGCAGATATGTCCCAGTCTGACTTGGATAGACTTGTACAGTTTTGAAGGGAGATGTAGAGAGGAAGAAAAAAGAGAGGACAGGGAGAACCATAAAAAAGAGTGGGAGCATGGTATGCAATCTCGCGAGATCTCGGCGAGATCTCGCCGAGATCTCTGTCTCAGCGCGTCCGCGAGGCACGAAAACGTCCCGAGTCGGCGCATCTCGGAGATATCGTGTGCGGGCGGGACCGGCGGGCACGAACGGGGTGAACAGGTCCCGTTAGGCGAACCGGTCGACCCTAAAAGCCTTAAACCCCACCCCCCGACCCCCATCGAGTCCTTACGAGTCACGCCTCACCCCAACCGCTCGACGCACTCTCTCTCCCCGACATTCTCGGACACACTCTCGCACAATCGCACGAGGTCGCCGGAGCCGCGCTAGGTGCCTCTCCCCGCACGCTGATTGCGTCAATCTCCGGTCTTGGGAAAATAGTGAATTCTTGAAGAATTATTTAAAATTTATAAGGTATAATTTTAGATGTGTAACTTTTGATGCATATTGATATTAGACCATGTGAATGGATTTCTTATTGTTATCATTACTCTTTATTTGGTAAAATTGAGTTATCAATTACAAAAACATGTTTGTGAAATTGAGTGGTTAGTATAAAAGAATTAGGATTTTCTTAGAAATAGGCTATATATATGAAAAAATGTTCCGAAATCCCCGAACCCGATCTCCCGAGATTTTTTCGAGATCTCTCCGAGATCTCTTCTCTCCAACCCCCCCGAGACGAAGCCGAGATCCGATATGGCAAACCATGAGTGGGAGAGTCGGAGAATACGACAGAGTGGAAGGGGAACCTTGATGCAAGAATTTAAGGATTCCATTGGACATGGGGAGAGAGAGTTGTCTACAGCAAGGCTGTATATGCTCTTATCCATGGTGGCTGCATGGGTCCTTCTGCAAAGGCAATTTGGAGGTAGTCGACCTGTTGATTATCAACTTCTTGAGGATAGAGTAGATGAGATTACAGACATGGTCACATGTCATAAATTTGTGGCTTCTTCCAAAGATGTAGGCTGTGTATCACTTATGTGACAATAAGGCAGAGATAATACAGAATCTATACATAATGCCCATTTACTAGGCAGATATGGAGAAGTTGTATGAGGATGCCCAAGTGAGATGGACCAAACGACCTGGTACATGGACGTGAGTGAGTGCAGTGTTCAGTTTGCTTCACTTGCAGGGAAACATTTCCCAAATGGAATCAACTAGAATATCTATTGAAATAAAACTGAAATAATCAACCAAACCAAGATAGTTCATCTCAGTTCATTTCTACATCTTGGACATTGCAGGGATTTTACACGAGCCTTCACAGGAACAAGCTTGAAGAAGAATATTTTAAAAAAGTTGTACATATAGTGTACACAGCCATAAGAATTTGCACACATAAACATCTACAGCATGTACACTACGTATATAACTTATGCATGTAAACATTTAGAAATTGTTTTGCAACATACTCTGGTCTGTTCAGTTTCTCACTATGATTTTGTTTCTCAATTACAAAAGATAAAATGAGCAATTTTTTTCGATTAAAGCAATCATGATAGCTCTCTTTTCAGTTTGTCTTTTTGGGTGGACATGGATACTGAAGAATTATAGTGTAGAGGTTGGTGTAGTTGCAGTTCTTTGCAGATAAGCAAGTGTACATGATCATTCCCCACCCACCACATGAGCATTAAGAGCGTAAAGTATCGGACTCCCAAGTGACACTCGAGGTAGAGGGTTGAGCAATTTGGAAGAATGTGAAGTCTAATATGCGTTTAAACGAGCCACACAGCATTCAACTGTGGATCGGGCATCGCAGATTCACAATTATCAGTCTAGATCTTCGACATGGTGACAACCTTGTCTTGCTTTCACGCTCGTAAACTTTACCAAGTCCCATCTTTGTTGTCCGCGTGCCAAATTTTGGATCTTTGATTGCCTATGTTATGCTCAAGAATGTATGGTGCAAGCAAGTCAACATCAGCATCAGGAAATTTTCATTAGAGCACTGAAATTCACAAGCGTGCTCCATCAAAATATAGATGAGGAAAACGATAGCATTAGCAACCCATCAACGGAACGGCTACAAATCCCATGTTGAACTGCTGATAATCGAAAAAGGGTTTCGAATAAAACAAAACATAGGAAAGGCAAAATCAACGTACTGCTCACAAGAAGGGGGACGACGGCCACCCTCCCGAGGGTAAGCACGGTGGGGAGCGTCAGTCTTTTCCCGATCTGCCGCGACTGCAACGAGCCCCCGCCGTTTCCTTCCCCGCGGCCGTTCTGAGGGAGATGGCGGTGGGAACCCATGACGGGCGTCTCCCCCTGTTGCTGCTGCTGGTGCTGAGCCGCGAGATCAACGGTGCCGTTGCGGCATTCTCCTTCCGCGCCCGGGCCGCCACCCGCCCACATTCTTGTCCCCCGCGACGACACCCTCGCCACCGCCGCGCAAGGCTCGGGCCCAGATGGGATCCTCATTCGGCACCCCTCCGAGAACCGTGCCGCGCCCTTCTCGATGGCCGACGTCTGACTGACCCTGCTCACTTCCTAGGTGGGGAAAGCCAGGCAGCCTTGTCCTTGCAGTCTGTGCAGCAGAATTAATAATGATGCTCCTGGTTCCGCTGCTGCTGGTGCTGGTGCTGGCGGTGAGAGGGGAATGGGCTGTCCTGCGCACCCATGACCCCGTCCAAGGTGCGAAGAAGTGGGGAATGCCGCGTGCTTCCACCTCCCATGGATACGAGGGCGACGAGGAAGAAAAGTGGAGAGGAGGACAGTGATGTGACGGAAGCGATGGTGTTGAGCTGCAATAGGACCTAACGTCGGCACCGACGCGAGGACGGATAGGGGAAGACGAGAAGAAGCTTCCGCGGAGTCTAGTGAAAATGGAAAGGGTTAATTTGATACATATCCTACTCATATAAAAAGTATTAAGATTGTCATTTTTAGTTGTTAAGTATAATATATACTATTGTTATAATCAAAATTTTCAAAAATATTACTAAATAATGAAAATGCGTCCAGAATATGTGCGGGGAGGCTTGAAATCGACATGAATGTTGAGGGTATTTTTATCATATAATGATATTTTTAAAGTTTTTAATTATAAATGATGATGCATATATATATGATATTTGATGATTAAATAAGATATTTTTTATATTTTATATATAAGGAGGGCACAAATAAAACTAACCCAAAATATAAGAAGAGTGTTGATTACGAACAACTTATATACAAGGTGACTCCTAATAAGCGTCAGTTAAGATGGAGTTATTTTGTCTACTCATCTTTAATCAAGTTTCATAGTAAGGTTATCTATCGTATCCAAACTCGGTTAGGGTTAATGTCATTATTCCGGGGTTAACTCGTCGTATCCTCTCTAGTGAAATATCATACCCGACTTAAGTTAAGATAAATTATCAAATTAAAAATATGAAAATTTAATAAATAACTTATCCGAACTCACCTCAGATAACTTATTCTAACTTTTTATCAAAACAGGTCACAGTGGACATACGTGATTTGTTGTACATTTTTATTTATATTGGAAAATTATATCTAACATTTGAACACCTACACCCAACCTCTACTTTGACATTTTAAAGGGTTTTCGGTTGTTAGTATTTGTAAAATGTTGGATTCTGTTTTTAGTCTTTCTAACGCACATATTTAATTTAGGGTTTAAGGTTTTGGAGATATTTTTGTAATATATATGAGTTAGAGATTTACATATAAATATTACAGATTAATACACATATACCATGGTTTATTGACCCGGTGCGAGTCACCCCGACTCACATGACCCGACCCGACCCAGGCCGAGATCGGGTCGGCCGGGTCGTGGGTCGTCACCGGATCGACCTATTATTTTAATATTATATTATATTATATTTTATATATAATGTGTATTTTTTATTTTATTTTATTATATTATATTATATATATATATATAGTAATTTTTTAGAACGGGATAGACCGGGTCGGACTGAGACGGGACCGATCCGACCCGACTCAGGCCGAGACCGGGTCGACCGGATCGACAAACCTTGACATATACACGTACGCATATTATGTACATATGTAAGGTTTAAAATGCTCATAAGTTCGCACTTCTTACATATTAATGCAGATATCAATTAAGTTGCTTATCGAACAGGCTCTCCATGTAAGTCTTATACTTTTTAAGTTCCTTACCTGTCACAGACAGACAATAGAGAGGGGATTTAACATTACATGTGTTAGAAGAGAGAGCTCGTAGATGTATTTCTTATTCGAGGGAGCAATGCTCCTTATATTGAGAGTACAAGGGTAACATATCATGTAGGACTAGTATATGACTAACATACTCTAACACTCCCCCTCAAGCTGGAGCATATATGTCTAGGAGGCCCAGCTTGTTACATAAAGTAGTAAACCTTGGGAAACCCAGAGACTTAGTGAACAAATCAGCCAGTTGATCTACTGATGAGGTAAAAGGTGTGGCTATCTTCTTGGACATCACTGCTTCTCGAACAAAATGGCAGTCCACCTCGATATGCTTGGTTCGTTCATGGAAGATAGGATTACTAGCAATATAGATTGCAGTTTGATTGTCACAATGCATCATCATAGTTTCATTAGAGGGAAAACCAAGGTCTCGAAGAAGAGATTGGAGCCACAGCATTTCACAAGCATTGTGTGCCATAACTCGATACTCAGCTTCAGCACTTGAGCGGGCTACCACACTTTACTTTTTACTTCGCCAAGAAACAAGATTGCCACCAACATAAGAGCAATATCATGTTGTAGATCTCCTGTCAGAAATAGATCCAGCATAGTCTGCATCAGAAAACGCTGTCACACTCACATGACCATGATATCTATATACTAGACCCTTACCGGGTGCCCCTTTTACATACTTTAGAATTCTCAAAACGGCCTCCCAGTGACATTGTTTTGGGGTTTGCATGAATTGACTCACTAGACTAACTGCAAATGTGATATCTAGTCTAGTATTAGTCAAATATATGAGTTCGCCAACTAGTCGCCGATAGCGACCAACATCAGGAAAGTCCTCCCCGATCTGATCCCAGAACTCAGGCCGAGTGATCATAGGTGTGTCAACTGGCTTGCAATCAAGCAGACCTGTTTCTTGGAGTAAATCTAGTGCATATTTCCTTTGAGAAAGAGAGATTCCATCCTTGCTATATGCAACTTTGATACCAAGCAAGTATCGTGGTCGTCCCAAATCTTTTGTGACAACTAGTTTCTGTAGATGCTCTTTGACAGCTGTAATCCCTTTTTCATCACTACCTGTCAGAATCATATCATTAACATAAACAACAAGGATCACAATACCTGCAGAGCTTTTCTTGATGAATACCGAATGGTCAGCCAGACTGCGTACAAGACCAATCTCTGATGCTATCTGACTAAATTTGTCAAACCAGGCTCGAGGACTTTGTTTGAGGCCATAAAGCGCTTTTCGGAGTCTGCATACGGTCATCTCCCCCTGAGCAACATACCCGGGAGGTTGCTCCATGTAAACTTCCTCATGAGGGTCACCATAGATGAAAGCATTTTTAACATCCATCTGGAGCATTCGCCAACCAAGATTGGTGACCAGAGAGAAAAGAACTCGCACAGAACTAATACGCGCCACTGGAGAGAAAGTCTCAAGGTAATCAATGCCATATGTCTGGGTGAAACCTTTGGCAACAAGACGAGCCTTGTACCGATCAATAGTGCCATCTGGAAGATACTTCAGAGTAAAAACCCATTTGCAGGCTACAGGAACCACACCAGGAGGACGATCAACAAGTTCCCAAGTGCCACGAGACAATAAGGCAGACATCTCTTCATCCATAGCAGCTTTCCACTTAGGGTGTGTAAGTGCATCCTGATAGGAGGAAGGAATGGCATTCGAGGAAAGAGAGAATACAAAAGCTCGAAAAGACGGGTTGAGATGTTTATAAGATACAAACTGAGCAATCAAATGAGAGCTAGGACGACGAGCCTCTTTAGAAATGGACGGCCAATGAAAGTCAGGATCAGACATAGAAAGTGATGGGGCAGGACGTTTACCTTTTTTGAGAGCAATTGGAAGATCCAAAGATATATCCGGAGGAGGAGGAATAGGAGCCAGATCTTCGACCGAGGGCACTGGCTGCGGCAGTGAAGTCGGTGCCTCTAGGACTTTTCGCCGTTGGTACACTTGCAATGGTTTTGGAGTAGGGTCCGTCATAATAGGCATAAATTCGTCACTCTGGCCTGAGTCGTCCGGTGGAGGAGGCAAAGGAGGAAGTGGCAATAATGGAGGTGCTGAGGACACGAGAGACGACAAAAAATAAGATGTGGTTTCAAAGAAGGTGATATCAACAGTGACAAAACAACGCCGTGATACCGGGTCAAAACATCGATAGCCTTTTTGAGTGCGCGAATACCCGAGAAAGACGCAGCGAATGGCGCGAGGAGATAGCTTATCGTGACCTGATCCCAGAGCATGCACAAAACAAAGACACCCAAAAATCCGAGGAGGTAGAGGAAAGGGTTCAATGGAGGGATACAGACACGAAAACGGACTGTCGCCAGAGAGTAGTGAGGAGGGAACCCGATTAATGAGATAACAGGCAGTAAGAACAGCGTCACCCCAAAAGTGTTTTGGAACATTCATGTGAAACATGAGTGTCCGAGCAACAGCAAGGAGATGACGATTTTTACGTTCAGCCACTCCATTCTGTTGAGAGGTGTAGACACAGGAAGTTTGGTGGAGAATACCATGAGCAGCACCGAACTCATTGAATGAAGAAGACATGTATTCTTTTGCATTATCAGAGCGAAGAACCTTGATTGAAATGGAAAATTATGTTTTTATTTCCTGATAAAATTGTTTAAAGAGATCCAAGACCTGTGACCGACTCTTCATAAGATAAACCCAAGTCATCCGAGAGTGGTCATCAATGAAAGTAACAAAATATCGAAAACCTAGAGACGTAGCAACTGGACTAGGACCCCAAACGTCACTGTGGACCAAATGAAATGGAGAAATGCTCCGTTTATTTTTACGAGAAGGGAAAGACACTCTATGATGCTTGCCAAGCTCACAAGTATCACACTGAAACTGAGACAAACTAGAGGGAACATGAACAAAGGAACGGAGCTTTGAGGGTGCCGGATGCCCAAGACGACAATGCGAGTGGTACGGAGAACCTACGCCAAGAGCCGAAGGAGTGCCAGACGGTTGATCTGTCAGATAGTAGAGGCCATCAGTCTCACACCCGCCACCAATCGTCGCCTTCGTTCGGAGATCCTGAAAAACACAATAGGAGGGAAAGAAGGTGATTGAACAATTATAATCACGAATTTTCCAAACCCTCCCAATTTTACTGGCAGTTCTTTCCATCATCCCCTACATCCACCATTTTTCTTGATTTTTTATCCGCCATCTATCCATTTTTCAAAATTCGTGTTCTATCTATGATACAGTGCCTTTAGTCAGATTCCAGATCCCACGCACTGTTAGTGAAAAATTCCTATCAATTCGTAGCCACATCCAAACTCGTCCAAACCAGTTTTTCCGTCTTTCTAGCTCAATGTCCTACACCTTTGATGAAGACCTCAAGAGCTGAATCGGAGATCTACCCTGCGGTCAACGACAGTTCTCAGAGGACAGCCCTGCAGATCTGAGAGTTAAGCCACTGTACAACAGCAACCTTCAAAATTCGCCAATTGGAAGTGCAGCCTTTGTTATTTTTCTATAATCACAGAGAGTTGAAGCCCTTCGAAGCAGCTTTCCAACGGCGTCAGTTTTGTCGCATTCCGACGTCGGGGCTGATCGCAGCGTCCGTTCTCGCCGGAGCGCGCGCCGGAAAACAGAACCGGCAGATCTGTGGCCGGTCATTCCGACCGGTGGCGAACGGAGCCGCCTGGCCTCCGGCCAGCGAACCAGCGTGCCGCCAGCCCAGGGAACACTTCCACAAGTGTCCCCACCACAGTGGTGATACCGGGTCCCGCACGGTCCCTCCGGACAGCACTTGGGCCCCACCGTCACGTGTTTGGGTGCTGCCGAATCAACGCGAGAAGCCGCCCGTCAACCCGAATTCGGTCCTCACGGACCCCATTGTGTAGCCCTTTACCTCCCTGCGTGGAGTGGGCAGCGATTTGTATTGCTGTAATCTTGTGTATTATTGTTCCGGGAGTACGAGTTTCGGCCGGGTCCGTCGTCCCCACGCCGAGCGCGTGGAGGTATCGTCCTCGCTCCTTACTTGGCATTTAGCTTAATTTCATATATGCTTGTTTATGCCGCTGCTAGAGAGCATGTTCTAGGATCGTAGCTCGCTTTATTTTCATATCACCGCTGCTGCGAGAGAGAGCGTGACCGTCCCGTGACCCGATCCGGGCACAAGTGAGAGCCGACCACCCTAGCTCACTGCCGGTTTCTCAACCGCGCACGTCCGACGCTTCCCTTGCTAAGGGACAATCGCGAGCTTGTCGTGTCCGTGGTCCGTCCCGCATCAATTTGGTATCAGAGCGAGTTTGAGTCTAGGGTGTCCAAAACAAAAAAAAAGAGTGTCATTTAGGTCTAAGTGTCTAAGTCGGTCTTCGGAGTTACATTTGCATACCATTAGTCGGTATATAAAAGGTGTTGTCCGAACGTTAGGCTACGCCTATCGGGAAGGTCGCACACTTGCGCGAGTGATCTTCGGATCGATTAACTCCGCCCCGTACCGAGGCTTGGTGTCTTGTCCTTAGTGTGCATGCATCCCAACCTTGCATAGTCGGTCTAGTGTCATGTCCAAATGGCCTTTCATATCCATTCCTAGGGATCCATTCTCGTATTTTGGCAACTATGGCCAACCCATGTCGACCCGTCCAAGGCGATAGGTCCGTGTCCGAGTACATTCGGACATATCATACGTATTGGTTGGAACATGGCCTGGGAGAGGAGAGCACCACGACCGCATTTCAGTTCCGGAGAGGTTTACGGTTTCACTTCCAACTTGAATGTCTTGTCCGCGACGCGTTCTCACTGGCGCAATCTTATAAGGTCGCTCTAGAGGTCGAGCCCTTTGAGTCTCATTTTTCTCGCTCTAGAGGTCGAACCCTTTGGTAAACATCTACCTCCCAACCGAGTCCCGAGCCGATCGGACTACCTAACACAATTCCTTCACCACCCGAGAGTGCTCCATTGTCACCCTCACCTTCCGATCTTAATGCGGAACCCTCTCATTTGGAGCCACCCAAGCCCCAGCCACCCGTGTTTCTAACGGGTACGCTTTTCATCGCCGAGCCACTTCTTAGTTGGCTCAAGGATGGCTTGGCCCCACATCCCTTCCCATCCATAGACCCCACCTTACCTTTAGTGACGGTCAACTCATTCCATACCACATTTCGATCTAGTCACCATGTTGACACATTGGACGATCTTGTTATGGGACTAGACACGCAATGGAAGTTGACACATATGTTGGCCCGAGACATCGACCAACCCACGAGTTGTAGCTTCACCCATCCGGCCTTCGGGTCCATTACCTCCGAGTGCACCGTGGGTTATATCACCACGGAGGTTCTTCTACTTCTCCCGCTACCGGATGAGCCCGACTTCATGACTTTGCTTCCGAGGGAGGAGTCATATTTCCTATACACGGTCCCATCTACCATGACGGAGGAAGGTGACCACCCGCACCTTCAAGAATTTCACGATTGGGACCCTGTCATGTTGGAACCCACCATAAGGGGTCATACCTTCTTTGATCCCTTTGACCCATTCCCTAGTGGATCCCTAGACCCTTCATATTCCCTTCACTTCTTCGGGGAAGTCCACCTTCATACCCCTTTCCTACGGGTCGGGTCCTCCATACCCACCAAGCTCGTCCACGATACACCTACACCCGGCTCTTCCACACCCGGCTTTCCTCGCCCAATCAAGTCTTCTAAATCTAAAGGGCCGTCCATGCATGACTGGGTCATACTTGGACATTTAGGTGTACCCCATGCCACCCATCTCCGGTTACGTCAAATGCATGTATGGCATATATTTGGGTGTCCTGGTCCGCCGTCATCCATGTACGGGTCTGACTAACACTAGTTTTGTCTAGAGTCATGCATGAGTCCATTTCTTATTTATGTTGTTTGCATATGTGTGTTAGTGTTTGGTGAGTCTGCATGTGTCTTGTGCAAGCTCGTTGTCGTTCTCTTATGAGTAAGAGGCGAGTGGACTCATTCGATGAGTATGGGATCGGTTCCACATCTATACCCGGATCAGTCACCTATAGGGACTCAGCGGTGATTCCTAGTGAGTCTTCGAGCCTGCTCCCTTCCCTTTTGAGAGTGCCCCACCCGGAGTGTCCACCTCTAGCCCATAGCAGTTCGTACATATCGAGTATATATGAAATGAGCAGGTGACGATCACTTGGAGTGGAGCATACCCGCATTATTTGGCACGGTGACGGATCTGCTGGAGTACTCGAGCATCCATACCCCTACTCGACAGGGTCGAGTTCCTCCCACCCGGGGAGAGTTGATGGGAATCGACGCCGAGCCTGTACTTTTTCTTTTGCATTTATGTCCTTTTAGTTTGTATATATATCCTTGGGAAAGTATGTACGCAAATGTAAGGCTTTATAAGCCAAGGAGTCATTCCCATGGATTGTGTGGGTTTTTGTGCAATTGTGTAGTAGGTGTGAGTGACGTCACGCGGTTCCGGGAGCGAAGAAGACGCGGAGCGCGCGGGCTCCTCTTTGTTTGCTACAACACAGAAATAAGAGAAGAGAGAAGGGGCCACCACAGGAGATTGCTCCGGCGGGGCGAGCGGGACACATGTAATATAGCAAGATATGGGGGTTAAACGGTCATAGCGGGAAGTGACTCGCCGCGGCCTCGGGGGGACGGGAATGGTGCAGAAATTAAATAGCAAGAATTGAAACGGCCATTGGGGAAGTGACTCGCCGCGGCCTCGAGAATATGAGCAGATAAGAATGTAACAGAATATAAGGAGAATATAAAGAGCGGGAATTTAAACGGCCATTGGGGAAGTGACTCGCCGCGGCCTCGAGAATATGAATAGATAAGAATATAACAGAATATAAAGAGAATATAAGAGCGAGAATTTAAACGGCCATTGGGGAAGTGACTCGCCGCGGCCTCGAGAATATGAATAGATAAGAATATAACATATAAGAACGGGAATTTAAACGGCCATTGGGGAAGTGACTCGCCGCAGCCTCGAGAATATGAGCAGAATATAACAGAATATAAAGAGAATATAAGAACGGGAATTTAAACGGCCATTGGGGAAGTGACTCGCCGCGGCCTCGAGAACAAAATGTGATCGCCAGGGGCCAAAAGACCCCAAAATAAAGAAAGTGATCGCGCCTACCTCAAGAGCGGGAGATGGCGGGTTGCTTCTTCCTCCCCCTTCGGCCGGCCGATGGAGAGGGCTTTCCTTGGGTACCCTTGCAAAACAACGACAAACAAGTAACGAGTGGATTAGAAAGATGAAGGTGTAGTATTCAAATCCTTGCGATAAAAATAACGAACTGATGGCAAGACACACACCTGGTTGGTGTTATCTTTTAAACCCCTCTCGGACTCGAGTATGAGGAAAATGAGATGATGGATGCAAGAAGTATATAAGAAGAGGCGCCCTTATGAAGGGGGATAGAGGATGCGAGATGATGAATGCAAAAGAACTACGAAGAAAAGGAAATGATTGGCTTATTGGATGTGCCGATGGTGAAATTCGACGGAGCTCCGGCAGCGTAGGGACGGCGTAGAAGTGCGATGGATAAAGACGACCTTCCTCTCGCGAGCGTGGACACCCGAGAAGTCGGTAGAACCTCCACCTACAAAAGACCCCACGGGTTAGAAATGACTCCGGTAGCCTCTGGACTCCGGCAACCTATCGGATCTCTTAGAAGCTCTCTCAGAACTAAGGGGGGGGGGCTCTATTTATAGGGCTCCGGAGGGTGGAGGCGTCCAGGACCCTGGACACCTCCATCAGGGTAAAAAAGATATTTTATTCTATTTTTATTTATTTTTTTCGAATATTTTCATGGAGGCGTCCAGGGTCCCGGACGCCTCCATAAGTCCCACCGAACTCCACCGAAAGTCGCACGCGGTTTAACATAACGCGTGGTTTTGGAGCGACGACCCGTGATTTAGAAATGGGCGCGTCCAGCCAGCTGGACGTCTCCACAATTTGGATTCTTTCACACACGACAAACCGTCGTTCGGTGGGCGGCGCCCCGTGAGTGAGTTGATGGAGGCGTTCAGGGTCCTAGACGCCTCCAAGAAAATATATTTTTTTATTTTCTTTGTTTTGTTTTTTTATGCCAACTAGCATTTATATTTTTTATATTTATTTTCATGGAGGCGTCTAGGGGCCTGGACGCCTCCATTAATATATCATTTTTTATGTATTTTTGGTTTTAATAAATAAATTAAAGTAATGGAGGCGTCCAGGAGACTGGACGCCTCCATTAAGACCCCCCGGGTCCGCTGAACAGGCGTCGACAGCTCCCCGATAGGCACCCTTCCTGGTTTCGAAACCTTCCGATGCGTCTGACTGGTGTTGATGCCCTCCGAATGCCGTGACGAGACGATTCCGGATGTTGATAAGGGAGGAAGAAGACTCAAGAAAAGGAAGCACTCGAGCGATTCAAAATGCGTAAGCCGTCGCGGGGCGTCGTATAGTAATATAAGACTTTCTCAGGAGATGTCAGGAATGGCGTGTCTACAGCTGCCCCGCCTTGGCGTCTGCTTTGCAAGGGAGCGACACGTAGTGGAATGGTGTCGAAGTGGAGTGAAATGAAGTGGGAGCGGACTGATAAGTTGATGCCAAGGTGTGATGAGACACGCTTTTGACGTTACTGTTTGGAATCTTTCCTGAAGTTTCAATGAGGCGACCTTGAAGGAGGTCTTTCAAATTTTGACGATTTACTTGGACGGAGATCAAATAAGGGAGGGTGAGATGTGCGCTCAGGCACGAAACAAAAAGAGACCAACTTCTCGGTGTGGAAGTACCTGGGTCATAAACCTGCATGTTTCACCTTTGGGGAGCGGTTACCAGCCAACGTGGAAGTGTTGCGGCCAAGGTGGGTCAAGCAAGGTAAAAAGTAAAGGAATATCTGAGGGTCTGTCCAAACAAGGGTCTCCTTTGGAAGAGCAGCGTAGGGCCGTTTCAAGGAAACTCAGTATTTCATTCGGAGTGGAATATCTCATATTTGTAAGAATTGAAGCACAACGGCTTTCCTAATCGAATCACTTGAATGATCTTCCGCAATAAATCAAAGTCCTATATGAATGCATGCTGGGCTTAAAGAAAAATTTAAAACAAACTAAAATAAAAAATAGCCAAGGATAATATTGTCAACTTATTAAGAA